>BMAU01018598.1:0-637390 GCA_019973935.1 Trichonephila clavipes | reverse complement strand
GTTATCTTTATCCGATTGGTTGAAAAGATAAATGATTTTTTTAACAATGATTGTACTCTCAAAAAATTTCTCACGAGGACAAAAACTGGAAAGTTATTTATGAAAGGCATTCCCCACTTCTGGTTTCAAGGATACTCCGTCTTTGGTAGTATATAAAATACTCTATCGTCTTGTACATAAAGTCGACTAAGCACTCGTGTTTGCTTTTGAAAAGTATTCATCAAAATGAAAATTTGTCCTCTAAATGAATCATATATGTTTTGGTAGGTTGTCCATGGTAAGTTAGTTAGCGTTACAAGGTATAAGGAAAACATTTAAATTTTCATTTTAAACGATTTTCTTAGACGTATTATTTAGAGATTCCCATTTGTGCTTCCCATTGGATTCAGCATTTTCTTAGACGTATTATTTAGAGATTCCCATTTGTGCTAACCATTGGATTCAGCGTAACTCGAAAAAACATGGCTTGTTAAAATTTAAAAAAGAAAAAGCGTTGTATACAAAACAACGCACCGAAGAAAATTGAAGTATAAAATGAAAGTTTTACAAAAAGTTGCCAGTTTGTATCTCGATTTCTTCCTTATACATTGTTCAGTCAATTACACAGTCTTCAGAAAATATTACGTCAGTTTCAACTAATCAGATTAATTCACGTGATCTCATCTACCCTCCTCATTAACCAATGGTAAAGTGTTTTATCAGAACTTTCTTGTTTATACATGATAAAAACAAATTATCTAAATTTGCAGCATTTCAATGTGTTTTCAGAAAAAAGAGATAACCCTTATCAAAATATTTTAGTAATTCCACGTTTTCTTTCAAAAAAAAAATTGAACTGCATAATCAATTGTACTAATAATATATAATGTTTTTTTTTAACTTGAATGAACTTACTGTTGATCAAAGCATTTATTCCATAATTTAATTCCTTTAATACTATATGTAATTACTGAATTAAAATAGCGTGACTTCAGTACAACAATTATTAGATTTAAGCAATGTGAAAATAATATTTTTAATCAAGTATAAGAGGCATTATGCATGAGCGAATTTTAAATAAAACCAAAAAAAATGTTAGTTTTAAAAAATATAGCGCATTATATCAGAACTTGCATGACATTTAATAATATAGACCTTAATATAGTGAAAAAATTTACTGATTAAACTCAAATAACATATTTTTATAGATTTAATTATAAAGATTTATTGATTCAGAACATGCTGAGTAAATTTTATAACAAATTGTAGTAATAAAATTTCAATGAATTTGCAGAAAAGGGAATTGATAAACATGTGTCGTAATCAAATGCAATAACAACGTAATGAAAAGGAAATAAGTGAGAACTAGAGTCAAAAGAAAGTAGAATCTTATAGAATTTATTTCATTTAGAAAAATAATATACCTCATGAAAGGTTTATCGTAGATAATAATGGAAGTACGAAATATAGTCACGGTAGAAAGAGAGGAAGGGGGTTAATTTTTCGATTCAAAATCATTGATGTGTGTGAATTTGATATTCTAATGTATGAAATATATCTAAAAATGTAATTTATACATAGATTCATATTATAAAAATAGAGTAAAAATTTAGTCAACCACACTCAAAAAAAAAAAGAATTTGATTTTAAACCAGTGTCAAAGATGTTAAGTTAATTGAGCTGGATCTTGCATACCTCGTTACAATGCAATAGGTATGCTTAAAATGAGTCAGCAACCCTTACAATTGCTTAATAACCTTAATAATAATTTTTTAAATAGTTATTCAATGAATGTCTATAATCTATAACAAACATTTTAAGGTAAAATTATATAACAATTTAGAAAAGTATCATAAATTTTATATTAATGTAAATAAACCTGATAAATTCATTTATGCTGAAATATTTAGAAATTATAATGCAAAAATTGAAAAAGAAAAGAAGGAACAATAAAAAAAGGGAGGGGGGGTGATATTCAAACAATGTCGGATAGATTGTTAGCTTTATCCATAAACTAAAAAAAATTGTGTTCTTATAAAATTATTGCTTTTTCAAACACCACTATATATTTTATAATCACTAGAATTTTTATCTCTACCACCACTATGCAGAACCCCCATAACTTTAAAATGAATCTTTCATATGTAACTATTCAATGAGTGAACAATTATTTTAATGTAAAATTATATAACAATTTAGAAAAGTCGCATACATTTTATATTGTTGTAAATATACCCGATCAAATAATTTATGCTGAAATATTTTGATATCATTATATATAACTCAATCCTAAATTAAAAAGAAATAATCTGTAAATAACATCTTTCTTCAAACACCTCTCAACCCCTTCTCTAACCCACATCTAACACATCCTTATCTCCACCACTATGCAGAACCCCCATAACCCCTTAAAATGAATTTTTCATATTAAATAAATTATTTTAATGTGAAATTATCTATCCATTTCGAAAAGTTGAGTACATTTTATATAAGTGTTAATAAACGTAATCCATTCCTTAATGCTTATATTATTATGTAAAACTCAAATTAAAAAAAAAATATCTTTCCACCCTCTTATCTACCCCACTCCCATCTTATCTCCACCACTATGCAGAATCCCCATGTATCTACCCCATTCCCTGTTATCACCCCCACTGCCTTATCTTCACCACTGCCTTATCTCCACCGCCACCGCCCCGCAGAACCCCCATTATTATACTACTAACGTTCCACAGAAAGTTCTCATCTGCCGGCACAGCACGGCAAGGAAGAATATTTGCATTTGTGCGCATGACGTTGGCGCGCATGCGCCAACACCAATAATGTAACAAACTTCATATGATGTCTTTGTTACCACGGTGATATTACCACTGACAAAATACTTTGCTGCTGTTGCAAAGATTTGTCAAGAAAGCCTATTTATCACCTCTTAAAAAAGAGATTTTCGAGGAAGAGTGTCATTGAATGATTCCTGTTTATTCGTATTTTTTAAATACAGTACTTTCGAGACAAATCAAACAATTACTGATCCCTGTTCGTTTTTCACAACAAAATAGTCAACCTCTCTATCATCTTGAAACGATATATTTTCTTCGAATATTTTTCGCTTGGAAGATATGGAAGATAGTAAAAATTAGTTCCATCTATAAAATATGGTCGCTACTTCACTGTTGTCTGTTATCACTAACCATAACCATTCCAAATAGAAAAAGAAAATCAGTTGGTACCCGTACGATATCAACAGCAAAAAGAATTTCCCACCCAATTTTTAATACAATGTTCTTAAATAAATAAATTTCTAACAGATATAGACCACGGCTAAGGCTCGTTGGATCGCAGGTTCACTATCACTGGGTGAGTCCATCTCCTTTTCAAACTTTTCAACATCCATTCACTCAAAGATTGACATATTTGTAGTGGAGTGCCACTACGAATTGTCTCAAATATGGCCCGCATGTCATAGGTTGCCGGCGCTTGCTGCATATGAAATTACATCTGAAATTAATTAGGTTTTTGTAACCTTAAAAAATGGACAAATCTAGGTATTTGAATATTAATTCATGTAATAATGAATAAACAGTAAGAGAATCAAACTATGGAATTTTAATGAATAGTTTTTTTAAAAAAAGAACTTTGATAAAAAATAAGTTTTAGTTTTAAAAACACAAATATTTCATTCGAAAAAATAATTGTTATGAATATCAAAAGGGAAAAAAAAGTAACGTTTAAAAGCAGCTGAAAGAGCTCCTCTTCCTGTCTTTTCTTTTTTTATATCTTCGCTTTTAGAATCTTATCAAAAATACTTATTTGGAAAAAATTTTAAAGAAAAAAAAACAATCTGTTGTAATTAGTTATTTCTATTTTAATTAGTCGAACTTGTAAATGAAAACGATCGTCCACCACGTCAAAAGCAGGAAGTAATTTAATTATATCCGGTATTCATATTCCCTATTTTTCTCTACACCTATTGGGTCATTTTTCTTTTCTTTTTTTTTTTATTCTTCAAGGGGGAAAAATGAATAAAAGCTTTTTAAAAACAAAGCAAAAAAGAAAAACTTCTGGAATAAAAAAAAAATATTCCAGAGAAATGAAACATTGAAAAAAAATGGTAGTTATTTTATCCTCAAAAAGAATTGTCAAAAAAAAAGTGATAGCGAGCCATTTTTTTTTTTTAATTTTACAATCCAAACAACATACTTAACGAAGGAGAAACTAAAGCGGGAAAAAAGGAGGAGGAAAAAAACTAAATATCCAAAACTAATGACGTTAATGAAGAAAAATAATTAATGCATTTTTCTCGCTCGCTTAATCCAATCGAGGCGTAAAATGAATCCTTTTTAATTCTCCTCTTTTTATTAGCAGTCGCTATTCTTTTGGCGAGGCGTATTGAATGTTTATGCGCAACAGGAAAACTGTTCTTTGGCGACCGCCCCGCAAAAACACGCCCCCTTTCAAATTTTTTTGTTCACTCCACCCTCCCCTGGTGTTCGCGCTTTCAACTCGACATTAGCACTCGTCAGAGAAACTGTTTTTTCCTCGGCGGCCATGTTAATTAGCGTTCCGCCATTTTGGAACTCGGCGAAGGACGCGTGGAAGGCGGAAAAAAAAAAACTTCTTAATTGGCGACAACGGCTTCTTTTGTTTTGAGAAGCAGGATTTTGGCACAATAGAGGCGGTTGCTTTGTTTCAGCTCTCATTAAATGAATAACGAGGTGCAGAAAAAATTCGAATCTCTTATTCCGAATGAAAAGGGTTCTGTTTCGTTTAGGGGTAGGAAGGCGAAATGTCTTTAGGGACTAGTTGCAGTGTTCTAAAGCGAGTGATTTAACTGGATACTTCTTTTGGCGTCAATTCAGGCGATGCATTTTTGAAGATTAACAACATTGTGCTTCTAACTTTCGAATTCTGCTACGCACTTTGTTAAGAAAGGATTTAATTAACAGCTATTAAACTTTATAAATGTCTCTTTTTTTCCCCCTCTTTCGCTTTCTACTTTTCTGCTGTGATTCTAGAAGAACTTCCTAGCTAATGATTCTCTTGGCGATAAAACTGGAAATGTGTTGGGCTCATTTCGAACGAACAAGCCTATTCTGTTGTTTTATTGTTGTTTGTGTTACTTTTGCACTGTCGAGAGAATTTCTTTTGAAAGTAAAGCTTTCATTGATTAAAATTTTTCTATGCTTTGGTGCATAGGAGAACTTATGATTTTATCAAATGCACTTGGTTATTTAAAAAAAAAAATTGTACCAATTTTATTTACTTTATTAAGCATCAAATGAACTATTCTTTTAGCTACTCATATATCGTCCAGCAAATAACTTTTCAATTTTGTTAATTACTATTCACGTCTGCTTTTACCACTAATGATTTAATTGCTTTAATTTGGATTCACTTTGATTTGCCTTAATTTTAAGAATACACTGAATAAAAAAATTTATTTTTAATGTTTTAATCTATCTGAGGATTTTTTAATCACACCCCTCTATACATGTCTAGTTTGATAGATTAGAGCTGGTGGCTCGCTTGTGGTTTGGAGATATAGCACGAGGCTTTGGGGTCATTGCCCATTGTTTGACCTCTTGGCTACGACGCCAGTATGTCTATAGTCATAATAGACAAGACAGAGTCCCACTGTGTGAAAATTGACGGGGCCCTGTCTGACAGAGGAGACTGATGCCTTGGAGAACGGCGGGAAATTGCTTCAAAGAGAGAGTGGCGACGTGGTGGAAGAGAACAAATGTTCGAACAGGTCATTTGTCGCCGGTGCGTTCGAGAAGCACCAGAGGGAGCCATTGTTAGGTCCCCGCCAATAAGGCGCTAATGAGTCTGAAGGCCATGTGCAGACTTTTAAGGGCTTGCCAATAAGAAAGGACAAGGGACGTATAGTAGACCTACCCCTGGAGTTTAAAACGGTCTTTTTCGGATAAGGGAGAGGAAAATAGAGACGAAAGTGGAAGGTTTGAGAGGAAAAAGAGAAATGACTGCAGACAGCAGATTTTTCTTGAGTAAGTGGGGAAAAAGATCAACGCAGGTGGCGTTGTCGAGCCTATATAACGGAACTACAGAGAACTATGGGGAAGCGCCCTTCGGACAATACAGAGATGTGTAGGAGAAAGAGAACCGACGTCTGAAAGAGACTCCTCATACCGGCTTGGCGCAATGAGACATTTACATGTCACATTATTAAGAATTGTTTAGTTGAGCAAATAAAATTGTATTTTACTTCTACAATTTGCTGTGAGCTCATCATCTCGCTACCCATCCACGATTCTACACCATAGCTTACTTGGAAGCTAAAACAGTTCTTTGAAAAAATTTGTAGGGAAGAATTCAACTCGCAGAGATTCAAAGTTTAAGAATAGCTCCATTGCAAACATTTTCATCTGAACGTTCATATTAAAATTATTTATTTACTTACTTATTTTTGATTTCAAAAGATTTAGCTGGTAAAAAAAAGAAAAGTTTATTTTGAAAAGACGAAACAATTTTACTTTGAAAATTATTGTGATCTCGTAAAGGTCTCACCATCACGCCTAAAGGCGTAGGAAAAAGGGAAGGAAGACTAGCGATATTCAAAATCACTTAACTTATTTACAGCACAAACCACAACACAAGTTCGATCAACCAAAGTTAAGAGATGCATTCAATTAATAAATATGAAGACAATTAACGAGGTACACGAGATACGAGAAGACTTTAATTAAATATTACACTTACATCACTTCAATAGCCCTGCCTTCTTAGCTATCTAATCTAGATTCAATCTCAAGAGACATTTCGTCACCTAAAGTAATATAATTATCCATTACTAAATATCCGCCTCTCACATTAAATTAGATTAATCACTGCTCCGCTAGCAGTTTACCCTATCTCACTCTAACCTGAAAGTCTAGACTTTATATAGTATCCTTAAGGCCGTATTACACGTACATTTTTGCTGCAACTTTTTCGTCCAATCTGAGGGTGAAGTGTTGCCGTACACAAAACGACATGCTCTGACGTCAGCCGCGCTCTATCTCCACATTGAAAAAATACTAGCCGATTTTTCTGCGACGGAAAACGAAAATCTAAAATTATTTCTTTTATTTCGCTCGCGCTTTTGTTGGTTGACGTAAACAGAAATGGAGCATCATTCTGTTTAAAATGTTATCCGCCGTTAAAATATTATATAGCATTAAAATATTATACGCCATATCTGATGCATTTGACTGAAGCCGCCGTCTTGTTTATGACAGATGGCGCCGAAGAACCCCATTGGCTGGAATTTAAAACAACTTTTTCAGCTCACTGGGGAAAAGTTGATGGAGTCGTTGCTATGGCAGCTAGGTAGAAATTGTTCGAAATTGGTTTGAAAACGGCTCGAAACGTGTACGTGTGATAAGGCCTTTAATTTGCATGTTCACGTTTTCTTCTTCAGAGGAAGCTTTCTAATACAATAATTTTTAAGGACCAAAAACTCCCCAAGAGGACTGTTAGTAAGAAGATCGCAGATAGAGCCAGCACAGCCTAGAGGTCATGGTCACGGAATTAAGGTGTCATGAATTGAGCCCTAATGGCACTAAAAACCTTCTTGTAAAGGGCTCGATGCCCGTTAAATCTGTCAAGGCTCAAAATCCTCGATGGACCTCGTAATTTTGGGCCGTGGTCAAGAGACGTGATGAGAGCGACATCTAAGATGACAACTCCATCAACGAACTTTTACATCACGCCAACAGGAGGATTTCGAGTGACGACAGATTAAATATATCAGCCTCTCTACATGAAAGGATCTTCAGTAGCAATAGGTTTCGAAACCGTGATTCGGAAACGATGGGATGATGTCGTGACCCCAAGTGTATTTAACCCTCCAACTGGACAGAACGGATTTTTCCGCCCTACTAGAGAGGCTTCGAAAAGGGACTGCACGGATTTTTCTGCCTTCAAGTAACGTTTTCAAAAGCGGATTAGCCGCACTTTTCTGAAATCCTTTCCCCCTTTTAAGGTTTAACATCTTGAAAGATAATGAGGGACGGAGGAAGCAACACAGCAGGAGTTTTATGGCTCGTAGGGAACCCCGTGTTTTGACCCTGGGCAATGTAAAAAATCGGGGAGAAATTTCTTTACAACCCAAGAAGTGTTTCTTTTAGCTTGTATTTTAAAAGTTTCCAAAAGTCCCAACGCATAAGTAAAATATGTTACAATTCCCTTTGGTTTCATATTAATTTCAAACTGTAACAAGTTGGGGCGTGTGTCAGGGCAATCTGCTATTTTATATAGTTAGACAAATTATCTTTTTTAAGTATATTCTTTCGCTTCATTTTTCTTATTCAAAGCTTTCAGTTTTTTGAAACATGATTATTTTATTATAAGATACCGAAAAAATTAATAAAACATCAAACTCTTTAAAATTTGGAACCTTTTCAATTTTCCAACCACTAAAATGAATAAATTTAAACTTCATCAAATCATTTGAAACATTTTCTTACACTTTGATAAAAATAATAACGAAAAAAAAAAACTAATTAAGATTTATTAGTTTTTTTTTTTTTTTTTAGATTTCAAAGCCTAAGTGTTCAGGGAAGTTTAAGTACAGTGTGTGTGCCTGGTTATATATTGTTAAAATACACCGAATTATATTTGAATTTTAAGTGCTTGAACTTCAGTTTACATCAAAGACAACATGAATGAAGATTTTCACACATTTTTTTTATAACTTGAATGTTTGAATAAATGGTAATAAAAATATATACCATTTACAGTAGACATTTATGCATATAAATAAACATAAAAATTAATTTTAAATTCGAGCTATTGAAAAACATTAGAATTATATATTGTTCAAAAATATCTATTTATACAAAATACCTCAACATTTATCTTTTTTAAAGGCTAACTGAATAAGTAATTAAAATCTGGATATGTTTTGAAATCTCGACCTTATAAAGCTAGTAATTTTATGTTAGAAATTCCATTTGAAATTTCGAAAAAATGCATCGCGCAGTTAAAAATTATTTACCATAAGTTTTAGCAATTGTTTGAGTATAATAAAAATTTCAAATTTTTGGTATCTTTTAATATATTTCGCCGCGGTAGCCGAGTGGTATAGGTATCGGAACGTGGCTTGCTTTGTCACGAGTTTCACTAAAGACCCGCCGTGTAGGGCAGCGATGCACGTTAAATCTGTCGAGAGCTGAAACGTCCTCCCGTTGGTGTGGTGGGAAAGTTAGAGAGGGGGTGCCAGCTCAGGTGTCGTCCACGTCACTTGACCAGCCGTCGCCAAAAGCCCTCGAGTAGCTGAACAGTGCGACGTTAATATTCAATCATTCATTTAATATATTTCGAAGATTTCACAATAAAACCGCATGCTAAGAGCAAAAATATACTAAAAATTGATGAATATACAATTACAATAAATTCTTACATAGAGAAGCAAAACTGAGAAGCAAAGCGTAGGAATAAAAAATTTTGAGTATATCTGAAGTAGTTTTCGAAATATTTATTTTAAAGTTTAGAAAATTTGTGTGCTTTATGTTATACTGATATTAATTAAATGGTTAAAATAATGTGTTAATATTAGTCATGTAATCGTTTGATGACACAATCATATACTAATAAAATTATCATGGTCATTGATGCGAATGTCAAGAATTTTATGTAATTTTAAATTCAGACATTAAGATATTGATGTAGAAAATATAAAACGACCATCTAAAAATACATGAAAAATGCAGTCTGCTATAAAATGATCTTGACAAACAAAATCCGGCATTTTCACTTACTATGGCAGAGCCGGCTTAGTCAGGGGCGATCTGGAAAAACAGAGAGAGAACCGCGGTTTTGATGGATGCCGCTCTAGCTTTTAAAGCTCCCAGGAAAAATTATATATATATATATATAAATTACAAATGCAAAAATAAATCTTGTAATTTTCCATACATTTTTATAACAACGAATTGTGGAATTGGCTTCCAATACATTGTTGTGTTTGACAATATCTAAGGTAACCAACCCCCCTAGATAGATTTGTACTACTTTTTCGTAACCGTATTCCTTTTAAAATTAATTCGTGCAGCCGAAATACACCTTTTGTAAATTCTTAATTTTAATTTATGCAACTTGTGAAATGTTCATAATTAACCATTTCCGTCTAAACAGTTTACATGGAAAAAAAAGTTTGGACTCCCTCATTCATTAGGGATTTATATAAGATTCTAACATTAAATTTTATTTTTCACCGAAAAGGGTTGAGTGGTAATGTATAGTGCTTCCACACCACAGGTCTGGGGTTCTATTAACGGCTGCGCAAGGTCGACTCTGCCTTTCATCCCCCCGCTACATTGGGTCGATAAATGAGTACCAAGCTTGCTTCGGGTCTTAAACACTGAAGGTCTCTCTTCAGACAGACCACCAAATCGGGACATCTGTTCATGCACCTCAGCGTCCAATGGTCACGTGTATTATGATGGGCACAGTAGTTCCTGGCCCTCATGGATTGTTGTGCTTCTGAGTTTGAGTCTTAAGTTTGAGGATTACCTCACTTTGGGGATACCCCCTTAGATAAACATGTATTTCCACTCATTTGCAATTAAACATTTTTTCTTTCAATTACGTTTATTTCAGAAGGAAGTTTGATTTTTCAAATGTATTTGCTTAATAACATGTATATTTGTGTATTACATTAAATATTTTATCAATCCAAAAATTACATGTTTTTAGCTCCTCTAAAAGCTTTTAGGAATACAACTGATCTTACAATCCATATACGTTTTATAGTAGTATATTTAAAATGATAAGGACATTTTTACGACTGTGTGAGCTGTTATGCCTCGTTTATGAATATAAAAAAATTCATTCAGCTACAGTTTTTAAAATGTACAGAAATAGGTGGAGCAACAGGATACTTACATATTATGAATATTTTTGACTGCAGTAAGATATATTTATGTTTCAGTTTCTTTTTACAATTTGAATAGAAGTTGTAAGCCATTTTGCGAATAGTTTGATATTGAGTATAAACCCATAGGCTGTTTAATATTGTAAAGTGTTTTACTTTGATACCAGCACACATTAAAATAAGGCTCATTTGCAGTTATATGATCAGCTTCAGTGATATTTAAATTTTCAAAAATAGTCTACACGTACGAAAACATACTTTCACAACCGCACACCACATCTCCTACTATATCTTCCCTACAGCAGGAAATATTTGTGTATACTGAAAAATTTAATACAGGATACATTTCCAAGTGTTAAATTTGTTTTTAAAATATGGTATGAATAAATACATTGTGGAACTGTCGGTTAACTTCACTGAACAAAATTGTTTTAAGTGTACTGTTTTAAAAGACAAGATTAATTAGGGAGAACTTTTCTCACAATAGAATTTGTAATGACTGAATTGTGTGAAAATGTAGTTATCGATGTGTGACATTTTTCCTTGTAATAAAAGAAACAGAAAGATAAGAAATTTAACTTGAGTAGAAAATGGTTAGAAGTACTGTCATGCGCATTTGAAGAAGTATATCCCCCATTAAAATTAAAAATTATTGACTGAATGTGTGTTATGTCCATCACAAATGTCGATGTAGAAAAAATATTTTTATTTAATACAAGGAGTTCGAAAAGGAGAGCACTAGGAATGAAAATTTAGATTTTTTCCGAAAAATATTCAGTTAACATAAAAATATCATTTATATGATTTAAATTTAAATAAATTAAAAGTATATTGAAATCATTTTTTATGTTATTCTAAATTAAAAATATAATTGAATAGAGAAAGATCTGTTTTATTTTATAAATATATGCACCATTAATTGTCTTATTGTTTAAAAAAAGATAGGGCCTGTGTACTCTTTTTACCTCATAACTTTTTTAAAAACAGGAAAGTGAGCTACTCCTCATATTCAAAATTGAATACAGGATGCTTTTTCTAGTTCAAATCGCAATACCAAAATATTTTTTTTTTAATTTTTAAAAAATGAAAGAAAAATAAATTTTGTTTGAAGAAAATATAACTATTTTTCAACTTTTAACACGCCATTTATTTCATGTTTTTTTTTACCCTGCATTTTAATTTAATTTTACTGTGACTGAATCTATGGGGGAAACGACAGAGTGGAACTACGGTTTTCATACAAGATTGCCCAAGGCAACAACAGCTAGCTGTAAACGATTGCTATCCTGGTTCTTACTGATTAAAGACGCCGAACCAAGTCATAAAGTTCTCCCCTTTCGACCACCCAAGTTTTAAAAGGGGGAAAGAATTGAAGTCTGTTGCATTTTTGAAGGGAATAGCAATACAAGAGTAAAACGTTTTCGGAATAACTTTTCAGGAGGAAGGTATCCAGTTAGAGGGTTAATTTCTAGATAATGAGAGACATCACACAGCTTAATTAAAATTACCTTTTTATTTACAAACTTATACCATGAAATGACACCCTTATTTCGGCAACGAAATTTTACACCTCTAGCTATCGGCTACTTGTATCGTCGACCGTTAAGCTCATTCTGGTGGGTCTGCAACTGGAAGCCGTTATATCCACAGCAATTAGCTACTTGTATCTTCGACAAGAGGTTGCTTTCCATTAAATATCCTATTGATTATGATTCGTCAGAAAAAAAAATTATAAAGCAGGGTTCGTCTTCACGCCTTTCGCTTCCTCTCACCACATTCGCGGATCCTCCTAATCATTGATCCCCATCCCTCGCAGTTTTTCGCTGGCCTCTTTCCACTAGATATCTTTGCGTCTAAGATTCGTCGAAATAGTAAAGCAGAGTTTCTCGTAGGTCTCTCGCAGCTCTCCCGGGAGTCACTCCTCTACGTGATATCGTTCTCTTGCAGCTTTCTTTGGTATCTAGCTAATCGCCTGGTCTCCTCTCGTTCTGTCTCTTTACACCTCTCACATCCCCTACAATTTCTGATTGAAAAGAACAAATATCTGGCACCTTCAGTCTTGGTACCAACCCCCATTGGCTCTTTCGTGACCTGTCTGGACTGCGACTCTCTTGTCGCCATGAATCAAAAATTATAAGAAGTGCCTATAAATTGACCTACCCCTGAGAATAAAATCCTTGGCATTCCTTCAACATAATAGCGGACAATTCCTTTCACACATGTGTAGCACGTCCACTTATTGAAGACAACGAAATGTTGAGTAGTCATAGAAATAGGTGTGTTCCAAATATAGTGTTGCGTAGATCTGGGGTTCGAGGACTTTATGCAAATCAGTCGCAAAGGACAAGAATAGTTCTTCAGGAGCGATGGAAATTTATTGTCGAAAAACAATCATTGAAATACAGCATATACACAGCAAAATTCACAGAATAGAAGGTCTTCAAACCTTCAACAGCGCTCAGATACGACTTTTAGTGTCGGAAAAACAAGTATGTTATAGATTATTTACAAGCCCATGCTCGTTCTACTCAACAGCCAACGAAATCACTAATCGATAGTCGACTCTCACGCTCAAATCACACAATTCTTCTCTGCTTTCAAAACAAGACTAAGTTTCAGTGAGTGACTCCCTATTTCTGTGCCTCAAGGATATTTCGAGAAAGATCCGTTGTAGATTCCACAACGTTGTAGATTCCGTAGTTGTAGATTCCACAACTAATTATTGGATGAATCCATAGGGTCATGAACACACCAAAAATGGTCACCAAGATGCCAACATGGTTGCCATAAATGATGTAAAAATGGCTCTATCGCTAAAATTTCGCCAAGTTTCCATTGAATCGCCCTTATAAAGTAAAGAACGGCGTTGCTTGCGAATATTGCAATTTTAAACATAAATTAAATACAACATAGAGAAATATAAACGTATTACACATCCAGGTGTAAATTATTTGGACTACTTAAAAAAATTCATTACACAAAATTCGCAACAATCGTTCGCTTTGAAGAGGAGGCCACGTGGTGCGATGTTTCGCCTCAGGGCATGAGAGAAGAAAAAAGGGGCAACAATCAGCCCAGACTGCGGTCATAAGCCTTTTGTCAGAACACAATATCAACACCGAACGGGCATTCCACTGTTCCCGCTTCGACAACTTGAGGACTTTGAGCCAGATCCATAACATCTGTCTAATCTGCAAGATCTGTAAAATCTTTCTTCATCTGTTTATTAGCCTTGTTTTTAGTAGAACAAAACTAGATCTTATCTTGAATAAAACACAACCTGCCACTCTGGGTATAATTATCTTTCTTTTAGATCCTTTTTTAAGATAACTTAAGTTGAAATTAATGCAACCATTTATTTTTTCTTCTTTTTGACATTATAACCCCCGTCCCCCAATTTTTTGGAACTCACAGTTCTTATCTCTCACTCTGTATATATATATATATAAGTAAATAAATTAAAAAGAAGACTAATAAATCCTAAAACATAAGATCAAACCGAAAGAACCAAGAACATGGAACCATGAAAACCAAAAAAGAGAAATTTAGCTAGAGTGGGAAAAACTATTATGATTTCCCGAGCTGTCACTGGTTTAGGACAGTGAAACAGGGTTAATCGGTGTTTTGTGAGACCTTCACCCCTCCGCTTCAGCGGAAACTTTCGACATAATAGCACAGGAGATAAACCAAGGCAAAGGCCCAAAAACCCCCATGGGTGAATATAACAGCAATAGAATATAATTGGAATATTAAATTACTATAGGAATCAGGGAGAAATAGACAAATATATAAATATGTATAAACAAAAAATATTTGCAAAAGAGGTTAAAAATGATTATGTTCATAATTAATAATATTGAAAATGAGCGAAGAAACTAAAATCTTACCCAATGTATAAAGATTCCATGAGTTTACTGACTCAATGCACAGAAAAACAGCATAACTAAGAATAATGGAGCCCTCTTTATATATTTTTAGTAACTAAACTTATTATAAGAATATATTAAGAAAATTATATACTATAAACTAAATAGAAATAAATACATTAAATAATAATAATTAGCTATAATTTGAAGACATATATATAAAATTAACTGGATAGTTATTGTCTAGGCAACATTGAAAGAATTTGTTATAATTATTAATTCTTAAAACTTCTTCAGATACTAAATCATTATTTCTTTTTATATAATTTAGAATAATATTTCTAAAAATTGAAGTGTGAAGGGTACTATTCCAATATGGTATTTTTATAACATTGAAATCAAGAGTATCTTTTATCAAAAATATTACTTTTTAGCATATTATTTTCAACTTTTAATTGGAGATCTAGGAAGTTTGTTGACTCAATATTGCAATAGGTTTTAAAAATTTCAAGTAGTGTGGATAGTAATTAAAAATAGGAGTAAAGTCAACTTTATTACTGAAAATAATTAAATCATCGATGTATCTAAAAAGTAACAAGAGTCTATATTAATTTTTCTTTCTCAGAATAGTGTAAATAGATATTAGCCAGACTATTACTTGCTGGGCATCCTTGTGGCAGACCTTTAATTTGTTGATAATAATAGTTATTATGAATATGTAATTTTCTTTCAAAACAAAATGTATAATAGTATTAAATTTATCATAATTTATCAAATTATTTAATGAATATTTAATATAAACATTTTTAAGTACTTTAATCATACCCTCTATATCAATAGAGTTGAATAAGTCTCCAAAGTCAAAGCTATGCAAAGATTTAATACTCTTACTTTGCATGTTCTCAACGATATCTTTACTATTCATTACAATAATGGAGTTTGAGATATTGTCTAGAGTGTGTTGTATAACTTTTTGCAACACCCTGCCTGGTTGTGTAATATAGGTATTAAAACCATTAGCAATAGTTCTAAATTTACAGTGATGCTGCAATAAATTTATTAATTTCCTTCTTGCAATATATTGAAAAAAAAATAGAGAACTACATAATACATTCAAGTCACAGTTTTACAATTTGAGCAATGTTTATGAACAGTTGTGTAATTTGTACAATGGGGGTTACGCCCCCTCCCCATCCTAGTTTTTGTTTCAAAAACTTATTGAGTATATTTTTTCAAGGAATTTAAATTTATAATACACGTTTTTACATAAAACATTTTGCATTTAATTGATATGCATTGAAAATCAATATCTGAACATGATTTATTGAACTTATTTCAAATTTTTTACTCAATTCAAAGGATGTATGTGTCGCAGGGAAACGATGAAATTAGAGCTTTTGCCAAATCCCTAAAGGAGATCGTCAATTCACGTACGATGTTAAAATGAACGCGCGCGCGAGTCAGCATTTCTAGAACTATGTTTTCGCTTTCTACCCGACCTTTACCTTCTCTCTTTCTCCTCAACACATTTTTCCTTGCGACATTTACAAATAAAAATGAATGTTTGTTTGTGCGTCCCTTGTGTCTTCTTAAACCGCTCATCCGATTACGATGAAACTTTGGGAAGTGATCCGCGAAGGTTTCTGAGTTAGTAAAACAATGTTCCGAAAGATGCCCAGTGGCGTTGCGGGGGATTAAAGGGCGTTATAAATAATTATTTCCATTTTTAAATTATTAGACGTACAGTCTTGAAACTATACAAGAAGATTTCATGCATGGAGTAGAGATTTATGAAGAAATGGGTTTTACGAAAATCGATCCCCAAAGGGCGTTGCTGGGGATTAAGTGCTGTTATAAGTAAATATTCCCGTTCTTGAACTATTTCACCTGCAAACTCAAAATTTGGCAGCCATGTTTTTTTCATAGAGATAGATCTTCTACAAAAGATGTTTTTATGAAAACTGACCCCCAAGGGGATTGCGAGGGGTTCAAGTGGCGTTACAGCCAATTATTCTCGTTTTCGAACTATTAGACGTACAGTCTTGAAATTTGGCAAGCAGAAGATTCCTTTTACAGAGTAGATACCCGCTAAAAAATGGTTGTAGTGAAATTCGCCCCCCCCCCAAAGTAGTGCTGTGCGGGCTTAGAGGGCATTATAAGTAGTTATTTCCATTTTTAAACTATTAGACGTACAGTCTTGAAATTTGGGACACAGGTTCTTTTCATGAAATAAAGATTCGGTACAGAAACGTTTTGCAAAAATGGAACTCTAAGGGGGTTTGCGAGGATTAAGAGTTGAAGATAAATATATTCCTATTTTGGAACTATTAGACGTACAGATTTGAAAATAGGCAGGCGTATCCCTTTCATAGAATAGACATCCGCTGAGACCGACCCCCAAGGAGGGTTGCGAGGGGCGCTATAGATGAAAATTCCTGTTTTTGATCAGTTAGACTAGAGACTTGAAATTTTGTTTGAATGTTTCTTTTGTTGAATATACATCCGCTGAGAACGGATGTTACGAAAATCGACTCCTTTTAAGCGAGCGCTGGTGTTAACTAGTACACCAGGGATGGCTGACCTTCTTGAGACGTGTGTCAAATTTTGCTCATATTTTTGTTAGTACTAACTCGTGGGTCACTAATGCCTATTTGCAACAGCGTTAAGTTTAAAAAATTTAAACTGAGTGTTTTTAAAACTAAACATCTTTAAAATTCAATTAGACTAACGAGTAAAAATGGAAGTGGTTTGATGATTTAAAAGATTTTAGTGGGAGTAAAAATTCTTAAGCGTTTGGGGCAAATGGCAATAAGTATTTTAATGAACAAAGAGTAACATAAATATTATTTATTAGAACAGTTGAACCTGTTTTTGTGCGGTTGATAAAAACCGCACAAAAATGCTCGAAAATTTAATGAATTCTTACATATGACAAACCATTTCGTCGAAATATTGCAAGCGTTTTTTTTATGCGGTCACACAAAAATAAAATCGCATAAAAAAGGACCGCACAAAAACATATTCTACTGTGTATATGTCCAGAAATATATGTATAACAAAATTGATTATAAAGTATTTAATGAGAAATCTATTGCTGTTTATTTCAGGTAGTTTTTTAATATTAGGTTCACATATTTCGTATTCATTAGTTAAACGTATTTCGCAGTTAATTTCCTGTCAAGTCTATTTCTAATAGTTTATCAACTTCGTTGAAGAAAACAATTTCTCACATGAATATGTGGACCCAAACCTCGTTAAAAGCTCAATTTTTAACCAGTTTTTTCATTAATATAAAATTATATGGTAAAGAATACCATACGTTTAATATAATAATTGTAATTTTTACTGTTGGATCAGTATTTAGCTGTACTAGTTTCGCTCAGTTTTCTTTTCTACTTCGGAAATGAAGTCTTCAAATTTTATTTTCCACGCAACACTGCTTCGAAATTCAACTAATTCCATTTCTAAAGTATCGATACTCAGCCACATACATTCAGTTAACTCTATTGTTTCAAATTCTATTTTGTATGGATATAAAATAAAGTGAAATATTCTTTCCAAACTTTTATATTGATTGAATCTCTCCTCAAAAGCTTGTTTTATTTCCTGCATAGTTATTAAATACCTTTAAATGCATTTTCTTGAAGGTCAACAGAGTTTTTAAAATTTATTGTGTTTTGAAAATGTTTTGTAATTGAGGAAAATATTTCATGAGATTTTCATTTCCGAATTCTTAGTAAAAATGTTAAGTTTCGTCATAAATATTTTAATATTTTCAAAAATCGTTATGAGTCCATGCCCTTGAAGTTTTTTTATTCAGTTCTTTAAAATGCTGAGTGATGTCGCATAAAAACATTAAATCATTTAACCAATGTACATTGGGTAATTTATAGAAACTGTTATCTTTTTTTCCCTTAATTAAAAAGAGCTTAATTTCTTCTAATAACGTTATAAAACAATTAAGGACTCAACGAAACTAAACCATCTCACGTTGTTGTATGTCAAAATCCTGAATATTGCAATTCAATTTCCTCTAAGAATTGTGCACATTGCCGTTTATAAAGAATTCTTGCGTTTATAAAATTGATTATTTTTATTATAACTGACATTACACTGGAAAATATTTTTAAACCATGCTTTTCTCATAAAACTTGCTGGTGTATTATACAATAAAATTCAATCAGAGAATGTGAAATATTTTGCTTAAGATACTGAATAAATCCAAATTTTTTCCCTTCCATACTAGGTGTACCGTCTGTGCTTACAGAAACTATTTCTTGAAGATCAATTATATAAATGATATCTTGATAATATCTTGAAGATCATTACTATAAATGCAATACCAAATATTTTAAACATATCAAGACTTCCTTTCAACACGTAATTAGTTTCATTAAACCTTCTTTCATTATATATTTCCAAATTTATACCAAGCAGAAACTGCTAAATGTGCATACCAAAAAAATTTTTTTTTTTCTTATTCTATTACTCGATCATTAATTATATTGGGACTTATAGGTAACTCATTTATACGCTTTATAATGAAAACTTTTTTTTTAAAAAAATCAGCACAAACAATGTAGGACTACATTCTAATAGCGCTTTTTTTACAAATTCTCCTTCTGGATGAGGTGTCTCGCGGCGAGCAGTACAATGGACAACCTAGAAACTAGCAGCGGTACTCTTATTTTTTGGAACCAAAAAACTTTTTAAAACACTGTTTTGAGAAAAATTCTCTTTTTTCTTCTGTAAAAAATTCGTTTTTTTTTTTCATCTGTTAACATGTCGAGATTAGAATGCAACTTTTCACACACACGAAATGTCTTTTCACATTATATGTACGTGACGTCACTTTTTCATTAAAAATTACAGTGGTGGCCAAAATTGTGGACACTTTTTTAAATTGTTAGGTTTTTTAAGTTTGTATGCTTATAGAAAGTTTTACGTTGCACAAAATGCTAAGTATTTTATGGCATTTTAAAGGGAATTTAATATTGAATTCAATACAAAAAATAAAATTCAAATATTTGCAACGCATAAAAAGTTATGCTGTAATAACTGTCGACGTACATTAGATACTGATGATAGCAGTGAGTTATCAGAGCTTAGTGAGGTTGCCTTTAATCTTTATTACAGCTTCACATCGATGTTTCATTGATCTAAAAGTAGTTTTAAGCTCTTCCTTATGATGCCAGGAAACACTTACATCCATAATTAGTTCTTTTTTATTTCATGGTTACCTCACTCGGACAATAGTTTTCGAACGGAGTCGCAAGTTTTAGGTAGGATTGAGGTCGGGACTGTGTGTGTTTTCTGACCAGGATAACAATGATATTTAGTCGAAAAGCAATGACATCAAATAAAAGAGTAGATTGGACACATGTGTGACGAGCAAGTGGTATTTCCTTTGTTAAAATTACATAACAGGTGAGTAGTTTAGTGACTACATCTGGAGAGTGAGAGTTTTGTTTAAGATGTCAGGAGACAAATTTAATTTAAAAAAGCAGGAAGTGGACGAAAAAGGTGCACCATATCTGTTAATGACAGAAGAACAAAAATACTATGTTTTAGAGGTAAAAGAATTTCATGGACATCCATCAGAAGTGATCTGAGTGATGCTAATGTTTCTGTCAGTCCAAAAACAATCAGGCGTAGATAAGCAGATTTAAGATTAAAAGGTAGAATTCCTCGAAAAAGCCGTTTCTCAACTTACAACAGCGCTAAAAGGGACTAGAGTGGACAATAGAACATATTAATTAGACAAATGATTATTGGTCACAAGTTATATAGAGGGCTGAAACTAAAATATCGTTATTCGGTAGTAATAGCCTAAAATATGAAAGACGTAAAATAGTAGAAATGCTACATCCTGACTGCATCCAGGCAACTATAAAGTACCCACATAGTTTTATCACTTAGTCATGACTATCGGCAGATGGTATCGGTCACCTTCATATCATCGATGGGACACTGAATGTCATAAAATATATTGACACCATTCTAGAACCCAAACTTCTGCCTTCCATCAGGGATCTATTCACTAACAATGCTTCATTTACTTTTCAGCAAGATTCTGCTCATTGCCATACAGTAAAGTATATTTGAAAGACTGGTACCATTCTAAGATCATCGAGTTGTTGTCTTGGCCAGGAAACAATCCTGAGCTCAATCCTATCGAAAACTTGTGGCACCATCTGAAAACTCTTGTCCAAATGAGGTAACAATGAAATAAAAAAAGAACTAATTAAGAATATATTGTTTCCTGTCATCATGTAATAACTAAGGAAGAACTTAAAACTATTTTCAGATCAATAAAACATCGATGCAAAGCTGTAATAAAGAAAAAAAAGCAACCTCACTAAGTTCTGATAACTCACTGCTATCATCAGTATGTAATGTATATTGACAGTTATTATACAGCATAACTTTTTGTGCGTTGCAAATATTTGAATTTTATTTTTTGTATCGAATTTAGTATTAAATTCCCTTTAAAATGTTATAAAGTACTTAGCATTTTGTGCAACGTAAAACTTTCTATAAGCATACAGACGTAAAAAACCTAACAATTTAAAAAAGTGTCCCCAATTTTAGCCACCCCTGTACACATGTAACCATTTTACTCCTTTCAATCACACTATATTTATCAAACCATTCAACTTGATACGTATGGCTTGGTTTTAATTTTTAACCACCGACACAGTACAGAGCTACAATTAAAAATATTTGTAATTAGAATACAATAATTTTTGAGAAGACATTTTGTGTTAACATACCCCTAATATACATACACATCAATACATATTTTTTTTAAATGGATGCCACTAAGTTCGACGCTGGTACATGCGCGCCTTAAATTGCGAGCCGAAAATTGCTAGTATCGAGAATAACAGACAGGCGCATGGCGCCTCACAGGGTGAAACAGAGAGGGGGCGATACAAATGGTACCGAAGTCTCTATAGACATAACTGAACAAAACATTACAAAAGTCCATTTTGTCCGAAAAAAGTGCTTTAAAAATGTTTATTTGTTCTGGTTTGTTGATTTTTTTTACCAAACAAAATGTGAGTAAAATTATACATTTTATTTGATATTCTCTAAGCACTTTTGCTTTATTTCAAATACTACGAAGATGAGTCGGAAAATAAATTTCCCCTGTCGACTGTGGTCAGAGTTGTGTATGAAAGTAAAAAAAAAAAATAGAATCAGACATTAAAGATAAGACATAACTTTATTTTTCAATGTAAGTACCAAGAATATTGAGACATTTTTCATACTGCTTGATAAGCTTCAAAAGTCCCTCCAGGAAACATTCAGGGCTTTGCATATGGAAGAAGCATTTAACGGCTTGTTTGACTTCAGCATTGCTTCCAAAGTGACTTCAGGCGAGATTTTTCGTCAAAGCCGGAAACAGATGAAAGTCACTTGGTGCGAGATCAGGACTGTGATACAGGCGCTCCATACCAACAGTTGCAATATGGTTTTGCGTTGCCGTCGACGAGTGTGGACTCGCATTATCATCCAACAACAAAACGCCAGATTTGAAAAGCCTAGGTCGCTTTATCGGAATCGTCCTCTTCAATTTCGACAGGGTGTCACTGCACCTACCGCGTAGCATTGATGGTTCCAACCCCCAAAAAGTCCACGCAAAAGTAAACGCTCCTTCCGTATGCAAAGCCCTGAATTGTTCGGGGAAGGCTTTTTAAAGCTTATCCAGTGGTATGACAAATGCCTCAATGTATTGGGTACTTACGTAGAAAAATAAAGTTATGTCTTATCTTTAAAATGTCTCCTTTTATTTTTTGACTTTCATACACAACTGTGACCACAGTCGACAGGGGAAACTTATTTTTCGACTCACCCTCGTACATACTTTCATATTGTCATTTGCGTAACTTTGGAACTGTAATGATAAAACTGAAGGCTATAGACAGCATTTAAATTGCTTTTTGTGCCAATGCAGTGCTTGGAAAAAAAATACAAATAGAATATAAATAATTCACACAAATTAGAAAATCTAAATAAACCCGCGTAAGCAAACAAGGGATTGCCTAGCAATCATGGGTCAGTTAAAAAGCTTGCGTGAGTCAGTGCCTAACCCACGGGTCATAGGGTCGCCTCTCTGTACTAGAACTACAGTAATGAAATTTGGTATGCATGTTTCTTTTGTTGAATTGAAATCCGCTAAGAACGGGTCTTACGAAAATTGAGTCTATGATGGTTACTGGGTTAATTGCTAAAAAAATTGCGTTTTTAAACTTCTTGATTTAGACTTCAGATTTTGCAAGTTTGTTTATTTTTTTGAGTAGAGATCCAGTAAAAATGGGTTTTGTGGAAATCTACTTTAAGATTAAGTTATGAGAGCTTAAAAGATAATACTACTTCAATTTTAGAAATTATTATTTAGAAGTTCTCTCATTTTTAAATCAAGAACCTAGAGTTATACGAATATTTTTCAATACAATCGAATTCTTAATGCTAGGACTTAGATATCAATAATCAGTCAAAGTATCATTATTAAGCCTACAAAAATAGATAGACAAATATTAATCAAGTTTTGTAACAACGTTATTGTTAAAAAAAGACTTAAGTTGGCCTCTAAAACTGATTTTCAGCCATACTGACCAAACCGGGGGTCTGCATTTTTACAACAATGTAGATGAATTTTGCTTTTTATCGATTTTAAATAATATCTTTTTAAATAATTGTAATTTAAAAATTTAAATAGCCAAAATTGGATTCCGCGGATCATTCATATATTGATCTTTTGATACCCTTGATGTGTTTTTTCATTCAGCGATTCGTGAGAAGATAGCCTCACATAAATAGGTATGTTTGTTTATCTACGATTTTAAAAACACGTATCCCAAAATAAGCATTCATTTCATAGCTAACTGTAAGATTTTTTTGATTTATTATTTAACAAAAATTGATATAAAGTAATATTTTTTTAAAAAATTAAAGCTGCATTGCTTTTTATTATTTATAACTAAATTAATTATTTAATACTAAACTTGTACATTTTTGTGAATAAAATTGGATTATTAAAGCTGTATTGTTTTTATTATTCATTACAAAATTAATTATTTAAAAATAAATTTGAAGATTGTCTATTTTGTGTGTGTGTGTGAATAAAACTGGATTAGCTTTGAGAATTATTAATCGAAAGTAGAAATTTGAAAAAAAAAAGATCTTATCCTGGGGAAAAAAAGAGTGTTATACTTGAAGAAGCCCGTGCAACGACGGACCATGCAGCTAGTTTAGACATTAAAATCATTTATATAGTGAATTATACATTATTAAAAAAAATTTTGAGCAAGCAATACAAAAATAGACATTGAAACAAAAATATTTATTCTAAACTAATTAACAAAAGAAATAGGCACTTAAGAGTACTTGGCACCTTTTAAACAATTTTTTTAAAAAAATTATGCATTCAAAAGTTATGTTTTAGGATTTCATATAATGTTTCTATTGAAAAAAATGATGCGAGATGAAATTTTCGTACACAGTGTTCACACAGTTTTAAAATTTTTTAAAAGATATATGGAAAATTTTAAAATAATATTCCTTTTGTGTATTTATTGGTTTTTAGGCCTTAAATATTTTTATAATATTTCTAAGAATGTTTTAAACAACTTTAGGGATCGATTTTACAAAAACTTAATTAGTTTTGGAGAATAAAAATCAAATATGAATACGTATGCTATAAAATTCAAGAAATAAGCCAAAATCTCCTACATTTTAGTACGAACATCCAGCATTTATGCAAACGCAGTGGCACTATTTCTGCAGCCGTTTATTTTTGTGCAATAATAACTCTAAGTTACAATAACATATTGATTTGTTGCTGTGACCTGTGCATAATGCCTGAAATTAAAAGGTGCCTGTTTATTCAAGTAAAAAGTAACTACCAATCAGTGGCGTAGCTAATCTTGTGCAAGCCTTGTATCAAAATTCTTTGGGGGCCTTTTTTTGAAAATGGCAGCTCTGTTAACGGGAATATTGATAGCATTTTACTATTTTTTGCTTACACATGTTGGGGCTCCAGTAGATCGGGGGTTGCTATTGATACGGCTCTGTAGCTACGCCCCTCTGGTACCAATACACATTTCTAAATTATTTAAGCAGTAAGGTATTGAAGTTATGATTAAGTATTTTCAGTATTTTCAAATTTTCAAAGATTGAAACCATCAGGATATTTCCCCTAAATATGTATTTTATCTTAAAATTTGGGGTCAGCAACTCTCTTAATTACTTCTATAGGATGGAAAAAATAACAATCATTTTATGTGGATTATGGAGATTTCCCGGGAGTATTATGGACAAAAGTAATATGGTCTTGATTTTCGTAATAGATAAGGGTTTTTAAGTATAGATAGCAACAGTAAATAATGAATCACAACGGAAGAACAATATTTATTTAAAGGGGGGGGGGGCAAATAATTCTTCAGTTTATTTTTATAAAAAAACCCCTTTATATAGATGGGGCAATAAATAATAACAATCAGCGTTTTAGGTTTTAGTGAGTATAGGCAAAGAGAGATTTTTTAAATTTTTTTTTAAAATAAACTAGGTACTTTTTTTTTAATTATATCAGAAATATACTATATTCTTTTGTTAGGAAAATGGCGTTTTAATTTACGTACATCATTTAAACGCCCTTTAATCAAGGTATCAGATCATGGCAGACATGTCATGAGTTCGAGCCCAGTACCATTAAAGACCCGCCGTGTAGGGAAGCGATGCACGTTAAATCTGTAGAGAGCTCAAACGTCCTCCCGTTGGTGTGGTGTGGTAGTTAGGAGAGGGGGGTGCCAGCTCAGGTGTCGTCCTCGTCATTTGACCATGGTTCAAAATTACGAGGTCCGTCGCCCCCGTGTAGCTGAACAGTGCGGCGTTAATATTCACTCACTCACTTAAATGCTCTTTATTCAGATTCGAAACTAGATTTGAGAATGCTTTGACTATGGTAATTAACACAGTGGGCAATAAACACAAATTGATAAAAAAAAATGTCACTACTAGAGGAACTGATCGGCAGTGATCGTGATCTTAAAGTAAAGTTTAAAAACGGATGTCGGTAATTTTGGCTTTAAAAAGACATGCCTGCTATTTATCCCGAATTATGGAGTATTTAATTGCTTTTCCTCGTGAAAAGGAGTTTCAGTGCGGAGGCTAAGCTCTAACATAAAAGAAAGAAAAAGACTGGACTCTATAAAAACCCTAGGAGATTTCGGGTTATACCTGACGAGATGAATGCCAAATGTGTTGAAAATTAATTATTGAAGCACCAGGTTCATCCTTCACTTAAAAAAATGTGCTCAATTTGTATCAATTAAATTTTAATTTCATTATCATTCTTAAGTTTTAAACACTATACTTCCCAACAGTTAGACATTTAAATCTTTCAGAGTTAAGTATCTAAAAAGTAAGTAGTTCTATAACAGCAGTCAAAAAGACATTTAAGTTGATAATTAATAAAAGTTCTATATTAGGTAAGCAGGAGTAACCCCCAAACCGAAAAACATGGCAAAGGGTCGATGAGATGAAAAGTGTTTGAAAACATCTTGTTTATTGAAACAAATATATGTTTTATTTTCTGCTTCGATCTATTGGTGGAACTTCTAAATCGTGAAATTAAACCGAAATTTACCTTAAAAAGTTTGTCAGACCAAATGGTCTTGTCTTTAGGACGCTGTTGAAGCCTTAAAAGATAATTATGGTAATATGAATGTTCTTAAGACATTTAGTGACAATGAAATGAGAAAATTGATATAAGAAAAGAGGCAGTAAATTTATTTAATAAATTAACAAAACTTGAAACTGCCATTTTAATTACATTTTGGGAAGAAAATTTTACAAAGATTTAATTCAGTTAACAAAAAATTACAGGCTCCTGGTTTGGACATCTGTGAAGGGTATAAATTAATTATGTCATTTAAAACGTTTATAAGCAATATAGGATATGAATTACTAAAGATGTATCAATATACAGCCACAAAATTAAGTCCTAGTATAGAAACAGAACATAGCGATGTGAACAAGAGACGGGTTATTTCAAAATTTGCAGATAAATCCACAGAAAAAGCTGTGTATGGGATAGAAAAATTTAAAAGAGACACGCTTATTGTGTGTGTGTTGCATTAGGCAAGCTAATCATTGTTTTAAATAGAAGAATATAGTAAGAAATTAAAATTTTTGATGGATTTGCAAGATCAAAGTAAGAAGAACGTCGACCTGGAGATGCACGCGCTATTATTGTTTACTAATCAGATGACGCAGACCAACATTTAGTAAATGAAGGTGTGTGTGTTCAATTCAAAACTTATCTAAAACAAACTGAGCTAGAGTCTTATAAATACTTGTAGTAATATGTTCAATGTAATTTTTAACAAGAAACTTGTTGATATTTTTCCAAATTTGTATACCATTTTCCTAACGCTCCCTATTACTAGTTGTGAAGTGGAGCGTGTGTTCTCTAAAATGTCCTACATAGAAAACAAATATAGAACAATGATAAATACTAGGCTTAAGTATTTATTACTTCTTTGTATTAATACTGATCTTACCCAAGACTTGAAATGTGATGGGCAAATAAAAGAATTTGCAGCCCAATAGTGTAAAAAAGTTTTTTTTGTAAATTATGTTATTGTTTATAACGTATTTAAATTGTTTGAAATAAAAAAAAAACTCTTAAATTTCGTATATTTTTTTTAATTTTCCCACTCAAAACTTTTTATTAGAAAAATGGCAAAAACTTTAATTATTTAGGGGAACCCTCAGATACTGTTAGCCCAGGGTTCCCAAAAGTCACGGTCCGGCCCTGGCGTAGGTACTTAATAAATCAGAAAAGAAAGATAGATAACAATAATAATAATGCTTGCAACCTTCCTCCTGTGTAGTGTTTGAACGCTAATGTGTGCGCGTGACGTCAGAAGCCCGGCACTCCCTGGCACTGCCGTGGAGACAAACCGAAAAAAACTTTTGCAAATGCTGACTCATTCATTTCATTATTTCAATAAAACAGTTCGATGATTTAATTAATTCACAGGGAAAAAACTTCAAAGAGACGTTATTTCAACATCGTGCGTGAATTGGCCATCTCCTTTGGGGATTTGGCGAAAGCTCTAATGTCATCGTTTCCCTGCGACATATATTAAAATCATTTGTAAAAATGAAAAGCTGGATACAATGGCTGTACTGTGCTTATATCTAAGACATCTCCCAGGTGAATTGGGAGAGATAATTAATAAATATTTTGTTTCCATGTATGGGATACTCATATATGAAAACAAGACGTCAAACCTTGTCCCTCGATTAATCGATTGGATGGACAGTCGTGACCTCAGGGCAACGGATGTTTGACCTCAAATACGTCACAGCTCTCCAGAGACGTGTCCAGTACGATAAATTGATAATCCTTTGCCTGTCAGATGTTGCCGGATAACCCTGCAGTAATTGTTGTGATGTCTGATTATTCCTGCAAAATAAATAAAGAATATTATATATTTTATACAATGGTAGTTTTTTCTTTCTTCTTTCTTTCTTTTATCATTGATTAAAAAACTATTTGTTAAGGAATAAATCTCAAAATAGATTATTTAAATTATGGATATTGTTTTGAAACAATCTTATTTTTGAATAATTAACATTTGAATATCGTGCAGGTTTATTTTGTTCAGCATCTTTGTTGTTGTCTTTAAAAATGTTTTAATGATTGAGTTTTTTTTTTTTTTTTTTAAAGAAGAAAATATAACAAGAGCGTAAAAAAGTTTCCATAGAATTATCGTTTGCAGGAAGTACGCTACACTTCAACTCTTCTCCCGGCATGAACTTCGGCGTGTTTTTAACTTCATTAAAAGAAAAATAATCGTTTTAATGAATATGAGGCGGGAAAATATCTTCTGAATGTAAAGCTTAATTTTGCATCTTGTTATTTCTCAGTTAGGATTTTCTATCAGCTTTTAAATATTATTTAGTACTCGTATTTTGAGTGAATTGTTTCTTCTCTGCCGATTTCTCAGATTCAGATGATAAATATTTTTCGTGAAAGAAAAAGGTGAGATCAGTACTGAGATTTCTTTAGGAAATAAGCATGTCTGTGTTTTAATAAAAAAAAGATAACAATTAAATCAGGATTTTTTTCTGACATTGTGAGCAATAATTAGTTATATCATCTGGATATCCTTATATATATCTCATTAATGGAGTAATTCTTAGAATGCCAGGAGATGTGGAACGTGAAGCCATTTATCATACTATATTTTATTGTTAATGTGTGTTCAGCAAAGCAGTCTGTAGTCCAAGCCCTGACAAAACGAGTCCTATTTCAGCGTCGATCTGGTGCCAGTGCGTTGTTCATTCACGTGGTCTCCGTAAGTCCGCCGAAGTCGAAGTCCCAGTACTTATGCGGGAGGTGGGTTGAGTTGTTCTGGTAGGAAGCTTACCCCAACTGACACTTGAAGGGTTGGGGATTCATCCCACACACACACACACACACACACATATATATATATATCAATGAATCATTCTAAATAGGGATGAAATATATTTTTCGAGAAGTTTTAGATATTTATGATTAATTAATTTATATATAAAATAACTTTAAAATTATTTATTTTTTTACTTTACCGGCATATCATTAGTTATTTTATAGAATAACTAAGTAAAGTATAAAATTTTTCATCTATTATATACTTTAACTGACCTGTCTAGTTTTATTTCATGAAATACCTAATTATATTCTCTGAAATAACTACTTTAACGGTAACTTTCCAGATGAAATTAAAAATGAATTTTTCTATTAACTCTTTCACGACCAAGAGAAACATTTTTCGCCATTTTAAAAATTGTTGTTTATTATAAATTTATTTACCTATTTTGTACAGCATGTCAAAATAGGACTATATCGAACGCAATTACGTAAAAACGGAATAGTTTAGGAAAAAAATTGAAGCTGTTGAATCTCTGTTTGCACCATTGATAAATTCGTTCTTATTTCAGTTTATCGTGTCCTGTAAAGATATATTACCGTGCGTTCTTGCAAATTTTATGTTATTCAATAAGTCCAATTCTTTTTAATACTAAGGTACGTCTGAATGAATAGAAACAAATCCTTGCTAAAACGACACTTCGATCCCAACTACATTGTCAGATTGATCCAAAAGATTATTATATATTTTTCCCATGATTTTTTTTTATTTCACGTCTAAACAAACTAAAATAAACAGTTAAATACTAATATTTTTACTCTTGGGGATACTCTGCACGGGTTAAGTGCAAATAATGTATTCTTTTTTCACTAAATAATGCAAGAGATTTGTTTATTGTTGCCTCTTTTCTTTGTATATTTTTTTATATATACAAACACTTTGGATACTCTGCACTATGTACGAAAGAACATTAAAGTATGCAAATAATGTATTCTTTTTTCACTAAATAATGCAAGAGATTTGTTTATTGTTGCCTCTTTACTTTGTATATTTTTTTATATATACAAACATGCTTCATATACTTTGTCTGACGAAATTGAAAAACGTGTGTGTATATATTAAACGGAAAAGCTATGTACGAAAGAACATGCTTTTTGAAAGTATGTCAAAAAAAAATTACTCCGCTTGCGACTTTTGATTAGGTATTTTTCTTTCCTTGAATAGCTGATCGGTTATTTTCTAAATTTTACACTTTCGATATTAGAAAAAAAAAAAAAAGAAAAATACTGTATATTAGTTGTAGAAAGAAAAGGAAGACAAGAAACAAATTGTTATTGTTATCGTTAAGATCAAAAAGAATTGATTGATTTTTGAAGGATTATTTGGCTAAGATTTATTTTTACGAGTAATCTGAAACATATAAAGCATAGTGAGAAACGTTTTTTTTAGAGCATCCGTATTTTTTTCTGAATACACTTATAACCAGGCAGCGGTGGCATCTGGGATCTGTATATTGAAGTGTTTTAATACGTGAGAAAGCGTTTCTAATTCAAATCCTATCTTTTTCAACTTGTTATTAAAAAGAAGTTTTTTTCGTGAAAGGGAGAGGTGCACGTTAAATTTGTAAAGAGCTCAAACGTCCTCTTGTTGGAATGGTGTGGTAGTTAAGGGGAGGGTGAAGATATATATATATATATTATATAAATGGAATGAAAGTTACTAGGGTACCATATGTGAATAAAATATTATTAATTATAGCATATCCCTAAAATTCATCACGACAATATATAATTTCTTGTTCAAAATAAAACAAAAAAGAAAAATAAATAAACAAAAAAGAATTTTGCAAGAAATCAATCTAAAAGAAAAATATTGAAGCACCTTTTTATCCCTCGAAAAAAGTTTTTAAATTTTTAAAAATTAGTTTAATATCAGTCACTGAGTTATTTTTCTTTCCATAGAATTTTTGTCTTCAAGAATGATATTAATATATCACGTTTTCTTTATGATTGAAAATTGAATCGAAGAAATTATTTCGGTTTTTTTATCGAAAGAGAAAACCATATTATGGTTTTTATTTAAAGATTTTCCCAATAGATTACTATAAATCAAACCAAGAATAGAATTATTATTATTTTACATATTTTGCTTCAGCATAGAGCGAAATATTAGGCTTCATATTCCCGAAAGTTTTTAAACACTAGACTCCTTATGTTTGAAAGGGTCTACGATGTTTTCTTACAAGTGTACTTTCATACCTTTTAAACACAAACCTTATAAAACTTCCCATCATATAATCGTAATCTTTTATCAAAAAAAGAAAGAAAATCAAGTTGTGAGCGGAAATATGAGCCACCCTGACCCAAAATGATTTCTTTTGGTTTCAAAAAGAAACAATTTGGTATTTCATCCTCCCTTTACGATGGAGGGGGTATAAATATCTATAAGGGCAAACCGCATTAAGGGGCCACCCCTAGTAGAAGCCCCTGGGGAAGCGGTCGGCCGCCAGACCACAGCTGGGGCCTTTGGACACGTCAGGAATGGCCAATGGCATCGGCTCAACTGTTCTTTCTTTCAAAAGGAAACTGTTTGTTAAAGTATTCTATAACACACTTGATGTTTCGCTGTAGATGTACGAGCCAAAGTGCATTTGGAGAAGCCTGTATGGCGCAATTAACATTCGGAAACAAAACTTTCAAAAAATTGTTTATTCTATTTTTGTTTTCATTTATATATATATATATATATATATATATATATATATATATATATATATGTTTTCTTTTTTATATTTATTTATGTATCAATTTTTTTATATTTATTCATTTTAAATTGTTTACTTAATTAAATATTTTTTTATTTTTTCAAATGGTTGATTCTTTGTTTAAAATTGTTAATTTAATTGTACATTAACTGCCCATGGAGGTATTGAAAATTTCGAACTAGTGACATGTTTAGAAAAATGTGTATATCGTATAATTTATTTAATTTTCCTTTACGTGCTTGCATTGGAATTCTTACTGTAGGGTTATTCGGATAAAAAACACTGAAAAAAGACGCAATTTTACTGTCATAAATAAAATAAAAAAATATATTGTTCTTTTTTTAAAAAAATATATATTTTGCGTTAGTGCTCATATACATATATTTATTTATATCATTCAACCAAATGGAGTATTCCTTATATGTAAGGGTTAAAATGGCTTAAATAACATTTGAAACACACTGAGGAGAACAACATACAATAGTTGCATACAACGCACAATAGGATTACATATATGTATACATGTAATATAGTACGTTAATTGTTATCTATTCACATACAATAGTTAATGGATAAAATTTTTTACAAAATTTGTAGTTGTTGAAATCACTGAAGTAGAAATACCATCTGTTGGTTTATTAAAAATAGTTTTCAGTTCTGTTCATATGCATGTGTCCTACTAATTCATATTAAATTAGAACAATCATACAGATAGTAATTATGAAATAACGGAAGGAAATTAATTTTTGCTGCTTTTCCAATAGATTCTTTTCTTTCTTTCTTTTTTTTTTTGTCACATTGTTTTAAAATTTCTTGATTGAAATTCTTCAGAGTTCATCAGCAACACTGATAATGAGAGAAGCAATTATTTATTTGAAAAACAGACAACTGTCAGACGACGAAAATTTGTAAATCATCTTACTTTTTAAAAAATATTTAACCAAGTAACACTGTGGTTTTATCTCATTTTCCTAAGTCTTAAAATATATATTACATAAAAATCAAAGAAAAACTCTTATAGAATAATTTTTAATCTTTTAGCTTTCTGGAAATCTTAATTTTTTTAAAAAAAAGTTGGAATTTTAGAAACTTAAAAAAAATAGTGTTTAAAAAAGCTATAAAAAATATTACAGAGATATTTAAAAATATTTTTAAATAAAATCAGTAACTAATTAATTTATTGTTGAAAAATATTTTTTCAAAAAACATTATAAAAGAATTGTTACTGATATTTAATGAACTTGCTGTTAGTTTCTTTGATTTGATTTCGAGATTTTTTTTGTTCACTTTTTAAACTCTCTAATTTTAATTTCTTCCCTAAATTGTTCTTTACGGATCATTTATTTTTTCTAATTTCAGTTGAAGATGCTTCAATAGACGCGAGGCCGATTTAAATATCATCTGGGGACTGTAGAAATTCAGTTTATTAAAAGTACTCCTGTATTCAGTTACTCAAAAGGAAAGCAGAAGTATTTAGTGCTTTCAAGTATTCGATATCTGCAGTTACACTCACTGAATCACTCATCACGAGATCTCCTGAACTATTAGGCTGGCGGTCTTAAAAATTGGAAGACATGTTTCTTTTGTTGAGTAGAGAAAAATCGCTAAAAATCATATTGGAGAAAGTCGATCACAAAAATGGGTGGGTGAGGGTAAAGGGGCGTAACCAATAAATATACTTCTGTTTTAGAAATTCAAGTCCTGTCCTTTGTCTTTTATAAGTCAAGCAGCGATGGTTTTAATATTATTTTTCAATACAATTGAAAGCTTTTTTTATTTCTAATTGGCTGCGTATTGGTGATTAACCATTGCAAACCTAGTTCATTTCCCGGAAGCTGGTATCTTTTTCTTAGTGCGGCACCCTATACGTGGATACCAATCGCCGCAGGTAATTTCGACGCTCAGTTTCCTCCCTAGAGGGAGGCACCTGAGCTCTGAAGATGCTAACCTTTACTAGAATTTAGTTTTGCCAAGAGCATCCAAGCCAAACAGACACTCTAGGGATCTTTTACATGCTGTATAATCATGCGGCATGGCCACTGTCAATTTTCTGCATCATGAAAATCCACTGACTTGTGCCAGGGTCGAACACGCAAACTTAGGTGCAGAAGGCCAGTGACAAACCAACCACGCCCCCAGCCGGCCAATTGAAAGCTTAATCCTAGGATTTAGATAACTATAACCTACAATGAAGTTATAGTCTTACAATGCGTGGAAATACCCGGTGAAGCAGCTGGGTAACGGCTAGCAGCTATATATGTAAAACAAAATTCGAACTAGTTTTATATGATTTTTTCACAGGCAAGAGCATGGACGTGGTAGCCTAGTGGTTCTGGTCTTAGAACTCGTGACCGAAGTATCACGGGTTCCAGTCTTGATGCAACTGAGACCCGGCGTATAGAATGCGTAGATGTATGTTAAATCTATTGAGGCTCAAGGTCTTCCCGCTGGAGTGGTGTGGTCGTTAGGAGAGGGGAGTGTCAGCTCAAGTGTCTCCTACAGCTCACAGATGTTCTCGGTTTTGCCTTTTATTATTCATCATTTTTGTTCTCGATTGTTAATATTGTTTCTGTATTCAGTTTTGTCGTTTATTAAATTTCATGTTTTTCCTGTAAAAGTGCCCTCTGGAGGACATTTTGGAACTATTTCCCTCCCCCCAATTCTGGGAGCGCATCTTATGTATAGCTCATTACCGAATTTAGTTGCATTCCGCTCACCCATTTGCCCTGTAGAAGGCCGTTTATAAGTTTTAGGTTTTATAGTTTAATTATAACCTTCCTTCCTTAGTGGCATGACAGCCCAGTGTGGGCCTTGGCCTTCTCAAGAAGCCTTTTCCATGCTAGCCTTCTTCCTGCTTGAGTTCTCCAGTGCCTAGTTCTCAAAACCAGGAGATCTTTTTCTAGGCCATCAATCCATCTAAGATTTGACCTACCCTTTCTTCGTGTGCCTGTTGGTTGAGCATTGAAGACTTTTTCAGTGGTGCGGTCTTCGTTCATTCTGATAACGTGGCCTGCCCATTTAATTCATTGTATTTTGATGAAGTTGACAGTGCCAGATTCTTTATATGATTGATAGAGCTCTAAATTTGATGTTCTTCGACATGTTCCATTTTCCCGAATTCCTCCAAAAGTAAATTTCTTAAAATCTTCCTTTCGTAGATATTTGTCATGTTCTTATCTGTTCGAGACATGGACCAAGTTTCACAGTTAATACTGATCTTAAAAGACTTGTATACAACAGAACCTTTTTTTAAAATTTTTATACATATATATATATAAATTATAACCACCTGATACATATATTTTGGAATTATGCTTTAAATTACAACATTTTAAATCAAAAATTTACAACAAAAATTTAAATCGAAAATTTCAGTAAAGCAAAAAGTAAAAAGAAAACAAAAACTATTTTATTGATATTTATCAAAACACCGAAACTTCCCACCGACGTTTACCTTACAGCTTTTTCCTACCAAAAGAACATATTTTGGATCAAGTCTTCAGTAAAAACCGTCGCTAATTAAAAAGTATCAATTAGCGCACTGATTGCATTAACAATCAAATTAAATTCTCGTCATCATCAACAACAACAAAAAAAAATTGCGGAAGCATCGGAAATTAAGAATTTAATTAAAATTTCCTGTCTCCAGTCTTTGATAGAAATTAATGTGAAAAGTAATTAATAACTTTTCGCCCAGACAGAACGCTGAAAGACTGGATAAAAAATAAGACTCCTCAAAATGTTATAGAGATCTGGGAATTTTGTTATTGAATAAAATATTTCGATGAAATGTTTCAAAGATGTTTCTAAATTTTATTTCCTGTCCTTTAAAGAACTGTGACCGTATTTTAAGCTAAAAATAGGACAAGATATTCTTCATATATTCTGTACGTATTTTTTATAGGACAAATTTATTTCCATTACTTTATTTTATAAAATTCTTTTCTGTTATTTATTTATTTATTTTTTTGAATTAAGTTCTTAACATTGTATTTTTTTGTAATGCAAATTTATTTAACATTATAAAATGTCTCTTTTGTTGTAATAAATAATTTCAGTCCTATACAACGATCTTCTAATCACAACCAACTACTACACAAATTCTCATTCAAATGACAAAGTTAAGCTGTTCTCCTTTCTGCCATGCCAAAAGCAAGACTTTAAACGAAATCGTGTTCAAGGTGCATCAGGCGGGCTGCACGATGGGTTTTGGTAAAATTCAGACTCCAACACTTAGATCGATTGAAGTGCCATGGCTGGGGTTAGTAAGTGACCCTATTCACGACCTCGTAACCAACGTTGTTTTTGTCGACTCGGGGGTTCAAGGTGCTACTAAAAATTTACCATGTAGAGCAGGGGTGTCCAACATGCGGCCCGCCAGTACGTAAGTTGCGGCCCGCCGACACCTCAAAAATTTTTTTTAAATATCAGGTTCTTAGTTTTTTTTATTTTGAAATTATTGAATGGGAAGTTTATATATATATATATATCTCGTTATATATACATCTCGTTATATATATATATATATCTCGTTATATATATAAAAATCTTTTGTGCGTGTGTATGTGACTAAACTCCTCCTAAACGGGTGGACCGATTTTGGTGCATATTTTTGTGTCTGAATATTTTGCGTCAGTGGATTCGAGAATGGTTTAGATTCACAATTCGGTCCGATATCGCAATTAGTTAAAAAGATGTTAATTATAAACCTTAAAACGCATAATTGTCTTACCTCGTATGCTATTTATTCTGCTACTGCGCTCCAAGAAAAGCCATGATTCGGTATATCTTTATATATAAAAATTTTCTGTGCGTGTGTATGTGACTAAACTCCTCCTAAACGGGTGGACCGATTTTGGTGCATATTTTTGTGTCTGAATATTTTGCGTCAGTGGATTCGAGAATGGTTTAGATTCACAATTCGGTCCGATATCGCAATTAGTTAAAAAGATGTTAATTATAAACCTTAAAACGCATAATTGTCTTACCTCGTATGCTATTTATTCTGCTACTGCGCTCCAAGAAAAGCCATGATTCGGTATATCTTTATATATAAAAATTTTTGTGCGTGTGTATGTGACTAAACTCCTCCTAAACGGGTGGACCGATTTTGGTGCATATTTTTGTGTCTGAATATTTTGCGTCAGTGGATTCGAGAATGGTTTAGATTCACAATTCGGTCCGATATCGCAATTAGTTAAAAAGATGTTAATTATAAACCTTAAAACGCATAATTGTCTTACCTCGTATGCTATTTATTCTGCTACTGCGCTCCAAGAAAAGCCATGATTCGGTATATCTTTATATATAAAAATTTTCTGTGCGTGTGTATGTGACTAAACTCCTCCTAAACGGGTGGACCGATTTTGGTGCATATTTTTGTGTCTGAATATTTTGCGTCAGTGGATTCGAGAATGGTTTAGATTCACAATTCGGTCCGATATCGCAATTAGTTAAAAAGATGTTAATTATAAACCTTAAAACGCATAATTGTCTTACCTCGTATGCTATTTATTCTGCTACTGCGCTCCAAGAAAAGCCATGATTCGGTATATCTTTATATATAAAAATTTTCTGTGTGCGTGTGTATGTGACTAAACTCCTCCTAAACGGGTGGACCGATTTTGATGAAATTTTTTGTGTCTGTTCCAGTGGATTCGAGAATGGTTTAGATTCACAATTTGGTCAAATATCGCACTTAGTTAAAAAGATATTAATTAAACACGCGTTGATCAACAATTATCCTAATCTACAAATCTATTTGTGTAGCTATTTGACTACACACATTATTAAACTTTTTTTGTTTAAAATGATTTCTTATCGGAAATCTATACTAATAAGAGAAACAGTTTCTGTGTGTGTTTCACTTCTAAGCAACTCAGAAGTATAAAACTTGGCACATAATTACGATATTTCCTATTGATGTGCACTTCGAAGGTTTTTTTTCGATATTCGCTTTAGATTTTTTTTAAGATTAAATTTTTAAGGGATTTTCCCATTTTTTTTTCTACAAATGGATTTTAATTTGTTAATTTTTTTTCAACAGTCACTTTTTTTTTGCTTATATTTTATTTTATTATTTCGAATTATTTCTGGATATTATAGATTGATCCAATTGTGCTAACTGTATATACACTGGTGTGCAAAAATTAAGGACGAAGTCGAAAAATTAGCATATCAGCTGAACGAAGAGGCAGAGTGGACAGAAAGACCAATCAGGAGATTAAGTAAGGTGATGTACGGTAGCACATGCGCAGATATGCAGGTAGACGTAATGGGGGAGTGTCTAAGTAGTATAAAGCATGTTGTCGGTGTAAGATCAGTATTTCTGGCAAAGAGATTGCACGCCATATAGCAGTTAAAATCACACCGAGTTGCTGCCTCAGCGAGAAATGGCGAATAATCAATCTGTTAGACGACATCTGGATGCTTTTACCCGAGGTCGAATCATTGGGAAGTTGGAGGAAGGCCGCAGTGTGACAAGTGTGGCTGCAGAGTTCGGAATTGCTCACAGCATCGTTTCACGACTTTGGAGACAATTTCAAACTACAGGAACAGCTATCCGGGGGTTCAGTAGTGGTCGTCCACGAGGAACCACACCCGCAGATGACCGGTACATTGTCTTACAGGCCAGAAGAAACAGGCGGCAGACAGCGGGAGAAATCGCTAGACACACGACACAGGCGACTGGACGACCGATATCGCGTTTTACCGTGGCCAGAAGACTGCACGGTGGGGGTCTGTTTGCACGACGCCCTGTACGGTGTGTACCTTTAACGCGTGCCCATCGGAGAAGGCGTTCTCTTTTGTGCCGGGAACACCGGAATTGGAGAGACAGTGAATGGGGACGAGTACTCTTTACAGATGAGAGCAGATTCAGTTTGAGTAGCGATTCTCATCGCATACTCATCTGGGGAGAGCGGGGAAGCCGCAATCATCCCTCGAACATCATTGAAAGGGACAGGTATGGAGGTCGCGGTGCTCTGGTTTGGGGAGGCATCATGCTTGGTAGTCGTACAGACCTTCACATCTTCGACGCAGGTTCAGTCAATGGGACCCGTTATTGTAACGAGATTCTTCTTCCATATGCGCGTCTTTTTAGAGGCGCTATGGGTCTGCAGTTCCTTTTCATGGACGACAATGCACCATGTCATCGCACAGTAGCTGCCAAACAGCTCTTAGAGAGTGAGGATATTGAACGTATGGATTGGCCGGCACGATCTCCGGATCTCAATCCCATCGAGCATGTATGGGATTTTCTAGGCAGACGCTTGGCAGCTCATACCTTACCACCAGTAACGATTCGGGAGCTTCGATTGGCGCTGCAAGACGAATGGGCAGCAATGCCTCAACAACTCATTGACTCCCTCATTCTCAGCATGGGCAGACGCTGTGAAACCTGCTTAGCAGTCAGGGGAGATCATATCCCCTACTAAAGATCGGATGTTTCTTGCTGGACACCCATCACAGGGATGTTTCGGCCTTCAGTCGCATTGCGTTCCATGCTACTTTTTCAATCAAGCTTCTTTTTATCCCCCTGATTTCTCTTTTAGTAAGTGTTGCTTACATTACACATGTCCTTACGTATTGGGGATCTTACGGTATTAAATGTGTTGATTTGGAAAGCTTTTGTACAAAGTTATATTGAAAAAACCGTCTCGTCCTTAATTTTTGCACTCCAGTGTATAATGATGTTAGATATTGTAATAACTTTTTAATACAAATTTTAATCAAAACGGTTCAGATTGTCAAAGCTTATTCATAAATATTTGGCATTTTTGAATTTAAGATGTGTGTACATGACAACATCTGTCGGGTCCACTAGTATATATATACATATATATATATATATATATATATATATATATATATATATATATATATATATATATATATATATATATATATATATATATATATATATATATATATATATATCAGTGGCGCACATAAGGTGGGGTCCTGGGGTCCGGACCTCCCCCCCAAAGCCCTTGATTTTTTTCCGATTGATTATAATTCTAAGTATATAGTACGTAAAATTTAGTTAATTACTTGTTATTAATGATTAATTTTATTAATTAATGCTAATTATTTATTCAAAAACTAGTTTTTTACTGTGTTTTGTTACCGAAAATCGACAAAATCAAAAGGAGCATGATACAAGAATGGTTAACTTTCGACCCCGGACCCCCCCCTTGAAAAATTCCTGTGTGCGCCACTGATATATATATATATATATATATATATATATATATATATATATAATATACAATGTATTTGCCTGTTACCTGTTCTTGTTTTAAAATAAATCCTTTTTGATAACAGAATCGTCCTTTAGATTCAAATAGATTTATATTTTATCGAACAGTTACGTTTGTGTGATTTTACTATAATAAATTACTTTTTTTAATAAATTCTGAATTGCATTATGCATGTCCTTTACTATGGATGGTACATGATTCTCAGTGTGTGCGACTTTCATTTCTCCTCCTCCTTTTCTGTTTGGAGTGTCCAAAAAGCAAGAGGCACACACAGAGATGTTTTTTAAAGTTTTAAAAAATTATTCAGGAGGGTTAATATAAAAGGCAATGTATACTTAATCATTCTTGAATGACAGCACAATCAAGTTTCAACACTGAGTAACGAAATATTAATTCAAAAGGAACTCCGTAATTTTCAAGAAAATGGCAACTGTAATATTTTAAACATTATTTTGATCATTTTATTATTATATTATATAAACATTATTATGTTATCTATGTCTGTTTACATGAAAAATAATGAAAACAATAATAATAGTTCATTTTGTTTTAAGTTTTCACTCCAATAAATATTTTTTTGTTTCTTTATCTGATATAAATGTACATACTTTTATATGCGACCCGCGAGATTATAATGTTTTTCTGAAGTGGCCCGCAAGGTCGTTTGGGTTGGACACCCCTGGTGTAGAGGATGATACGTGTTAAATCTGTCAAGTCCGTCCTCACCTTGGTGAGGTGTGGAAATTTGAAGATACTACTTAGGTGTTATCCTTTCCTTCTTGAACATGGTTCAAATGAGCCAATAACTCTTGTCTTGTTTCAGTGCGCAACGTTAGAACGCAATTTCTTCGACTGTGACACCACCGGCCATGAGATAGTGACCATTTAAGATCATAGAATTAATGGAGATTTTGTATTCCTGAATGGAACGTTATAGACGGGAGTTTTAACTAAAATACTAAAAATAGTTGAAAAAATTATCGATACATAAATTAATGTGATTTATTGTATTTTCTCGATTCTTGAAACAGTAAAAAAATTACTCAAACACAAAAGCACTTCAAAGGCCCCTCGTGCTTTATTTTTCGTTAATATTATTTGATGCATCCTCGCAACCCTTCAAACAAAGAGAAGTAACAGCCAGTTAGCTTCATTCCTTTCAGCGGACAAAGAAATATTGCACGTTCTTCTTTGAGGAGCAGCATCCAATCAGATTCTCGCACTGCTCAATAGGAATCAACAAACGATCTCCTCTAGAGGGAAGGAGAAAAGGGGCTCGCCCAATTTCACGACACGAGTTTCGACAGTTACGAAAACAAGCTAGAACGTGAGAAACATCCCACCCTCCCTCCTTCGCGTTTTCATAATCGTTTGGCGAAGCAAGAAACACTCGACCTTCTGTCGATCTATTTGTTTTCTTCCATCCACTCGTCATCAGGAAGGAGGGGGAGGAATGGTTTTCTTGCCAGGAGAAACAACACACCAGAAGAAAAAGCACTCGAAAACCAAACGATTTCGAATGTGGGAGCGGAAGCCGCTGCACCCCTCGTGTTGGAGAGGGTATGCAAACAGGGTCGCGACTCCACTCCACTGGAACACGCACTCGAAGTGAGAGAGATGTTGGCTTTTGGAAGGGCTTCCTGTGTAAAGAATCGCCTGCGGAAACAGTAGTATCGTCTGCTGTGGACTCACCTTCGTTTCACGAGTTTCTTCTCATTTTCAGACCATTCTTTTTTTTTAGGGAGGGGGATTGAATGTTAATAGCTTCAACAATGACACTCTAACTTAAGTAGAAATAATGAGAAAGGCTTACGGAACACTTGGCTTTCTAAGTTAAGGGATGTTTTCGGGATAAAGGATATTTAGTTAAAGGTGTCCTTTTGTTGATAATTCAGAATCTTTATACCAGAAGCCAATTTCTTAGGTTGGTTATTTCATCCTGGGTTTGATTTCAGAGTGGATATTTTAAAATTTCCCAAATTTTTCCTGGATCCAAAATCCAGCAAGCGGGGGAAAAAACTCTTAAATATAGTAATGAGAAATAATTAGTCACAATTTAAAGGGGTATATGTTTCATAATTAATTAATTAATCTTATTACATATCCTTGGTGTGATAAAAATCTAGTGAAACATTTTTTAGCCATGATTAAAGCAGGTAGTTTTTTTTTTAAAAAAATTCTGATTGTTAAATTAATACCTAAGAATTGAAGAAAACTTTTAATTGTCTAGACATAAAATTTCTAATGTTTTATATAGTATAAATTAAAAGGGCATATCCGATCAAATAAAAAATAAGGAAGTCTCTCCACACACAATGGTCATGGTACCGTATTCATGACCAGTATGCCATGAGTTCGAGCCCCAATGCCGCCGAAGACCCGCCATGTAGAGGTCGATACACGTTAAATCTATCTGCACTTGACCGAGATTCAAAAGGACGAAGTCCACATGTTAAATGCGAGGCTGGGAAATCGCTTCGTAGCTCGAACCCCTTTCGGGTGAGTTCGGTTCCCTTGGGAAGTCCTCGTTAATGTAACTCATTCGCAATTCAATAGGATTGGTATTCGATTGAATTCAAATATCCTCCTTCTTTGTATTAACTTAACCAGAAAATATATTGTATAGCGACGCTGAATGCTGTGCCGTTGGGCCTGGGTTCGAATCCCGGAGAAGACATGGATGTTTATAAATATATAGTACCTTCACGGCATGGGGGTACACTAAATAGCCGTCGAGCCGCAATTCCTCTCCTGAGGTTGGTGGCAGGGGAAGAGAGGTGGGAGGCCCATGACTACCGCCAGGGTGTTCTCCCTCAAAATTGGGGTGAAAACGAGCTAAATCGTTCTGTCACCTGTATGGTGCTCAAAGCTACGGTTTACGACAGGCATCACTTAGCCCTTTGCCATGATGAATTTCGTGATCTGGACTTTTCCGATCTGGTGGCATTAGTAACAACAACAGAAAATATGATGTTAATACAGTTTTTTTCAAATATTAATTCATTATCTAAATTAAAAAATGTATAAATAGTAACAAACAAAAATAATAGTCCAACAGCATATACAGAAGGGAAAATCGTTCCTGTAGCGCAGTGGACAGCGCGTTGGGCTTCCGATCCGACCTGGGATGGCCTCATTTCTGAGAATGCGACTTCTTTTTCACTATGCCATTTTATTAGAATAATTAAAAATTTAATGAATGAATAAATAGGACAAACATGAAAAGATAGTCCAACACTCTATATAGAAATGAAAATAGAAAATTCTAAGAAAAATCAATTTCTATTTTGTCACTTAATATTGTGATTCCGTCATATGCATATACATATTTATATTAACTCTAATTTTTATTTTGTTGACCTAAGTAGGAATTGACTTAATTTTTTTTCATATATTATTTTTTTGTTGTTAAGGTATATTTCCGACTACGTTCGGAACCGTGATTTTATAAAAGCGCATAAATGGATATTTTTCATGATATTTAGTGTCACTCAGATTAGAATACATGCATAAAGTTGTTTTAAGAACATTTTGACAAAAAATTAACTTAGAATAATCTTTCTTCCAAATGTTCTCCTTTTGTGAAAAATGGTTCTATTATAATAATATTTTGCCTGTATATAGCCCAGACCTCTCTACAGAGGCTCAACTAGAATTTTTGAAAAAAAATCGCATTCTTTTTAGAGTTACCACAAATGGAAATAATTATTGGCGTTTTTTTCTTAAAATTACTCCCCTCTGTTGTCGTAAAATATGAATAAACCCACTTCTGAGTTAAATATTTCAAAAATTCTAGTTGAGCCTCTGTAGAGAGATCTGAGCTATATACAGGCAAAATATTATTATAATAGAAGCATTTTTCACAAAAGGAGAACATTTGGAAAAAATATTATTCTAAGTTAATTTTTTGCCAAAATATTGTACTTAAATAATTTTTTTTTTGCCAAAATATTTTATTTAAATAAAAAAAATTTTTGTTAAAATGTCCTTAAAACAATTTCGTGCATATATTTTAATCTAAGTGACACTAAGTATCATGAAAATTATCCATTTATGCGTTTTTGCAAAATCACGGTTCCAAGCGTAGTCGGATACCTTAATACCATCAGAGAACTTTTGTTTGCTTGTAGTAAAAAGAATAATTGTTCTTATGAAAATCGTTTTCAATGATGAAGTAACCCTTCATGTTTCAGCAGAGGTTAATCGACATAACTGTAGGATTTGAGGGTGAAAGATACGACTAAAAAGGATATAATCTTCCACCAATGGCAACGACTTATTTTGAAAGCTGAAATAGGAGCTGAAACTGTGGAAGAGGGTCTGAGTCGGGAGTTCGAGTTCTGGTGCATTTGAAGCCCGGTCTTGCAGAGGGCACGTAAAATATGTCGAGACTCTTAGGCTTGGTGGGAAAATTAGGAAAGTGTGTTGCCAGCTTAGGTATCATCCTCGTCACTTGACCTAGGTTCAAAATTACGAGGTCTGCCATATCTTCAATAAAATGCAACAATTTCTCTCTCTTTATTTTACCCAGCTGCATTCTTCCTTTATGTTTCTTTAAAATAAAAATGGAGGAAGAGATCTCGAATAAAATAATCCTCTTTCCGTTGCTTTTTTTAAAACTGAAGAACCAATTAAGAGAAAAAAATATCAACAGGAAGTGTTGGCGTCAACTGAAAATATGACTAAAAAGAAACATTTTATTTTTTTAAATTATTTTTGTTTCCTGTCTTTCTTTCTCTCTTTTTTTTCCTTTTGAGCTGTTTGGTGCTTTTGCATTGGATAAATTTATTATTTTTTTATGAATTTGAAAGAAAGCTGGAATATATATATTCTTTCTTCCATCTCTTATACTCCTTATGTTATTATTATTATTATATTTACTTTGCATATTTGTATTACGTTCATGCACATGTATGCATATTGTGCAGTTACCTTTAAATTTGTATTTTGTGATTTTACTGTTTTCTACTGTTTATAAAATGTAAACTTTGATTTTTTTCAATGAAGACTGGATGTGGGGGTCCAGAGGGATCGGTTTGTTGCTCTAAACCCTTTTCGGGTGAGCTGGGTTCCTTTAGGCACTCCGCCAATAGTCCTCCTTTTGTTACACATTAATAAACACTCCCTTGCTCATTCGGCTCCAAGACACGTGACGTAGTGATAGCGATAGTTGGGCACTTTATTATTTTTTAAATGATCGTTCCTTTCTTTATAGTTGCATCTTTTTTGATGCCATGAGAAAAAAATCAATTACAAAATTGTATATTGATTTAATTTAAGTTGCATGTTGTTATTTACCGCTTTATTGTTATGCTTTTATAACTTTACCACTTTGTATAGAGGATAATTATTAACCTCGTAAGTTGCCTGTTGTTACGCTGTTTTAGAGTTTTAGTAAAACTCTTGGAGAAATAGCAAGAATAACTGTGAGCCTTAATTTATCTAAATGTAAGCAGATTAAACAATTTATTATTTTAGATTTTACATTGAACATTCAGCGTCATGAAAAAAATATCCTACGTTTGAAAAAGTTTTTATTTGGAATCAGTGGCGCACTCAAGGGCACCCCCAAAGACCTTGATTTTTTTCCGATTGATTATAATCCTGTGTACATAGTACGTAAAATTTAATTAAGTATTTATCATTAATAATTAATTTTATTAATGAATGCTAATTATTTATACAATAATTTATTTTTTATTGTTTTTTGGTCCCGAAAATCGACAAAAAAAAAAAAAATGTTGGGCGGCGTATTGAAGCATGATACCAGAATCCTTTCCCTCTTCCTTTGAAAAATTCCTATGTGTGCTACTGTTTGGATTAATACATTTTTTACATGAAACAAGTATTTTTTACATGTCAAATGAAAGGGAAATAGTTAAAAAAATATGATAATAATGATGAAAATTTAGGAAAATATTCATGTAGGGCGTTGAACAGTTTATGATAAAGATTAAAAAGTTTGCTTTAGCTAAACTTTTAGAAAAATGAAAATGACAGATATGAAAAAAAAAATTGTCGTGAACAATTGTGTTTATATTTTACTATTCATGTGTTCGAAAAACTTGTACATTTTACAAATTAACTTAAAAAATATTTTCAATTCTTTTATTCTCTCATTTACTACGAATTCTCGTTCGCATCAATAAAAAAAGAACCGATTCAAATGATCAAGTGCGGAAAAAACATTTTATACTCCTTCAATAGTGTATTTAAATTGAAAATAATTTGACGGTGAAACCAATTGAATTCATGAGAAAACTGTATACGAAATATAAATTTAAGAAAAACTCTTTACTGTAAGCACTATCCCCCCCTCAGTAGCCGAGTAGTGAGGATCCCGAACTTGTGGCCTTCTTGGTTTCAGATGAATCGTGCATTCAAGTCCTGGTGTCACTGAAGACCTACAGTGTAAAGGAGCTGATGTATGTGCAGAGGAGCACCGTGTAAAGGAGCCAACGGCACCGTGTGAGCCCGGGCCTAGGGCCTCACACTCGGTGGGGACCTCCTTTCGTTCTCGACTCTGTCATAATAAGATCATGATCTGGATAATTTTAATGGTCAAATATTTTATTCCCATACATATTCTTCTTAAAACAGAGAATTTCATACTTTGTTAAATGGCAAAAGTGGTAAGACTGTATTATTATGTGATGACCGTTGTCCATTTCTAGGCCTAGTTCTTATACCATAAACAATCACTCAACTCATTTAATCGAAATGCGGCCATCGGTCGAGATGATTTGTGCCAAGGTTTTTGAGATTGTGAGTGGCGCACATTTAATTGTTTCAAAGAACAGTTTGAAAGCGCATTGCACAATGCATGCTATATACTGTCTACTTTTATTTTAGGTAAGGTCTTCTTTTGCATAGGTGCCCAGGGCCTCAAAAATTGTTAAGATTTATCTGGGCCAGGACCTCAAAGAGTCTTAAGACGTCCCTGTGCATATTACATTTGTCGATGCTCTGTCTTCCCGTTGGTATTGTGTGGGAGTAAGGAGATGGGCGTTGCCAGCTCAGGTGTCGTTCTGGTCACTTGATAGAAACTCAAGATGAAGAGGTACGTGGCTAAAAGGCCTCGCGCTGTTTTTGAGTGCAAAGTTAATAAAAAATCAAATTGAATACACTCGGTTTTAAAGTTACTAACATCCAGGGACGTGTTAAGACTTCTTGAGGTCCTGGGCCCTAACGCAAAAGTAGACCCTGAGCCCCTACGCAAAAGTAGGCACTAACTATTATTCATAAAAGTAGATAATGCGTAGCATACGTTGTCAAATACTCGTACAAACCCCGAAACAAATAAATGTGTTCGACTTACAATCTCGACCGACTGCCGCCTTTTGAGTCAATGAGTGATGATGGTGTATGGTGGTAGGCCTAAGGAACGACGGTTATTACATGTTGGCATATTTTCCGAAATTCCTAGTTTTTCGAAGAATGCTACAGAAAATAACGTTTGATCGTTGAAATTATCGTGATCTTTCATTGCCGGTTTCAACTCATTTTGAGCCCTGGGTGCAGAAGATCTACGGGCCCCCTTGGCACTGTCGGATCCGGTTATCTAGGCCCTTCAGGGCCCCACGCTACTAGAGCTCGCCCCAAACGTCCAATGGATAAACCTGCACTGTGATTTTTGATCATTCGATCGAATCATGATCTCCTTAAGGCTGAGTCGACCCCTGCCTTCAGACTCCCTCGTCTTCGGATCGACACTCCACTGTAAGATCCCAATGATCTCCGTCAAAGGATTTCTACTGCATTGCTGTGGCAGCACTGCCAGTAGTTCGCGCGTTGTTTTTAATGCTCTAAGGTCGTTCATACGGCAATCATTTATAATGAAGCATAAAATTAGTAGTTAAAAAAAATTAAAATATTCAAAGTCAAATCACACGCCATCGAATCCTTGCCACGTTGAAAACAGCTGGGGGAAAAAAAGGAAAAATTATACTTTTCCTCCCTTCCAGCTCTCCGTAAACTCTATCAAAGTTGCAAATAATAAAGTAACAATGCCAAAGATGTCCCTCCTCTCAAAACCGTTCCTTTTATTCTTTTCGAACGATGGTAACGAACAAGAAGCCATCCGAATTCTTCTCTTCCGTTTACGGTCAAGGAGTTGCTGCCATTTTCTTTCAACCCTCCCTCCTCGCACATAAAACATCCCTCCAACCAACACGAGGGGGTAGAGAACGCCCTTAAGAGAGTGGGGGAGGAATACTCCGTTTCATCTCAAAGGAGAATAAAAAGCGTTTGTCCGACTTTTTCGAATATTTTTTCGAATAAAAATAAGAATGAAGGGTGGGAGGGGGAATGGGAAGAAAGAAGTATTCTTTTTGGACTCGTGGCTAGAGAGGGGAGGGGTATTGGAATTCGAGAAGTCTCTTTTGCCAAAGGGCGCGAGATGGGAAGTGGAAAAAGGAAACTTTGTTGGCGACTTGTGTAAGTGTATATTTCCACTTTGCATTTGTTTCGAAATCGAACAGAGGTGGGGGGTGGTCACTCGGGGATATCGAGTCTCCCCTCTCTCTTTCTTCCTCTCTCTTTCCACACGCCCTCACAAAGAATTCTATTCAAGTCTTATTTTCGCTTTAGCATTATACTTTCCCACAACTTTTGTTGTTTTCGTTTCCTTATATGCACAGTGAATTCGAATTTCTTCTTCTTTTTTGTTTGTATTGATGCATCGATTCTTTTTAGTATTGGCGTTGAAATGGAAGCATTATTTGTTTCTTTTTATTTTAACATTTAATCATATTATATATTAGACTTAAAAGAATTGATGGTAACCCATTACCAACAAGCAGCAGCAAACTGGTTTGGTTTGATTTCAATTTGCGTCGCACTCTGGGAAGGTTACTGGCAACGGAACTCACACATAAATGACGAGGATGACATCCCAGTGAGCATTCCCCTCTTGTATCATGCTCCTTTTGATTTTGTCGATTTAGGGGAACCAAAAACAGTAAAACACTAATTACTGAATAAATAATTAATATTAATTAATAAAATTAATCACATTAAAAACAAATATTTAATTAAATTTTACGTATTATATACTTAAAGTTATAATCAATTGGGAAAAAATCAAAATAGGGCTTTTCCAAGGGGGTGGGGGTCGGACCCCTAGGACACCCTGAATAAATAATTAATATTAATTAATAAAATTAATCACATTAAAAACAAATATTTAATTAAATTTTACGTATTATATACTTAAAAGTTATAATCACTGGTTACAACTAATATAAATATGTTTATACATGGGACAGAATCACAACATTAAGTGGTCATTCATTTGTATTAATTATTATTAAAGTATCGAATTGTCATCCAAAACAAATCGTGTCTATAAAATTTCACTTCAGCTTAATGTTTTAAAATGTGACGAAAAACCCTTTTCAAGTTGTGACAGAAGTCGCCAAAAGAGTCGCTAAATCACCAAAAATGATGTGAACGTGGCTGTATTTGCAATTCTTTAATTAATTAATTTTTATTAATTATAATTAAAAAATTATTGTATTGTCATCCAAAATATATTCATGTATATAAAATTTCAGCTCAATGGAGCGGTTTAAAGACCGTATCACACGTACACGTTTCAAACAATTTTTCGTCCAATACATGCAATTTTTACTCAGTTGCCATAGCAACCGCTTTAGAACACTTTTTTGCTCGCGAGCTCAAAAAGTTGTTCTAAATAAAAATTGCTTGAAATTCCAGCCAATGGGGTTCTTCGGCGCCCTACGTCATAAACAAGATGGCGACTTCGATTTCGTCCAACACTTTAGATGTGCCATATATTATTTTAATGGTGTATAATATTTTGACGGCGTATAATATTTTTTAAATAGAATGGTGCTCTGTTTCTGTTTACACCCATCAACAAAAGTGCAAGCGAAATGAAAGAAATAATTTTGGATGTTCGTTTTCCGAAGGAGAAAAATCGGGGAGTAATTTTCCAATGTGGAGATAGAGCGCGGCTGACGCCAGAGCATGTCGTTTTGTTTACGGCAACCCTTCCCCCTCAGATTCCGCCAAAAATTGGACGAAAAAATTGCATGAAAAATATACGTGTGATACGGCCTTTAAATGTATTTTATTAACGATTGAAAATTCCACCAAAATAAATAAAAAAAATAGAGAGATAATGTGAGTTAATAGAGTAGGAATTGAAAAATACTAATAAAGGGAGGACACGACTAAGGAAATTCATTTGGGATCGAGACTTGGTGTAGTATTATTACACACTTCTTTAGGGTAACTTTCACCCCTCAATGTAATTCCGCTCAATGGCCAGTCAATTCGGAGAAATTAGACTTCGAAATTCATGCTTAGCTTTTATACAATTTAATTTTAATTTTCCACAACGAGTTCGTAGCTTGATTGGTAAATCGTTTGCTTACTATGCGCAAGGTCTGGGTTGGATTCCACGCAATCAACATTTTTTTCAATTCATTTAAGTATTCTTTTAATTAAATAAATTTATTTATGTAGCATTGTAGTGAGCAAATTTTTAGTTCATAAACACTATATTTCAAAAAAAAGTAACTATTATAAATTAATATATTTATAAATTAACACACCTTTTTATAAATTAATATATACTTATTTCATATATCTTCCCTATCAAAATGAAAGAAAGAAAGAAAAACTGCAAGAAAAGTTTCTAGACGCCTTTATTCACTTCCTAAAGAATTTAATATTTTTCTTCGATGCTCAAGCACTTGTGTTTTAAAATTTTCGAACCAGAAGAAACAAAGTTTTCCAAGACGACTGATCAACACTAAAAATAAACGGAGACTAGTCCAAGGACACGGGGACACGAGACAGCTCCTCTGAGGGTTAAAAGGGATATCGAAAATGTTTCCAGTGAACTGGATGATGGGGAATGATGAATCTTGCATTTCTTGGATGACATGCCAAGATTTTATTGCACTCGGCTGTTTGGGCCCATAATAAAACCAGTTTAAGATTTATGACCACCGCAAAATGTGTTAAAGAGAGAACAACTTGAAATATTTCAAAATTAGGGAGAAAAAAAATTGCATCACAAGAGAAAAAGTTCGTTATATAGAAAATGCACTTCGCTATTGTGAAGTTATTTTACGAAAAGAATCGTGAAATATTCTTGGTTCCAGGGAAAAATTCGCTATATAAAGGCTCGTAATATGGAGGTTTGACTGCATTTCCTTAATAAGTCTGGTTAGCTTGCAATTTCGATTTTTTTTCAGTTTTGATAATTATTGTTTATTCATCTTTCTTTAGTAGAGAATTTTGACTCGCTAGTAAAATGAGAAGGGCATCATCTCAATAAGAACGTCTTTATTTCGCTTCAGTCACATAAAATCCAACATGGCGACCATTTGGAGTGCAACAGGGTGGTACAAAAGACAACATATCGGCGAGGAGTCACCAGCTAAGCCTTTTCGAGTATGCGTTCTCCTTCGTCAGCGCTCGCTCTACCTTTAAATAGGCTTATTTACCCACAAATCCTTATGCGATGGTAAAGAGTTCGCTCTATTTTCATTTATTACTTCCTTAATTTTGAATGTAAACTTTTCAAACCTGACATATATATATATATATATTGTATGTGCTCTTCGTGTGAAATTCATTAATGAGTTTTGAATGGCGCTGATGATATATTCACACAAAATGACTTTTTGACTAATCATTTTATAAATTTTAACATCAGCTAGATACAAGATTGAAAATAAAACAGGCTGGCTTTCAAAAAAATACAAATATTTTCAACAATTAAATTCCATTTTGCTATTTTTTCTTTAATATTTTTCCGGAGAACTATCTGATCAAGTTCGGCAGAAAAATCTCCTGTCACGCTTGACGAATTATAACCGTGTTCAATAAAATCTATCTTAAACACATCCAGAAACTTTTGACAATGTAAAAATACAAAGGATGAGAGGAAGACATATACAAAAGAAAGTCTTGCTAAATGTAAAAATAATTTTAAAGTTTTATTCAACTTGATTCGTTCATTCTCGTAATTTATTCGAATAATTCGAAATTAAGAACTCCTCAGAGTGTGAAATAGCACATTGGAAATCCACTAATCATCAATCAACAATTTCCGTTTGCGAAAGCTGATTTTCAATACAGCCATGAAGAATTCCGACAAACTCCTTCGTCTTTTGTTTCGGAAAAATCATTAAAGTAAAAACTTTTCTGACAATTAAAAGGCCTCTCGATGTTTTTAGTTTCTTCTCCAGCGGACTTCCCGAAAACTATTGTGCCGCCATGTTGTCTTGCAACTCGTTCAAACAATTGTCTCGAGTCCCATCCGTCTTTTGTCTCGTCTCTTTTCAATCGGCACAGGATGGCTCCTTTCACCGCCATTGGTCGAACGACTTCTTTCTCCGGCAATTATTAGGAGTAAAGGCTGCAATGAATGCGCATGTCCGATGAAATAGGTACAAATCAGGGGACCAAATTTGTTTCTCTTTTGAACATTTTTCCGAATTTTTTATCTCAGCTTTGTTCTTACAATTGTTGAAGTTCTCTATTTCAAAACTATCTTATACTTATTATACAATCGAACCTCTATATTGCGAATTTTTCTATATAGCGAACTTTTTCCTTGAACTAAGAACATTTCACGATTTTCTTCGTAGAATAACCTCCCAATAGCGAAGTTCATTTTCTATGTAACGAACTTTTTCTCTTGTGAGTAAAGTATTTTTCTCCCTTTTTTAAAGTATTTCCTTCTTTTACTCATTTTATGGTGGCCATAAATCTTGTACTGGTTTTATTAGGTACCTAGCTTGCCGAGAGTAATAGAGTTCTGGGTGTTTCATCCAAGAAATGCACCTGTAACCCCCCTTATCCAGTTCACTGGAAACATCTTCAATATCTCCTTTCACCCTCAATGTGCAGTTGTCTCTTGTCCTTGAACTAATCTCTGATCATTTGTAGTGTTGATCAGTCGTACTGGTAACTTAGTTTCTTGTAGCTCGAAAATGACAAAATGTAAAAGCTTGAGCATCAAAGAAAAAAGGAAGTGAATAAAGGCGCCAAGAAATTTTCCTTGCAGTTTTTCTTTCTTTTTGATAGGTAAGATACATAAAATAAATATTCTTAATTTACAAAAATGCGTGAATATTTACTTTTTTAAAAATATATAGTGTTTGTGAATTTAAAATTTGTTTTCTGTGTTTTATAAAGAAAATTGAAAGATGGACCTCAATATAACGAACTTTTTTTCGGGCTTTAGTGATATAGAGCCCGTTATATAGAGGTCCGACAGTATTTTAGAGACAATTTTAGTTATCACAGTATTTATATGCAATCGAACCTCCATTTTCTTTCTTTGCTTCCTCAGTGACTCCACAGCTCAGAGTAGCCTTGGCCTTCTCAAGAAGCCTTTTCCAGGCCAGCCTTCTTTCTGCTAGTGTGTTTTCCAATTTTTAATTCTCGAACCCAAAGGATCTTTTTCTGGGGCATCCATCCATCTTAGACTTGTCCTACCTTTTCTCCGTGTGCAAATTGTTTGGACATTGGAGACTTTAGGGATGGGATTTTCGGCCGTTCTGATTACGTGACCTGTCCGTTTAATTCGTTGTATTTTGATGAAATTAACGATGTCAGATTCTTCATATGAGTTATAGAGCTCGAAATGTGATCTTGTTCGCCATATGCCATTTTCCTGAATTCCTCTAAAAATAAATCTAAAAATCTTCTTTTCGTAGATACTTATCATGTTCTCATCTGTTCGAGACATGGACCAAGTTTCACGAGCATACGTTAATACTGATCTTAAAAGACTTTTATACAATAGAACCTTTTTTTTTTTATTAAATTCGATTTCATAGATTTTCGTATTCCATTAAGACATCCATTATAGCCATAGTAATTCTCTCATGGATTTCAGGCGTACAATCGTTCATTTTGTTAATCAAAATCTAAATAAGTGAGAGAGAGAGAGAAACTGTCAAAAACTTCAAAATTATACTTTTCAATTTCAAAGTGGGAATTGTTAGAACATGATTTAGTGGAAGAGAACCCCTCCATTTTACGAACCTCTATTTTGCGAACTTTTCCTTGAACCAAGAATATAAAGTATATTGAAAGAGGAATCTTTGTTTAGGTATAACAAATTTTTATTAAATTAGTTTTTTTAATAACAAAGTTTAAATAAATTGAAAATGAAGTCTTTAATGACTAAAAACCTTATATAAGAGTTTTATTTGCCATTATCATTCCTATAGTACGGAATAATATTTATTTCAAAATAAGTGTCGACTGGGTGGCGTAGTTGGTTTGTCGCTGGTCTTCTGTACCCAAGTTTGCGGGTTTGACTCCGGCCCAATTCGGTGGATTTCCATGATGCAGAAAATCGACTGCGGCCATGTCGTATAATTATACCGCATGAAAAAGTTTCCTTTAGTGTCCGTTTGGCTTAGATGCTTCCGTCAAAATTAAATTCCTAAGTACAAATTTCGCATCGGCAGAACTCAGGTGCCTCCCTCTGGGGAAGAGACTGGATGTCAAAATTACTTTCGGTAATTGTATCGCCTAAATGGAGCCGCACTCAAAAGTGATACCAGCTCCTGGGGAATGTCTGCAAAGGTAGAAGTACCAATAGGCAGCCCTATGACAGAAAAAAAATAATAAATAAAAGCATTTCGTAAGAATAACAGAAGGAAAGCCGTTTAACTGCTTCTTAATCGTGTCTGGAAGCAATAAATAAAACATTTATCAGATTAATAGAATTAGAATAAAAATATATGACTAGCTTTGTACCCTCATTGTTCGTACAATGGTGAAACTTGTCATAAAAGCAAATGAAACATAATTTCGAAAAGCATCTCGCGCATCGAATGAGTATAGTACTATTGCATAGGCATCTGCTGCTTTGTATGTTGAGTGAACTGCAAACATATAAGAAATGATTGCGCAGCGGCCTCTATAACCATATATCATCATCATCAGGGAAACTAAATCTACCATCCTACAAAATTTGAACTAAATCTGTGACCCTGCAGTCTCCTTGTTAGTTAAAAAGTAAAAAAAAAAAAACTTTTTTAAAAGCAGGCTTTTATTTAAATGCGCTAAAAAGAATAAATAGGTGTTTGCTTTCAAAACCTTTTAAAAATTTTCGATTTATTCAGGGTTTTAGTAATTTTCGTCAAAAATTTCGTCAAGTCCACTGTTAATTTTCAGTTTTCTTTGAATAACTTCCGCGATGAGATTGCTATCGTCTCCAAATTTCCGCTGGAGGCACCGAGCAAGAATTCGAAATCGAATTTTAAAATTCTCTTAAGTTTTTTAGTTGTGAGCCAGCTTCCTTTTTTCGGGCACCGCCAACCTGCTTCCCCCTATTAATCCCACAGCCACGAAACTACGTAAATAGACTCAACTCAACCCGTGCTATCGATATGTGGGCTTTGTTTGTGTAAATTCGTATAAGTTGTGGAGTTACGGGGCCCCTTTCGAAATCGGGACCTACCACTTGGAGGGCCCAGCTTCGAGACTAGAATTTAAACAATTATATTTTTATAATCTATTCAACGAGACCTTTCTAATAATGTATCATTTTAATGAATAACGACGTAAGTTTTGGAATTATTGGTGAAGTCCGATGAAAAAAGAGTTTTTTTTTTATCAGATATGGAGGGACCCCGTTGTAACGTTTGAAAGAATAACGGTAGCGTATTCTTGGTTAATTTAAATATGGAATTTATTTACGTCACAACTATTGAATATTATTTACTGAATGATACATTAAAATTATTAAACTTAATTAAAGATTGTTAGAGTCCAATATTTTGTGAGAGGAGGATTCGTTGGCCACCGCTCCCGTGTAAGTTCAAAGCATCTCTCCTCTCATCTTCCGGTCGACGGGGTTAGATTCCTCGGGGGTCAAAAAGGGGTTGCGTACAGCTGCAAGATGCACGTGTGGGTGTCGGGTCCAACAAAAACGCCAACCTCTGTTGGTGTTCGGAGTAGTGACGTTACAGCTCTCGCCCTTTCTTATAGAACTTTTCCGTTGAGAAAAGTTTAATGGAATGACGATGAGACAACTGACAGATTATTTTGACACATCCCTTCATCAAGCACCACTATATTTCTGAGTTGCAACTAAAGAAAACGCTGAACTAAATTTGGAATTACTTATTTCTAGTGAGTGAGTGTTCTTGCTAGGGAACTTACACAAATCCATATTACGAAAATGATCAATAGCAATATAAGAAAACATACTATAACATTAAATAAAAATACACAATGCCTATTATCCATTATACTAACATGTTACATCAAATGCTAGTGTAAGACCTTACACTTAAAATATTCTTCGCCACAATACTTAATAAAAATTATACTAACGACATGTTGATATGATATGCGAAGTGTACAACCTTACACACAAAATATTTTTCACAATATGCCTCTTGCGTAAACTAAATACTCATGTATATTTTAAAACCCGATACACAAAATTAAGCATATTAATATATTTGCTTTTCATGACTTTATCTTTTGACACGCATCTCCATTGATATGATATACAGTACTAGTAAATAAATAAAATTAACACACTTATTAATCTTTAACTAAAAAGAAACATTATAAGCAACAATTATTATTCATGAGCAAGAGAACATTGTTAACAATTCCTAATTATCTATCACCGATCTGCTGAGACTATCTGCATTTTTGTGACTTTTACCCGACCGATGTACAATTCTAAAATTATATGGTTGCAAAGCCAAGGCCCATCGCATCAATCTAGGGTTAGAACTAACATTTCTATTCAACCACACCAACGGGTTGTGATCGGTCATAACTAAAAATGAATTTCCATCTAAGTAATCATGTAACCTTTTAATTGCGAAAACAATACTAGCACATTCCTTCTCCGTCGTACAATAACGCTTCTCTACCTCTGAAAATTTCTTACTTAGGTAAAGGATTGGATGCTCCTCACCTTGTTCATTTAATTGGGTTAAAACTGCTCCCATACCTGCGTTTGAAGCGTCCGTTTGAAAAATGAATTCTCGTTCAAAATTTGGCGCGTACAAGACAGGCTTATCAATTAGTTTCCCTTTTAGTTCTCGAAATGCGTTTTCACACTCAGTCGTCCACGTAATTTCTCCCTTCTTTGCTCTTCTCTTCAACGCGTCCGTCAACGGAACAGCGATTACCGAGAACAGATTTATATATTTTTGATAATAACCTTCTAGACCTAAGAAGGCACGTATTTGGGTTTTCGTGCGAGGGGTAGGGAACTCTAGAACAGCCTGAACTTTGATCTCGGAAGGGGTGCGAAAACCCTGACCAACAATGTGACCCAAAAATTTGACATTTTGTTGCGCAAACTTACACTTTGAAAGTTTTATCGTTAACTTAGCTCTCTTTATTCTCTGCAGAACCGTTTCCACATGTTTAAGGTGCGACTCCCAAGTATCTGAGAAAATTGCGATATCGTCTAGATACGGGACAACGAAATCCTCTAGTCCGTTAAGTAATTCAGCCATGAGTTTACTAAAAATATGGAGCATTTTCTTTAATCCGAAACTCATCCTTAGGGGTCTGTATGTACCAAAGCTTGTACAGAAGGCTGCGTATCGCTGTGCAGTTTTACTCAAAGGTATTTGCCAATATCCCTTAGATAAATCTAAGTCGGTAATAAATTTAGCCACCGATACTTTTTCTACGCGTTCTTCGCTATTCGGAAAGGGAAAATATTCCGTTCTAATGATACCGTTTAATTTCCTGTAATCAATACATGGACGAGGTTCTTTCCCAGCTACCTCAACTAAAATCATAGGGGACATGTAATTCGATTCTCCTACCTCAAGGATTCCTAATTTTAACATTCGGTTAATTTCGTTTTTTAAGATTTCTTTTTGTCGGTGCGACATTCGATAGGGCTTCGTCCTAAATGGTTGATCGCTAACTAACTGGATTTCGTGTTCAACCAGATTAGTTAAACCGGGATTGTTTGAAAAACATTTAGAGTATTTATTTAATAATTCGCGCAGTCGATCCATTTGTTTGTCGTGAAGGTATTTGTTCAACTCGCTAGCCTGGATTACGTCCTCGAAATCATAAACGAGAGAATTGTTTTCTAAGTACGGAATTTCTAATTCCTGGTCTGCGAGAGAGTTTTCCGTTTCATCATTAATAATTACGTCAACGTGTTCTAGCCTTTTGTGATATGGTTTTAGCATATTTATGTGATAGATTTGAGATGTTTCGCGTCTGCCGGGGATTTCGACTAAATAGTTCGTTTTCGAAATTTTATTTAAAATTGTCCCAGGACCTGTCCACTGCACTGCTAATTTATTTGCTCTGGATGTAGCTAACACTAGGACTAAATCCCCATCCTTAAATTCCCGTTTTACTGCGTTTTTATCATACCAAGTTTTCCGCTTAACTTGCATTTCCTCCATTTTATTTTTAGCTACTTCTTGACATCTTTTAAATCTATTTATCAACTTAAACATATATTCAGTGACGAGATCACTTTCTTTTTCCGGTTCCATCCAATGTTCCATTACTAACGTCTCTGGGGTTCGCAAATTTTTCCCATACACCAACTCTGACGGTGTATACCCTGTACTTTCGTGAGATACAGTCCGTAACGCTAAAAGAATTGACGGAAGATGTTTGTCCCATTCGGAGCCTGCATCTAAACATAAGACTCGTAAGAGTCGTTTCAACGTTCGATGAAATCGCTCAACAGGGTTACTCTGTGGATGATACACAGAACTATGCCTGACAAGTATTCCGAATCTTTCAAAAAACTCGGTAGTCAGAGCACTCGTAAAAGAAGTACCCTGGTCACATTGTATTTCACGGGGAAACCCCATCCGACTAAAGATGTTTAACAGCGCATCTGTGACACTAACGAAACTAATATCAGACACCGGAATAGCTTCAGGGAATTTTGATGACATGCAAATGGCCGTGATAAGATATCGATTCTCTTTAGATGTGATCGGGAGAGGCCCACATGCATCAATATTTAGCTTAGTAAAAACCTCCTGAATAATAGGGACCAATTTTAGTGGAGCTTTCTTTTTATCATTGGGCTTCCCAACCCTCTGACACTGATCGCAAGTTTTTACAAACTGTTCCATATCTTTATAGCAATTCGGCCAGTAAAAATATAGGTTTAATTTGTCTTTGGATTTCGTAATTCCCAGGTGTGCAGATGTTCCCTCATGACACAAGGATTTAATGGGGTCGCGCAACCCTTCCGGCACTACTATTAACTTCACCACGTTACCTAACTTATCTTCGCGATTTTTGACCAATAATTCCTTCTCTAGCGAATAAACCTGATTGGTAACCTGCATTTGACTGGCTGCCTGTTCGTATAAGAATTTAATCTCCTCGCTATTTTTTTGAGCATTGATTAAATGTTCTCGCGTAACCCTTAGCAGCGCTAATTCCGGAACATATTCCTGGAGTGCAGGTACTAAATTTTCGTCCTCTGCATCCGAAGAAACAATTATAGCCTCATCTTCCCCTTTCTTAGCATCACCACTATCTACCCCCCTTCTTCTCTAGCCGCTTTGACTTGAGACCTTGTTTGGACAGCATTCAGTATTTCGACTGGCAGGAAATTATAGCCTAAATTTGCTTTTATTTGCTCGGCCGTTTTATTTCCAAGCAAATATCGACCGTGTTGGTTTAAGTGATTTCCACAAACCGCTGCCTTAGTTTGCACCGTTCCAAAATTTCCGGAAATTTCCACGACATCCAAAGGTAAACAAACCAATTCTGGGCTTAACGGTTGTTTTACCCAAACGTTTTCACCAGAGAAAGGGAAGGATTTATGTATTTTGTACATACTAAATCTATTGTCGCTCCCGTGTATCTCTAAGAATGTCTATCTCGTGACCATTCACAGAGCCCTTTGTTGTATATGAATTAAGAAAATCCGGGTTTTCATTTCCTTCAATATTATTGAGAGTTTCCGTCGTTTTGTTTTTTTTTAATTTAGGGCAAACGGCTTTTATATGTCCGGGCATATTGCAATGATAACATCTTTGTATCATTCGTTTTTCAAAAGTTCTCTCTCTAGTACTCTCCAGAACAGAAGCTCCTGATCTGGGGGAAGTTTTCCCAAATCTATTTTCTTTTTCCTTGACCCCTGAGTATGCCAAAATTTTATTATTCCTGCCCAACCTATCTATGGGTTTCGAATTTACCTTTCGGACGTCCTCATAACTATCAAAGAGTTCTGCTATTTGAGTAGCTGATTTAAGGTTTGCCCAATTATCTAAAAAATGATCTTTCATACTAGCATTGGCGCGTTTTTTAAGTTGATCTACCACCATTAGATCTTTAAGATCTTGAAACGTATTTATTTCTATATATATATAAGCCAATCAGCCACTCATCTAGATAATTCGCAATTTCAAAAGTGAAATCCTTCCCGGTGCTATCGGATTTTTTCTGGTGTTGGACAAATTTTTGCCGAAAGACCTCCGGACTTAACTTGAATCTAAGTAATAATTTCTTTACGTAATCGTAATTTTCGGCTTGTTCCTCCGGTTCGCGAGCAATAAATTGCGCGATCTCTAGGGGTAACAAACCCAATAATTGCCCCAACCACTCTTTCTTTTCTATTGACGCCCTTTTAGCCTGGCGTTCAAAGATGACTAGATATAAGCTAATATCTGACTGCTTAGGATCGAAATCTGGGATCAATTTTTTTAAGTTTAAATTAGAGGTTACAGAGCATGTATTTATAGAATTGTTTGATTCATCGCTTACCCTAAATCCGGATTCTATTTTAAACCTTTCTAAATCAAATTTCAGCTGTAATTCTTTCTCTTTTAATGCCTGCTCCTTTACTAACTCCTCCAATCTTATTTTTTCAGCCCTTTCTAACTCCTCGAATCTAATTTTTTGAGCCCTTTCTAACTCCTCCAATCTTTTTCCATTTGCAATGATAGTCTCATACAGATTTTTAACAAATTCCTCTTCATAACCTTCACTGTTAGTGATTGCAATTTTTATGCTAGAGACAGTCATATTTAAGGTGGCATTTATTCCTAATTCCTCAGCAAGTTGCAACATATCTTGCTTTTTCCTTTACCAAGGAAAGCCATTTTTTAAACAATATCAAATAAATGTCACGCTAAATTTTGCACTATTGTTACTATTCTCTATTAATACAATAACACAGGTCCCATGCATACACAGAAATACACAAAGAAAAACTTAACACTAAAAATAATCAAAATCATTCAAGAGACTTAAAACACAATAAATCTTAAGCTAAAATTGCACACATTGCTTGAAATACAATTACAATTCTCTAGAAACAAAATAACACTGTTCCCATGCAAGAAAAAACACTAAGTATTTCAAAATTTGTAAAGAACATTTTAACTAAAATTCCTAATACAATATGCAGTTTGCAACTCAAAAATATAACAATACTCACCCATTTGAAGTACTCAGCTTGCTGCCAGAAGCAAATTATGTGCAGTAATGTGGCACTAGTGGTTTTGAACTCTTTCGTGTGAACAATGGTCCTTTTGACCAATCTTGAATCTTTCACCCTTAACAATAAGTGTGGTCAGTTTGACCAGCCTTGAATTCACTCGTGGCACGGCTTCAAAGATGACTTCAATCGCAGCACTGCTTTTTCACCCCTAACAATAAGTGTGATCAGTTTGACCAGCCTTGAATTCACTCGTGGCACAACTTCAAAGATAAATTCAATCGCAGCACTGCTTCCGAAGATCGCTTTCCCTCCGGACACTCTGACCGTAAACACTATAGATAAGTTTGATCTTCTTTGAGCAAGACGCTCTCCTTCTCGGAAGCTGAATTCAATCGCAGCCCGGCTTCTGAAGATGTTTTTTTTTTTTTCTCCTTGCGTTGCGGTCCGTCCGTAAAACCCAAAATTTCCTCCTCTCACGGGTCCTGAATGCTAACTTTTTATCCCAAAGCGCTGCCACCAAATCTCTAAGCTGTAACGTTTGAAAGAATAACGGTAGCGTATTCTTGGTTAATTTAAACATGGAATTTATTTACGTCACAACTATTGAATATTATTTACTGAATGATACATTAAAATTATTAAACTTAATTAAAGATTGTTAAGAGTCCAATATTTTGTGAGAGGAGGATTCGTTGGCCACCGCTCCCGTGTAAGTTCAAAGCATCTCTCCTCTCATCTTCCGGTCGAACGGGGTTAGATTCCTCGGGGTCAAAAAGGGGTTGCGCTGCAGCTGCAAGATGCACGTGTGGGTGTCGGGTCCAACAAAAACGCCGACCGCTGTTGGTGTTCGGAGTAGTGAGGTTACACCGTTTTACACCAGATCTTAGAAAATTGAATCATACACGCAACTCGACACATTCTATCTAGTAGTATTTTTGTGTGAAAATTTGTGTAAACTTAGAAATTGGGATGCCCTAGTTCCAGTAAGGGACCCCCTTCGAGGCCAGGGTGGAGAAACTGCATTTTCATCCTAACTAAACGAATTTGCAAAATTTCAGCTCAATCGGTTGAAGATATCAGCTTCAAAATTGAGCTGCAGGATTCCCCCCGAACAAATTATATTGCAAGTTAAACAAAAGCTTGTAAAAAAAACCCCAAAGTTAGAGCTTGTTTTTATTCACCTCCCAGCGCTAAATATAAATTTTATAAGCTAATTTATCTCGGAAAGGAAAAATAACAAGTTTATCTTCATTTAAATGCTAAGGCATATTTTCTATTACACCAGATGCTTTATTTTTTATTCTATTGTTACTATTACAAGTAGTAAAAATTGCATGCATTTTTAAATCAAAGCAAAATTTACTTCGTAAGAAATAGTTGAATTTAGAATGAATTCATTTTTGAGGAATTTTATATAAGCATTTACATAAAAAAATCTTTTACGAATATCAATTGTGTTATCAAAAAAGCCGTTCCAGCTTTTGTTAGTTCGACATTTCGACCAAAGTTTGTTGTAGTTCGACGTACTTGTAAAACAAATTTCATTTGCGTAAGTCAATTACTGTACGAAAATTTAAAGTCATTTCATGAATTTTTTAATTTTTCTTTAAACAAACTAAATACTACAATATTTGTAAAAACCAAGAAATCAAATATATTACTTATAAATCATGCTTCTTTAAAAAACAAAAAATATGTAGACTACTTCGCCACCGTTATGTTATTTTCTTACTTATAAGGAAAGTCTTTATGTTAGGATACTGACATGGAAAAAGTTGAGCTCACAGTGATGCGAACACATTTAGAGCCAGAAAAAAAGCTTTTCATGGAAATGTTGCTATGTTACAATTCATACGTCCGTTAATTCGATGGTGTTTTAAGAGAGATAGAAAGAAATACAGAACATATTTTATTGCCAGGAAATAGATCCACTCAAATGGAAAAAGTAGAATAACAATATATGCTGTTAGTTATATAGGATAATGATATTAAAGTATAATTTTAATACTGAAGAACTTTTCTATGAAATGAACTATTCGAATTTGAATCCTATTCTTTTAACATAACTCGAAGGCTGCCTTAAATGTTTTCTACTTTTTCTCCTTTAAGAGGACACAGTACGATTCACATCACAAAAATCGGTCAAAAAATCAAATCTAATTTTTTTTAGTCTAAATTACTCTTTATATACTTTTCTATAACCTCACAAAATTTGAAAGTTCTGAACTTAAAAAAATGCAGAAATATGATAGCTTTCACGTTCGTTTTTATTCACATCCCTATGGCAAATCAAAACTTTAAACTGACTTCTCAGAAAGATGAAATAACTAGTTTGTATTCATTTAAAATGCTAATGCTTTTTTTCTATTGCGCCTAATATGCTTTGAATTTTTTTTTACCTATTGCTAACAATACATGGAACGAGAGTTGGTATGCATATTTTAATCAAAGCAGTACTTATTTTTTAAAAAATAATTGCACTCAGAATTTCTACATTTTTTAAGGAATTTTCAATAAACCTTCATAAAAAAAGTATTGTACCAATACCAATAATGTTATCGTAAAATACATACTAACTTTTGTTATACATATTTTGACGTACTCGTAAATCAAATTTTATGCGTGTACATAAATTTTTGTAGGGGAAGAGTAGCATTTTAAAATCACTTCACAAGTTTTAAGTCTTTTCCTTAAAAAATTAAATGGCTAGCTTTTTATGAAATTTTGAGTACAAAATCTGTTTTACATAGTATACACACATAGGAGGCAACAAAAAAAATTTTAAAATCCTTAAATTAAAATTTTTGCGTAAATCGAGCCATGTCCCCTTAAATTTTTAAATATTATAGCTAGAAATTATTAATCATTTATCTGGTTGATCATGAAATGTGGTGCAATTATATATTATACCATTATATTTTGATCATGTCTCAGAAACAGAATCAAAATTTTCCAAGTTTCTTATCCAAAGTATAAATTAAAACGGATTCGATTCCTTCTACGGGACATGCGCACTGATCCAGTTGTTCCTGCTCCCGAATCCTGCCTCCAACGGATTGGAACAATTTAATTAGCGTCTTCCACCGTCCAAAGTTTAGCTTGTGTAATGGGACTTCCTCTTGCTCGGCCTTTGTCCGGGAGAAAAGCCGGATTCTTAGAGAAAAGCAACCTTCTCCCGGTGTGTCCGGGAGCCAGGGATCACAACATCAGCATTTCCTGGACACAAATTAGCTCCGGGCCCTTTCCCTGGGGGACTCGGATCCGCTTCCGGTTGTGTCATAACGAGTCCGTCTCTGGAGAGGATTCGGTCAATCGGATGGTTAAATCTCGTTAACAGCAGGAACGACACCTCCGATTCCAAATAATGAGAATTCTGATTTTTCCCCACCTCCTCTTTTTTTATCCCGCCATTGTTTTATTCCATGGGGAAGGGCAAGAAGCAGGACTGGACAATCGAATCAGAGGAAGATGATTGGACAGGAAATGAACTGTTCGCGAGGACACAATTTCTCTACTTAAGCAGAGGATGAGAGCAAACAAGAGGGGACCGGCGGGGAAAAAATAGTAATGGATATTTAATGGAGAGGAATTCAATGATCTGTTTCATTTGAAGGAAATAAATTCTTTGTGCACAGGGGCTTATTTTCCTAGATATATACTTTTAGAATACAATTTTATAGGCATAAGAAAAACAAAAGGGCAGTATCTTTCCAAATATAGGATGTCCAAAAAGTATGACTACACTTTCAAAAATAAATTTAAATAAGCAAAGATTTTCGATTACTTTTTTTTTTTTTTTACGTTCCATAGAGAAAAGCTTTTTTTTTTAATGAAATGCAAACTAGATGGTACAGTGTTCATGTTTTACAACATTTTCGCTTCAAAATGGCTTCACCACAAGAACTAGAGGCTGCGTTAGCCCAGTGGTCAATGTATCGGTTCATGGCGGGCATGTCATGAGTTCGAGCCCAGTGCCACTAAAGACCCGCCGTGTAGGGGAGCGATGCACGTTAAATTTGTCGAGAGCTCAAACGTCCTCCCGTTGGTGTGGTGTGGTAGTTAGGAGATAGGAGAGGAGGGCAGCTCAGGTGTCGTTCTCGTCACTTGACCATGGCTCGAAATGACGAGGTAAGTCACCAAAAGCTCTCGTGTAGCTGAACAGTGCGATGTTAAAATTCACTCACCACAAGAACTAGCGCGAGTTATAGAAGGGTTTATTTCGAGTTTAAGTCTGCTACATATATACAACGTAAATGGCGCACCACCCCTTTCGAGTTTGGAAGTGAGAAAAGTTTCCCAGGTCAATGGCGAGCAGATGAATTTTTCAAGGGGACGGGGGTCCAAGGTCGAAAGTCCACCATTCTCGTATGATGCTCCAATGCGCCACCCAAAATATTCTTTTGATTTGTTGATTTTTGGGAACAAAAATAGTAAAAAAATTAATTATTGTATAAATAATTAGCATTAATTAATAACATTAAGTATTAATAACAAATACTTTGTAAAATTTTACTTTGATTAATTAAATACAAATCCTTTGTAAATTATAGATTATAATTAATCGAAAAAAAATCAAGGTCTTTGGGGGGTGGACCTGGAGAACACCCCCCTCCTCTCTTGTATGCGTCAGTGCCCTAAGCGATGGATGGAATGAAGAAGTCCAATAGCGTGGCCACCTACATCTTTAGACACAACTTTGGAATTCTGTTAATGTGATACTTATCTACATTCGTAACACTGATGAAAAATAGTCAAATTATAGTGTCCATTCAGGGCGTTGATCATGCAATACATATCCATAAATCTCAAGTGTATTCGATGTTTTGAGAGCAACTATTTATGTGCGCAATAAAGTCGTGCAAGTAAAACACTGTTTAGTATTTGTTTTTTTTTATGGAACAAGTGAAAATCTTTGGTGTTAATTCATAATTAATATTAGAAAGTGTGACCAAATCCTTTTCGCACACCCGGTATATTTAACGAACGATTTTATAATGACATAAAAAAAAACATAGACTCACTAGAATGTATATTTTGATTCGTACACTCCTCGTATACACACACAACTCTGCTTTATAGTAATTTATATAAACTAAAATAGTTAATATGTTTTTATTATTGTTGTTGTTTTGGCGTGTCCGTGATGTGCAGATTGATAAAAGAAAAAATGAAGCTTTAGATTGCTCAGAAGCTGTCGACTCAACAGCTTTATCAGAGAAGATCAAATCTTCTGGCTCTTCTGAGCTAATCTTGAAAAGCCTGGTTTGAATTGCTGGGCAACTTGTGGAGACAGTTGAACATTAGGGTAGTTTTGGCAATGATTTGTGTACCTTCTTTGTCCGTCAGTTGAGATTTTCAATCCCTTTGCGTGCTTTGTTTTGAGTCGAGTTATGACTGATGCTATTGCAGCGGTCGCCAAACTGGACAAGTCAATCCATAATTTAAATCCCGTGGACCACTAATACGATTTTTTAAGTACTAACTATAATTATGAAAAAAATGGGATCCAAGAACATATACAATGTACCTAAACTAATTTTTCCCGATTAATATTAAATAAAATAAACTACACGGAGAAAAAAATACTCAAAAATGATCACGTAGACAGGCTTATTTTGAAATTAGTGTGTTTGTATCAGATTTGAATGCAAGCCTTTCTCGAATTTGATACAGTACATGTACTCAAACCCCTAAAAACGCTCTCAGACAAATTTAAAAGATATTCAGGATTACAGAAGCTCTTTCAATATTCTGGCTAGATATTTTAAAAATTGGGGTTCAACAACAAACTTAGTTCTCTTAAATCTACCGAAGTATATTTCGTATCTACCACGCTACACGCGGAATGGCAGGAATAGTGTAAGATGTTAAAAAGAATTATTTTCTTAAATGTACCTTTTTTAAACAATACATTATGAATACACAAAATTAAATATTTGTACAAATGTTACATACTTTTAGAAACAGTAATATTATATACAATGATAACTAGTTTGATGTTAGAGTAATGACATATACATTTATAAATATTTGTAAAAATTAAGTAAACCAAAATATCATACACTTGATATAAGTAAATAGTTATAAGTTAGAGATAGATATAGGTTATTTACAGCAGATATCAGTCCTGAAATCTTACAGGTTTCTTTACCAATCTTCCAGCCTTCTCTTGAAACAGTAGGCTTATCATCGGTTAAGAGGTTAGAGTCATTAGCTGCTGAATTCTTATCTGATTGCTTACAAGGAACTGTTGTTTTGTCAGGAATAGAGTCTGTCATTAACAAATAAGCTGGTTTTAGTCTATCCACTGATATATTCACAGGTTTATTTTTTATTGTCAGTGTGAAATATTTTTCATATCTTTCTTTTACTGGGAATGGACCATCATATGGTGGCTCCAGAGCTTTCCTTATACGATCAACTCTCACAAATACATGAGTACAGGATTTTAAGTCTTTATGAACAAAATTTTTTTTATTTTTTGGAGGCGAAGATTCTGTTGGCTTCTGCTCGTCCATAAAAGTCTGCAATGTAGTGACAAATGTTTCAGGATCAATTTGTATGGAGGGTGGGTTAAAAAATTCACCTCACAATCTGATATTAGAACCATAAACCATCTGAGCTAAAGTATGATTGGTATCAGGTCATAGGGGAATTCTTAGTCTTAATAAGACTGTTGGTAATGTCTCTGTCCATTTGAAATTGTTATGAACTTTGATTGCCCTTTTCAAAATCCTATGCAACTGTTCCACTTTCCCATTGCATTGATGGTGATAAGAAGTTGCATGAGCTACTTTAGCCCCACAAATAGCAGCTAAACTTCTGAACAACTGGGATTCAAATTGCCTTCTTTGATCTGTAATTATTTTCGCAGGTACTCCAAATCTGCAAACCCAGTGTTCGCAAAAGGCTTTGCTAGCTGTCTCTGCTTTACAATCAGGCAAGGGAACTGCTTCCATCCAACACGAAAAACGGTCTATACTGGTCATACAAAATGTCATGCCTTGCGATGGTGGAAGTGGACCAATTAAGTCAATGTGTATCACACTAAATCTTGTATCAGGTACTTCATATTCTCCAAATTTTGATTTAGTATGTCTGTGGACTTTACATTTTTGACAGGGAATACATGTCCTTGCCCATTATCTTATTTCTTTCTTCCTATTTGGCCAGATAAAGTTTTAGACATTAATTTAATAGTTGATCTAATCCCAGGGTGTGAAAAACCATGAATTTGTTGAAATATTTGTTGCCGAAACTGTTTTGGAATGCAGGGTCTTATATTGGATGTTGAAATATCACACCAGAGTGTTTTTCCTGATGGTAATGTACATGATTTGAATTTTATTGAAGAGTTACTCCTCATTAACTGCTGCAATTCTGCATCTTGGGTTTGTTTATCCGCTATAGCATCATAGTCGATTATTGTAACTGCTTCGATTCTTGAAAATGCATCTGCTACTATATTATCTTCTTCTTTAATGTGACAAATATTTGTTGTAAATTGGGATATGTATTGTAGATGACGTAACTGTCTAGGTGAAGCTTTTTCATTTTTTTGATGAAAAGCATATGTAATTGGCTTGTGATCTGTATAAATAACAAAATTTCGTCCTTCAAGAAGAGGTTTGAACTTTTTGACAGAAAGATATATTCCTAATAATTCTCTATCATAGGTACTGTAATTTTTCTGTGCATCAGTTAATTTTGTAGAAAAAAATGAAATCGGTTTCCAATTTCCAGCTTCAAACTGCTGTAACACTGATCCGATCGCAAAATTGGAAGCATTAGTAAATAAAGCCAATTATAAATCAGGGACAGGACAGCTTAATAAAGTAGCATTTGCAAGATCTTGTTTACATTTTGCAAAATTTTCTTTAGCTTCTTCTGTCCAAAGAATTTTTGACTTGTCATTCTTTTTTGAACCTTTTAAATACTCGTGAAGAATAGCTTGATTTTTAGCAACATCTTTTAAATATCTTCTATAAAAGTTAATGAGTCCAAGGAAGGTTCTCAAATCACGAACTGTTTCATGTAATTTGTACGACAAAATTGCATCTACTTTCTCTGGAAGTGGCTTAGATCCCTTGGGTGTTATCAAGTATCCTAAAAATTCTAGATGAGTTACTCCCAAAGTTGATTTGAAGATATTCACTCGAAGACCATGTTTTTGTAACCGATCAAACGCAAGTTTCAAATGAGTTTTATGTTGTTGTTCATTTTCAGAGGCTACTAGAATGTCATCGAGGTATGGAAAAACAAATTCTAGTCCAAATAAAACTTCATTGATAAAGCGCTGAACAGTAGATGGTGCATTTCTTAACCCAAAAAGCTCATAACATTAAACTCAAATAAGCCAAATCGTGTTATTATGGCTGTCATTTCCTTATCTTCCTCAGCAATGAATATTTGAAAATATGCTTTGAAGAGATCAATCTTATAAAATACAAGCTGGTATATCCGTTCTTCGCACGGGTGAACTGAAAGGTTAAACAACACAGATTGAAGGATAAAGAAGTTTTTAATGAGTTAATTTTAAGTGAATTGCAAATTAAACAAAAAAAGCTTTTCACATATCTCAGCTGAAGAAAAAAAAAGAAAGAAAAAAATACCTTTGTTAAATTTTAAGTCTGTAGATATAATAGCTGATAAAAAGGATTTTTTTATATTTATAACTCCCCGTAACACTCTTGAGGGTTGATTTTTGAAAATACCTCTGAAATGAAGCTGATCTCTGCTCAGCAAAAGTAACACATTGTTAAAATTTTTGTCACGCTTAAAATATTGTAAAGAATTTTTATCTGAAAGTGTCATACATTAATATAACTTTCTGTTGAATTTATTTTATGTTAAAATTGTAATACTCGTAAGCAACGCCGTTTCCTAAATAACAATGGCGATTCAATGGAAAAAAAAGTGAAATGTTGACAATAGAGTCAAGTTGGCAAATATCCAGCTATTTCCATAGCTCAAACTTTATTAGAGCTTTGTAAGACCCGCCGTGTAGGGGAGCGATGCATTTTAATGCTTTATCTACCGCATTATGATTTACTGTAATTTTTTTCATGCAATATTTTTTTAGGTCACTACATTGAAAATTAAGGGATATACATAAACAAAATACTCCACTTAGGGAAATTTAATCGGTTAGAGCTAATAAATTAATTAAATATATTCCACTGTAAAATTAATTATATACACCATTCACTTAAAAAAAATAGTCAAATAGTTTTCTAAGGTCTCCATAAACATACAAAAACATAAGACACTTAAATTTTGACATTAACTACTTTTGGGGGACAAAAATGATAATCTTTGCAATCCGCTGAAAACGCTGGCAGCTGAAAATGTAATATCTGCTACAAAACTATTTGCCTTCCCCGCTAAAATACTCATCATTGAACCCGTGCTGTCATATATCTTGGAAGAGTGGATTTCAAAGAATATTCCAGCTAAGTATTGGTAGAATATTCCTGCTAAATTGGTGTGGCGTGGTAGTTAGAAGAAGAGGGTGTCAGCTCAGGTGTCGTCCACGTCACTTGACCATGGTTCAAAATTATGTGGTCCGTCGCCAAAAGCCCTCATGTAGCTGAACAGTACGATGTTAATATTCACTCACTGAAAAAAATACAGTACAGTAGTTATAACTATTTTTATACTTAAAAATGCAATATCTACCCATTCAATTAAAATTATAGCATTATAATTAATTACTAACCACACAAACCAATTTTGAAAATTTGTCCAAGTGATGTAGTGTGAAAGAGAAAATTTATTCAGACAGACAACAAATGCGTCTTATATGCATATAGATTTGTTTGAATTCTTGTGTATTATTACTTTTGTAAGTTTCATGAAATACTTTATTGTGCACCAGTATTTTAAAGCTGACTGAGCCACCGCAACATTTAGCTGGGTATAGCTAGTTATAACATAAAATTAAATCTTAAGAAGATATCAAAAATAAAAGACGACTCAATATTTTGAATAAATCAGTATAAACATTTTCATACAAACACAATATATATATTGTAAAATATTTATTTTGCTATTTGCATTTCAGACAGACATTAAACAAAATTTTAAAAATTGTCAAAAACAAATAAAAAAAACATATTTAAGAAAAATACCACTGATTAATTTTGCCAAAGACATCGCAATGTGCAAAAAATATTTGCAGTACATAATAACCAAAAAAAAATGTAAGTACTGAAATATATATAGTATATATATATATATATATATATATATATATATATATATATATATATATATATATATATATATATATATATTGAATTAATTAAGGATTACTGAAGGGAAAGATAAAACAGGTTAAGTTAATACTCATAATATTAATTTCATATTAGTTGGCTACTCATTTTTGGCATGATTTTGAAATCACGCCAAATTGGTATGTAGCGGCCAGTCTAATGTTATAGTAATGTACAGAATTAAAGGTACTTACGTATTATTGCAACCTATTGGTGACATTATACAAAATGAAGCACATGATTGCCAATTCAATGCAAACAAAGTTAGGATTGCCAAAGTGGCGAGTTCTCTTGAACGTTGGCGACTGTGCAAAAATACGCAAGTACTAAAAAATTATCCAAAGTATATATATACCGAGCATAAAAATAAATTGAAAAATGAAGTACATTACTAACATTAACCCACATAAAAAGAACTGAACTAACTTTATCAATGCAAAAGCATAATTTGAAAAAATAAGGTATTTACATATAACACCAACCTTTTGGCGACATTATATGAAACAAAGCACATGACTCACAATTCAGCATATATATGACATGCGAAATCAGGGTTGCCAACTAGGCAAATTATTTTGAATGTTAGCGATTGTTAGAGGATAGTACATAGGTGCCAAAAATAATTTATCTTACCACTACCTGCTTCCTCAACATACTCATTTTTGGCATGATTCTGAAATCCCGCCAAATTGGTATGTTGCGGCCAGTCTAATGTTATAGTAATGTACAGAATTAGAGGTACTTATGTATTATCGCAAACTATTGGTGACATTATACAAAATGAAGCACATGATTGCTAATTCAACTCACACAAAATTGGAATTGCCAAAGTGGCGAGTTGTCTTGAACGTTGGCGATTGTGCAATAATACGCAAGTACAAAAATTATCCAAAGTATATATATCGCGAGCATAAAAATAAATTGAAAAATGAAGCACAATACTAACATTAACCGACATAAAAAGAACTGAACTAACTTTATCAATGCAAAAGCATAATTTGAAAAAATAAGGTACTTACATATAACCGCAACCTATTGGCGATATATGAAACGAAGCACGACTCAAAATTCAACATATATATATGACATGTAAAATAGGGGTTGCCAACTTGGCAAGTTATTTTGAATGTTGGCGATTGTCAGGATAGTACATAACTTCCAAAAATAATTTATCTTACGACTACCTGCTTCCTCAACAGGTATTTAAGCCATTTGTCTGTTTTGCTCATTCTCTGATGCCTATTCCAGTTTGATATGTAATTACTACCAACACTGCTTTTGCTTGGGCAGAATGATTACCCAAGTATGATTTTCTGCATGGTAATTTTATGCACTGAAGCCAATAGTATACCCTTAAAGGTTAAAATAAAGACACATGAAATTGCAAAGAACCATATTATTGGTTCAAGTGTAGTATAGGGGGGCTACTTGGCGCAGTCCTCTATTTTGGTTACTAAAAGTGGTCTCCAAGGTACTTTTTTCGGTATTATTTATTTTTTAATGAATTCGATATCTCACCATGACATTTAGATAAAAATCGAAAAATCTGAAGAAAAATCGCTAAATCCAAAGTGCCCTCCCCCCTATACCACATTTGAACCGAACTGAAATATAACCCTTATCAATGAGAAGTTTTAGTTCGTCAAAATTATAATCTTCGCTTTCTAAATAAATAAATAAATAAGTTGTAATTTGCAAGCAAAATCACACACATAAACATCCCGGGATAATACCTATATGTTGCCAAAACAAAATTTTAGTTGTTGAAAGAATAATCCTTAAAAAAATTATTTATTCCAAAAATAATCCTAATTAAATATGAAAGAATAGAAAAATTGAATAAATATTCCAACCGATAAACATAGCTACAGTAAAAATATGTAATAATCTTGAAAAACTGCATGTAAAGTATAAATTGTCCTCTTAGTGAGAAACGTGACTACATATGACGTCATAACACTGGAAAATCACTTAAAAATTAAATTTTAAAAAATTTGGAAGGAATTATGAACGCCAAACCTATTTAAGAACCTTCCTCGTGTAATTTTGTGTACGTGTACCAAGTTTCACGTTATTTGAGTGTCTGGATCTCGAGTTATGAGGGAACAGACAAACACACACAGACAACAAATGCGTCTTATATATATATAGATTCTTTTTCCCTTTAAAATATGATGAAAATTTTAAATACGTGGAATTGGATAACGGTCAGGAATGATGTGAGCATTTAAACGTCGATAATCACCGCATGGTCTAACACTTCCATCTTTTTTATTCACAAGATGTAGTGGGCTCGCCCGTAGAGATTTAGAAGGTCGAAGGATATCGTTATCTAACATACATTTAAACTCTTGCTTGGCTATTTCTAATTTTTTAGAATCCAATTGACGAGCTTTTGAGTAAACCGGTGGGCCTTTAGAAGCAATATAGTGTTTAACATCATGTTTTGTATTAGTAGTTAATAAATTTGGTTTCATTAAATCTGGATATTGTAAGTATATATTAGAAAATTTTGATGTTTTATCCATTATGTTAATTTTATTTTCTTGCAAAATAGAAGAAATTTCACCTGTAACATGAAGGTTAGTTATTCTATCTATTAACTGCTAGTTTCAGATGTCAATTAACAAGTTAAACTTATTTAGAAAATCAGCTCCCAAGATTCCTTTACCAACTTTGGCAATTATAAATGGAAGTAAAAATTCTCTACACAATCCCAAATCAATATTTATCACTTTAATTCCATAGGTTGGAATTTCTGCTCCATTTGCTGCAAATAATTTATAATCCGAGGGTTGTTTATTTTTAGATGAGGCTGGTATTATTGAACGATCAGCTCCACTATCTACCACGAAATGCAAATTTGTCGTTCGATCTTTGACGAATAATCGAAATTTGCGACAGGCTTTATAATCTTCTACAGCAGAATTTGTCGCAATATTTACTGCAGACTGAAGTTTTCCGTAATCCTAATCCATGCACAAGGCGGACTGCATATTTCAGGTTTGCATCGAGCACCTAAACGGAAGTGAAAATAGCAATATTTTCCTTTGAGATCGAAACGTTTCCGAGAACGATTTCGGGATTTAGGTCGAAACTATTGCTTTCTTTCGTTCTTGATGTGGGGAGAATGCTGAGTTGGCATATTTGTTCCTCTAGGCTTTGAATTCTGTCGAGAAGAAGCTGGTCCTTTGACGACGTTGCTTCACCACAGTCCGAAGATTGCAAAAATCTCTGTTCTGGGAGTCATATCGGATATCTTATCAGCCATTATATTGCCAATTTGCTTAAATTCTCGTCACTGACAACCAAAATATTTTTAATGGGCTCAGGAAGCTTTTCTAACCTTAAAGTTTTGATTAAATTTTCCGAAATATCGGACGTTGCAACAGTTTGCAATCTCTGCAACAGCTGACTAGGCTTCATATCACCAAGTTCAATTCCCGTTAAGAGTCGCTTTATGCGAATATTTTCACTTTCTCTAAAAAAACTGAGTAATCTGTTTTTCGAGTCCGTGTACTTCGTATCACTTTTGCTGTTGACAATGTCCTTAATATTCTCGACGTATTTTGGTTCTAATTGCGATACCAAATAATGGAATTTTGTTTCTTCTAAAGAAATTCTTGATATCTGGAACTGAGCCTCTACTTGGTAAAACCAAATTTCTGGCCTGTCAGTCCAAAACGGTGGTATTTTTATGCTGACGGCGCTCATTTCCAAATTCTTCGAATCTTCGTTAAGCATTATAGCAGATAATAATTATGATTAAATTCTATGCAAATTTTAAATAAATAGAATAATAGAATTCCAAGAACACGTTTATTCCATTAGACTTAGCTGAGCTAGCATCAAAACATTGCAACTAGTCTAATCAAAATATACCGACTGTTGCCAATCGGGTAATCTGAAGAAGGTTAGAAGAAATTGTTTCCAGATTTACAAATATAAATATAAATACAGTTTGATTACATAAAATACAAAATATATTAAATTACAAATGCCTAAATATAAAATTCATTTTAAAATTAATTATTTTTCAAATTATAATATTTTATAATTATATTATATTTTTCTTTGTTGAGTTGCATAATATTTGTCTCAACACAATCAATTCCGGTTGCAAAATCCAAAGGGCCACAATTGTACACTTCAACCCAAAATTGGAAAAACTTTTATCTATGTCATTACACATAGCCAACTACTAAGAGCCTATTTTTGATTCTGCTGTGAAAGGCGGTCATCCAATGATCATTATGTCGCATGAAGTTTGCAGTACTATTGTTTTGCAATAGAATATGCTTGTGGGAATTTTAATATTAACTTGTTTGAATATGCAATATGGTTTATGGACTGAACATAGTATTAAGTTTTTAATCAATTAACACTGTTAGTAGAAGGTGACATGAATGTGGGAATAAATACAATTTTAGACAACCCACATTGAATCCAAATCAATACTAAAAAGATTTAGGATTTATTTAAATTTTACTACATTTTCATAACCCACAAAAAATACTTTATTTCTTTGTACATTTATTTATAGGCAAATAATTAAAGTATTCATTTTCTAGTTTGGAATAATTTTAATTTTATTTTCATACTGAACTCTAAAATAGCTTGCATCTTGTGAGTGACTGTCTTGAAAAAGGCGAGTTTACAAAATAAGTTTTTGTTGACAATTATTAATCTTTTGAGGAGACTAATTTCTGGAAACTTTTAAAGATCTTTTTTAGCTTATTAATTAAGTTATGAAAAATGTCTTAAAAGTTCCCATACAGAAATTATTTAAGAGTCTCAACAATTTCAATACACTTATTTTATGATTCCTTTCAATTTTCAATGTTGAAAGAATCAAAATTAACGGAACAGAAATTACAGAATGAGTAAAATTAGATAGTAAAAAATTGAACATAATATATTTCAAGAACGAGATTTGTACTTTTCGGTATTAGACATTAAGTATGAAAATTAAATCTACTTAACAACTAATATTTAATGGATATTTTGTTTTATTAATAATTGATCTGCATTGTTTAAATTAGATTTATCACATTACTTACACATTATCACAGCCTTTTGGTAACATTATATGAAACGAAACACTTGAAATTGCCAATTCAGCGCAAACACACATTCAAAATTGGTATTGCCAACTTGGCGAGTTATCTTGAACGTTGTCACCATAATATGAAAGTACCGATTTATCTTATAATATAGTGCAGAAAGGCAACGGCATGTCAGAGAACGTTTGGACCCCCCTGAAAAGTCAGGTTTTGGGCTCCGAAGTTGGATTTTACGAAGGGTAGGTATACTTGGCGACTGTCAGGATTTGGGCCCCCAAGGACCCAGGACACCCCGCAATATGAGGGTGTATGTTAAGCCACTGCAGAAAGGCTATACTTTCATGACCATAAAACTTTGCTTTGGTTGAAAACTATTGTGATATTTCTAAAAAATCTTATTAATCTGATATTTTTTTATAATAAACTTCCAAGCTCAGTGTCAAAGTAAGTTCTAATTCATAAAAAACATATTGATCTTCTGGTTTATAACACGCCTTTAATGTGACCATACTGTTCTGTTTATTTGGGTGAAAATAAATGAGTTATGTATCAGATTTTTGATATTTAACCTGATTAAGTATATTTTACCCTTTTATTTATTTATCCGTGATTACGTATATGTGGTCACTTCAAGGAATACGGTATTATATGCGAGATTACGTTTTCCCCTTTCTGAGTCCTGTGATCATACTGGTGTTATCTGGATTTGGAGTAATTATAAACCATAAATTTTTTTTGGCAAAGAATTTATATCAATTTTAAAATGGGGAGCTAGACTTAACAGCGAAAATTAACTGGTTCTGAACGGCTTAAAGGACGAGAAAATTTAGGTACTTATATATTATTGCAACAATGCCAACATTCAAAATAGTTGGCAACCCTGTTCATGCTCAATTGACTCTCCATGTGCTTCAATTCATACAATTTCACCAAAAACAGTACCAAAAATTAATCCAGCTTTGGTACAAAAACTTCTCTCTATGCAGGTATTTTCTACATGAACAGAAACACGCAAGAAATCTGCCATAATATGTATAAGTACCGATTTATCTTACAACATAGTACAGAACGGCAACGGTGTAATAGAGGACATTTGAGCCCTCCTACAAAGTCAGGTTTTGGGTCCCCAAGTTGGATTTTACAAAAGGTAGGTATTCGGTGGCTTGTAGATTTTGGGCCCCTTAGGACTCAGGGCACCCCTCAATATGGAGGTGTACGTTATGCCACTGCAGAAACGCTATATTTTCATGAACATAATACTTTGCTTTGATTGAAAACTATTGGGATATTTCTAAAAAATCTTATTAATCTGATATTATACAGTGCGCCACAAAAGTGTTCGTTCACTTGCAATTTCTTATAAAATTTAATATTTTCGACTAATAAAAATTAATATATTGTAATTGTAATTTTTTTGTGATATCTGCAACTTGTTCTTAATGGAATGACATAATTAATTTTTTAAAAATAGTATAACTATTTTTTAAAAAAGTTAATAATGAAAAAGCTACTGAAAAATTACGCTACAAAACTCTTCGTACACTTATAAAAATCTCAACTTAGCTTTAAATATTGTATTTCTTTCGTAATTTAGTACTTAGTAGGATATCTTTTAGTGTCCACAACAACTTTTAAGCGTTTTGGTATAAATTTAATCAGTTTTTTTTGTAATTTCTGCATCGATTTTCCTCCATTCTTCTGTGATTGTTTTTACTTTAAATTTTGTGTTTATTTGTCATGGTTTGTACGTATATCCAATGTGTTCTACTGGGCTAAATAAAGGGATTGAGGAGAAGTTTTTGTAATTTGGGGACAGTTATAGAGATATCAGTGACGTAGATTGAGAGCACTGCGCTTGGCATCATTACCCTGTTAAAAAATGAAATCGTTTCCAATATCCCAATTTTGTGCGGATAATTTGAAATTTCTCTTTAAAATATTTACCCCCCACACACACAGAGAAGAACACTTCCACCTCCATGTTTTATTGATCCAACTAGATTCTTGGGATTAAGTTTCAGAAAAATCAAAATTGACAGCAAATTGATTGGGATGGCAGAAAATTCAACATTTTTTGTTCCGATGGACCTATAATAGCTTGTAAATGAAAAAATAAGGAGTTTAATCCCATTAATTTATGTGGAACAAAAACTCCTCCACCTCCATATTTCAGCATGGAAGTGAAGTAGTTTAGGCGTGGGGGTGTAAATTGGCCTCAGAATTTGGTAATTTGGTATTTTTTGATGGTATTGTGAATCATGAGCTCTATTTAAATATTTTAAATTATCTGCCCGAAATTTGGATATTGAAGGCAACTTAATTTTTTAACATGGTGATGACGCCAAGCGCGATGTTCTCAATGTACGCCACTGGTGTCTCTATAACTGTCCCCAAATTATGAAAACACCTCCTCATACACTTTATTTAGTCCAGTAGAGCATATTTGGCGAGATTTTGATGTAAAAAATGAGAAAACATGACATATAAATACAAAATGTGAAGTAAAAACAATAATCACAGAAGAATGGAGGAAAATCGATGCAGAAATTACAAAAAACTCATTAAATCTATACCAAGATGCTTAAAAGTTGTTGTGGGCACTAAAAGATATCCTACTAAGTACTAAATTAAGAAAGAAATACAATATTTAAAGCTAAGTTGACATTTTTGTTAAGTGTACGACGACTTTTGTGGCGTAATTTTTTAGTAGCTTTTTGATTATTAATTTTTTAAAAAAATAGTTATACTATTTTTAAAAAATTAATTATGTCATTCCATTAAGAACAAGTTGCAGATATCACAAAAAAATTACAATCCCAATATATTAATTTTTATTAGTCGAAGACATTAAATTTTATAAGAAATTGCAAGTGTACGAACACTTTTTTGTGGCCCACTGTATACATAATAAATACACAAGCCCAGTCAAAGTAAGTTTTAATTTACAACATATTGATCTGGTTTATAACACACCTTTAATGTGACCTTAGTGTTTTGTTTATTTCGATGAAAATGAAGGAGATATACATCATATTCTTGATATTTAACCATATTAAGTATATTTTACGCTTTTATTTATTTGTTCAGGATCATGATTACATATATGTGATCTCTTCAGTGAACACGGCATGATATGGGAGATAACGTTCCCCCTTTCTGAGTCCAGTGTGATCATACTGGTGTTCCCTGTATTTTATTACAGCAAAAATTTTATTAGAATTTACATACAGGAAGACCATAATAATGAAACAAGTAATTCTTTTATAGATATTGCATATTTTCAGGTAGACTAAGATTTCTGTGTTTTATTTCTGATGCATTAGTTGGAAAAATATACTTATTGACATAAATATTTTTTTTAACAGATTAAAGCATAGATGAAACAATTTTCTTCTTTTTACATAATGGGATGTTGAAAACTAATTCGTAAAGCTGGCCCTCGATTATTTCAGTGGGAAAAAAAAGTAAAAGACTTGTATCTCAGAAAATTATCATAATATTTATTCATATTCAATTATACTTGTCCGCTGTTAATATCAAGTTTTCTTCCATGGAATTACAAAAGCAGAAAAACAAGATAGGTAGTAGAAAGCATCCTTAAAAGACATTTTTTTTTTTTTTTTTTTTTACATTTCAGGTTGAAGGGGAAAGGAAACAGCTTGTCGTTTTTGAGTACTGAAATTAATGTTCTGATTTGATATCGGTACACTACGCACCAAGTGTTGTTGTTGACAATTGTCAAGTTAGGCGATAATATTACAATATGGTTACCAATACCTTTAAATTTGGTTTTGTGGTTGCCATCCATTGTTTTTCTTTTATTAGATTTTTTAATTTTATTCTCTTTTGTAATTTTATTTTATTATGTGTATTAAAATATGTAGTATATTAAGATAAATTTTGTACTGATTTATATTTATGGCACGATCCTTATTAATTTCTTACAATTTTAAGTAGATTTTTTTCACAAATATTTCCATGCTTCCCGTTCTCTAGATTGCAGTTTTAGTCTTCTGTCATTTATTCATAAGTGGACACTTCAAATATTATTGGTGTTTACTAAATCTTTTATTAAAAGAATATTAGGGCTCCACTTTCAATTTTTATGGAATAAAAGGATTACTAAATTTGCACTTTGTTTTGTAATAATCTTTTCTTTTTTTTTTTTTCAAAAGAAAATTCTTATTCTAGATTGAGATTTTGCTTATTTTGGTCATTATGAAATGTGATACGTATGACAGCAAAATGAAAATAGTTTACAGACAGGTTAAATAATTTGACAGCTGTATGTTTTATTAAAGATGTTTACAATGTAAATTTGCATGTGGTTACGATAGAGAATCACAGCTCAGGTGTCATCCTCATCACTTGACCATGGTTCAAGAGTACGAGGTCTGTTGCCAAAAGCCCTCGAGTAGCTGAACAGTGCTACGCGTTAATACTCTCTCATTGAGCAAGGCGTGCCTTCATGTGTACGAGTCAAAAAATTGTACTTTTTAAAACCTTTTACCTTGTTTCTGAATTATAAATGCTTTATTTTTAATTTGCATTAGTTTCATTTCTACTTGTAGGCTAAATTTTCATTTTTAATATTATAATTCATAATTTATTTTAAATTTTGCACATAGTTCTGATTTTTTCTTTTTTTATAGATAAAAAATAATTCACAAACTTCATACATTTTACACTTTCTGCAAAAGACCATTTGATTCCCATTGCAGTCTTTGTCCTCATATTCAAAACAGTCGTACGGGGGAGTATGGTACTACATTTGTTATGCTAAATTTTGTAAATTGTCTCGTTTAGAATACTATATAATTAAGAACAACATTTGCGGAGATTTTATTCTAACGAGGAAACTTTTAAGATTCCTCTCAGAACCAGCTATCTATAAATTTTTCAGTATATAATTTAGATGACTCATGTATCCCAGCATGCAATTCATTTGAAACACTGTTTGAAAGGCATTTTCACTTATATTTAGTAATACATGCTATTGATTCGATAAAAATAAAAAAAATCTGTTTAATTATTTGTTTCTTTACACATTAGAACTTTCTATATTTAAAATGATAAGTTGATGTATATTACATTAAAACATAAGCTAAGTTATGATATACAAATATATAAGAATGGAGTTGACTATAATATGGATTATGTATAGAAAGATAGTTTTTATAAAAAAAATCAATAAAAAATAACTTATGGATGAAGGCACGCTGTTTTAAAAATCCCACTTATATCCTTGGTTTTTTTTTTTTCAATGTGTGATATGTATGTGTACAATTTCCAGAATAAATATTTCAAAGATATGATTTGTTTTATTTTTCTTGTTTACAGTGAATCATTAAAAAAATGCTGTACTCTAGTAAAATGGCTAGATTATGGTTCGACTGGCCCTTAGATGTTAATTTTTTCTTCTAAATGGGCACTGAAAACTTCTCTAAAAACTCTCTTTCCAGTTGGTTAAAAATTTGTGCATTTTAAATGTTTTGTAAATATAAAAATCTACTGTTTTAATTGTTTTTACATTCTTCTAAGGACTAAACTTTTTAAATATTTTAATTTTTGATTTAAAAACTACAATATTCGTTTTCTTTGGTGATAGAGTATAAAATCAGTAAATATAAAAGTGAGCTTGATTTGTAACATATATTACAATGCATTATTTCCATCTGGATCGATTAAAAGGAAGTCCCAGTAGCTCGGTTGAAGAGTGTTGAGAGCATAAGTTGTGTATGTATCGATTTAAACAAAACAATTGATAAAAAAAAATACTTACTCACCTGGGGGGGCTAATGACTTATTTTAGTCAGTTTTCTAAGTTTTAGAAGTTTTTTTTTTCTTTTCATGTTACATAATATGTAAAGAAACTATTCCTTTCTTACTTCGTGTTTAAAATTTTTTAATATGAAAAGTCTGTTATTCATCGTAATGTTTCCAAGATACTTATTGAAGGACTGATTTTAAGTAAAAGCTAATTTTCTGTTTGTATAGGATTTTAAAGAGACAATATATTGCTTCTAGAAATATAACTTTTAATGAGCTAAATTACTTAAACATTTGTTTAACTATTGCATCGAATCAGAAAATAACAAAAATAAAGATTTAAATTTGAGGTATAAGTTCAAAAATAATATAGTTTATGATCACATAGCAGTTACATTTTTAAAACGAAAAATTATATTTTTGTTGGAACTTGCGTATCACCTCAAAAATATTGGCGACATTATATAAAACGAAGTACATGGTTGTTAATTCAGCGCGTACGAGACATGGCGAATTATCTTGAGCGTTGGTACTTTTGCAATGATACGCAAGTACCTCTTTGTAACACAATAAAATCATAAAGAATTTAGATTTTTGAAGTTAAGTGGTAATATTTGACCCATAAATACTCATAAATGAGTGCATTACACACTCATTTAGTTGTCTTATTCTCAAGTTTGATCTAGTAACAGGTTCAATAATGAGTATGGGATGTTTACAATTTTGAGTATGTAGTTGTTGCCAAAGATGAGAATGGGCAATTCTCAAATGTGAGTATGTTTGCATCGGAGCTATTTTGAGTATGTGACGTATTCAAAAGTGACTATTTTGTACTCCGTTCTGAACACCGGGTTTTCGCAGTGTATGCGCATGGCTCACCATCATGCCCTGTCTTATAAAAAGAAACTCCACTATGCAAAAGAAGAACCAACTAATCCAGTGCATCTCCAACTTTTAACGTTTGCGACCCACTTTTTAATCATAATGGTCCTAACGCCCTCTTCCATACAGTAACAATATATTGAATTCAATTATGTACTTTGACGCTAAAACTACAATACAATTTAAATTATAAACCGTACAAATTATCAAATAAGTATTAAACTTTGAATAGGGCAAGCCCATGGGAGTCATTAGTAATATCATTATACTTTTTCTTAACTAAGTTTTGATAAAATACATTTAGCAGTATTGATACATTTATAAGTATATATATTGTACGATTGTAACAGATTATTATGTCAGAATGTGTGTGTATTTTTTTATTTTGCTTCTTTTCAGTAAATTAACATTTTTTAAAATAATATCTTAATTTCGATACATATATATATATATATATATATATATATATATTTACGCCCCCGCATAGGGCTCCCCAATGGGGGCGTGCCCACAGTTTGAGCTGAACTAATGTATTGAATATATTTCATATTGAACTCAATGTGTCCGTAAACCCACTTTTAAATGCTTCAACTGATGTGACCTACAGAAGAGTGAAACATTAGAAGAGTGTGGAACGAGACGAGACAAAACAACGCAGCTGCAGCAGTACGACTTATTTATATTCAATGAAATGGGTTATGCTATAAAGTAGCGTTTTTATAACTTTCCCGCATTGTTATTAATTGAATTATGTTTCGATATATTTTAAAACATAACTTATAACGTGATGAATAAGTATATTCCACACATTTTTCTGGGGACCAGCGAAATTTTCTCGTGGACCACCCCTTGGCGACCTCTGTGCTATTGCACGGTTACTATTGAGAGCTGGGACGAAATATTTAAAATTATTGTTGATTAATCTTCCGCCGGCAACTGCATTGGCGTCGATGAGAGTCGTGCGGATAGAGGATTGCGGGCAAGCTCCGGATTCTTTAGCAAGTTCCTCGCCTTTCTCATTTTATGCTTTTTATTACATTTATAATTTGATCACACTCATTCAGTTTTTGCGAATAAATCATTTACAAAACAAAAACTAGTCTATTTTGATTGGGCTTATAACTTATGTTACAAATGAGAATATTTAATTGTTTTTCTGGTGGCAACAGTAAAAAGGAAAAAAAAAACATCTATTTTCGCCGAACACATTTTACATTCAAATAATTGTTTCCTATAAGGCCTTTACTGAATTTTTTATCAGCGTTGTCAAAACAAGGAGTTTGTGGTAACAGTGCCTCATGATGTGACGGAGGGAGTCAATTGACCACATTTTCAAAAATATGCTTGCAACCAAATGGGCCGCGGTAGTCTAGGGGTCAAGGTATCGGATCGTGGCTAGCATGTCACGAGTTCGAGCCCAATAGCACTAAAAATCCGCCGTGTAGGGGAGCGATGCACGTTAAATCTGTCGAGAGCTCAAATGTCCTCCCGTTGGAGGGGTGGTAGGAGAGGGGGATGCTAGCTCAGGTGACGTCCTCGTCACTTGACCATGGTTCGTCGCCAAAAGCTCTCTTGTAGCTGAACAGTGCGATGTTGATAATCACCCAGTCATGCAACCAAGTGATTTATTTTTATTTTCCCCAGAACTGTTGTGACCCCCCTCCCCCTGACGTTGAGCTTCGGGACACCCTGTATAAATGAACGTGCCACATGGTAATGTACAAGTATTTTTAAGATAAGTTATTTATTTGAGTATACTTTCAAGGCAAAAATGCTACTGTAATCGTTGTGCCCCAGAAAACATGCAAACTTATTATTTTAGCTATTTCGAGTTGTTTTTAAATGTTATTGAATTATTTATATAAAAACATATTTGCATAAATAATGTACAAAAAAAAGATACAGTGTAAAATATCCATCACATATGCATATACGAAATAAATAACATTAAACTAAAACAATAAAAAAACCCAGCCATATTATTATCGCTTTTCTTTATAAATTAGCTAATTTTAATAACGAATTCTCTTTTATCAACTCCAATTTTTTTTTTCTGAATTGAAATTGCATCCACGTTTTATTTGAATACTTCAGCTTAAAAGAAGGGATGGGGAAAAGTGCTTTTGGAAATAAACACAAATATTATCTTTTCGAATGTTTTCAATCCTCAGCAAAAACTCGAAAGCTTAATTTGCGCCTGCACAGAAACAATCGAAAACAAATTTTTATATTCCCTCCATTATTTTGGCTCCAACAATAAAAAGAAATTCATTTATTAAAGCGCCCTAATGACTTTTCATATTGCAAAACAAATGCTCCACGCCATTTTTTAAAATTATTTTTTCGAACACGTTAACAATGACTTGAAAAAGAAATTCTTTCTCTTCTAATTCATATTCATGGATATAAACTGCAACGAGAGCCGAATGATTCGATTAATATCGAAAAGCCAGAATTTTTTAAAATATTTTTTGCTTTTTTTTTAACTTCGGGGTGCCATAACACGTTTAGGAACAAGGGTTAATTCTATTACTTTTAGGTGCCGAAAGCGCTTTTTAGAAGCGAAAAATGTTTGGTAGCTGCTTCTTGCTAATTCGTTTACCAACTGCCTTAAAAGCTAATGTACAACAGAAGGGGGGAATGGGGAAAAAAAGGGGAAAAGAACAGTTCAGCCAGCAAGAATAGTGCCTCTTATTTGTTGAGCGTTAGAGTAGTTTGTGTTCTTCGCCTAGAAACATAATTGAATTGAAGGGACACAAGCCAGTTTCCGATCCCGGCACCTGTTGGAGTTTAGAAAAGACCGCCAAATACAATTATGGCGGACATTCATGAAGGAAATACGATTAAAGAACGTAGTAAGTGAGAAGGCGATAAAAATTGCAATCAATGCCTCTTAGTAGTTAGCTCTTTTTGGCGGAAAAAAATCGGAATGAACGGTGTATGAAAAAACACGACTGGAGTTGGTAACCTTGTTTTGTACATCAAGTAAAAGTTTGGACCTTTCAACAAGTTGGAAATGCCAATAATATCCGCAAGGCATGCTGGAACGTTTTTACTTTCTGGCTAATGGAAAGGTCGGGAGCTATCAAACTTTAAGTTGATAAATAAGGGTCCTGTTTTTTTTTAGCCGAGATATTCAACGGCATCGATGTTGAGCGCCATCGCCGCTGCTGAGTGGATTTTTGGGGATCTTTATTCTTTTGAGACAACTCAGATTCTTTTAACGATAATTTTGCTCACAGAGCGTTCTAAATTATTCTTTAGAAAAGGATTTACAAAATATATTCTTTTTTGAAAACAAGCAAGTGGCCACGGTAGTCGAGTGGTTATGGTCACCAACTCGTGGCCGGTGTGTCACAGGTTTGGTGCCATTCAAGACCTGCCCTATATAAAGAGATGATGCACCTTAAATCTGTTAAGGCTCAAAGGCCTCCCGTTGACATGATGTGGTAGTTTGGAGACGCGCGTACCAGATCAGGTACAGTGGCGCACACAAGGGGGGTGTCCGAGGTGTCCAAAGTCTTTGATTTTTTTCCCGATTGATTATAATTCTAAGTATATTGTACGTAAAATTTAATTAAATGTTTGTTATTTAAATGTTTTATAACAGCTCATACCTGTTATTTTTTTCATTCTTTTAATTTTGTGAAGGGAAACAAAGCTCCGGTACAATGCTGTAATAGAAAAAAAACCCCAATATATGCTCATGTAGTTATGTAATATATGCACTATTTCATCACGTTAAGCTTCGAGAATCTTATACTTACATTCTATAAGTATGTTTATTATTATATTTTTGTTAACTTACGCTTATCAAGGTTGAGCAAATGGTGGCCCACGAAGATTTTTTTTTCTTACAGCCCACCAAGACAGTCAAAAAACCAAATGGACAGAAAATGTTCTCCATATTTGGGTCATCATATATTTGTGAGCAAAGTGTGTGAGAGGCTCGCGCTTCTCTCTCGGGTGCGGGGAGGGGGGAAGGGAAGAAGCACTCGACATGATCTAATTAATCTATTTATTTACCACTTAAAGAACAGACACAATTTCAACTAATAATAGTAAAAGAATGTCTCAATATTAACCGTGGAAGTGGAACAACTACGATAAAACGTGAACCATTAGGAGACTATCAAACTTGATACTTACCTTAATAAGGGATCTAACCTATCATCCGATTTAATCAAATATCAAATTAATCCTAGTGAACAATCGTCACTTTAAAGTGTCCTACTAATAAGAATCAAATCACTATAATTCTAATATTATACCTTCAACAGCAATCTTTTCTGACTCGAGTATATCTTCTCTCCTTTCTCTCAAGCAAGAAAATCTCAACTATATATATAGTAAGTCAATTTAAATATCACAATTATCTTCTTCCGAAGGGTTGGTTGTGAATGCGAATGGATAGCCCAAAGATTTCCCAAGGGGATTAATTGGAAAAACGTGTATAGATCCGTTATAAGTGTTTCTTGCATAAAAATAAATAAGAGTAAATAGAGATGCAAGCTGATAGTTATTAACTTTCAGCCTTGAAGAGAATTTTAACAAACCTTCGCACTCCTGATTAAAAAAAAGTAGTGGAAAAGTGTGATGGAGAACATTTGTCTCTTTAAACTGTTTCTAAAAATGTGCTGTTTCTGAAATGTGCTTACAGCTATACATAATATGCTATTATCGCAATAAATAAACTGAATAAAACTACCACTGTTTTATTTAACATACTTGTGCGGATCTATACGCGTTTCTTCAATTTATCCTCTTGGGAAATCTTTGGGCTAACAATTCGCATTCTTCACAACCAACCAGTGGCGCACACAAGGGGGAGGGGTCCTGGGGTCCGGACCTCCCCCCGGACACATATGTTTCATATGTGTTACTAAAGTTCGAATCAATAATTCACTTACTGTCGTTCCTCCATTCTTGAAAATAAATCTTAAGTTTCAAAAAGTTTTCAGAGATTGTCGAAAAATCTTCTAACTTTTTAGCGACCATTTTCTTGCATAATCAGAGTGTCTTGAACACTAATTGTGTCTTTCTTACTATTTTTTACCGCAAGAAAATGCCTCCAAATGGTGAATTTCCAATGAAAATTAGAAGGGAAAAAATAGTTGTGTGACTGCCACTCTGGCGCGCTTGAACTTCAAGAAGTCTTTCCTAAACGAAACTTTCTGTCACTCTCAGCACGCACTATTTCAGTTCCTTACATAACCCTAAAACGAGTTGAGTGCCATTATCTGATCGAATTACCGTGAGAAGGGACACAAAAGAGTTGTTTCCAAACATTGAGCCCAACAAAAAGAGCACGAATGCAATTCAAAACCGCAACCGCACGGCTGCGATTCAACGACAGTCGAAATGAAGGCATGTGTCAAAACAAACTGCAAATACAAACAAACGATCGAGTTGTTGGCAAGGGGAGGGGGGGTCGGGCTGTCGAGAGAGGGCGTGTTCTTTGTTGGTCCCTGTCACCATTGTGGACCTGGCAGCTGCCGGAGGTCCGTCCTCTTTTTGAATAGATGATTGGATTACCCCGACTATAGCCGCTCTGATAAGCATCCACGCGCTTTTTAAGGGGGTTCTCTGCGTTTAAAGAGATTATTACCTTCTATTCAAGCAGTTTTGACAGATTTTATCAAAGGCGTCAAACGATTTGCGGGCTCTTCCAGTTTCGGATGATGTCTCTCGATGATTGGTGAAACAAGATGCTTTTCAGTCTCGTTAGCAATTTTTTTTAGGCAGTGGATGTGAAATAAGAGGCATATTGTGGTTAATATTGGCAACACACTCAATATTCATTATTCAATTCTTCTAATTCGAAAAATAGTTTGACTTTGACTTATTTATTTTTCTTGGTTTTTGGTGTGGTTTGTTAAAATACCATTTTGTATAAAACAGGTTAATAATGATAACTGGATTATAGAACGAAGTGTAATATAATTTTACTGGAAAACATCTCTTACGAACTTTGTTTTTTGTTCTAATAAGATGAAACATAGAAATGTTTTCAATAACGCTTAATAAATCTCTGTGACAACTAAAGAACGCTTTAAAAGTTTTAAAAAATATGTACAGTAACATATTTTCTTTTTCCTACCGAACTTGCTTTTTTATTTCATATTTGTTATGCTTATGATAACATGTTTTGTTTTTGCTTTTTATTTTTAAGTTTCATATTTTTTTTATAGAAAAACAAGTAATACAAAAAAAAATTAAGTCAATTCCTACTTAGGAAAATTTTTTTATTTTAGTTACTTTTTATTAAATAACTACAATTTATATAAATATGTAAATGCATTCGACAGAATCACAATATTAAGTGGCAAAATAGAAAGAATTTTTTTTTCTTTGCAATTTTCCATTTTTAATTTCCATATAGGGTGTTGGACTAATATTTTTGTTTGTCACTAACTGATATAGACATGCCTTTATTCATCGAAAAAGGAATTCGCGGAGGTGTTGCGATGATTGGTCATCGCTACGCTAAGGCTAACAATGTGTATTTATCAACCTATGATTCAAGCCTACCTAGTAGTATATATTTAGATGCAAACAATCTATATGGTTGAGCAATGTCGCAAAATTTGTCTACACACGACTTTTCCTGGACTGATGAATACGTTAACTTCATGGATGTACCAGACGATTCGGATATAAGTTGTATATTTTAAGTTAGAATATCCTGATTAATTGCACGATTTGCATAACTGCTATCCATTAGCTCCAGAAAAAGTTAAAGTGTCTCTGAATGTTCCTCCTATACTAAAAATATTGCTAAAGAATTCAATATTTTAGAATCGAAGTCTGTGGAAAAATTGGCTCCTAACTTCAGAAATAAAACTAAATATGTTCATTATAGAAATTTGAAGTTATATGTACAATTAGGTTTAAAAATTAAAAAAAAATACATCAATTTGTAAAATTCAAACAAAGTCCTCGGTTAAAAATTATATAGATTTTAATACTGAACATCGAAAACGAGCAAACAACAATTTTGAAAAATATCTCTTTAAACTTTTAAACAATGCCGTGTTTGGTAAAACAATGAAAAATTTACGCAAAAAGTTAAGATTTATCTAGTGAATAGAGAGAAAAGAGCTAAGAAATTCATAGCATCTCCAGCATTTCATGCTTATAAAATAATTAATAACGACCTTGTATCTATTCAAAGAAAACTCACTTCTTTTTTATTGAAATGACCCATATATTTGCTTCCAAATAATTTTCTTTATAATTCTTTAACTAATAATGTTCTCGGAAAAATGACAGATGAGTTAAATGGTATGGTAGCAACTGAGTTCGTAGGTCTCAATGCAAAAATGTACAGCATAAAAACATTAACTTTAGAAAAAAATACAGCAAAAGAGATACATATATCCATTTTAAAAGTAAAATTTCTCATAAAGACTATAAAAATTGCCTCATAAATAAGTATAGAAGTCGTGAAGAGTTTAAACCCATTAACAGTTCTATACATCAAATACATTCTGTAAAAAGTAAAAAATTCACTTTGCCCCTTCGATAAGATATATTCTTGAAGATGGTATTACAACTTTAGCTTTCGGTAACTTCCATATAAATGAAAACTAATATTTTATATAAATGAGAATTTAATTAAATAGTTTCTTTTATAAATATTGATTTCTGTATATATCTTATTCTTTCATGTTTAAGAATGTAAATGTTTCCTCTTCATTTTATGCATATACCTGTCGAATGTATTTATTATTCATATTGAATGATGTTACTTATTTCAATGCTTCTCACATAATACATTTTAAAAAATATAAGATTAAATTAAGTTTTCTGTTAGCACATTGTTTTATAAAAGGAAAATTGTTGAGATCTGAAGGACTTTATTTATTGAGAAATGGATTAACCAAGGGATATTCCTTATTTCTATGTGGTCCTTATTTTATATTTTTCTTGGTGAAAATCAGTAAAGGCTTTTCAATGAATTATATTTTATATGAATTTGTTCGTAGCAAACAGAAAGATTTCAGATTGTATCAATATTTTAAGAAATGATATAATGTAAGAATAAATTTTAGAAGGTGAATAAATACAATATTCTTTGTTCTCATATTTTGTGTTTGTATTATTATTATTATAAGATGAATAAGATTTTGCTTTGAATTTTTTTATAAGTTTACCATATATTTAAATTTATAAAGTTATTATTATTTTAAGATTAATATGAAAAAAAGAAATTTTATCACTATTGCTCTTAACTTAAATACTCAAGTCCACCAACAATATTCTAAATATTTCAATATTTTTCATCTTTTTTCAATATTTTTCAACTTTTTTTTCAATATTTTTTTCAACTTTTTTAATTACTTTACTCATATTAATATATTTAAGTGTAAGGAACAAGAAGGGAAACAGACTAAAAATTAAAAACAAATGTTGAAGAACACAAACCACACGTAATATTCTATCCATGACAAAGGTTTTGCATACAATGTTTTTGTTCTGAGATATTTATTCGTAACAAAACTCTATGAAAATTTTTTTCTTTTGAAAAATTCATTAAATGATTCGAACGAAAGGTTTTATTTTTCTATCTCTCACAAAGTGGATAGTCAAATTTGCAGCATTTGTATTTCGTATAGTTTTCAATCATAAACTTCGATTGAGATGGATACATTTGTCTTACTAGACAAGAGATCTATTGCTTGTCTCTAACATTTTTAAAACAACTTAGGTAGGAAGTATTTAAAAAATATTCCTATAATTTGTTTTTCATTGCAAAAAAATATTTTGTAAAATAAATATTACGGAAATATCTCTATGATGGCTTCCTTTTGTGAACAAGTTTGAAAGTTTTTGTTATATCTCTCTCTCTCTCCTACTTCATTCATTGAGTCGTCTATTATTATGAAAGCATTAGTAATATCTTCTACATCGAAAGACATGCCTTCATGAAATTCTATGTCAGACATCTTATCAAAAACAATTTTGGATAAATTCCATAACGCCAAATAATTTTGGGAGGAAAAGAATTAATTAATTTTATTTCTAAGATTCATCTAACAAAGAAAGTTTTACCAGAATTACAAGGTCTGCATATATTATCATAGGAAAGGGATGTTTCATGTAAGGAAACTACTTTGAAAACGAAAAACATATGCAGAACTTTTACTTTATATAAGCATAGTATTTTTAAGTTATCTCAGAATTATAAAAAATACATGCAAAATCAATGAAAAATATATTTTAGTTATGCACAAAGTATCAAATTTGAAATGTAATAAACAATAATTCAACACGTATATCATAATTTTCAGAAATAGAATTAAACAGAATTATATAAAAATATTTATATGTACAGAAAAGTTTGACACTTTATCCTAATTAAAACTTGCTTCCAATGACGTACTTAAAAAAAATCAGAATTCTACCCATTTCGATAAAACTATATAAGAATATAACTTGTTATCTCTAAAAACATGCATTTCTAGCACCCATTTACAGAGCCCCGAAACCCTTATCAGAGCGGAGGGTACCATCCTCCAGTTCAGACCCGGGGGAATTTCCACTCCCTTTCGTGTGCCTAATTTTCAATCCTCTGTTTCAGAAATCACAAGCACAAAGCATCAAATTTGAAATATAACAAATAATCATTCAACACGTATATCAGGATTTTCAGAAATAGATTTATACGGAATTATATAAAAATAATCATGTGTACAGAAAAATTTGTCTCTTTATCCCAATTAAAATTTGCTTCCAATGACGTAATTAAAAAAATCATAATCATTTAATTAAAACTATATCAGAATATAACTCGTTATCGCTAAAAGCGTGCATTTCTTATCAGTACAGATCCCCGAAACCCTTATCAATCACAAACCATCTTCCCGGTTCAGATCGGGGGGGGACTTCCACCCTCTTTTGTTTGTATGCGCCTCAACCTCCTGGCGCCACCGGCTCCACTGTTCCAGAACCGGTATATTTTAACTACTAATAACTATTTGATTTGTCACGAAGGTGTATTTAAAAAATACCAATAAACAGGAATCACACATTCAATGACACTTTTCCTCGAAGATCTCTTTCAAGAGGTGATAAATAGGCCTTTTCTTAAATTATCTTTACAACAATGAAAAAGTGTTTTGTCAGTAGTAATGTCCCAGAGGTAACAAAGGCACCCTATGAGATTTGTTATATTATTAGTAATCATATATGAGAAACCGTTTACAGATGCAGAAATCGGCAAAGAGTGATTCTTAAATGCTTCCAATTTAGAAAAATTTTAGTAACAGAAATAAAAAAACATAAAAAATTATAGTTAAAAGAAGCAAAATAGAAGTTTTAATATTTTGATCAATTTCCCCATATTAAATTTTCTATTATCTTGTTCTTAAAGCATTTCTTCCCCACTCCCTGCATTAATTCTCATATTGCGGCCTGCGAGAAATAGCCAACATATGTATGCAGCCCGACAGAAAAAAAGTTGAGTACCCCTGGTTTAATGGCTTGTTTGACTTCAGCATTGCTTCCAAAGTGCCTTCAGGCAAGATTCTCCTTCGAAGGATGGAACAAATGAAAGTCACTTGGTGCGAGATAAGCACTGTGATATAGGCGCTCCCAATCAAGAGTTGCAATATGGTTTTGCGTTGCCATCGCCGAGTGTGGTCTCGCATTGTCAACCAATAACAGAACGTCAGATTTAAGAAGTCCAGGCCGCTTTTCCGAATTGCCTCTTTCAATTTTGACAGGGTGTCACGTAGCATTGATGGTTCCAACCAGCAAAAAGTCCATGCAAAAGTAAACGCTTCTTATGTATGCAAAGCTCTGAGTTTTTCTACAGGGTTTTTTGAAGCTTATCAAGTGGTGTGACAAATGTCTCAATGTGGTGTTCATGTGGAAAAATAAAGTTATGTCTTATCTTGAAGGTCTCACTCTATGCTTTGACTTTCATACTCAACTCTAACCACAGTTGACAGGGGAAACTTACTTTCCCACTCACCCTCGTATAAGGTTAAAAATAAATATGCTAAATTTAAAAATATTTAACATAAGAAAAAAATAACGTAGAGCAGAGATGGCTAACCAGTGGTACGCAGCACAATATTTTGAGTACACCATCAATCAAATGGTTTGCAATTAAGTCCAACATAGCCAAGTTAGTTCATTGTGAAGGACCTCACGAGGGATCTCATTCGCGCTTTCGAGGCTAAACAACATGTTTTTATAAACAATATTATTACAAGGAACAACAAGTACTTCCCGAACTTGAAAAAAATATCAAAGATTTAGATATACATGAGAAACCAGACGAAGAAAAAGTTATAGGACAATTTATTTCCGTAATTGATTCTGTTATCAAGAATTTTCAGCGAGATGTTCTCAGTTCAAATAATTATCGAAAACGCTTAAGGCTCTTTTGTACCCTGATGTGATATAAACTTGTCCCATTTCGACTGGTTGTAAATTGAAGAATTTGAAATGCAACTGATTGATTTCCAATGTAGTTCAATAAGGATTCAAAAATTTATTGAAACAAGGAAAAAGTTGGAATTGAGATATACAGTAAAAATGCCAGTAACGTAATTTTGGAAACATGGAATTCGATTCCAGATATACATTTAACTGTTTGAAGAAGCTGACTAATGCTGTTATAATAACTTTCATCTATCTATGCCAGTTCTTCTCAAACTTTCAATATTTACGACGCAATTTTCAATCATAATTTTCATCGCCCCCCCTTCTGTACTTCCGTATAATAATAACAATGTATTGAATTCAATAATACTATATTTCGACACTAAAGCTACAATACCACTTTAACCTCATAAATGCCACCAGCTTATTTAAATGTCTCACTCAACCAAAACGTTAATTGTTCCGGAGGTATATACGAGATACGTCTTTCCGAAATATGATCTTCTTTGTGCACTGTTATCCATAAATTTATCCCGAAGGCTTTGAAATGCAATAAAAGGACCTTGACAGTGTTTGCGAAGGATTTACTTATTTCAGAGAAGGTTTTACTTATTTATTCCTTTTCATCCCATACGCGCGCTTACGTGGAAAACGGTGGTATTGAAGAGTGAATTCCGTAAATTTTAATCGGCAGTTAAGGGATTAATTATAAACCGTAACAATTATCAAGATAAGTGTTAAATTTTGTACAAGTTTGAAAAAGACAAGCCCATGGGGGTCATTGGTAATTATTAAACTTGTCCTTAACTTAGTATTGTTAAATTAATTATAAAATATATTGAGCACAGTTCTGATATGTTATAAGTGTATTATATCGGTGTAAATATGTCTATTTTATTTTTTATTATGTCACAATATATTTTGTTTGTTTACTTTTAGTAAATTAATAACTTTTTAAATATCTTTTGTTTTCGACTTTTCAATACGCTCGCGCCCCCCTTGTAGAGTTATCGCGACTCTCTATGGGGGGGGGCGCACCCCAGTTTGAGACACGCTGACCTTTGCCTGCCGACGAGTCACTATTTTCAGAGATGAATAACATTAGACTCGCTTAGAAAACGTTTTAAAGATGACTCGAATTCAGCATGCATTCTACTAAAAGTAATATCTTGCAATCCTATTATCAGTTCTTTGTAACAACAGAAGTCACACTAATGTTACTTTAAATTGAATTACACGTATAATTAATACATTTCCTACTACACAGATTGATTGATTGATTGAATATTAACGTCGCACTGTTCAGCAACTCGAGGGCTTTTGGAGACGGACCACGTAATTTTGAACCATGGTCAAGTGACGTGGACGACACCTGAGCTGGCACCACCCTCTCCTAACTACCACACCACACCAACGGGAGGACGTTTCAGCTCTCGACAGATTTAACGTGCATTGCTGCCTTACACGGCAGGTCTTTAGTGGTACTGGTCTCGAACTCGTGACCAGGCAAGCCACGATCCGATACCTATACCACTCGGCTACCACGGCCACCCTACTACACAGAGCAAAAGGTATTTTTTCGTAGTGAATAAAGAGCATTGAGTTAGTAATTAGTTTTATTATTTTCCCAATAATCCCAAGTCAAAATTATTTGACGGCACGTCTATAACTCATTAAACGCTTTTTTAGAAAAAAATGGCACGTTGATCCATAAAGGTTCACCCCCCCCCCGACATAGAGGAAATGAACATTGGAGAATACCCGCGGTCTAAAGTGGACTGTATCCATTTTTATTCATGCATGTGATAAAATAAATAACGACAGGCTTAGAATGAAAAACAAAAAAAAGAAATTCTTCATTAGAAAGCCCATTTCTTCAGCAGGGGTTTTAATCAATATTTTAGCATCATAAAATTAAAAATTCTAAATCTTTTCATGTTCAAATTCACAAGCATTGAATGCTGACAATCATTTCATTTTTGAATAATATAAACAAGTCTTATTTTCTGTTAAAGGAAATTAAAACATTTTATAACACATTGAATCTTCGAATGTACATCACGAGATTCCAGTGATAACTAGTTTCCAGTTCAAGAATTAAAATTAAATATAAATTCAGATATTAATTTCCCAATTTAAATACGTGTTGACGGAAAAATACTTAAAAAGAAAGAAAAAACAGCATTAAAATTGCAACAATACAAGTAGGTACGCGAGAATATTTTGAAGATCTCAATATATAAAAACATTCTAAAATTTAAAATATCCAACCGTATGATAAGGTTTTTTGGGGAAAATAGGGGTGGTTTATCTTTATAAAACTTCAACATAACATTAAACTGTAGATTTCCCTATTACATGTTTCAGATGGAAAAATCAAATTTAACCCTTTATCTATCGACAGTACTTATAAATACCACTCACTTTAAAATTACATAGAATAACCATTTCCACGAATATTGTGACGATGTTTAGCAGGAATATTCTTTTAAATTCACTCTTCCAAGATATATGGCAGCAAGGGTTCTATGATGAGTATTTTAGCAGGGAAGGCGAAAGTTTTAGAGCAGAGATTGTGTTTTCAGCGGATTGCAAATATTGTCATTTTTGTTACGAAAAAAAGTCAATGTCAAACGGTGTCTTATTATTTTTTTTCTTTTGTATTTTAATGAAGACCTTAGAAAACGATTTGACTATTTATTTTGTGTGCATTGTATATAATTAATTTTACAGTTGAATATCTTTAATTTGCTCTAACGGATTAAATTTCCAAAAGTTAAGTTATTTTGTTCATATATATCCCTTAATTTACAATGTAGTGATTCATAAAAAAAATATTGCATGAAAAAAAACTGCAGTAAATCATAATGCAGTAGATAAAGGGTTAAACAGGAAGAATAAAATAGTTGTTGTCATTATTAAAGGGAAGTGTCAATTTGAGAGGTGGAAAAACTAAGCCTTTTTACTAAAGAGAACAAAAGAAAAAAAAAGAGAAAATAAGATACAAGCAATTCAAAACATATGTAGTGAGAGAGTGTTTATAAACGTCTAAAGGGAATATTGACAACGGACCTCATCATTTTGAACCCCGTCCAAATGACGAGGACGAAACCTGAGCTGGCATGTCCTCTCCACACTATCACACCACGCCAAAAGGATGACGTTGAGCCTCGATAGATTTATCTTGTCTCAGCTGCTCGATATGGCCGGACTTCAGTGGCGCAAGGGATCCAACTCATGACACGCCGGTCACAAGTCTGTTCCACAGGCTACCGCAGAAAAGAATGCGAAGTCTAAGGATTCTGTTGAATTCAAGGCTTAACTCATCTCAAATGAAATCTTTTCAGTTTCTAGAAATCTAAAATGCAATTTGTTCTTCTCATACACTTTTTTTTTCAATTCCGATTATTAGCTCACACACTCTATCTATTTATTTTGGTGGTACTTTCAATCGTTAATAAAATACATTTTAAAGCGCTCCATTGAGCTGAAATTTTACATACACTATTGTTTTGGGTAAGAATACGATAATTTAATTATGATTAATTAAAATTAATTGACTGAAACTAATTATTTAAGAAATTACAGATACAGCTACGATGGTTTCATTTTTAGAGACTTGGGTCAAAATTTTAAAATATTTTTTTTCTCACATTTTAAAGCTTTCAGTTGAACTGAAATTTTATAGACACGATTGTTTTGGATGATAATACGATACTTTAATGACAACTAATAAAAATTAATTACCACGTAATGTTGTGATTCTGTTCTACATATATACATATTTATATTAATTGTAAATATTTAATAAAAAGTAGCTAAAATAAATTTTTTTTTATATAATATAAGATATATAATGTTGAAGGCCCCGTTGTAGCCTATAGTGGTCTTGGTCACGGACTCATAGCCGTTGTGTCACGGGTTCGACCCTAGTGCCACCGAAAATTCGCCTTCTAAAGTTTGCCGATGCACGCTTAATAAGTCGAGCTCCGTTCTTTTTGTGTGGTAGTTAGGAGATTGGGGTGCTTGGTCGGATGTCGTCCTTGTCGGACGAGGCTCGCCGCCAATATCTCTCGTGTTCTTTTATAATGTTACGTTAATAAAACTCTCATTCGCTCCCTGTTGAAATATCAGAGTGGAGAGAATATCCTGAAAATCTTCATTTTCGTTTATAATGAATATTTTAATGGGTGTCCGGATCTGGTTGAATATGATCAGGATTAATGAAGATTTGCTGTATATTGTAACGAAATTTATTTCAATAATTATATTTGCTTTAAAAATCTTTTGGACAGACATCCAAAAAATTTTTTTCAGCCTTGTTTTTCGGTTTTTCCATTTCTTTCTTTTGCTTTGTATCGTTTGATTTCGAGAGAACTAGCACACTTTCCAAAAGTCCGAAAAAAGTTCTTTGCATATGTAGCAGGAAAACGGCAAAATTAGGAATTTCATCAAATACCTAACAGAGGTGATCAATTGACGGGAGATTTTAAAATAAAAAGTCTCTTCAAAGTCATTTCCCTGATGAAAGTTTTATCCAATCCCTCAACTGTTTCAGTGAAATGATGAAATAAACTAGTCAGGATTTACATTGGCAAAATGCTATGCGGGGGGGAATCGAGTCCTTGTACTTCCTAACCATACAGGTAGTACTATCATTCCCCTAAATATCAACCCCATATCTTTAAAAAAAATTGCACCATAGGTTTAATATAGGGATTGATATTTTAGTGCGTAAGTAACCGAGAGGAAAGATGTTATACGTCAAAAAATACCAGCCTAATTTTCTTATTATTTGTTAACTAGCTTCGAATAAATAATTTGTATTTCATTCACTATTGTTGCATTACTTACTTCTACGTTTAATAGTGCACCCTATTTGTTAAATAAACACTTTTTAACCTCTTGACAATATTATTTCATCATTTCACTGAAACAGCTCAGGGATTCGTTCGAATTCCTTATTTTAAACAAGGAAATGACCTTGAAGATACATGTGATGTACCTCCCCTTGGAAGTACATCCCTCGAAGTATCAGCGTGAGCTAGAGGTGTAGGGTTATCGTAAGAACTAGAATCAAACATTATCTTAATATGACTTTATTAAGATATTCAACTTAAACTTTGAACAAATATAATGTTATAAATTAATGAATGAGAGAATCTACGATGACGCAATACGCAACACACAATATAATACAGACCTATCTCAATAATTGAGAACCACCTAATCTTCAAATATAATAATAGTAAGTAATCAATCCTACCTTATATTATTCTGTAATAAACTTGTCTTTATCTACAGTGGTATGTAGCTTCACATTTAACTTCTAATCGATCACCAATATGTTTATCCACGACACGTAGAACTTGAATCTTGAACGACGAACTTCAATAATCATCCACTACCACAACGCACGTTAAGTGTCGAACATTCCTTTACACTACCATTACACTGCCATCACGCTTACTCTAAGATCCTATATTCATCCTATATTATTTGCATCTCTTCACTTCTCGTTTCTTGGATTTGGTTGGAAAAGAGTTGCCATTAAGTCTGGCCCAAAGAACCCAAAGAACTTGTTAAAGAAAAGACGCGTAAGACGTCACAGACATTATAACTTCTACCGTCAAGTAATCTTCTCCCTTAGGGATTTGATGAGATACCTAATTTTATCATTTTCCTGCGACACATACATAAAAATCGTTATGCGCACATTTTGTTTCGAGTCAACATGAATCTCAAATTGAGATGAACCATTGTGATCTTCATTTGTTTTACATCCATTAAATCTATATGACATTGTAAAAGTAGGTATAATTATATTAAACAATCTTTCGAACTCTGTTTACATTAGAACGTTCTTATATGATTCAAACTAATGATGAAGATAATATTTTCTTGTTTTATAATAAGTTACATTTTTAACTTTTCGTCATCAGTTCATCCCTTCAGCCATCACTTCCCTTCCTTCAATACCCGTTCCTTTTCGGACTTATTAAAGAGCTTCCTCCGTGAATAAGAAAAATAAGATATTCCATACTCTCAGAAGGTATTTTTAAGCCAAAAGTGACTCGAAGGAAAAGGGAGAAAGAAGGGAGCGGAACGGGACTAAAAAAAAGCTTCGAAAAGAATTTTATTTTCCTGCGCTTAACAACCTTCATTAAACCACGCAAATGGGAAGACAGCAAATCCCTCATTGCCCCTTCGAAACGCGCTCAATAACTGCTGTTTCTGTTGCCACTCTATAAAAGAAAAATAACGAAAGAAAAAAAAATTTTTTTTGTAAGAGAAAAAATCCAACATACGGAAGATTCTTTTCAGGAGAATCTGGCTGCAACAAAACCACGCCCCTTCTGAATTCGCCGTTGTCATAGATGGAGTGAAAAAAAGGTAAAAATAAATAAGTAAACGGCAGACGATATTCTCTTAAAAAGCTCCGCTCTTTTTTGAAAATTAGCACAAAAAGAACAACAGGAATAAAAAAAAGTAACAAAAGATTTCTTTTTTTCATTTTGAGGTTCTATATGTATATAGCTTCTAACCGGTTTTTCTAAAAAGCTTTTTTATTCTTCTTTCCCCTTCCTTTTTCGTTCTTTTTAAGTATTCAAAGCATCGAGTTTTCGAACGCTAAATACCATCGGGGAAAAAGTTACCATCCGCCGTTTAATGCGCGTTTTAATCAGGGGAATGCGGTGGCGCGCATGCAAATGAGAGGCTGCACTGGAAGCGTTCTTAATTTGATAATTAAAACACTTGGCGATATTTAAAAATAAAAGGCAAGTCATCGGAGACCTGCTGATTGCGTTTTCTCTCAGAGTTTAATGAATCAGATTAGCAATTCAGCGCCATTTTTAAAATAATTATCCTTTTACTTCGTTTGAGGCACTCTTTTTCGGGAACGAAAGAGAAAAGATTTTGCCTCATCAATTAAAAATAGCTTTTTATCACTTAATTTTTTTTTTTAAAAAGTATCTTTATTCTCGTCTTTTGCTTTTATCTTTTCGTTACACGTAATTATTGTTCGGATTTTTGTTTTTTTCATTATTTTTATAATCGTTAAATTGTGTTTGGAGCAAAGGGGAAAGTTTTGATTTTGAAAATAAGAATTAACGAGTTTTTTTTATTGTTATTTAATGTTCACACTGTAGAGTTGTGATTATGAATTGCTGCGTGTGATTATCAGGATTTATAGAGGGGAATTAAATTGGTGATGTATTCCGTCAATTAGGTGGAAAGATAAGATTAAAAATTAAGTGAAATTGCATTAATGGATCATAAGAAATTAGCTGTGTGTGTGTGTTTAAAAACTAATTATTGGTCCGGAGAATCAAATAGTCTCATATTTAAAAAAGTAAGCTGGAGATGCTAATTTTTGAAAATCAATTGGTAATTAATTATATTTGATTTTTAAGAATTAATTATTTAAATATACTTTCAAATATTCTTCGTTTAAAAAAAGATAAAAGCTTGTAGCATATTATTCTTGAAGTTATTTGAAGATGAAAATGAATAATTAAATTTCTACTTAAAGGCACATTGAACTAGGGGTTTTCAGGTGATTTGTAGCACAGATTATTTTTTTAGAGCAATTATAGGTTTTATTTTTTCAATTCCCCCTCTCTCCTTATATATATATATATATATCTTGTTCAAATTTTCAATCGTTAATAAAATACTTTCTATTCATCCATTCAAGTTCAAATACATTTTTTAAAACTTGTAGAGGATGACACTTGATTTAAATACAGTTTTTTTAAATATTGATTCATTAATTAACTTTTAAAATGATTAAATAGTAACTGACAAAAATAATACTCCAACAGCATATGTAGATAGGATAATCACTGGTTGTGTCCCTGTAGCATAACGGATAGCGCGTTGTACTTCTAATCCAAAGTTCATGATTTCGAATGCCTCCTGGGATGACCCAATTTCTGAGAATGTGGTTCCCTTCTTACTATGCTATTTTATTAAAATAATTAAATTTAATTAATGAATAAATAATAGCAAACAAACAAAAAGATAGTTCAACACCCTATATAGAAAGGAAAATATCACGGAAAATCGCTTTCTATTTTGTCAATATTGTGATTCTATTATATTAATTACAATATTTATATTAATTTAAACTATTTAATAAAAAGTACCTAAAATTAAAAAAAAATTTGTTGACTTCAGTAGGAATGGACTTGACTTTTTTTTTTTTGTATTACTTCTTTAGAATAGCATTTCTTTTAAGTTTTTATGGAGGAATTAAAATTAGACAATCATAAAAAAAATTTACGTTCTTTAAACTAAATACATATTTTTTTTTACCTGCTATTCAGCTACCAACATAAAATATTACCTTTTTATTGCTTCGTTTTAACTGTGCACAATTTTTCTAAATATGTATACCAAATTTTGTAGCTCTCGCTGCGTTATTTACTTTTTTCAACAGTATGTCGAAGGGAAAACAGAAACTAGACCACTTGATGTCTGCATTTAGCTTTTTCATTCACTTTACTGGCATTTAAATCTTTAAAAAGACTTTTTGAAATGATAACTTCTATAGATCGCGTTTTGCTGAAGAGTGAATTCAAATGAAGCGTCAGGTTCGGGTCCGTTACGCTACTCGTTTTTTTCCCGACTCTAGTTGGAAATAGTTTGCTCGTGTCACTTAGTTTTAAATTGAAAACTTTTTAGGAACATGTCGTTTTTTTTAAAAAAATTTTTGCACTCTTTTTTCTGTTGCACAAAGTTATATTTTCTTTCTTTAAATATTACTGTTGTGTAGCCCACTTCCACTGAACTTCAGTGAATAAATGAGAGAAAAGCAAGTGAAAAAACTAGATTATTCTAATGTAGAAGATTGAAGATAAGAAGAAACAAAACATGGGATCCATTATTTGATTCAGTAGAAAGAGCATTTATAAACGCAAAAAAATCTGTTAAAACAATTAAAATCAGAAATTTTATGAAGTCAATCGGCGAGAAAGTTGCTAATGCAGTCGAACCTCTATATTGCGAATTTTTCTACACAGCGAACTTTGAAAATTTCACAATTTTCTTCGTAAAATAACCTCTTTATAGCGAAGTGCATTTTCTATATAGCGAACTTTTTCTTTTGTGAAACAATCCCCCCCCTCCTTTTTTTTAAGTATATCTGAACATTTCAAATTATTCTCTGTTTAATACATTTTATGGTGGTCATAAATCTTGAACTGGTTTTATTAGATCCTAACTTGCCGAGAGCAATAGAGTTCTGGACGTTTCATCCAAGAAGTGCAACCCTTAATCCCCATTGCCCAGTTCAATACAAACATCTTCGATATCCTCTTTCACCCTCAGTGGAGTTGTCCCGTGTCCGAATTATAAAATAATGTATGTTTAATGTTACTTGTATGCTTTAAATTATAAAATGTCCTTAAAATTCATTAATTTTAATATAAAATTATTTCCTTAATAATGAAAATATATAGTACGACACATTTTTTTTTCTTGTTTTCCTAGCAGTTTTTCTTTCTTTTTTTCGATGGGTAAGATATATAAAATAAACATATATTAATTTTAAAAAAGGTGTAAATAATTACTTTTTTTAATATATAGTATTTATAATTTAAAATTTGTTGTATGTAGTTTATGAAGCTTATTAAGAGATGAACCTCTATATAACGAATTTTCCATATAATGAACTTTTTACCGGGATTTAGCGACTTCGTTATATAGAGGTCGGACTGTATTTTGGTTTATATTGGCGATGATAACTAAAAGATGACGAGAAAATAAAAGCAATAATTGTGAAAGAGCTCGAAAACTCTCCTTTTGTTTGCTTAGGGAATTTTAAGAAAAGTAAACCGCTCTTGGGTCATATGTTTTCCTAGCCTTACGTAGTACACGGGGTTATATAAATTATATGAGTGGTCTTCAAACTGTGTTTTCTGGAGCCCTGGGATTCCACAAGCCATACCTCGGAGTTCCACAAGTCACAGTGAAAAAATCGCGAAGAAATGAATATGTATGCAAAATATGGATTCACGTTCTCTATGAAATTGGTGTATTTACTAAAGCTCATCTTATTCATTAAAACTGAAAATTTTATTTAGTGCATGTATATATACATTTTCATACAAATATATAAAAACTATAAATTGTGTATGGGATGATAAACTTCGTAAATACGACACCTAAAAATAATATATTCATAAAAATTATGCATTTTTTTTAAAAACCGTTATCAGAATTGCCACTTCTGGGATATTAGAAGGACGTTTTATTCCATTTTAACTTTTTAAACGATTCAGACAATTTTGACTATAGTAGAATGACGAGTTCATTGAATCTTGCTTACACAAAAGCTTTGTATAATTTACATTAAATAGGAACAACGTCGAAATAAACGTGAGACTGAATACGATAAATGGTTGTGTGGTGTTTAACGTATAATTTGTGACATCTTCGATGGGAGTGAACTCCCATCTTCCGATTCACAATAGGTTTTATGGTTTCACCAGCTGGTCAAGGACAAGAACGACACCCATCGATTGTCCCTGGATTTTTATGATCAACCAGCTGGGGAGTGACCAGTGCACGTGGCCAAAGGGCCATTGTTTATTGTCTGAACTCAGGGAGTGGAGACGGCAGACGGGTCGCCATAATGGACTTCGGCGCCCCTTAGACAATAGGCAAAGCGTATTTCAAAATAATCATGTCATCTTTTCTAGGGTTTTGTGAATGGAATACTAGAAACAGGTGGCGTGATGGACAAGTGTGTCCAGATGTGGACAAGGAACTATGGCGCCTTGGGCCAGACAGCTCGGGTGTGTTTTGGCGTGTTATGCGCCAATAGGAAGAAGGAGGAGGTCAAGAGAGACTTTGGTGACCTGCGAATAAGAAGGAGCGAGGGGCGTGTTGTGAACACACCCCTGGTGTTTAAAAAGGGTTCTTTTTGAGGAGACAAGGAGACCGGAGAAAAAAAAAAAAGAGCGAACGAGAAAAAGAAGAGAAAAGAGCTCGGAAAAGAGAAGGGCGGATCGTTGGAGGAAGAGGAGAGGAGAATCCCAGAGTTTTGCTCGGTGATGCTGACCAGGAATCCGAAACGCGAATGAGAAAAAACGCCTTGCGGACTGGACGGAGACAAGCGGTGGAGTGAGCGGTTTCAAAACGGGGATTCCATACCGGCTATAGGCACGGAAACTTAAATTTACAATCTAACTAAAATCAATTTGCATATTGGAGAAAAAAATTAAAAGTATTTTTTACTCCCACAACCTTGTTGTGATGTATTTTTTCCACGCTACCATCTGACGACGTTACAGCAAGATCTAATTTGGTGGCAGCTTTGTGAGATAGGCATTTCTGTGAATAGATGCCTCGAACCCTTTATTGAGAAGAAAAAAATAAACGCCAGCCGTATAGAGTTATGCCCGCTTGATTCTCACACAACTTGTGAAAGAAATGTGTTCCATCGAATTACATGCAACAAGAAGTGACCGGAGTGCCTTGCTCGTGCCCGTGTGTTAAGGAAGCGTGCCCACCTGAAAGGTTTCCCGGAATTCCTGTGTTTTCCTGCTTGTGAAGAGTGCCCGCGAAGTGCCTGCCTTCCGTTTTTTCCCGGAGAAGGATGAGGAAGATGTTTCCAGTGTTTCCATTTGCAATGTTAAGGTCAGTCTTTTTCTTTGAGTATCGTATCGGGGCAGCAATACATTATTTCTAGTTTATGTAAAATTTTGTAGGGAAAGTAATGCTAGATAAAGTTAAAAGTCTAGACTGAGAGACTACAGAAATTATTAAGTTTGTTTGAAGTGTATTGATGTGCTATGTTTGTATGTGTGTTTGTTTATTGAGTTAGGTCGTAGTATAGAGTAGTATATTTGCTTCGTTAGCACAGTTTTGCGTAGTGTATTGTCACGTTACTCTGAGTATTTTTATTATTTTGTGAAATATAATTAAGTCTCAGTCTAGGGTACTGTTAGTTATGCTAGTTATGAGTATAATTTTGTGAAGTATAATTAAAGTCTAGGTTTAGTGTACGGTTAGTTACACCGGTAGTTGTATAAGTTTGTGTAGTACAACTAAGTATAGTGTATAGTGTAGTGTTGATTTGCGTTGGATATTTGAATTGTTTTAGTGACAATTGAGATTGGATTTAGTGTTGTATATTATTGCATGATGACTTCCCTTTTAAGATTAAGAAAAGGTGATTTGCTAGAAGTAGCAAGGGAATTGGGAGTAGAAGTCAACGGCGATCAAACAAAAGTAGAAATTAAGGATATGATTTTACGAAATGATAAAAATGATATGGAAACGATCAAAGCGGTGATGGAGGGAATTTTAGAAGAAAAAGAAAGGGAATTTGAGGAGCGAAGACAAATTAGGGAATTCGAGTTAGAATGAATGAGAATTCAACTCAGAAATAAGTTAAATGAGAATAAATTGAAGGCAGGGAATAGGATTAACGATCTCGCAAATGTTTGTATTTTGTCAGGAAAACGTACCGTAGAAGTTAGTGAACGGGTTAATAAGTGCAGGCCTTTAATTAACCCGGTAGTTAATAAAAGAGTGGAGAACGCTACGTCTTGTGATTTTGAAAAGAAGAATTGTGACCCCCCAGTGAGATGTACGAACGTTTCCCACCCATCTGAAGTAGGAAGGAAAGAATTCAACGTGAATAGGAGTAGTGATTGTGACGTGGAAATGAAAGTTGGGGTATGTGAAGGAAGGGTCAAAACTGTGGCGATGGGTGCACAGCGGGTAATAAATCTGGATAATATCGGAGATGGCTCTTTTGAATTGAAAAGAGATAAGGGAGTGGCGAACCCTGAAGGATTGATTTGTGAGAATAGCTGCGAGGAAAAATATACCCTTGGAACGTTAATGGGTTGTGAAAAGCAGTTAACAGTGAATCGGGAAAGTTTTCGAAATCATACAATAGCTAAGATAGCAGGACCGTTAAAAGTGAAAGAAAACACGTGTAAAGCAGATGGGCGGGCATGCTTGGAAGACGGGTTAGCAATGCGATATCCTCTCTCAGAACCAAGGGAGATTTATAAGGATAGTTTAGCGACGGACAATAGGTCTAACATCGGTTCAGAATTTACTTTCGAGATAGATTTACCCGGAAAAAGAGATCGCAGTACCATTTATCGTCTTAATTTAATAAAATTGTAGCGTAGAAAGCCGGAATTGGCAAATTTGGTTATGAAGAATAGCTCAGAAGGAATAGATTCCGAAACTCTCTATTCGGTAAAGCTATTTATGGATTTTGGTTTTCAGGGTAATTTAAGGAAAAGTCAATTGTATTTTAAATTACCGCCTGATCGAAGTAGCTATTTAAGGATGATTAACGCTAAGAAGAAAGAAATTTTTCTACCAGGTCCTGGGACGATTGTTTTCAGACAGAAGGATATTAATTTGGTTACAGGAAAGCCATTTAGAATTAAAACTTGTTGTTCATCCCAGATGTTAATTAATTCACTACGAGAGGATACAGAGTATCTTTTAGATTTAGGTGTGAACGGGATGGGGCAGTCAAACCGTAGTCGGCCCGTTGTTTGGTTAGGGAGAGTGAACCGATACCCGTACCCTTTTATCAAATGTATAAAGTATGAGAATTTGAACCTGGTGACGCGAGCCGAGATTTATTTTTTTTAAGAAGGGAAAGTTGGGTAGAAAAGATTAACGCGGCATCGTGGGTGACTGTATTGGATTATTGGAAGTGATATTTTCGTCGTTCACTACTGATGAATTATCCGAAGCACACCACATGCGTTTTGCCAGTTGGCATGAACATAATTAAAAAATCGAGGTTTAAGTTTCTTGGTGCTTATGATGAATGTAATTTAACGACTCGGATTTTGAGGTTGCTAGAGCCGATTGAAGTACCGCGAAAGGTCGATATAGACATTCTGATGGAAATTTGGAAAAACCGTGTAAAGAAATAGACTTTGTGTTAAAATGGTTGAGTAGGGTTGGGTCGGAAGTCAGACCGACTAAAGGTAAATTAGAGACATGGGCAAGTTTGTTCCGTGTTGACGTAATGTAGATATAGTGAAATTCATTGCATGAGCTACTGAGGCTTGTTAATTATATTCCCAATTAAAGTGTTTCCTCAATAACTAACGTAAGGGAAGACAATAACATGAATTGTGAATAACCTGTTATGATGGTTGTGATAATGCTTGCTGATAGCCATAATTTAATTAAATTTAAAAAGTCTTAGTTTAAACTTCTTAATTTAAAAATTTGGTTTTTATGTTTTTTGCAAAGCTTGGAATTTATAAATGTTTATTTTGTTTATTTAATATGGTTGGAAACAACATTGGAATAAGTAGATGGGAATGAGTAATACTTAGGACTGTGTACGCTCACAGATGTTTACTTCTGTAGTCATGCGCGATTAAGTGTAGATGGTTAGTAAGAGATTGGCATTTGACGCATTTTGTTTAAAAATTATAATTTAAAGGTGAAATGTAACTTTGAGAAAAAGAATCCCAGATTCGGATTTTAAGATCTAATTGTGAGAAGTGTACATTTTTTTTTTTTGAAATTTGATTCATGTATTATGTTATTTTTTTTATTGTGTTTAATACCGGGATTGCTGCCCTGATCAATCTCATTGATGGGACGATCTTTATGTGTGTGATTTCTAAGAACTGAATCCAACTAGGACCAGAACAGTCCCGTGAAATGGACCTTTTTTTGGGGGAAGGAGTAGTTGTGACATCTTCGATGGGAATGAACTCCCATCTTCCGATTCACAATAGGTTTTATGGTTTCACCAGCTGGTCAAGGACAAGAACGACACCCATCGATTGTCCCTGGATTTTTATGATCAACCAGCTGGGGAGTGACCAGTGCACGTGGCCATGGGGCCATTGTTTATTGTCTGAACTCAGGGAGTGGAGACGGCAGACGGGTCGCCATAATGGACTTCGGCGCCCCTTAGACAATAGGCAAAGCATATCTCAAAATAATCTTGTCATCTTTTCTAGGGTTTTGTGAATGGAATACTAGAAACAGGTGGCGTGATGGACAAGTGTGTCCAGATGTGGACTAGGAACTATGGCGCCTTGGGCCAGACAGCTCGGGTGTGTTTTGGCGTGTTATGCGCCAATAGGAAGAAGGAGGAGGTCAAGAGAGACTTTGGTGACCTGCGAATAAGAAGGAGCGAAGGGCGTGTTGTGAACACACCCCTGGTGTTTAAAAAGGGTTCTTTTTGAGGAGACCGGAGAAAAAAAAGTGCGAACGAGAAAAAGAAGAGAAAAGAGCTCGAAAAAGAGAAGGGCGGATCGTTGGAGGAAGAGAAGAGGAGAATCCCAGAGTTTTGCTCGGTGATGCTGACCAGCTCGCGAATGAGAAAAGCCTTGCGGATCGTTGGTGGAGTGAGCGGTTTCAAAACAGGGATTCCATACCGGCTATAGGCACGGAAACTTAACTTTACAATCTAACTAAAATCAATTTGCATATTGGAGAAAAATTAAAAGTATTTTTTACTCAACCTTGATGTGATGTATTTTTTCCACGCTACCATCTGACGACGTTACAAATTTGATTCGATTTAAAAAATTTCGAATAACCTCTATATTTGTATGAGAGTGTGAGTCAAAATTACTCTAAAAACTGTCTTTCCAGTTATAGGAAAACGTCAATTTCTTACAATCCAAATTTGATATTGTTTAAATTTAGATACTGGAAAACTGTGTTTAATATTGTTACTAATTTTGTATAAATAGTGTAAATAATTTGTATTTGATATGTAATAAATTTATATTACGGTTAAAATCAAAGCAATTACGGGTGATTCAATGAGAACTTCGTGAGATCTTGGCGATAGAGCCAAATTGACATCCTATTTGGCGACCAAGTTGGCCACCAATTTGGTGACTTTGGCGCTGGGCGTGTTCGGGACTCTTTAGATTCTTCTAGAAATTTGTAGATAAATCACTAATTTCACGCTCTATGACACGTGTGGATTTTGAAAAAAATTGCTCAAAACGGTCAGTCTTGTTTCAACCGGCGATTAGTGAGCATTGTTTTAACTAGCGATTAGCTCGGCTGTGCTCGTGAATAATCTTTAACATACGTGTATTTTAGACACTATTAATTCACTCAATTCATGTGATATCATAGTCACATGATAGTGAAAGCCACGTGATTCTAGTCAATCAATTCAAAAACTCATGCGATGTCATAGTCACACTATAAAAACTATCTAGTGTTTCCAACTAATCAGTTCGCGCTTTCCGGTGTGGCCAAGTTTTGATCTTTGCAGAAACTTTCTCTTAAAAATACATTGTATACAAAATGCATTTTATTTAAAAGTATAAAGATAAAACATAATTTTTTTTTTAATTTAAAAAAGTCTTTTTGGAGAATTTTTTTCCCTAACATTTAAACTCTCAACCCAAATATGAAATTTGAAATTTTATCTGAGTTTTACAAATAGAACAACAAATACAATTAGTTTAATGTTTGTTTTGAATTCAATGGAGAACACGTGTTTGTCTTTATCAATGTCTTTTTCATGTGAATTGAGCCCATTGTGTCTGTATGCTATTGAAGGCGTGAAGACCTTCTGAGATTTATTCTGTGAATATTGCTGCTGAAACCTGTATTTCGAGGATTGGATTCTCGATAAAAACACTCATTGCTCGATCAACGGAACTATATATAGGATAGTTATTTCCATAGAAAAAAGAAACAAAGCCTACATTTAAAAGAGTTACGGTTGTTGAAAAGACATGTTAATGGAATACAGAAACCGACCAATTATTAATTTTCAGATCATTTCTAATTTCGTGAACAAACCGTAATTTCAAATTAATATTAAAATATATAAGTGAATTTTTCAAAATGAGTACCTAAAAATATTTATATAGGATTTAAAAATCTTTTCAATTTTTTTTTTTTTTTTTTGAATAGAATTTTGTGTAAATACAGTTTTAATTTAAATCATTAGCTGTTTCTCTCTTTCTCTTTCTAATAGATTACATTTTGAGAAATATTTGCTGAGGTTTTTGAAATAACGTGTTTATAATAAAACATCAATTTTGTTAAATTTATTATTTTGTTGTTTAATTTGTACTCGCTTTTTTGGATTACATTTCAATTTTACAACAACCTCAAGCCATACTCGTTTGTATGAAAAAATATTTTTGTTATAAAGTACGCAAAAAGTACATTCATATAAATTAAAACTGAAATAAGATATATTATTCCCATTTTTCGATTTTGCAAAGCAAATTCTTCGTACAATTTTGATGTGTCTATTATAAGAGTTTGATGTTATCAATAATTAAAATGTTTTGATTACTTAATTAAAGTACATTTTGAATAGAAAAAAAAAATGAAAGTTGGGAAAATATTTGTTAAATTTTGAAAAATAACTTTCTCGTGCACCTTAATCGGCTTTGAATCAAATCTATTTTCTCTTTAAGTGAGAGCAAAAAGGATTGATCTCGCCATCTACATTTAATGATTATAATTACAACTTATACATCCCCTGCAAGAACTGCACCGAGACCCAACTAACGCCAGACCACATCCTAGAATGTCCGGCCCTTACTCCGCATATTATACGGCTCGGAATGGTGCCACTGGCTTCGGAGCTACGCGAGGTTCTTTACAGCGCGGATGCGCCGAGACTTGCGGAGGCGGTTCAGAGAGCTCACGACATTATCTGATTGTCCATGGACGCGACAAAAAAAAAATACAACTTCTCCAATGAGTAAAAATTACACACTTTTCCTACATTTTAATTTAAATTTTTTTAATAAAAGATATTCAGTACACACAGAATCGGTGCAATGCGCAAAGCTATAATCTTTGGCATTCATTAAAATATTTTTGAAAACTCTTTACTTTTTCCAAAATAGTTAAATAGTTTTGTGGAATCAGTTACGTTACTTAGGTGAAAAAGTGAAATACAGGGCAGGATCTAAGTCGAAGTAAGATGTGTAATTCACTAAATGACATTAATGGGCCATAAAATGGAAAAAGTTGTTGTAGGTGACACGTGGTTACCATGGTAACACATGTCTGTTCACATTTTATTTATGAACACAATTCATAATATAACATGTGAAATCGTAATGTCACATATGAAATGTGACAATTCCTCTGAAATTAAAAAGGACATCAATCTGATATTCTATACAAGATTTCGAAATTAATAATTAAATGATGAATTGGGGGATTACAATTTTGCCAATATATATGTCAATTAACACAAACGTGGAATAAACTCACATTGGAGGAATTGTATAAAATAGATTTAATGAAAAAGTAAAAATGCATTAAGAAGCCATTGACTGAATCAAAAGTAAGAGCATCCACGCACTACTCCTGTGCGAGCTGGCCAGTCCGAATGTTTCTTCCACATTAGTGAGACTTAAGTGACAGAAAGTTTATATATACTATTTTACTATACTATTTTATTATTCTAATAAAATAGTATAGTAAAAAAGAAATCCCAGTCTCGGAAATTAAGATTATGGATTAGAAGTCCAAAGCGCCATTCGTTGCGCAACAGGAACACAACGAACGAGTTGCCTTTCTATACATGCTGTTGGACTATTATTTTTGTTTGTTACTACTTATTCATTTTTTAATTTATTGAATGAATTAAGATTTGAAAAATTCTGTATTAACATCAAGTATCATCCACTAAAAGTTTAAAAAATGTATTTGAACTTGAATAGATCAAAAGAATTTTATTAACGATTGAAAATTCCAACAAGATATGCAAATCTATGTATCTATAGTGAGATAACAGTAGGTATTGAGTAAAAGAACGTTTTTTCTTTGTGTACTAAATTGTGAATATTCTATTATTTACAGTACTGGGCTCCACGAAATACTTTCATACAGGTTAGCACCCTGTTTTTCAAAACTAAACAGCTTTCTAACAGAAAATGCACCTTTTTTTTCATTTGTGGAAGAAGCACCGATCGAAGGTAAAATCTAAATTTAAGCAAGAAGAGCTCCTAAGTATTCGGCTGCAAATTCATACAGAAGATTCTCACTTTGCTATATTAATGCCATTCAGAATAATGTATTTAAGTGAAAAATATTTCCCTCATTGTGAGTGACTACAAAACTAAAAGTATAAAAACAAATTAAACGCAAGATATAAAATACGACTGCACATAATTTCAATAAACTAAATTTTGGCAGTTTGTGTAAAAAAAAAATGCTAGCATATATCCCAGCTGCCAAATATAATGCACGGGCAGGTGAAACTTGGATCACAAATTAATATTATTAATGAGTAAATTATATTAAAATTAGATTATTTTTATTATCAAACATAATACTTTTTAATTACCTTTACATTAAGTACCCATTACGTGTTGATCTACTTTAAACATTATCTTAAGACATATTCTTCTGAGTGTGTTGGGGGAGTATCACGAAAATATCTTATAGTTCTAGGGGTCCCATGAGTCCAAAAAGTTTGAAAAGCACTGATATAGTATAAAGTGGGATTTCCAACTAAGGCAGCAATACTCAACTTGCGGCCCACAGAGCCTTTTTAAGTAGCCCGGTCATGGTACATTGCTCTGAGAAATAATTTAAGAACATTGTATTAAAAATTGGGGGATTAATTGTAAACAAAAAAATATATTAATCTTGCTTTTTACTATCGGTGTCGTACGGGTACGAATTGATATTCTTTTTCTATTTAGAACGGTTACGGTGAGTGACAACCGACAACAGTGGAGTAGCGACAATTTTATAGGTGGAAATGATTTTTATCTTTCATATCTTGCAAGGGAAAAATATTGGAAGAAAATATATTGTTTCAAGACGATTGGGAGGTTGACTATTTGTAGTGAGAAACAAACATGGATCAGTAATAGTTTTATTTCTCACGAAAGTGATGCATTAAAAAAAAATACCAATTAACAGGAATCATTCAATGACACTTTTCTTCGAAAATATTTTTCAAGATGTGATAAGTAGGCTTTCTTGATTAATCTTTGCAAAACCAACAAAGTGTTTTGTCAAATACATCCTACGAAGTTTGTTATATTATTGGCAACCATACGAAACTGTTTACTGATGCAGAAACTCTGAAGCATTGTTTCTTAAATGCTTCTAATTTAATGTTAGTGACAAAAATAAAAAATATTAAAAATAATAATTAAAAAAAGCAAAAAATATAATATTTCATAATATTTTGATTAATTTTCCGCATGAATTTCCCATGTTATCTTGGTCTTAAAATATTTCTCCCCCCTCCCTCATTTATCTTAATGTATGCGGCCCGCGTGAAATAGCTGACATATGCATGCGGCCCAGCAGAAAAAACTAAGGTGTCCTCATTTTGAGCATAATTCAAAATTGCCAAGTGTCATAACTCGTAATTTTGAAGAAAAAGGGAGAGTTATATCAACGTAGTACCATATAGCAATACGAGGCTATTGGCGACGAGCCTCATTATTTTGAATCCCTGCCATGTGGTGAGAACGACACATGTGCTCTGGTTCCCTCTTCTCTTAGCTACCATACCCCGCCTAACGGGAGGACTTTGAGTTCTACAGATTTAACGGTAATCACCCGTTCTACACGGGAAGGGGGGGTCTTCAGTGACACCAGGGATCAAACCCTCGACAAACTGACCACGAGTTCATGACTATAACCACTAAGCAACCACGGCCATCATAATTTCGAAGAAGTACACACCTTTGTGTTGCTTCTTAGTATGCCCTTCATAAATAATCAATCCATCGACCACTTGGGCTGTATATAGTTGGCTCAAAATGTTTTTAAAAATCTTAGCGGGGGGGAAGGAAAAGGAAGAATTTTATATAAAAAGTCGTAACGTAAATTTACTTCAAAAATAATGTCCTCTATTTAACAAATTCGCAAGATCCCGAAGAAAAAGTTTGCTTTGTGAAAAATTCGTTATATAGAGGTTCATCTTTTAAAAAAATGCTTTATAAACCCCATAAAACAAATTTTAAATTCATAAACACTATGTATTGAAAAAAAAAGTAGTTATTCTCACCTTTTTGAAAATTAAGATTTATGTATTTTATATATCTTATCCGTCAAATAAATAAATAAAAATTGTGAAAGGGAAACAAGAAAAAGGAATGTCGAGGAATGTACTGCATTTTCAACATTAAGATAATAATTTTATATTAAAATTAATGAATTTTAAGGACATTTTTTTTATTTCAGTCATACAAATAATTTTAAACATGCATTATTTTATAATTAGAGATTCTAAACATGCATTACCGCATGCGCCCTTAAATTTTATTCATAAAATCTGTTAATTTTGTTTGAAAAAAATGCTTTGTTTCCTCACACCTCACATCTTTGCAATGCACTCAAACTCCCTTTGAGACCCCACAAAATGTGTTAAAAGAGAGAATCAATTTTAATGTCCAGAAATACTTCAAAAATAGGGAAGAAACAAAAATTGAATCGCAAGAAAAAAGTTCGTTATATAGAAAATGCACTTCGAAGAAAGTACGAAGAAAATCGTGAAATGTTCTTCGTTCCAGGAAATGTTCGCTATGCAGAAAAATTCGCAATATAAGCGTTCGTTACATGGAGGTTCGACTGTAATTGTTATAATAGCTCAGGGGTGACTCTAGGGATGAACAAACCGGACCCCTGCCCGGGGCGGTAAATTTTAAGGGTGGCATTTGGATCAAATTTGAAAAATATGTTGTTTTTTTGTTACAAAGAATTTGATATATTTTCTGAAATGTTATTGGTTATGAATTTGGTATTTTATTTAATGTATCTTTTTTTTTATTTTGTACTCCGTATATTTAATGACAGCTTTTATTTTTTTTTATGTTGAAACGTGAAGGTTTGAGGCGGGAGTATATGTTAAATCATAAAATTTTATATGTTTACACATCTTTTGCTAGTAACTTTCTCCCCATCCCGGAGTGAGGTCACAACTGACATTCCTTTCACCCTTACGATGTACGGTGTTAGCTATCCAAAAGGGGACAAGGGTAATAAGAGGTTTGGGTAGACAGAGAGCCACAGGAGATGGTTTATTTTAGTCTTGAGTGTAGTTATTATAAACTAAAACAAACGCTTGTGATCCCCACCTTTAGTAGACTATTTTACGAAGAAATTGGACTCTTAAATAGACCATTCCTCCTCTTTCATTTCATTCGTTTGGAATAATAACAAGTAATTACGTCCTTTTCAAATTATTTTGAATTTTTTAATTTTTATATATATATATATATATATAAATATATATATATATATATATATATATATATATATAAATATATATATATATAAATATATATATAATATAAATATATATAAATAAATATATATATATATAAAAAAATATATATATAAACCCCGTCGGCTTCGATATATATATATATATATATTCGGGTTGTAAATATATATATATAAATATATAAATATATAAATATATATATATATATATATATAAATATATATATATATATATAAATATATAATTTTTCATATATATATATATATATATATATATATATATATATATATATATATATTTCCTGTTCGATACAAATATATATATATATATAAATAAATAATTATATATATATATATATATATATAAATATATATATAAAGGATGTTTTTTTGAGAGGTATAGAACTTTAAATTGCAATAAAACAACGATGTATTATTCGATTGACATGAATTTTTTTTATTCGAAAGATAATCTTGTGGCATTACATTTTAAATATGATTTCTGGCATATGACTGCCACGGCTGGCTCGGATGTAGTCCAATCTGGACGTCCAATTTTCGATGACTTTTTCCAACATTTGTGGCCGTATATCGGCGATAACACGGTGAATGTTGTCCTCCAAATGGTCAAGCGTTTGTGGCTTATCCGCATAGACCAATGACTTTACATAGCCCCACAAAAAATAGTCTAGCGGTGTTAAATCACAAGATCTTGAAGGGCAATTCACAGGTCCAAAACGTGAAATTAGGCGGTCACCAAACATGTCTTTCAATAAATTGATTGTGGTACGAGCTGTGTGACATGTTGCGCCGTCTTGTTGAAACCACAGCTCCTGGACATCATGATTGTTCAATTCAGGAATGAAAAAGTTAGTAATCATGGCTCTATACCGATCACCATTGACTGTAACGTTGTGGCCTTCATCGTTTTTGAGGAAGGATTCCACCAGCCCATAAAGCGCTCCAAACAATCAGTTTTTCTGGATGCAACGGTGTTTCGACATACACTTGTGGATTAGCTTCACTCCAAATGCGGCAGTTTTGTTTGTTGACGTAGCCATTTAACCAGAAGTGCGCTTCATCGCTAAAAAAAATTCGCTTATGAAAATCGACCATTATTTTCGAAATAAAATTGCACAATTTGAAAGGTTGTTCAGGCGTGAGTCTAATGATGATGAATTGCCAAACCAAACTGAGAATAAATCACTTGACAGCTGTTAAATCGGTCACCATCGTGGAAAGTAATGCCAACTTAAACTTCTTTACCTGGAAGAAAAACACTCTGTATATATATATACATAGATATATATACAGAGAGAGAGCAAATGGTGGCATTAGAGAGATGGGCAGTAATTTCCATTTTTGTCCGGGGTGGCAAAACTGCTAGAGCCGGCCCTGAATAGCTCAGTGGCAATGCTATAACTGAGCGGAATAATGTTATTAAACATCAACAAAAAAATTCTGACAATTTTCCGTCTTTTATACAACTAAACCCCGTCGGCTTCTATCTTCATAAGCTCATAATATAAAGTTTATCGCATTCGGGTTGTACCCTTGCGTGCAAGGAATCTCTTTGTGGTACCAGCCAACCCTTTCAACAAACCAACAGACCGTCGGGTGGCTTTGCTGTGAAATAGGAGATTGTGCGGGGGCGGGTGGGAAAGGAGAGAGCACCCCTTGCAAATACGAAAGGCGGCCAACGTGTTTGATGCAACTTGATCCTGGAGTCCTTTTATTTATAGGCACCGTGAAAGCGGCCTAATTTGCGGTTATTGCGGGACCCTTTTTTCTCTAGGGCCGCAGTCTCTTAGGGAGTGTCGGCTTCCCTTCATTCACACCCCGACCCGATGCAGATGGTTTTCGAATGCCCCAGAGACCCTCTTTTGGACTCAAATAGGCATTTTTTCCTGGGTGTATTTAGAACTTTTAGCGAAGTTCAGAAGTCTATAGGACTTTCATTAATTATATTTTAATTGTCGTTTGTGATTTTTCATGAGTTATGCAAACATTTAATCAACTTAAAGTTGTATCACTCAAAGATATCGGACTGTTACAAAGCGACTGTTGCCACTCTTAATATGTTCGACATTTCCTGTTCGATAATATTTAATATTCACTTTGAATCTGGCAACAGAATTTTAGTTAGGTAAGTTCACATGGAATATTCTAAGTAGTTTACGTTTTACGCTAAGAAATGAAATGTATAATATTTTATGTTTACGGAGCGCGTGCTCAAATATAATTCGTTCTTTCATCTATATAGCTTCAATTATTCATAAGTGCAAATAGCCTTATTTTAACCTGCGTGTTGAAAAAAAAAGGATACTGAAATCGAAAACAAAAGTTTCTCTAGTCACAACAGTTAACAAATTTTTTTATTATTGTTATCTTCTGAGAGTGCACATGTGACAGCTCAACTCTTGATATAAGAGGCAGTGAAGATTTGTTTTTACTAGGTTCATGAGTCAAAAAGATATCACTATAGCTCAAAAACTGAAATTTTTTTAAATAAAACACTAACAAAATTTTAAATAAGCAAATCAAATGGGATATAAAAAAATTAAAATTTTAAAATGATTGGCAAAAAGCGTAAAAAAAAGTAAAAGAAATTCCAAGATTAAGACTACACAGTACCCTACAAATTTCAAATATACCGATTTTCCCCCTTTTCTTGTGATCCATATCTCATTGGGAAGCTTGCCACCAAATTTCAGATCAGATATCGAATTAGTTTTTAAGATATTTGAAGTTTTCTAAGCTTAGATTTTGGTTTTGGTTTCGATTTCATTTTAAAGCATTGTTTTTTCTCTCTTACAAATTGAATTATATCAAAATATTTTTAAGCACACAATCAACTCTTCTAGTGTGAAATGGTTATTAATTTCAATTTTTATAACTAAAATAATTTCCGCTTGATTATATTTTTTGAGATGTCATAGTTACTTAATTAAAATTGATTTCAAGGCCAATTTTTGTTTAAAAAATAGTTTACATAACTTAAAGGCTTTTTCATTAATTTTTTTCTGTTGAGAAAATGCCACGGCCAAAACTTTCTCACGCTTCTATGGGAAACAATATTTGGAAGAGATGGGATACTACTGAAAATTATATATGCAAAATCCAGCACTTCGCTGATACTGCAATAAGGCTACCGAATACAAGTATTCTGACTACAAATATTGAAGATAAAACTGAATATTTCCCTGGTGCGCCAAACTACATTATATTAAACACATTGCAGTATTATATTATGGTACTTGAGTTCCTGTTGAGCGACTTTTTTTTAAAACTTGCTAACCTTCCCCAATTTAAATCTAAAAAAATTAAATTTTGTGTACAAATCCGGTGATTTTTAACTTACGTTAGCATCATTATTATGTTGCACATAAAAGCTTTGTGTTTCGAAACTTTTGAGAAAACATTTCCTTAAGATTAGGCTGAATAATTGGTCGTCATAACAAATACTATCAATGTTGTGCGAAAATATATTTCGCATTAAAAAAAAGTTTTTATTAGAACATTATTTTAGTGTTTTGAAATAGAACATTAGATAATAACATTAGAAAATTAGAGCTTTCACAGGCATTATAGGTTTTTGTTTTAAGCCTTTACGAACTTTAAATGCGTTTTTCTCAGACTTCTAATTTTGAAGATTTAAGTGTTTTCTAATCCCTAAGGGTTTTTTTTTCTGTTCCAGATGGAGTCTAAATTTTTTGTAGATATTCCTAAACGTACGTTATATAAAAATTAGAAGGGATTTTGGTCTGAGATCTCTGGTTATTTTTCTAAAAAATGCTGAAGTTAATATTTAAAAAAAATTCGTATTTTTTCCAGGTTTAGCTAGAAAAATAATTATTAAAAATCAACAAAGGAACAGATTTTCAAATCCATACTAACTTTTGTTTTCAATAACCTATGAAACATAAATAACATAAAACGAGTAAACAATTTTAAAAATTGGTGATTTTATAATAGTAAAATAATAAAATAATGGTTGGTCCAACTGACTTTTTGCTTTCAGAATCAACTTAATAATCAAGTTAAACAATAACTTATCAACTTAAAACAAGTTATTTTGACTATTTCTGTCTCCAAATGATTTTTTTTTTTTTTGAAAAATGGTACAGTGTAGTCTTAATTGCATTTATTTTGAAATTTGTTAAAAGAATGATTGGAATGAATTCTTTAGGTTGTACGTTGTTATGAAAAGTACAATATTTATCTCGAATACTGCTTCACCTGAAAAAGACAAACGATATAGATATGAAATGTTGTTTGTTTATATATTGAATTAATGTCATACACTGTGTGTATAAAAATAAATTTTTTTCTCAAGCATAATTTCGCGTTTTTTACTTTTTTGTCGTGAGAATCTTTAGTTGCAGTTAGATGTAGTATTCACACACATGGATGTCGACCAACCGGTATAGTGGTTAGCGAAGCTGACTTCCGTGCCATTGGGTCTGTGTTCGAATCCCGGAGAAGACATGGATGTTTGTAAATGTATAGTGCTTTCGTGGCATGAGGGTACTTAAATAGCCGTCGAGCCGCAAGTCCTCTCGTGAGGTTGGTGGAAGGGGAAGAGAGGTGGGAGGCCCTGACCACCCCCAGAGTTTTCTCCCTCAAAATTGGGATGAAACTGAGTTAAATCGTTCTGTCACCAGTATGGTGCTACGGCTAACGACAGGCGTCACTTAGCCTTTAGCTATGATGAATTTCGTGGGCCTTGATCAGGTGGCATCAACAACAACATTCATGAATGTAGTATTTACTATTTGGACTGCGTATTCAGTTTAATCAAAATTTCTGTTAACTGTTTATTGAAATTCCTGCTCATTTAACTGTTTCTAATATACACTCTGTCGCAAAAAAAAGATATTTACAATCACAAAACTCGGCAAGAATGTAGTCTGGTAAGAGATATGCAAATGATTAAAATTTCGATATAACAAAAAAACTGGGAGAGTTTAAAAAAATGCATGAGTAAGCGCCGTTATAATAAAATTTGATATATTGAGACAAACCGGCGGCAGTGAGCTCTCTTGATATCCCCCCTTAGAGAAAATGTTTCCTCTTCATTTTATGCAAGTTTGATGTTATTTGCCGCCACCTCGGTCGCGATTTTCTCGGTGTTGGCAACAGTGGATAATAGGTCCGCGGAGGGTCAGGACGTCCCAGGAACACAAAATGATCGCGAGGATCGAATTTTTATGCAATCAGAAGAGTGGCCACTTCGGCACCAACAACCGCTAGATCGATTCAACGCCACTTACCTCCTTCTCATAATCATTTGTTTATTTTTCATATACACTACATGCAAAAATTTTTTCGTGAATGTAGCTCAATTTCTTCTGGGTTTTGCATATATTTTTTTATAGACAGAAATTGTATATTTTTTTATTGCTGATAGAAAATATTATATAACAAAAAAAATACATTAATTATAATAAAATTTGATATAACAAAGTGTCTCTATCACTTTAGTCTAATAATTTTTAATTCGCTAACACCTGAGTTGTAAAAAAACAATTTTGTTAAAAACGAAATTTGCAAAAAATAATGGTTGTTAAAGTCCAACTTTAGTCTACCTATATAAGCGTAAATAAGCGTATTTGTATGTGTTAGATTTCTATTCGATATTCGCCAAGTTTGCGAAAAATAAAGATGTGCACTAAAATAGGACCCAACCAATGTTTTTTTCTCCTTGAAAAATGGGGCTGCGGATGGGTATTTTACCATTGCAGAACTAGAACATTTTCCGGGGCTGGTACACTTTTTAGTGTGGCACCATGTAGGTGGATACCAATTGCTGCAATGTAGTTTTGAAGCCTAGTTTCCACCCCAGAGGGAGGCACCTGAGTTCTGATGTTGTGAAATCGAACTCGGAGTTTATTTTTGCCGGGAACACTAAGTCAAACAGGCACTATTGGGATATTTAACATGACGCATAATCATACGACAGGGACGCAGTCGATTTCAGGCATCGTGAAAATCCCCCGACTTAGGCCGAGGTCGAATTCTCCAATGTGGGCGTACAAGACAAGCACCATACCAAATATGCCATCCAACTGGCAACCAATAATTATTATAAGAAATAATAATAAATCTGCTTTTGCTTGGGGTTCAGCAATTACGGAGTGTCGATCTGGATAGATGAGTCGCGGATCGCTTCAGAAGACATCTATATATATATACAGGTATATAAGACACATTTGATGTCTGTCTGTTCCCTTATAACTCAAGATCCAGACAACCAAATAACGAGAAATTTGGTACACGTATACAAAATTACATGGGGAAGGTTCTTAAACAGGTTTCGCGTTCGTAATTCTTTCTAAATTTTTTAAAATTTAATTTTTAAGTGATTTTCCAGTGTTATGATGTCATATGATGTCACGTTTCTCACTAAGTGGAAAATTTATACTTTACACGCAGTTTTTCAAGATTATTACACATTTTTACTGTAGCTATATTTATCAACTGGAATATTTATTCAATTTTTCTATTCTATGATATTTAATTAGGATTATTTTTCGAATAAATAATATTTTTAAGGATTATTCTTTTAACAACTAAAATTTTGTTTTGTTGTTTTGGCAACATTTAGGTATTATCGCGGGATGTTTATGTGTGTGATTTTGCTTACAAATTACTACTTATTTATTTATTTCTTTAGAATGCGAAGATTATAATTTTTTGACAAACTAAAACTTCTTATTGATAAGGGTTATATTTCAGTTCGGTTATACTGTAGTATAGAGGGGCCACTTTTTGGATTTGGCGATTTTTCTTCGGATTTTTCGATTTTTATCTAAATGTCATGGTGATATATCGAATTCATTCTAAAATAAATAATACCGAAAAAAGTACCTTGGCGACTACTTTTACTCACAAAAATAAAGGACTGCACCAAGTAGCCCCCTATACTACAATTGATCCAATAATATGGTTCTTTGCAATTTCATGTGTCTTTATTTTAACCTTTAAGGGCTTACCTATTGGCTTCAGTGCATAAAATTGACATGCAGAAAATCATACTTGGGTAATCATACTGCCCAAGCAAAAGCAGTGTTGGTAGTAATTACATATCAAACTGTAATAGGCATCAGAGAATGATCAAAACAGACAAATGGCTTAAATATCTGTTGAGGAAGCAGGTAGTCGTATTTAAGAGTATAATATTGGCTTCAGTGCATAAAATTGCCTTGCAGAAAATCAAACTCGGGTAATCATACTGTCCAAGCAAAAGCAGTGTTGGTAGTAAAGAGTGTTTTTTTTCCAGGTATAGAAGTTTAAGTTGGCATTACTTTCCAAGATGGGGACCGATTTAACAGCTGTCAAGGGATTTATTCTCAGTTTAGATTGGCAATTCGTCATGAATAGACTCACGCCTGAACAACGCTTTCAAATTGTGCAATTTTATTTCGAAAATAATGGTTCTGTGCGGAATTTTCATAAGCGAATTTTGTTTAGCGATGAAGCGCACTTCCGGTTGAATGGCTACGTGAACAAACAGCACTGCCGCATTTGGAGTGAAGCTAATCCACAAGTGTATGTCGAAACACCGTTACATCCAGAAAAACTGTTTGGTGCGCTTTATGGGCTGGTGTAATCCTTCATCAAAAACGATGAAGGCCACAACATTACAGTCAATGGTGATCGGTATAGAGCCATGATTAATAACTTTTTCATTCCTGAATTGAACAATCATGATGTCCAGAAGCTGTGGTTCCAACAAGACGGCGCAACATGTCACACAGCTCGTGCCACAATCGATTTATTGAAAGACACGTTTGGTGACCGCCTAAATTCACGTTTTGGACCTGTGAATTCGCCTCCAAGATCTTGTGATTTAACACCGCTAGACTATTTTTTGTGGGGCTATGTAAAGTCATTGGTCTATACGGATAAGCCACAAACGCTTGACCATTTGGAAGACAACATTCGCCGTGTTATTGCCGATATACGGTAACAAATGTTGGAAAAAGTCATCGAAAATCGGACGTCCAGATTGGACTACATCCGAGCCAGCCGTGGCAGTCGTATGCCAGAAATCATATTTAAAATGTAATGCCACAAGATTATCTTTCGAATAAAAAAAATTCATGTCAATCGAATAATACATCGTTGTTTTATTGCAATTTAAAGTTCTATACCTCTAAAAAAACACCCTTTAATTACATATCAAACTGGAATAGGCATCAGAGAATGAGCAAAACAGACAAATGGCTTAAATACCTGTTGAGGAAGCAGGTAGTCGTAAGATAAATTATTTTTGGAACTTATGTACTATCCTAAGAATCTCGCGAACGTTCAAAATAACTTGCCAAGTTGGCAACCACGATTTCGCATGTCATATATATGCTGAATTGTGAGTCATGTGCTTCGTTTCATATAATGTGACCAATAGGTTGCGGTTATATGTAAGTAACTTATTTTTTCAAATTATGCTTTTGCGTTGATAAAGTTAGTTCAGTTCTTTTATGTAAGTTAATGTTAGTATTGTACTTCATTTTTCAATTTATTTTTATGCTCGGGATATATATACTTTGGATAATTTTTTTAGTACTTGCGTATTATTGCCCAATCACCAACGTTCAAGACAACTCGCCACTTTGGCAATCCCAATTTTGTATGCGTTGAATTTGAAAAAAATCATGTGCTTCATTTTGTATAATGTCACAAATAGGTTGCAATAATATGTAAGTACCTTTAATTCTGTACATTACTGTAACATTAGACTGGCCGCAACATACCAATTTGGCGTGATTTCAAAATCATGCCAAAAATTAGTAGCCAACCAATATGAAATTAATATTATGAGTATTATCTTAGCCTGTTTTATCTTTCCCTCCTGTAATCCTTAATTAATTCATATATAATTTTTTTTTATTTTAGTACTTATATATTTTTTTTTTTTTTGGTTATTATGTACTGCAAATATTTTTTGCACATTGCGATGTCTTTGGCAAAATTAATCAGTGGTATTTTTCTTAAATATGTTTGTTATCTGTTTTTGACAATTTTTAAAATTTTGTTTCATGTCTGTCTGAAATACAAATAGAAAAATAAATATTTTACAATATATATATTGTGTTTGTACGAAAATGTTTATACTGTGTGATTTATTCAAAATATTGAACCGTCTTTTATTTTTTATATCTTTTTAAGATTTAATTTTATTTTATAACTAGCTATACCCAGCTAAATTTTGATGTGGCTCAGTCAGCTTTAAAAGACTGGTATAAACCGTAAAGTATGTCATGAGGCTTACAAAAGTAATAATACACAAGAATTCAAACAAATCTATATACATATAAGACACATTTGTTGTCTGTCTGAATAAACTTTCTCTTTCACACTACATCATTTGGACAAATTTTCAAAAATTGTTTGTGTGGTTGGTAGTTAATTATAACGCTATAATTTTAATTGAATATGCATATATTGCATTTTTTAGTATAAAATAATTACAACTACTGTACTGTATTTTTTGGAGTGAGTGAATATTCATGTTACACTGTTCAGCTACACGAGGGCTTTTGTCGACGGACCACGTAATTTTGAACCATGGTCAAGTGACGTGGACGACACCTGAACTGGCACCCTCTTTTCGTAACTACCACGCTACACCAATTTAGCAGGAGTATTCTACCAATACTTAGCTGGAATATTCTTTGAAATCCACTCTTCCAAGATATATGACAGCACGGGTTCTATGATGAGTATTTTAGAGGAGAAGGCGAATAGTTTTGTTGCAGATATTGCATTTTCAGCTGACGGCGTTTTCAGCGGATTGCAAAGATTATCATTTTTGTCCCAAAAAGAGTTTATGTCAAAATTTAAGTGTCTTATGTTTTTGTATGTTTATGGAAACCTTAGAAAACGATTTGACTAATTATTTTAAGTGAACGGTGCATATAATTAATTTTACACAGTGTAATATCTTTAATTAATTTATTAGCTCTAACCGATTAAATTTCCCTAAGTGGAGCATTTTGTTTATGTATATCCCTTAATTTTTAATGTAGTGACCTAAAAAATATTGCATGAAAAAAATTGCAGTAAATCATAATGCGGTAGATAAAGCATTAACGTGCATCGCTCCCCTACACGGCGGGTCTTACAAAGCTCTAATAAAGTTTGAGCTATGAAAGTAGCTAGACATTTGCCAACTTGACTCTATCGACAACATTTCGCTATGTTTTTCATTGAATTGCCATTGTTATTTAGGAAACGGTGTTGCTTGCGAGTATTACAATTTTAACATAAAATAAATTCAACAGAAAGTAATATTAATGTATGACACTTTCAGATATAAATTATTTACAATATTTTTTTTAAGCGTCACAAAACTTTTAACAATGTGTTACTTTTGCTGAGTAGAGATCAGCTTAGGGAGGTATTTTCAAAAATCGACCCTCAAAAGTGTAACGGGGCGTTATAAATATAAAAAATTCCTTTTTAGCAGCTGTTAAATCTACAGACTTAAAATTTAACAAAGGTACTTTTTTCTTTCTTTTTTTTCTTCAGCTGAGATAAGCGAAAAGCTTTTTTTGTTTAATTTGCAATTCACTTAAAATTAACTCAATAAAAACTTTTTATCCTTCAATCTGTGTTGTTTCATTTTTCAGTTCACCCGTGCGAAGAACGTGTATACCTGCTAGTTCATGATAAAATATATTAAGAGAGTAGTGGTGCACAGGGTGTATCATGCTCCAACACGCCGGCGAATATATTATTTTCACTTTGTCGATTTTCAGGAACAAAAAACAGTAAAAAATTAATTATTGAATAAATAATTAGCAATAATTAATAAGATAAATTATTAATAACAAATACTTAATTAAATTGTACGTACTATATATTAATTTATAGGGTAATAATCAATCGAAAAATAAATCAAGGCCTTAGGGGCTTGGGTCGGACCCCTCTCCCCCTGTGTGCGCCACTGCAAGGGAAATAGAAAAATAAATGACGATATTTATTGAAGTAAATATTTGGAAATTTTACACAGTATTCAGGACATAAGTATCGTTTTAAAGAGGATAAATAACAGAATAGAACAAGAAAAAAAAAACTCCATCGTAACTCCAGGACTTAAGCGCAAATTTAATTTACAAGACAATGTAATGTATAGAACATGTAACTGTTTAGACAATTTTCATCATATTTTTTTAGTCTGCAGAAGATACACACATATCATTGAAATAATTTGATATTTTTCCAAAATCTATTCCCTGATCAACATTTATATTTTTTTTACAGAAAATTGAACGTTTTAAAACCTATTAACTTATTCATATTTTTCAAAGGGATAATAGACTTATGTTGCTCTACATCCCTTACGATAAAAAATGAACAATTATGGATAAGAAAAAAATAGTTATATCCTCCCCCTTTTCCCCCAATAGTCAAAAGAAATGGTAATAACTTTAAAAAGGATTCCCAATTTATGTGGGTCTAGATATATAACAAACATCTCAATAATTTAAACATGTTTTACAGCTTTCTTTTTGTGTCATTAGAAGTACGACATCTAAAAATGGTGGGGATATCGAGATAATTAATCTGCGATGAAGGAAATATTTTAAAGACTCTATTTAATTTATGCAAAACGTTGTCCATTTTAATACTTTCACTGACCGCTCGAGAGAAAATAAAGACTCCCCAGTTCGACGAGTGATCCTAGCGTACTTGACTTGTATAGAGATCTATAGAGTATTTACATCACAATAGTTCCTAAAGAATGACGTGCAGAAGTGAGCAGCAAAGCCTCTAGTAATTTCTAAAAATTGTAAATACATTTCAGATACTGTCAATTTTTATACACATTTATCACATCACTTCAACCGTCGCCCCTCCGGTATAGTAGTTACTGACGGTGACTGATGTGCCGTAGGGCCTGGGTTTGAATCCCGGAGAAGGCATGGATGTTTGAAATGTATAATGCCGTGGTAGGTATTACGTCGATCGAGATCTACCAGTGGACCATCAAGAAGATTTTAGCAATTAATAATTATATACAGAAAATTCAAGATTGGCTGACAGTACGTAGACTATAAGAGTCTCTTACCGACTACAACAACTAAAACTAACTTTAGATGAAAATGTTATATTTCTTAACGTATTTTGAATTGTTTCATAATAAATGCATCGTTTGATATTATTATATTTACGGCTATCATTATTATGCTTGTGTATCTTGCGTTTTGGTTTAAACGAGGTTTTAAAAGAGTTGTTGCAAAAGGTAAGTACATATTCCGTGTTTATTATTAAGTTATGATAATAACCTTTTCCTTACCTCACCGTACCTACGACACTGGGCAGTGGCGCACACAAGAATTTTTCAAGAAAGGGCGAGGGTCTACCCTTCTTGTATCATAAACCCCAATACGTAGCCAAACATATTTTTTTTAATTTGTCGATTGTCGGGAGCAAAAAACAGCACAAAATAAATTACTGAATAAATAATTAAAATTAATTACTAAAAAATACTAATAACAAATGTGCTAAATTACATTTTACGTTCTTTTTACATGTGATTGTAACCAATCGGAAAATAAAATCAAGAGCTATGAGGTAGGGTCTGGACCCCCCCTCTTGAGCGCGCCACTAACACTGGGTGGACCGCAACCCACCTTGAAAAAATTAGAAGTAGCCCGTACCTACCCAACCCTGGTATAATATCTTTTGCGGCATGGGGGGTACTCTAAATACCCGTCGAGCCACGTCCTCTCGTGAGATTGGTGGAAGGGGAAGAGAGACCCCTGCTCTCCCCCAGGGTGTTTTCCCTCTAAATTAGGGTGGAACCGAGCTAAAAAAGAAATCGCACTGTCACCTGTACGGAGCTCAAGACTACGGTCAACGACAGGCGTACATCTAGAAATCCTACCTGTCTCAGGCTCTAGTAACTCTCCTTCCTTCTTTTCGGGAAGGACAAGACAACAACATCCCTTTAACTGTTGTTATTTTGATGATTTGGGTGCGTGACGGATCTATACACATTTTTCCAACTAATCCTCTTGGGAAATCTTTGGGCTATCCATTCGCGTTATTCACAACCAACCTTCCGGAAGAAGACAATCGTGATATTCAAATTAACTTACTATATATAGTCGAGGTTTTCTAGCTTGTGAGAGAGAAAGAGAGAAGATATACTCGAGTCAGGTGAGATGCTAATGAAGGTATAATATTAGAATTATAGTAATTTGATTCTTATTAGAAGGACACTTTAAAACAGCGTTTCCCAACCTTTTTTTTGTGCCATGCCCCACTTTAACCTTTCTAAAGTTTTTATGCCCCCCCCATGTAACATACATAATATTTAATATTAGAAAATTGATTTGTTCACTTAAGAAACATAAATGATGGATTCTAGGAATAAATCACTATCAAATTGTTAACAAAACACAGTAAGTAAAATTTCAAAATATATAATGAAAAACAGAAATTAAAATTCAAAATAATTTTAATAATAATTTTTCCATATTAATTTGTCTTTTTAATTTAGTGAGATCCTTGTGCTTGATACTTGCTGCAGAGAGATTTTATAATGGGTTCCAATCAGTGGCGTAACGTACACCCCCGCATTGCGGGGGGCCCAGGGCTCTAGAGGGCCCACAGCCTGACTATCGACAAGTACCTACCCTTTGTAAAATCCAACTTGGGGGGGCCCAAAACCTGACTTTGCAGGGTGACCCAAGTGTTCTCCGTTACGCCACTGGTTCCAATTTGGTTAGCTTAAGTCTCAAATCCCCACGTTATGTTATATCCAGCCGATTTCTTTTTTTCTTTTAGTAAATCATTTACAGCACTAAATCCCCATTCAGCCAAAAATGAAGATGGAAATGGTAGTAATAGCTTTCTTGCGCATTTGGTTGAGTTTGGGTATTTGATTTCTGTTTCCTCACAAAGCCATGCCATCGCACCTTTTATACTAAATAAAGTTTTAACTGAGTCATCATTTTGCAATTCGGCGAGTTCTGCTTGATACTGCATATTTGATATATCAGACAAATCCACTAACATTGGCTGCATCATCCATGTTGGGAAATCAATTTGTTTTAAATCTAAAAATCTTTCTTCAAATGATTCTTATTCAAATGATTTACAATAACAAGTAAAGCGGTATCAGTTACTTCACATTTTTGGAGCCAGTGGAACTGTTCAAAGTTTTGTTGTTAATATGTTTCTGACATAACTCGGTATTGGTAATAAAACCAAATATCTCCGCTTTTGCATCGACAAGAGTTTTATTTGTTCCTTGAAGTTTTTCAAAGATATCGGCTAAATAGCTCACAGATGCTTTACCATCGATTGTTAATAGGTGCTTCATTTCTGGTTTGTCGTTCAAAAAATCACTAAGAGTATCAAACAGTTCCATAAATCTTTTCAAGCAGTTTTCTTTAGATAGCCACCTTACTTCAGTAGAAAGTAAAAGTCTCACATGGTCTTCATTTTGTTCTTCACAAAATAGCTTGAAAAGACGCTCACATTTGGTACTAGCTTTAATAACATTAACACATTTTATTACAGTATGTAGTACTTCGTTTAGAGCAGGCGAGATGTTTTTAGCTACCAAGTTTTGCCTATGAATAACACAATGTACAAGAATCATTTCTGGATTCGCATCTTTCATCAATTTTAAGCAGCCATTTTTCTTGCCCACTGCAGCACAAGATTTTATATCTTTCATTGGTATATCATTGACATCTATAAGTAGTTTTTTAGCTTATTAAATATATCTTTGGAGGTAGTAGTGCTTTCTAATCTTTTACAGAACAACATTTCTTCTGCAAAATGCTCTTTATCAATAAACCTATCTTACGTAAGTTATCAATACAGCCTCACTATCTCTCAAAGTTGATTCATCCATTTGCACTGAGAATTTTCTTGTTTTCAGATTTTCAACAATTTTTTTTTCAATATCTTCGCCCATTTCATCTATTCTTCTGCTAACAGTATTTTTACTGAGTGGCATAGCTTTTACATCTTTGTCATCTTTTTCGAGAACCGTTTTGAGGAATGCTGATATTGACGGTTTTATTAAATTTTCTTATAGTGTAATTTTTTCCTGTTTTAACAATGAATAAAGAAATTTGATAACTAGCTTCAAGAACACAATTATTAGTTGAAGTATGTGCAGTAAATAGCGACTTTATTGTTGTTCTGTTTTCAAAGTTTTCCTTCAATGTTTTAAAGTAACTCAAATCTGAATTAATATGAGCACTATGTTTCACCTTCAAATGCGCCTCAAGACGACCTCGTTTCATTGATTCCTTACTCAAGAATTGCTGGCATAAAAGACAAAAAGGAATCCGCTCATCTTGAACAGCAAGTATGAACCCAAATTTTAAATATTCCTCCGAATATTGACGAGTTTTTTTCTTGCTTGCACTACTCATTTTACTATGGGCTATAAGAAATAAAAATAAAATCATTAAAAAATAATATTAAAATATGTGTTAAATTCAATTCACTGTGACATAGAGCAAAAGTATACAAAAAATGCATATTTATTTAAATGTATATAACACATTTACTACACTGCCACCGCAAATCAAAAGGTACCTATATTTTTTCTATTAAAAAAATTCTCTGGAAAGTTACACTTCTACAATTAAAATAAATAAAAATACTTACCAATTATATCTATACAATAAATATGTATATTTATAAAAACAACGAGCTTTTACTGCAGTTTTGACGAACACTTATTTCAGATTAAGACCAACAGAATGATGTAAAACATTACAGGTGTTGCGATAGGCCAATTAGGTGCAAACAACTGCACTGTTTAGCAAATTTCTTGACTGGCCGGGGTTATGCCCCCTCCCGGCAGACGGCACACTCCGCGGTGAACCCCGGACGAAGCCAATCACCCAGTTGATATTTTGGTCTCTCGTCAAACGAAATTATGCCTAATAATAATTTAAGAATTTGCTTTTTTTGATAAATTTGGCACCGATATCTAGCATTGCATTTAAATGGCCCGGAGCGGAAGGGTTAGTGTTGTGTCGTATCCATTTTCGAATTGCCCCCCTGCGGAACGCTCCCCCCCTGTGGGGCATGGGTCCCACGTTGGGAAAGACTGCTTTAAAGTGACGATTGTTGACTAGGATTGATTTGATATTAGATTAAATCGGATGATAGGTTTGATCTTTTATTAAAGTAAGGATCAAGTTTGATAGTCTCCTAATCGCTCACGCCTTACTGTCATTGTTCCACTTTCATTGTTAACATTGAGATATTCTCTTACTACTATTTGTTGAAATTGTGTCTGTTCTTTGAGTGGAAATAAATAGATTAGTTGAATCATATCGAGTGTTTCTTCCCTTAACCCCACACATCTAGGTGCTCGCGAGAGGCGAGGGCCTCTGACAGATGCACAAATCTTCGCCATTATACTAAGAGATGAAGCCGAAATAAACTTCTTCGATATGTATTCGGGTATAAAACAATAAGATGCACCCAAGAAAAAAAAAAAGAATTACCCCGTGTAACACTCGGGCGTGACATTTTGGAACTTTAATGCCGTGCCTGAGATTATCTCGAGCATGATAGTTAAAAGGTTAATGAAAATTGTTAAATTCCAGGTTTTCATTTTTCTTGAACTTACCTAAGACTCTTTTTTAATGACACATAGTTACTTAATTTTTTAGTATCTATCTTTCTTTTCCTTTCGATTTTTCCTATAATTACGAGTATTATTTTTTGACCCCTGAAAAATGTATGAAATTTTATAACTTTATCTGCATTGAAATCTCAAGCTTCCCAAGAGAATATCATCCGATTGTGTTTTTGTGCGGGTTGTATTATGCCCGGTAGAAAGCGCCGTCTGTGGGTAACACACGAGGCAAAATAATGATCAATACAAACATTCGCTACTTTGTCAGCTCTATTTGTAATTGCTAGCTGTTATTCCCGTTCTTCGCACGGGTGAATTGAAAAATTAAACAATACAGATTGAAGGACAAAGAAGTTTTTAATGAGTTAATTTTACGTGAATTGCACATTAAACAAAACAAAACAAAATCTTTTTGTATATCTCAGCTGAATAAAAAAAAACCCTGTTTGTTAAATTTAAGTCTGTAGATCTAATAGCTGATAAAAATGGGTTTTTTTATCTATAACTCCCCGTATCTCGCTGGTCTATTTTTGAAAACACCTTCCTAAGCTGATCTCTGCTCAGCAAAAGTAATACATTGTTACAAATTTGTGTAATAAACACTTTAAAAAGTGTAAATAATTTATAACTGGAAGTGTAATACGTTAATACTACTTTTTGCTGTGTATTTAGTTTATGTTAGCATTGTAATCAGCCTCACACTCCGCCTGCTCAAGCTTTCGCAGTTCCTAGAGTAGACAAAACAAAATACAAAGTTTTGCCTCACACATTAAAGATATGCTGTCGTGGGCTTTTTGCAGATGGCAGAATTTTTTCCTACTTACTTGACAATTATCGTTATATTTTGGACACTTCACACAATATCTTTATAAATTATAGCCTATGTGTTATTCTGATGTATAAGCCATATTATTGTAAAGTTTCATTAAAATCCATTCAGTTGTTCTTGTGTGAAGGAGTACCAAACGACCACACAAACTTTTACGTTTATAATATTAGTAAAGATAATAGGCTCTACAAACTTCGCGTAACAAATAAATCAAAATAGTTAGTTCAGAAGCAAATTTTATTTTTTATTTTTGGAGGACGCTTATTCAAAAATGTACCTCTAAAATGTCGATTCAAAGGAAATTCTCGGAATAAATAAATAAATGGGCACTGACAGAGAAGTTCGACACGGATAATGAGACGAACATAGTAAATATGTGCAAGGGACAGGGTGGGGGGATGAGATAGTTCGAATTCTGAACACAAATGCGGTGAGAAAAAAACCGATCAGATTATTGAGACTTCGATTCATGGAGCGGTTTGTAAACAAATTCAAGGTTCTGAACCTGGAAGATCCCTGCTTCATCGTATTTTTTGAGAAATATCAGGATCAACGGGATAAACGAAATGCATTATTATTAGAAAGGGAAAAGTAAAGAGTGCATTTTCAATCAAATGCAAATTGACGAATAAATTTCATTTTAATTTGAACAACGATATATAAAGAGTGTTTTTTTTTTCCAGGTATAGAAGTTTAAGTTGGCATTACTTTCCAAGATGGGGACCGATTTAACAGCTTGTGAAGATCCCCTTGGATCTCACTTTGAGAACGAGAATGATTTTGAGTCGAAGAAGAACCAGTAGCCATTTTAATGAATAACTTTCTTTATTTGGTTATCTTTCCCAAATAGAATCAAATACTTTTAATAACAAATAATTTAAAATAGATATACGAGGTTTAAAAGGGACTTTCCTTTAAATTTACTTAAATATTTAATGATCCAATTAATTAACAATTAGAATATATATCACGCAGAGATTACCGCAATAAGAGATCCCAGAGTTATATTCAATAATATTACTATTGAACATTTAACTTTAATCTCACTCTTAATATAAAGCTTTAATGAGACTTTAATTATAAATCAATATTTACCACACTGCAGCTCAGCTCTTCCTGAGATTAATTTATCCACCTAGAAATCTTCAATAATAAATCTCTAACTTCACTATTATACCTTCCTGCTTCAATCTCACTCTCCTACTGCTTTTTCCTTTACTATTCCGTTTGACTTAAATACTTTATCTAATCTGCATAATAAGGAATCCCTGTCCTCTTTTTGGAGCTGATTGGAAATAGGTAGGGGAATTAAATTTTCATAAAAAAGACGTCTCAGAAGGTTAGTGATAAAGTTCGGTATAGGTTTCTCACAAGCTGTCAAGTGATTTATTCTCAGTTTGGTTTGGCAATTCATCAAAACGATCATCAAGCAAGGCGTAGATTCGTCGAATGGGCCTAAAACGAGATTGCCGTTGTTCCCGATTTTCATAAGCGAATTTTGTTTAGCGATGAAGCACACTTCTGGTTGAATGGCTACGTCAACAAACAAAACTGCCGCATTTGGAGTGAAGCTAATCCACAAGTGTATGTCGAAACACCGTTACATCCAGAAAAATTGACTGTTTGGTGCGCTTTATGGGCTGGTGGAATCCTTCTTCAAAAACGATGAAGACCACAACGTTACAGTCAATGGTGATCGGTATAGAGCCATGATTAATAACTTTTTCATTCCTGAATTGAACAATCATGATGTCCAGGAGCTGTGGTTCCAACAAGACGGCGCAACATGTCACACAGCTCGTGCCACAATCGATTTATTGAAAGACATGTTTGGTGACCGCCTAAATTCACGTTTTGGACCTGTGAATTCGCCTCCAAGATCTTTTGATTTAACACTGCTAGACTATTTTTTGTGGGGCTATGTAAAGTCATTGGTCTATGCGGATAAGCCACAAATGCTTGACCATTTGGAAGACAACATTCGCCGTGTTATTGCCGATATACGGCCACAAATGTTGGAAAAAGTCATCGAAAATTGGACGTCCAGATTGGACTACATCCGAGCCAGCCGTGGCAGTCATATGCCAGAAATCATATTTAAAATGTAATGCCACAAGATTATCTTTCGAATAAAAAAAAAAAAAATTCATGTCAATCGAATATTACATCGTTGTTTTATTGCAATTTAAAGTTCTATACCTCTAAAAAACACCCTTTATATATATATATATATATATATATATATATATATATATATATATATATATATATATATATGTGTGTGTGTGTGTGTATATACATATATTACTGTAATAAATTAAACTCAGTGGTGCAACAGCCCATGAGGGTCAAGGCCTACTGTGAATACGGGATCATTCGGCGCTGAGGTGCATGAGCCGATGTCCCGATCAGGCGGTCAGCCGAAAGCGAAAGTCCTCAGTCCCCAAGGAAGTTTGGTAATCATTTATCGAGCCACCAAAGGGATGAAAGGCTGAGACGACCAAGCTCAACCTGAGGATAGAGCCCCGGACATGTGGTGTGGAAGTGCGATACGCTTCCACTTGACCACTGGGCCTCATTACAGGAAGAAAGGATAATTTTCAATGCCTATTCTTTCTTTTTAAAAAAGTATGTGAATGCCCCAAATTTAATAAATAAATAAATGAAAGTTTTTAATCGTTACACAACAACTATTTCGTGTTTTATTTTGCCCAAGGTAAATTCTGAATTATTTGTAATCAGCTAGAAAATTTTACTTAGAAAGCGGTCATTTGATAACCTTCGATAGAAATAGTTACACATAAAATCTGTCGGTAGTTTTAGTATTAATTACTATGCAGCTAGGGATTGCAATACCGGGATACCGAATAGCGGTATTTTGAGCCATTTGTACAATTTTGTAATACCGGTATTCACAAGTTCTAACACCGTTTCTTCGGTATTTACTAGAAAAATATATACTAATTGCAAATCAAACAGAACATATGATAATATTAGATTCTAAAACACGTTGAAACAGTTTACTCCTATTGATGGGAACGATTTTTGAAACTGAAAAATCCAATCCAAAAAGAAATAATCGAATAAACCTGCAAAATATTTTTTCCGATAGGGAATTCGGCTTTATAACCATAAATGTATCTCAACTCTACTTCCAATAAAACTGACTGTTTAAGCATTATGTCGGAGAAATTCTAATTTATTAACAGCTAATGCAACGATAAATTTCATGTTGCAGTCCCTGAATGAACAGCCCATATTACTATCTGAAGAATTACATGTTACATTGAAAAATCGCACAGAAGAGAGGCATATTGATGTAGAACATGTTTTACGGTATTTACATAATTATAATGATTTTAAAAATGAAAATGAAAAAGAAGAAAAGAGACTAACCAATTCAAATTTGATCAAATTTATAGTAAATTTTCTAAAAATTTTTTGCCCACAAACCTATTCACACTCAGAAGAATTCGGAACAGTTATCGAAGATGTTGGCACTAATGTCGAGTGAAAAGGAATTATCTCTTGAACAAAAATTAGAATTAACGAAAACTAAAAAAATTTCAACAAACCAATTTACAATTCAGAAATCTACTATTTCCAAAACCATCCGACGAGAAATCGAATTATTTGAAGATGAGGGATTTAGAGGTAAATTCTTGGAAAAAGCATATCGCGCATTGTTAAGGTTGTCTTCGATAAAAGTGCGAGAGCTCTAATTAAACGCGAAGCACATTTTCAGACAGAAAAATGACCCAATTTCCATGGAAATTTGCAACATTATATCTCGCACCTCTGTCAACAATATAGTGTTTTTAAAAATTTCAAAATATTACGTGAATACTTTCTTTTTTGTTTTAATACGTGAAGGCAAAGCCCATTTAACATTACGGTATAGGATAAAATTGCGAAACACATTTTATACCAGAAAAAATGAATCAACTCGGTTAAAAATGGAAGCATGATAAAAACTGCTGCTCTCTAAAGGATAGTGAAGCCAGAATATCATATTAATTTTTCATTTCTTTTATATCTGAAAAAATGTTCCAAATTTGAGTCTTATTCTTTAACATTAACCGAAAACAGCCTTAACAGTACCACCTAGCGTAGATGTCGAAAGCGCGTTTTCGACAGCTGGTAATTTTTGCACAAAATTACATTCCAGGCTTAGTGCCAGTACAATTAATTCAGGAATTATGTTTTTTAAGATCACATTTCAAAAAAATTTGTAATAGTACCACAGACACTTTTCTGTGATTTAAGAAAATAAGATGTTCCTTTACTTTTTTTGTGATTCTTTATGTACTGTTATAATTTTTTTTTTGTGTGTGATATTTACACTCTCTAATAAAACTGGCAAATATAATACAAAAAAAGAAAACAAAAAAACCACCTGTATTTTCTTTCTCTAAAATTTCTGCTACCGGTATTAAGATCTAAAAAATACCGAATATCGGTATTGAACTTTTGGTACGATATTGCAATCTCTATTTGCAACTCTCCCTCAATTTAAGCGAAATGTTTTTCAACTCTCCCCGTTTTAGAACAAAATCCGATATCAGAAAATAATCCAACCAACAGAATAATTACACGTGAAATCCAAATAAGGCCTATCAGAGCAACAACCCCCGACCAGTGTCCTTCTCTCTCCAGGGACCCCGCGTCACCCGATGCGGCGGTCCTTTGACCGAGAATCGTCTCAGGGGCGCCAACACCTTCCTGATTTGATTACGGAACGCAGACGATCGCATTTCCGGACCCTCCCATGCCTTTCATATGCACATCCCTCGCTTTTTCCTTCCATGCTAATGGAGGGGGTGAAAGTGCTATTAACAGGCCACTTTTCCTGATCTTAAAATAGGGTTAGCATGTGATTTTTAGGGGTTGGGGTTTTCAGATGTGTGCCTTACAGCGAGTGTTTAGTCCGTAATAAAAAAAAGTAATAAAGGGTATTCTTTATCGTATTCTCGAGAGAGAGACATGAATGTATTGTGGGTACTAAAAGCTGTGAATATGTAAGTGTGCATTTTTTGCAGTATCCCTAGTGAATGGTGATGTGTAAAAACAAACATTGTTAGTATTAGATTGAACGCATACAATAATCGGTCGCGTTTAAATTGTGTTTTATTGTTTTGCTTTTTAAAATAATGTTTATGTGCAGAAAAAGAAATCAAAGTTGAAGAAGAGCACTAAAAGATGAACAATAAGCAAACTATAACCAGATTCGAGATCCAAACACAGATATTTAAATCTATATCATTATAGGCCGTAATACAGCATAGTATAAAATTATGTTTACTAAGATAATTATAAACTAAGAATATAAAGTTAAATACTAAAATGACAGGAATATTATTAAGAATATTTTTGTACTTGTCTACACTATAATACTAAGAATAAAAATAAAAATGATTGGAACATATTATTTTTAAGAACGTCCCATCTGTGAATTTAATGTGCCTGTCATTAAATGTAGATAATACGTGGAAAGAGTGACGCACACAAGGGGGGGGGGACGCCCTCCTAAAGCTCTTGATTTTTTTCCCCGATTGATTATAATTCTAAGTATATAGTACGTAAAATTTAATTAAGTATTTGTTATTAATGATTAATTTTATTAATTAATGCTAATTATTTATTCAATAATTAGTTTTTTACTGTGTTTTGTTCCCGGAAATCGACAAAATCAAAAGGAGCATGATACAAGAATAGAATACCCCGGACCCCCCTTGAAAAATTCCTGTGTGAGCTACTGCATGGAAATATATATTTACTGCATATTTTTCAATAATAGCTAACTGTTACACATAATCTATGTACAAATTATAATTTAACCCATACACAAATTCCTCATACAGATAATAAAATGAATTGGGTATTTTTCTTCAATACAAATGATCGCCAAAGCGTCGATCACGAGGTACTAATAATTCGTGGGAGCATTTAGAGACTAAAGCTAAATGATTCCCTACTTATATCGTGGATCACTTTGATTTTCAGAAAGACAAGGCTGCATAAAAAAATAATTCATCTGTAAAATCACTTTCTTCAAGCTCTGAAAATATTTAGCTTCTTGTTCCTAAAGAAAAATACGCAGTTTCGCCCCACGTTTGCCTCTAATTAAAGGCAAAGCTCTGCTCTGCAAATTATCTATGTGAGATTTATTTTTCCAGTACGAAATTTATTAAAAATAAGTACAGAAACAGACTTACTGATGAACACTTAAGGAAATGTATTCGAATAGCAGCCCCTACCTACTTTTTACATCAACCCGGCATCACTCGCGCCAAAATAACAACCATAAGTTCACGCGCAGGCACTTTCATACCCAAGGTTGTTTACATTCTGTTTTTACCGTAAAATCTGTATACAAAAGTTAAAAACGAAGAAAAGTAGGAAATACAATATGTTTATTACATTTTTCATACGTTAATTTAGTTTTTCTGCTTTTTTATAAGGGTTTTTTAATATCGTCCTCCTCCACTCCTTTAATATCGTCGTGAGTGAGTGCGATGTTTTCACTGGATCTTAATTTTTTTTTAATCTGTATCTTTTTAAAACTAAACATATAGGACTAAACTTCTCTATTTTTTTTTAAATTCAAAAACTTTGGAATTTCTTTTTTTATTTCCTCTTATTGTTCCGGCAATAGTTTTTTTTTTTTTTTTAAAGTTCATCTGAAAGTGGATAAGATGTGTACTAGATGTCTCCTTTAAAATTACGTTCTTCCCAAATGTTTTTTGTGTCTCTACATATAAAACATTTTTAACAATGTCTCCTTCTAAATCTGGATCGAGTTCAGTGGAGGAATCATACTTGCTGTTATACTCTTCGTTATTTGATCTTCCTCATAATAACCGCAAAGAGAATTTCTGCATCTGAAAATACTGTTCTACCATATTTATTAAACATTGTATCTATACGCCATAGCATAAGGAAGATTTAAAATGTGCTCATGCATTCAGAGCTGTAACGGTGATTCACGCGCAGGGTGGTATGACATACCCGAAGAGGTGGTATCCAAAAATATATATTCAGAATTCGCCAACAAGCTAAGACCCCTCAAAGGATATGAACTTAAAGTCGGCTACACGAGAAACTATTCATTTTCCAAAAAAGGTTTAGAAGGAGTGTTGAAAAAAGTTAGATAATAGGTATGACACACCCCACGCGGGAAGTGCCGGGTTAAAAATTGACAAAAGAAGATTACATCCTTCTCATTAAAGTTAATCAGTTGAATAAAAAGTATTATATTACTTTTGTTATTTATTACTAACTACACCAATTTCTTTCTAATGTACATTTCAATTTCAGTTTATTATTATTATTTTTTTACTTAACACTGATTATAATTTATTCCAAATTTACTGGAAATGTAAGTTTATACACAATAAACGAATGTAATTTTTTTAAAAGAAAGTTGTTAGCTCATAGAAGGATTTCAAAACTGTGTGGTAGCTCAGAAACTTCATAGGTTGGGTGGCCACTAATCTATACAAAATTTAAAAATATTATTATAATCTTTTATTTTTTTCAGAATTTTTTGAAACTAGAAATCCATTACATTGTGTGCGCGCGCATATATACATCCATGACTAACTTAATATCAAACGGAAAATTCGTGTCAAGAGGTATTGAAGTTGATATTAGGCCTGAAATATATCAATATAGTAACTTGCGGTTCACTTAAACTACGGTTTAATAAGCGTGGACGCTGACTTTTGTATGTTCACACTGTTGTAACGATTCCCACCACACAGCTGTGAATCGGCTTTTTTTGTCGAAATAATCATCCCACGTGCATTTTTACAGCTGCATCTCGAAAGTGGTCTCGCCTTAGACCTCCCCCATAATTTTTTGACACTATGAGATACCCTTTCCCGCCACTAGCAGGATGTAACTAGATGCTAAAAGACGCCGGCCCCTGATCCCCAACACAAGAGAAGAGAGAGAGGGAGAACCAGAGATGTTTTGAAATCTTCGAAACGAACGGGGCTCGAAAGAGAATTCCCCTCTCCCAAACCACATCATTTGAAGTATAATAATCTTTAATAAGTTTAATAACTTCAATGTATAATCTGTAAATAATAGCAGCGACGTAAATAAACTAAATGTTTCAACTGATCAATATCACGCTACTGTTATTTATCTCCAACGCCCCACTGTATTTTGATTCAACTGCATACTTCAGGGTACTTTCTTACATTTTTTTTTTCATAAAAAAAATCGCATAAACAAACCTTATTTATCGGTCTCTAGAATTTTAAATGACAGCCGAATCAGGCGTCTAAATGTTTATTACGCGTTTTACTATTTCACTTTAACTCTGCATAGCTTAAGAGCATTTTTTAAAGAAAATATGTGCAGCGTACTAGTGATAGGAAATATAACTTTATGCAGTTAACTATAATTTAGCATAGAACTGATTCCATTAAAGCAGTGATCTTTAAACTTTTTCGATTCCCGAAACCCTTACAGCAGTGGTCTTCAAACTGTGTTCCACGGAACCCTGGGGTTCCAAACCTCACAATCAAAAAATTCGAAAAGAAATCTATCAATATATATGCAAAATGGATTCAAGTTCTCTAAAATGTTTGTATTATACCCCCAAGAATTTAAAGCTCATTCAAGTCATTAAGAAACTGAAAATTTTATTCATACATAATAACTTTATTTTGCACTACTTTTTAAACTATTATTATAGTACACTCACTTCCAAAAGTTAAGCACGAAGAGGAAAATGCTAATTTCCGGAATCCAATCAGAATTGAAGATGATGCAATTCGCTGCAGAGGTAGATGGAAGTATGTAAATATGTTAGGTAACAGCTCATCGTGCTTTCATGTCAAGAAATACGCAAAAAAGGGCAGTCTTATAAGAAGCCAGCTTTATGAAGGGTTACAGAAGTTGATTATAAGTGCTTATAGAAGGCATTTAAAACTTTCGTACAATTTGTTTTCAAGACATACGTGTTTCTATGACTTCCAGAAAACAAATGGAAGATTCTGAGCGCTGGCGTGCTGTGGGGCGCATTGAAGCAGGACAGTCGATCATATGTGTTACTTTTTTCTTCGGCGTTCATCATTCTGTAATTTCACATTTATGGAAACGATTCCAAACCCCACAGATAGTTGTCCGAAGGCCCAAGGGTTACAACCCCCGCGGAAAATCGATATATTGCTATTGTAGCCAAGCGGAATCACATAGCGACCTCCACACGTGTGACATCTATGGTTACAGCGTCCATTGGTAAGGCTATATCTGCAGCTACTGTACGCCGAAGATTACATATGAATGGACTGTATGTACCTCGAGTTTGTGTTCCTCTATGCGTCCAATCAAGAGGGACACTATTAAAGTGGTGCCGAGAACATGGCAATTGGACTGTGTCTGACTGGGGCAATGTCATGTTTATTGATGAGTCAAAATTTTCTCTGGGGCCAGATGACAAACGTATAAGGATATGGCGTAAACAAGGACACGCAATCAGCCCCAAAACATCACCGAACATCACGCATTCCGAGGCGGAAGCATTATGGTGTGGGCAGGGATTTCATTAGGATACCGCCCCGACCTGCACATCTTTAAACGGGGTTCTGTGACAGCTGTCCGGTATCGAGAGGAAGACCTAGAACCCATTGTGATATTGTACACTGCAGCAGTTGGCCATACTTTTGTTTTAATGGACGATAACGCATGTCCTCATAGAGCTGACATCGTCGATGACTACCTGGAGAGTGAAGGGATTGCGCTTATGGCGTGGCCAGCATATTCGCCAACCTTAATCCCATTGAAAATCTTTGGGATGCTCTCGGCCGTGCTTTATCTTCACCTTTCCTACCTCCAACCACTCTTATTGAGCTGGAAACTGCTTTACAAGAAGAATGGCGATTACTTAATTTTGCGGTGGTTGACCACCTAATTGAAAGCATGGTCAGAAGGTGTAGACTTTGCATACAGATGAGGGGGGATCGCATACCCTATTAATTTCCTTTTTTTCATTTTATGCCGTTTATTTTCACTTTATACATGATTCTGTTTAAGTCTCCAGTATGACATTATCTGATAACTTACAAAAAATTACTATTGTTTTCATTTCTGTATATAATTATTGATTTTGTTTTATGTATCTCTCTCTATATAAGACGCATTTGTTGTCTGTTCCCTTATAACGCAAGATCCAGACAACCAAATAACGTGAAATTTGATACACGTACACAAAATTACACGAGGAAGGTTCTTAAATAGGTTTGGCGTTCATAATTTTCTCCGAATTTTTTAAAATTTAATTTTTAAGTGATTTTTCAGAGTTAAGACGTCATATGATGTCACGTTTCTCACTAAGTGGACAATTTATACTTTACATGCAGTTTTTCAAGATTATTACACATTTTTACTGTAGCTATGTTTATCGGTTAAAATATTTATTCAATTTTTCTGTTCTTTGATATTTAATTAGGTTTATTTTTCGAATAAATCATTTTTTAAGGATTATTCTTTTAACTACTAAAATTTCGTTTTGCTGTTTCGGCAACATTTAGGTATTATCGCGGGATGTTTATTTTGCTTGCAAATTATAACTTACAATTTCAGTGTTTTTCGGAGAATTTATTTATTTCTTTAGAATGCGAAGGTTATAGTTTTGGCAAACTAAAACTTCTTATTGATAATGGTATTTCAGTTCTTATTACTGCGATTAACATAAGTATAGTACTTCCATTTTCGTTATCTGTTTTAGATAGTATGAAATTAATAATATTTTGCAATTTTATGTGTCTTTATTTTAACCTTTAAGGGTATACTATTGGCTTCAGTGCATAAAATTGCCTTCAAAAAATCAAACTTGGGTAATTATACTGCCCAAGCAAAAGCAGTGTTGATAGTAATTACATATCAAACTGGAATAGGCATCAGAGAATGAGAAAAACAGACAAATGGCTTAAATACCTGTTGAGCAAGCAGGTAGTCGTAAGATAAATTATTTTTGGAACTTATGTACTATCCTAAAAATCTCGCGAAGGTTCAAAATAACTTGCCAAGTTGGCAACCCCGATTTCGCATGTCATATATATGCTGAATTGTGAGTCATGTGCTTCGTTTCATATAATGTGACCAATAGGTTGCGGTTATATGTAAGTAACTTATTTTTTCAAATTATGCTTTTGCGTTGATAAAGTTAGTTCAGTTCTTTTATGTAAATTAATGTTAGTATTGTACTTCATTTTTCAATTTATTTTTATGCTCGGGATATATATACTTTGGATAATTTTTTTATTTAGTACTTGCGTATTATTGCACACAATCGCCAACGTTCAAGACAACTCGCCACTTTGGCAATCCCAACTTTGTATGCGTTGAATTAGCAATCATGTGCTTCATTTTGTATAATGTCACAAATAGGTTGCGATAATACATAAGTACCTTTAATTCTGTACATTACTATAATATTAGACGGGCCCCAACACCAATTTGGCGTGATTTCAAAATCATGCCAAAAATGAGTAGCCTACCTATATGAAATTAATATTGTGAGTATTATCTTAGCCTTTTTTATCTTTCCCTCCACTAATCCTTAATTAATTCAATATATAATTTTTGTTTTTTTATGTTTTAGTACTTACATTTTTTTTGGCGATTATGTACTGCAAATACTTTTTTACACATTGCGATGTCTTCGGCAAAATTAATCAGTGGTATTTTCCTTAAATATGTTTTTTATCTGTTTTTGACAATTTTTAAAATTTTGTTTGATGTCTGTCTGAAAGGCAAATAGCAAAATAAATATTTGACAGTATATATATTGTGTTTGTACGAAAATGTTTATACTGATTTAATCAAAATATTGAGTCTTCTTTTATTTTTGATATCTTCTTAAGATTTAATTTTATGTTATAACTAGCTATACCTAGCTAAATGTTGCTGTGGCTCAGTCAGCTTTAAAAGACTGATACACCATAAAATATGCCATGAAGCTTACAAAAGTAATATAATACACAAGAATTTAAACAAATCTATATCTATATATACATATAAGACACATTTGTTGTCTGTCTGTTTGTTTCCTTATAACTCAAGATCCAGACATCCAAATAACGGGAAATTTGGGTACACATTCACAAAATTACTTGGGGAAGATTTCTTAAACAGATTTCGTTCCATCCCAACCTCACTCTGGCCTCTTCCAGCCAAAAAGAGTGCTCCATGTGCATGTTCTGAGCCATGTGTTTATTTTAGAGAAAACTTTACTAAACAAAAGCAGTAAGTAATTTGCAATACTTCTTTGTTATATTTACTTTACTGCAAGCAAATACTGCAACACACAAATATCACATTACTTACTACATTCGATGCCATTCCTGTATCATAGGAATATATTGTCATTTTGTATGAGAAAAAGGGTGAGAGTATAGACTTGCAGACACCATGCTTTTCTCATGGGCAGTTGTATGTGGCCTGCTCTAGAGTGGGCAGAGAGGAAAATCTTTTTGTACACGCTCCAAATGGAACTGCCAAAAATGTTGTCTATCACATTGCTTTAAGATAAATGTACCCTTTTATTGCATGCAAATAAACAGTTTTGTAAGCTTCTACAGAAAACCTTATTTTAAACCCGGGCAAAGCCGGGTACTTGCAGCTAGTAAATATATATGCTACTTTACTGCCATACTTTGTGTCAATCAAAACAGTATTTGTTGATTTTTTTTGCATTTTACATCTTTGTGCTATCTTTTGGAAGTGAGTATATAATAAAAGAATATTTAAAAAAACGCGCGTTTTATCTTTATATATTGTGACGTAGTTGACTGTTGTGAATCCCCATCCTTCGATTCACGATAAGTTTTATAGTTTCACCAGCTGTTAAAGGACAAGTACGACATCTTCGATTGTTGTGAACTCACAACCATCGATTGACACTGAATTTTTAAGATCCACCAGCTGTAAAATGACCAGTGCACGTGGCCATGGGGCCATTGTTTATTGTCTGAACTCGGGGAGTGACGACATCCAGTCGGACAGCCATAATAGTAAAGGAGATCCAGCACTCCATTGACAGTAGGCGAAGCCTGTCTTAAAAGAATCATGTCGTCTTTTCTAGTGTTGAGAGAAGGGGATAATAGAAACAGGTGGCGTGATGGACAAGTGTGTCCAGATGTTGGACAAGGAATTATGGCGCCTTGGGCCAGACGGCCCGGGTGTGTTTTGGTGTGTAATGCACAAATAGGACGAGGGAGGCCGAGAGAGACTTTTGTGACCTGCCAATAAGAAGGGACGAGGGGCGTGTTGTGGACACACCCCTGGTGTTTAAAAGGGTTTTTTTTCAGGAGACGGAAAAAAACTAGAGAGAGGAGCCCGGCCCAGGATGGAGAAAAAGAAGCCCTGGATCGAGAAGGCACGAGAGGAGAGCCCTGGTTCGAAAGGACTGGAAGAGAGCGCTAAAGAAAAGGGCTTAGTCCAAGATTGGAGTGAAAAGGACGGAAAGATGATGAACACCGGTGGCGTTGAGAATAGAATATAGACTGACTGCACCGGCTTGGCGTATGAACTGTACTCTATTCCTTCACTAACAAATTGTTTAGAAAATAAACAAAGCTTTATTTTCAAATTAGGCTGTGACAGTTTATTGATGGCTAGCTACTCACGACGTTACAATATATATTACTTACTAGATTGTGAATAGTTTATTGTTTACTTTCCAGAGTTCCAGGAAATAATTCTGTACTCGTTAGTACAACGTCTTTCAAAATTAAACAGTTTTCTAATGGAAAATGCGTCATTTATGATTGTGGGAAAACACCAAAAACATATCAACAGTTTCGATAGTAAAAATCTAAATTTAAGTAAGAACAGATCCTAAGTTTCATGTTGCAAATTCATGCAAAATACACAGTATTTCTCACACAGCTATAAACATTTTAATGCCCCTCAGAACAATGTGTATAAATGAAAAATATTTCTCAACGTGAGTGGCTACAAAATAAAGTATGGAAACACTAAAGTTTGATTCTAATCAATGGGCAAGGAAACAAATTAAGAACATGGCGTCTAAATTTTAAATATTAAGGTTTATTTTAAAGAAAAACATTTAAGGAAAAACAGTTCGTATACAGTTAGCAAACACTCGTACATGACTTCACTCCGTCGTACCCAAAAACCGAATGGTGAAACTTCACATTCCAAGGGGGGAGGGGGAACTATCCATCCCCTTTAGCAGGTGTTAATGGACCTTTCCACTCCTACAGAAACAAATGAAACTCAAAATATATAAAGCGATTGCAGTTATGCTCATTAGACCCAGACTTCGATAGTTTGTGTGGAAAAATGCAAGCACATATCTCAGTTACTAAGCATAACGCATGGGAGGAAACACTTAGATCATAAACTAATATTATTAATTAGTAAATTATATTAAATGTGGATAAAAATTTTTAATAAAAAATGCAATACTTTTTTTAATTGCCTTTACATTGATCTATTTATCTATTTTAAAAATATTATTTTATGATTTATTCTTATAGTGGGTGTGTGGAGTAGGGTTCCACGAAAATATTCCCTAATTTTAGGGGTCCTACGGAAACACCTTCTACTTCTAGGGGTTCCATGAATTGAAAAAGTTTGAAGACTACTGCCTTAGAGTGAAAATGTGTTTTAAGGGAACCCTATCCCCCCCACACACACTTAGAAGAATATATCTTAAAATAATATTTAAAGTAGATCAACATGTTTAAGGCATTTTTCGTTAACACAAAAAATGTATTGTACTTGTTATAGAGAAAATTAAAGTAATGTTAATAAAATTTACTCAATAATATTGTTTTGTGATTGAAGTGTAACCTAGCCATGTATTCAGTAACTGGGATATATGCTCGCAATTTTTTACATAATTTTCGAAATATAGGTTTATTGAAATTATCTGCAATTGCATTTCATATTTTGCGTTTAATTTGTTTCTATAACTTATTTTGTAGCCCCTAATGTTGAGAAATATTTTTCATGAAAATACATTGTTTTGAATGACATCCAAATATTTATAACTGTATGAGAAATCCTGCGCATTTTGCATGACTTACAACCTAAAATTTAGGAGCTTTTTTAACGTTGTATCATTTGTTATGTTGATAAGTTGTTTTCATTTCCTTCCTTAAAGGTCTTTTTATTTACAAAAGAAAAAAAAAAAGGTGCCTTTTCCATTAGAAAACTATTTAAATGTACAAAACATTGTACTAACTTAAATACAGTCGGACCTTTATACTATAATGAAGCCGTTAAATTCTGGAAAAAGTTTGTTATAAGAAAAATTCGTTATATAATATACTTTATAAACTACATAAAACAAATATTTTAAATTCATATGCACTATATATTAAAAAAAAGTAATTATTCACACCTTTTTTTAAATTTAATATATGTTTATTTTATATATCTTACCAATCATAAAAGAAAGAAAAACTGCAAAAAAAACCCCGAATGTCGAAGAATTCGTTTTATTTTCAATATTAAAAAATAATTTTATACTAAAATTGATGAATTTTAAGGGCATTTTATAATTTAAAACATACAAGTAATATTTAACATACATTATTTTATAATTAGAACATTGGGACACGGAACAACTCTTCTGAGGATGAAAGAGGATATCGAAGATGTTTCTAGTGAACTGGGCAATGAGGGTTAAAGATTGCACTTCTTGGATGAAACGTCCAGAACTCTAAGACTCTCGGCGAGTTACGACCTAATAAAACCAGTTTAAGATTTATGACCACCACAAAATGTGTTAAAGAGAGAATAGAAATTTTTTCAAAAATACTTTAAAAGAAAAGGAGAGAAAAAATTGAGTCACAAAAGAAAAGTTCGTTGTATAGAAAATGCACTTCGCTATAGAGAGGTTATATTACGAAGAAAATTGTGAAATGTTCTAGGTTCCAGGAAAAAGTTCGTTATATAGAAAAATTCGCAATATAGAGATTCATTATATAGAGGTTAGACTGTAGTTTTGTTTTGCTGAACCCAGTAGAGTGAACAATAGAATATTCACAATTTAGTTGGCAATACATATAAAGAAAAAAGAAAATTTTAATATTCTTTTCTTATATTACAATAAAAGTTTATAAAAAGTATTACAAAATAAAAGTATCAATTATATAAATAGAATTTTCAGTCGTAATGATTGGGATGAGCTTTAGATATTTGTAATTTTGCAAACTTCTTAGAGAACCTTTTGCACACACATTTATTATTTTCATTGGGACTCGGGGAGCCCAGGGTTCCGTGGAACATAGTTTGAAGACCTTTACAGGATTTGTCTATGGAAAACATTAAACTATTTCATATGTTCTGCATGAATTTATTCTTATAGAATATGTATTTCTCGCTTTTCAAAAATACCTAATAATTTAGGATTAAAAGAAATATTCATCCTTTTCTATTTCAATTAATTATGAAATAAGGCGAATGAAACGCATATTACACAAAAGACAAAACACAAATTTTTTGTTTGAAAAAGTAAAGTTTCTGGATTATTTAAAATATTACTTAAAACAGGGGTCGGCAACCTTTTAGCTATGGCGTGCCAAGTTAATCTACCAATAGGATTCAACGTGTCGCACAGTAGGACGTTTTTGGAACACAATGTTCATGACGTCACATGATAAAGACAAACTCGTGTTCCCCATTGCGTTCAAAACAAACATTAAACTAAATGTACTTGTTGTTCTATTTGTAAAACTTCGATAAAATTTCAAAATTCATATTTTGGTAAAGATGTTTAAATGTTCGAAAAAAACAATTTCTTCAAAAAGATTTTTTTAAATTTAAAAAAAAATCGTATTTTATGCTTATACTTTTAAAGCAGCGCGAGAACTGATCTGGAAACACAAGATAGTTTTTATCGTATGACTATGACGTCGCATGAGTTTTTGAATTGATTGCCTAGAATCACGTGGCTTTCACTATCGTGTGACATCACATGAATTGAGCCCATTCGATTCCCGTGATAATGAACGCAGAATGAGGTCAATAAAATAAATATTTACAGTTTTATTATATATTAATTTTGAGTCTTTTAAAGATATTTCTCAGCATAAAAATAAACATCATAAAATATAACTATTTCTTCAAGAAAAATTTAAAAATTAAAATTGTAGATATATTGTGTATTTTTTAAATATATTTATTAAAATAAGAAATACAGAACATAAAGTAGAAGTACTTCCCTTCATTATAGTTAGATAAAGAGATAAATAATAATTTTAATACAAACCTAGTGCTTGCATTGCTCTTCTTTCATATTGCAAAATCAGAGGTATAATGTGTGACTTTCCATTTGATACGATTCTGAGCATTCAGTTATTGAATTATTTCTCTGTGTGCTCGAAATATTTTTCATTTGAAGAAAGTTTTTTTTATTACTTAAATATATAGAACCTAAAGTCCGTCACAGTGAAGATGTAGCCAAATAAGTTCCATTAAAAATTTACCTACTTCGATTCTCTCAAAAAATGATAAATCCGTATAGTAGTGCAGAGTTCCACTGAGAATTGTTCCGCGAGCCATAGGTTGCCAACCTCTGATCTAAAATATAAAATTGGAACATTAAATTTACGTTAAATGTTATTTACGAAAGCAAGATTAAAATATTTACAAGAACGAGGTTATTGTAAAAATTGCAGAAAATTTAAATTTTCTTTCACTTGTTTGTTCTTTCTGGAAATAAAAAAACTATTTACACATCTATTTTTATACAAGCAAAATTACCTTGAGAAAAACGAGACACTTTTTCATTTCCGTGACGTCATTAACTTTTACAAATACTGCCAGCCAATCACGTCGCTCTCCGAGAAGTTGCCGCCAGCGAGAGGCGCAATCACATTTCGCCTCGCGTATCACCGGGCGAGAGAGCTTTCCAAAAAACAAAGCGGTACGAGGATTATTTCTCCGCGAGGAGGGAAGGGAAAAAACTGGAAAAATGGGAAAAAAGTAGGGAAGTCGGTGAAGGGGGGAGTGCTCTGGAGAGATGGAAGTGTGATGGGTGTTGACGCGGGAACCGTTCGAAACAAATTGTGTCGAGATTGGAAGCGAAAAAGCCCCGGCGCCTTCCCAAAGGGGCGGCCCCCCGTTGCTGTTCTTGCTCCTAGGGCGGATCCTTTCGTTGTAAATGAAAAATGATCCATTACTTGGTCAGTTCTATGAACATTCGTTAGTGGTGCATACATTTGAAATGATTTGGTTCTGTTTTCAAATTCCTTCGGAAAATTATTAATCATTTAAATTCATGAAGGTCACGTGATATATAGTATGTCATGTTCTCCCTTGAATTTAAAACAGAAATTAGACATGTACATGTTTTTGTACTAATAACGTCTGGATAAAATTTCAAATTTGATAATTAATTTAAGATATACAAATACTAAAATTCTTCAAAAATTTTTACAAAAAAAAAGAATATATATATATATATACAGTCGAACCTCTATATAAAGAAACTCTATATTGCGAATTTTTCTATATAGCGAGCTTTTTCCTGGAACCTTGAACATTTCGCGATTTTCTTCGTAAAATATAAACTCTCTGTAGCGAAATGCATTTTCTATCTAACGAACTTTTTCTTTTGAGATTCAATTTTTTTTCTCTCTATTGTTAAAGTATTTCTGAATATTTCAAGTTATTCTCTCTTTAACACATTTTATGGTGGTCATAAATCTTGGTTTAATTAGATCGTAACTCGCCGAGAGCCATAGAGTTCTGGATGTTTCATCCAAGAAGTGCAATCTTTAACCCCCATTGTCCAGTTCACTAGAAATATCTTCGATATCCTCTTTCACCCTCAGCCGAGTTGTCCCGTGTCCATGTGTTCTAATTATAAAATAATATGTTTTTAATATTACTAGTATGTTTTAAATTATAAAATGTCTTTAAAATTCATTAATTTTAGCATAAATTTATTTTCTTAATATTGAAAATACAGTGAATTTCTTCGACATTATTTTTTCTTGATTTCCTTGCAGTTTTCCTTTCTTTTTTGATGGGTAAAATATATAAAATAAACATATATTAATTTTAAAAAAGGTGCAAATAACTGTTTTTTTAATCTATAGTGCGTATGAATTTAAAATTTGTTTTATGCGGTGTATATAAAGTATATTAAAAGGTGAACTTCTCTCTCTCTCTCTCTCTCTATATATATATATATATATGTATGTATATATATATATATATATATATATATATAAAATGTATATATACATATGTATATATATATATATATAAATGTATATATACATATGTATATATATATATATATATAAATATATATATATATGTATATATATATATAAATGTATATATATATGTATATATATATATATATATATAAAAATGTATATATATATATAAATGTATTATGCATGTTGATTTAAATCAAATGAATTGCTGTATTTTATCAATCAATGTGCGTTGTTATTGCTGACAAGTATAAACTTTTAAAGGTTGGCAACAGCGAAGCGCATGAACAGATTGCATTTATCATGTTACTTTGGCGTCAGATGAGTGTAGTCCATTAGGAGACTAATAAACTACGCCTAAGAGACACTCCCACACTACAGGAGACATTGTTCAGTTATAAAAGGGACAATTTCACATCCGCACTGAATTCCCAGAGGCCATGTGAAATTTTAATTGATCCTGAATTATTAGAAACTACTACTTTGCTTCGTTGGACAAATTCGCAGTACTATATATTTAAACTCACAATTTTTTCACTTACGGATTTTTTTACCTCTCGACAAAATGTCAAAAGCCTTTTTCGTATCTTTAATGATATTCAATCAGGATCTTTTTTTATCAGCAGAAATATTTGCAACATTATTTATTTTGTTAAGTCGCCCACAGCCCTCTAATCAATATTTCCTTTCTTTTTTCCAGTTTTATTACGCTCTTAACACCCGAAAGATGGAAACTTAGTAGAGACCTGTATTGCCCAAAAGCAGTCAAAATGACTCCATTGGGAAAGAATAAATAATGTGTAAAGAAATTTGTTTAAAAAATTAATTTGTAATATTTTTTATATTATTTACAGTCATATAACAAGTTATTAGTAAATATTAATAATAAAAAAATGTACCTCACTTGAAAAAAATATATTCTAAAAAATTCTAAGAAATTGGTCATTATATACACCATTGTTTTTCTAATTGAAATTAAAAAGGAGTCAAAATGACTTCCTTGAGCAATCTAGTGTTAAAAATTGAATTCTACTATAATTTTAGTAATTCAAGTTTATCCATAAATGTAAAAGAGTTAAATTTTAATTACATAAGAATATTTAAACTAACATTGGGTACTGGAACAATTATCACAGCCGTCTAAACTGTAATGAATAAAGATGAAAGGCCAATAGAGTTAAATGCACCGGTAAATATCCCCAATGATACGAATGAAAAACATAAAAATATGAAACAATAAATAACAAAAAAAAATACATACAAACATCCTCTGACATATTAACATTTAAAAGGAAAAAGAGTAATACAATTAACCCTTTCGTGGGCTTTGGGAAGATTGCTTCCCATCTGCAGGATCCTAAAAGTACACTTGTGGGAAAATCCATTAGAATGTATTGAACTGGCTATTATAACGATGGGAATCCCCATACTTATATTTTATTTTCTTATGGATCTTGCCATCATAACAAAAGAAAAAAGAAACAGAAATTTAGACCAAGTTAACATTCCGTATAGCATTAGCTCAGCTAATAGACGGATATTTCTCAAGAAAAAGGAAAGGACGTCCTGCTAGCTTCCAAGTAAAGAAGTGTGTAGTTCCGGATGATGTGGGCTTAGCCAGTGTGGGAAAAGGTGGTACGCTAAAGGTGGTTTCCAACTATAGATGATGTAGGAAATGTCGCATAAAAGGACAAGAAAAAGAGGACCCGCTACATGTGTGCAAAATGTGATGTCCCCTTGTGCATTGCAACATGCTTCTTATCTTTTCATGGCGAATAATCACCATTAAATTTAATTTTCTTTATGACGGTGAATGGTTCATTGGAAAGTATTCTTTTCACCCCTAAAATTTAAATGTAAACACAAAATTCAGCAAAATAAAATATATTTCCTTAAATGATGTTGTGTAATTGTAAATAAGGCATAAAAAACTGCGAGAAATTCAAAAGAGAAATGAATGGCTCACACGAAAGGGTTAAGAAAAAACTGAAAAAAGAACCCAGCCAATGAAACAGCAGTTTCGAATTCAGGACAGAATAAGTGGGGTTAAATTAGTTTGACAATACTAACATTCTCCCTTTGAGACTCGGTAGGTCAAAAACTTCAAAGAGAAAAACAGTACATTGAGCAAAAACTCCCAAATAATTGAATGACAAGCGTTAGCTCACACAGGAATTTTTATAGGGTGTTGAGGGGGGTCCGGGGTATTCCATTCTTGTATTATGATCCTTTTGATTTTGTCTATTTTCGGGAACAAAACAAAATAAAAACTAATTATTGAATAAATAATCAACATTAATTAATAAAATAAGTCTCATAAAAAACAAATACTTAATTAAATTTTACATACTATGTACTTAGAATTATAACGAATTGGAAAAAAAATCAAGGGCTTTGGGGGGGAGGTCCGAACCCCCAGTTCTCCCCTTCCCCCTTGTGTGCGCCACTAATGACAAGTTAACTAATTAATTTTTTTTTTTTTTTTTTTTTTTTTTTTTGCATTTTCTTATAAAACGTTACGTATTGGGTTTGTGATGAAGTAATTTCATTCATTTTGATGAAAATGAAAGACGATTTTCTTATAGTATATGAATAGTTTGGTAAATTATATATTCCCTAATTTGGTCCAATACCTTGACTTTTGTCGGCAAAAAAATTGTTCTATTTCATTTTTGACGTCCTCACTAGAAATAAGGGTTTTGTCTTATAAAACTCTTCTAGGGAACGGAACCAGTAATTTTCTATAAGTGTTAAACATGCAGAAAATAGTGGTTGCAATGCATCCTAACCAAGCTATAAAAGCTTTTGTGACGAGTTGTCAAACTTCTATGAAGTCAATGGCGTAGCGTACACCCCCACATTGCGAAGGGTAGGGTTCCAGGGAGCCCAAAGCCTGACTGCCACCTAGAACCTATCTTTTGTAAAATTCCTCTTGGGGGGAGCAAAACCTGAGCTTGCAGGGGGCTCAAACGTTCTCAGTTACACCACTGTATGAAGTTAATATTATCTTGATTGAGCTTTAAACCTTTTCTATGAATCAGTTCTGAGCATTTCTGTTTGACTGAATCTTTAAATTTGATGATCATCTACGTCATATGATCTTGTTTACTTGCGGATAGAGCAATAAATAAATGAAAATAAAAAATACTTTTATATTTTATTTCAATTTCTATCTTACGTGCAATTCAATTTCAGTTTTTCTTCTAGTTCTAAAGTGACTTTATATTTACTTAAAATGTACGTTTATACACAATAAGCGAATACAGCCGGACCTGTATTTGATGAAGTCGCTAAATCTGGAAAAAAGTTCATTATGTGAAAAATTCATTGCAAGAGATTCCTCTTTCAATATTCTTTTCAAATTACATAAAATAAATTTTAAATACATAAATACTATATATTATTAAAATAGTAGTTATTCACATCTTTTTTTGTAAATTAATATCTTTTTTTTTTCTTATGCATCAAGAAAAAATTTGCAAAGAAAACAAGGGAAAAAAACTAAAAAACATCGTATAAGAAAAAAACAAGCTTTATCTTCAACTTTAAAAAAATAATTTCATTTTAAAACTACTGAACTTTAATGACACTTACTGATTTTAAACCTATAAGTAATTTAAAACAAAACTTTTTTTTTATAATCAGTCATTTTGCTTATATTACCTCATGCGTCCTTAAATTTAATTACCGGGAAAGTCTGTTAATTTTGTTTGAAAAAATGGTTTCTTCCCTAATACGCCTCGTGTCTTTGTAATGTACCAACAACCCTTCAGTCGTATTTTCTCCACACGGTAATTCACATTGAATTGTTTCAAATGATTGTATCATTTCATCATACGAAGTTTCAGAAATATTTTAAAAAATAGGAAGAAAAATTCGAATTACAAGGAAAAAAGTTCGTTAAATGGAAATGTACTTAGATATTTGGAGGTTATTTTACAAAGAAAATCATAAAATGGTTCCAAGAAAGAATTCGCAAAATAAAGAAATTCAAAATATAGAGGCTCATGAAATAGAGATCTGTGACTGCATATTGGTAGTTCTTTTATTCAATATTCCTACACTATTAACTAACACTCACTATATATTTATCTTGGAATTTTCAATCGTTAATAAAATACATTTTAAAGCGCTCCATCGAGCTTATTTTGAATGACAATATAGTAATTTAATTAAAATTCATAAAAATTAATTGATTAAAACTAATTATTCAAGGAATTACAAATACAGCCACATTAGCATCCTTTTTGGCGACTTGTGTCAAAACTTGAAAAGGGTTTTTTTCTCACATTTTAAAGTGCTCATTTGTGCTGAAATTTTCTATACACTATTGTTGTGGGTAAAAATACGATAATTTAATTATAATTAATTAAAATTAATTGACTAAAACTAATTATTTAAAGAATTACAGATTGGTTTGATTCAGATATATCACTTTGGTTTCATTTTTAGTGAATTGGGTCAAAACTTTAAGAGATTTTTTTTCTCACGTTTTAAAGTGTTTAGTAGGAGTGAAATTTTATAAACACGACTGTTTTGGATGACAATACGATACTTTAATGATAAAGAATAAGAATCAATTACCACTTAATGTTGTGATTCTATCCTATGTATATACCTAATTATATTAATTGTAACTATTTGACTTAAAAGAATTTTCAGTTTGTAGCTCATGGAAGGATTTCCAAACGATAGGATAGCTCAGAAGATTCTCGTTGTTCTTGATCAAAGCCCTGGTTAAGACTGAGGCTGGTGGTCGCAAACGCGGCAGATGCACCTTCCCCTTTCAGAGCGTGTTGTTTTGCTGCGACCGAGGGATGCGCTGGAAATATGTATAAAGAGGTATCGATGGAGAGTAGATGCGACACGTCAATCCTTCTCCTCTCGCAGCCGGGAGATGGATGTTTCATTCCTCTTTCAGGCACGCACAACAGAACCAAGACGATAGAGGCACTTCAAGCATAGGTCATAAGGTATACCGGTATTTTGAGCCATTTTTGTACAGTTTTGTAATATCGGTATTCACAAGTTTAAATACCGATTTTTCGGTATTTACTAGAACTTTTTTTAAATTGTCTTCACTATATGTTCAAGGATAAGTTTATGCTATCCTAAACATTATCCCCAAACACTCTCCTAGCACAGCTCAGAGCGATGCTGCACGCATGCACAATTCCTATCTGTGAAAACAAAATGGTCTTTGGGAAGAAAGTGCGTAATATTTCGATATTTTGTAATTGGTGAGTTAGTTATTCACATTGCATTGACTTTAGGCTTTACTTGTAAAATATTTTTTATATTCCTACTATATATACTCATAAATAATAACTCATAACAATGAATAAGAATAACTAATCGCTCAGAAGAATGAAAAAGAAGAAAAGAGACTCTTTTTCAAAAATTTCTACTTCCTGGAATTGAGGTCTAAAAAAGTACCAGTGTTGAACCTTTGATTCGATATTGCAATCCCTAGTCATAAGCGTACAACTGAGCACTTTTGAACGAGCTTCGCTTGGAAGTTCTATATTTGCCGTTATCCACCCAAATCTTGAATACTACAGCCAGATCCTTATTACAAAAATGAAATTAAAAAAAAGTACAAAATAGGTTAAAGTGTTAATTGTCTTATAGGGGGTATAAACCAATTTTTATTCCCAGGATTTATCCTCCTCTTCATCATCATCATCATATTTGGCAAGACAGCCTCTCTTGGGCCAGTGCCTTCCTTTGAACATTCCCCCCTAGTGACCGCTTGTTTATCGTTCTCCAAATTTTCTCGTTTATTATCCCAAAGTCTTTGACAACATTATCATCTGACATTCAAATTATATAGGCTATTTAATTCATTCTATTTATTTTTATGTATTTAATAATGTCAGGTTGTATATAAATTCTATATAATTCAAAATTGTATCTTCTCTGGTTATTGTTTCCGTTTACACCTCCACAAGTAACGGTTGATTCCTACATAATATGACCCAACTCAGAGAATCATAAATTTTTATTGAATAAAGTTATTTTCATGGAATTTTCAATGTGTTTGCCTCTAGCACAGAACACTTTTTGTAAGCGTTTCGGCTAAGCTCAAAGAGTTTTTTCGACCATTTTTGGGATATTTTTCCAACTTCCTCTTAAACTGCTTTCTGAAGCCTTTGAAATACTCTTACTTCACGTCGATTCGGTTTTTTTCCCCATCAAAAATAATCGCTAGGAACACAGACAGTGGATAGGGATAGTCATTTATCAGGAGGTAAAATATTTATTTTTTTAATCTTCGGCCATTTTTTATATTTGATTTTACTGTATGACTTAGTGGTGCAGAATCTTGGTGAAAAACAAAGTTTTCTTTGAGGGTAAAGGCGTTTACTTTTTTTTTTTTTGATCAAGTGTTTTAAAACATCATTCTGATAGTATTTAGCATCAATTTTAAAGTTTGATTTAAAAAAAATGGTTTTGTTAAGCCTTGAGAGGACATTTCTGTCCATACCATAACACCTGACGGCCAACTTAAATTAAATTAATTATTATTAAATTATTAAATCTTCGTTTTGTCGTTTGTGAATGACAGATGAAACAGGGCTTCACCAGAAGTTATCCATGCTTTGTAGCTACCTTTGCGTAACATTAATTACAGAGGCCAAGAACGTTTTCTTGGTTTTTCTACGGTCTTAACAGACATTTGACGACAGACTGGAAAATTTTCTTTTTTATAGCCAACTTTCTAGATTAGACGATAAATTGTCGATTGCTACATTTATAGTTTCTTTGCCATAGGTGTTTGAGGCAAAGAATTTTCTACAGCGATAATTCTTTCAACTTCTTTTTTTCTCTTTCATTATGGACTTCTTTTCGTTCACATCTTTCCCCTGAAGCTTTTGACTGAAGAAATTTTATTTTTTACTCCCACTAAAATAAAAATGCTTAGGTTAGTAATTTAAATGTTTCATTTTTCAAATAAAACCGGTAGTAAACGATAGAAATTCATCATAAATAGTTATCAAATTTTAAAATTGGTCACACTTATTTTGAATCAACTGGTATACTGCGAAGTATTTTTCTCTCATAAAATGTCATTCCATCTTCTTCCAGTTTTTTTATTGTCTAAGTCTCTGGTGCATATATCAGAACTGGTTTAATAAGAGTTTTGTAAATTAAAAGTTTTGTGTTTCTTCAAAAATATTCAGATTTTAAAAACTTTTCAGTCCCAAAAGAAGCCTTATTTGCCAAGTATGATTTATCCTTTACCTCTCTGCGCAAAATTTTTGATATTCCGAGTTTGAAATCACGACACGATCTTTCTTGCTTTCTTTTTTTTTACTAAAGTCATCAAGAATGTGTTTGATTTTGTTGATATTTTAAGCACTATTGACATTTTTCTGTGCCAGCGAGAAGTTCAAGAAACAATTCCTTATTCGAAGATAAGTTTATCATATTTAACTTAAAAGATAAAATCTCATTTTAAAAGTTTTGTAAATTCTTAATAGGTTTTCTGAAGAGCTCGATGATTTTTAATATGTCTTTAAATATTTTTAGAAGTAAAGTCTGGCGGCTTTTGTGAGAACTCTTAGCATGCACATTCATTTTTATTCTCAATGCTTTTTAGTGTGCTGTTTCTTCTTTTATGTTTTCAATGCTTTTTCCTCCTATAATATTTGCATTTTTTAAAACTGTTTCTATCTTTTAAATTCTGTCTTGTAATATTGTTTGGTTCTTGATGTTCGTTTTTTTTTCTTGCGCTATATCTGGGATTTCCGAGCTTTTTTGACTCATGGACCCTTTTTTATAGCTTAAACTTGTCCATGAACCCCACTTTAGAGTCATAACTTCCCAAGGACCCCCCAAATGAAACCTTACATAAATGCATAGTATGAAAATTACAAATTTAAAAAAAAAACATTTTGCTGAAGAATTATTTATTGAAATTATAACTTTTGTTTAAAATAAAATTTTAAAAATTATGACTTGGATGAACTTGATGAGATGTTATGAGTGTATATTTGTGAGTAGCAACAGCAAATCTATACAAGTGCTTGTTTTTAGTCAGTTTTTTTTTTTTTTAAATTTAATGAGGGTTTTTACGGTACTGAATCCACGCTATACCAGTTTGGAAGAAGGGGAAGTAGTGAACAATTTCTGTACCATAACCCACAATGTAGGATATAAAATTGGGATCTGTTTTTATAAACAAAATGTGTGGTATCCTTGTTCAAACATTGGTTTAAGTCCCTCATTTGTGGGTATTTCAATAAGATCCTCTTGTATTAGTATGGATTCATCTGTGTTTGGGATCTGAGTCAGTCCACGCGCAAAAGGGTTGAAAATTCAGTCAGGAATATCCAAGTGAATTATTGTTACTTATATAAATTTCTAAAAAAATAAAAAAGGATCAAAATTTTTTTAAAAATTTTATATTTAACCTTGCGTGTGTGGACACCTGGGACACCATAGAAAAGCGTTGTTTAATATTAACAGTGGAGCGTTGTTCCCCCAAATTAATTTTAATTTTCCACGGACCCCCTGAATAATATTGTGTACCCCTGGGGGCTCCATAGAAACCACTGCACTACATGGTTGGAGGGTTTTTTTTTTCTGTAGTGCGAATTTCCTTCAATTAAATAAATGATTATTCTTATTTTACGTTTGCATGTATATGCCACACAAAAGTATCTTTGATAACTTCGGATTGCAAGTCTATATTTTAAAAAAGTGCAGCATGCAAAATAATTAAAATAATCTCAAAGCAAGATTTAATAATTAATTATATTTTCTTTTTCACATTTCATAGCTGTTTCAATCCTTCCTATAACAGGCGTTTGGTAGCGACGCTGACTGCTGTGCCGTAAAGCCTGGGTTCGAATCCCGGAGAAGGCATGGATGTTTGAAATGTATATTGATTTTGTGGCATGGGGGTACTCAAATTAGCCGTCAATCCGCAGGTCCCCTCGTGAGGTTGGTGGAAGGGGAAAAGAGGTGGGAGGTCCCTGTCCCCCCAGGGTGTTCTCCCTCTAAATTGGGGTAGAACTGAATTAGAAAAAAAATCTTACTGTCACATGTAGGGTGTTCAAGACTATGACTAACGAAAGGCGTACATCTAACCCCTCGCCATGATGAATTTCGTGGGCCTGGATCTGACAACAACAAAAATAAAAACAAGCATTTGATTTGAACGTTCGAATGGTTTATTCGTCCGTTTAGCCTCCTCTTGCTCGAAAGTACAATGTAACCCGGTAGCCTAGTGGTTATGGGCACGGACCATAACTCACGGTCGAGCCCCAGAGGCAATGAAGATCCGCCGTGTAATGTAGCTGATGTGTGTTATATCTGTCGAGGCTCTTTTTTTGGAGTGGTGTGTAAATTTGGAGAAGGGGTACCAGCTCAGATGTCGCCGTCCTGGTCACTTGACCAGGATAAAAAAAAGATGAGGTCCATCACTAGTAGCCCTCGTGTTGCTAGTGCGACGGTAGAAAACACTCAACCCCGCTTTTTTCAATCGCATCACTAACACCAACTGTGCTGCTATTTGTTTAACACTAATAGCAACTTAAAACGTACACTTTCAATAAAAGTAATCCAGTTGAAATTTTCACGTTCAATATGAAATAGTATTTTTGAAGTGATAACTTCTTTAGGCGCGTTTTGCTGGAGAGTGAACTTGAATGATACTTTTTAAAAAACCAAGCATTGTTATGCGTGGGTTTGTAATGCTCGTAACAACGACAACAATACTACTGGATAGTAGCAATACTACTCTTTACAATACTACTGAAACATTTGGGTTTAATAAGTCATGTATCGGAGAAATTTGTGCAGCGAATTGTAAAGCAGAAATGGTCAAATAATTCTAATGGTTTCTATTTATATATAATTCATCCAATCAAAATGTAGAACAAATTATCGGATTCATTCACAAAAATTTAGCTGCTTACATTGAAGCCGGATCAACTCTTCTGAACAAATTGCCAATTATTTTAAAAGGGGATTTTAAAGTAGATTTCTTTAAAGACAAATCAAAGCCTTTAGTAGATTTTTTAAAATCAAAATTCAATTTAACTATGTGAAATGATCCAAATGAAAGCACGATTAAAGAACGGAAAAATGCGTGACGTAGTTTCATTTAGATATTTAAGTAATTTTGAATCTAAAGTATTTTTAACCTATTTCAGCTACCATAAACCTATTGTTTCCTTCTTAGAATACAATTAGTTTACAAATACGATTATATATTTAAAAAAATATTACTTTATGAGTACAGACATATGAATAAATAATTTTATAGGATGATATGAATATCCCACCTTGTTTTCATTCACCTAATCCCTGAAATAACATTACAAAATTTGAAGTTATCACGTCTATCGTGCGGTCATAAGCTCACACACACACTTTTTTAAAGTAGTAATATTTTTTCATTGAATATGATATGAAGGCCTATTTATCATGATATATATTAATAAATACTGGAAATGAATCTACTATCCGACACACATTTGTCTTTTTAAAAATCAATTCGCTTACAATTTTCGTCTTGGAATGTATCACGTGACCTATTTTAGGAGCTCACCGAATCGTTGTGGATTGTTCGATTACAAGTAAGAAAAAGAATTCTCACTTTTCTAATTCTGAGTCTTCTCACAATTTTAATGCATTCAACACTAGAAAGACGGAAACTTAGTAGAGACCCAAAAGCAGTCAAAACGACTGCATTGTGAAAGAATAACTCATGCGTAAAAAAATTTGTTTAAAATTTTTAGTATTTTTCATATTATTTACCGTCGCATAACAAGATATTAGTAAATATTAACGGTAAAAAAAATTTACCTCACTTGGAAAAAAAAATATATTCTAAGAAATTGTGTCATTATATATACACCATTGTTTTTCCAATTGAAAGTAAAAAGCAGTCAAAATGACTTCCTTGGGAAAGAAATGATAGAATTCTAAAATTTATGGCTTTTCATAGATAAATTTTTTTAAAATTATTCTTACGGAGAAAATTGATGGTATCACAGCTCTAATATAGTCTTGCTTATTTAAAAATATTCGATCTAATTGTATGATTACATTAGATATCTTTGAGTCTGAAACAAAATCAAAATCGCGATTTATACATTTATTTTTAACAAAATGATTCCCGGGTGTTAGACAACAACAGTACAGAAAAAAATAAATTTTGAATAAAAAAAAAAACATTTTCTTTGTAGAAAATATAATAAGTTGTTTCGTTATATTTCTCTTTAATAAAAAAAAAATCGTGATACTGTAATAAATTTATTTATACATAAGATATATAGTTGTAAAAAGTTGAATTTAGCCGAATGAATGAGTGAATATTAACGTCGCACTGTTCAGCTATACGAGGACTTCCGGCGACGGATCTCGTTATTTGGAACCATGGTCAAGTGACGAGGACGACACCTGAACTGGCACGTGAATTTTGCCGAAGAGGAGTGCCAAGAACGATTTGTCTCGATCGTATCCCCCTCCTTCCTTCATTCGGGCACTTTCTCTAAAAATCCGCTTTCGTCATAGATCGTGATGTTATAGATTTTTACAATAATTTTCAGATGAATTCATATGGTTGCCAAATCGCCAAATTTGATTGCCAAAATTCATGCTAACTCGTCTGTATCGCTAATATTTCACCAAGTTTCCATTGAAACACCATTATAAGTAAATTACAGTTTTACAATTTTAGCAGTGCGTATGAACGTTTGTATAATTAATACAACGGGGATTAGTCCACAATTAGTCTGATAAGGTGTATCCCCCCCACGCTAGTATAAATTAAAAATATTTAGATTATTCTATGCGTTTTTGTGTTTTAAGTATTTTTTCTAATAGTTTTTTTTAATTTTTAAGACGGCAACGTTAGTTACAAAATTGTATAATTATTTCTTTTTTTTCAATGTGCGGCAAGAGTGAGTATAACTATATCATTATTAATAAAAGGCAGTACTCTGTTGTTTAACAAGTTTATTTAATTTCTATGAAAAAGAAAATTTTGAACAAAATTTCGATGATTTCTGAAAAAAAGTATTTGCCTCTTTAACTGAAATTACTAATCACCGTGTGTTGTTAGTATGAGTTTTAATTAAAACCATTTCTACTGGTAGAAGGGTAGAAAGAAAGTAATTTGGTGTCCGTATAATTATTATTTTGGATAAGAAAATTGGTTTAAAATTTCTTTTCGGAGCTTTAACATTTAGTATGAATTCAGTAGTTAAAAATTCAGTTGAAAAAACAATTATTATTTACGATATTCAAGTCATTGGAATTATTTTTAAAATTTAAGCTAAAAACAACTAAACACTATGTACAGAAAAGTAATAAATAATTTCCATAAATCATATTAATCAAACATATATTATAAGTAAACATATAAAAGTAAACAGGGTTTTCATTAATCAAAATTTTAACGAAAATTTGAAAATATGAAAAGGAATATAAAATATCAGTTATAAATTAAGTACAAGACGAATAAACAAGGGTTGACAACAAGAATTTAAAGAACAATAAAAACAATCATTATTTTCAATAAAAGAGCTTTGAAAAGACAATTTTTCATATTTTATTTATTTATTTATTGCCAGAATAAAACTCAAAAATCCTGCAAAAGAATTCGAATAACATATCGAGATTTTAATAGCAAGTGGAATATCAAGAATTATTTCGAAGAAATGAATGCGACATCTGGGGGGGATAACGGAAGCATTCATAACTCTTTTTTACGTAACACCTCATTTGACGTCAGAACTATTGAGTGTTACTGGAGGCGGTTATTGGCATTTGCAAACGAACACCGTTGTTCAACTAGTTATTTCTGTTTGGTATTCTTTGGGCGAAAACTATTTGTTCGCATTCTTTTTCTATTTATTTCCTCTGCATAGACCATCTACAACAAATCCACTTTGCTGCCTATAAAAAACACCGACATACTTTCTGGACTCTTTTCTATCTTTCTTTTTATACTTATTTATTCTATTTTGTTTTCTGCTGGCGAAAATATAGGGAATTTATTTCCTACAAGGACTCTTTTTTCGGTTATATTTTTACACTTTTGTATAAATAGATGGCAACCTTCCATTTCACTTCATTGCGGGCCTCCATTGGGGGACTTTAGTGTATTTTTCGAAGTGTTGTATCGAGTTCTAAGTATGATATTTAACTGGATGTTCCTTTGAAGTAGAATAAAAAGTTGTTCAAGATAGGTTGCAGTTATATTCTTTTATCTTCCTAAGAACTGGTATTTATTTAGTGTTTCAGTTGAAAGAGAATTAATTCTACTCCAAAGGATAGTGTTGAGTTTCCTTTTATTTAATTTAAACAGTTCTTATTCAGAAGTTAAGCTTTGTATACACACAGAAATATTTATTCTAAAAACGAAATCTCTTGGATTTAGAACTCTTCTTTTCTGTTCTTTGTGTAGTTTTTGCCCTATGATTGCCATTTTCAAATTGAAATAAATTGGCTCAATAAGTTATACCTTTGATTTTATTAAATTTATTTAAAAACTCATATGAATCTGTCAATAGTTATTCGGAATTCACTTAAGGTATCCGACTACGTTCTGAACCGTGATTTAAAAAAAACGCATAAATGGATAATTTTCATGATATTTAGTGTCACTCAGATTAGAATATATGCATAAAATTGTTTTAAGAAGATTTTGACAAAAAAAAATTTATTTAAATATAATATTTTGGCAAAAAATTAACTTAGAAAAATCTTTTTTCCAAATGTTCTCCTTTTGTAAAAAATGCTTCTATTACAATAAAATTTTGCCTGTATATAGCTCAGACCTCTCTACAGAGGCTCAACTAGAATTTTTGAAAAATTCTCATTATTTTCAGAGTTACCACCAATTGAAATAATTATTGGCGTTTTTTTCTTAAAATTGCTCTCCTCTCTGTTGTCGTAAAATAGAATAAACCCACTTCTAAGCTGTATATTTCAAAAATTCTAGTTGAGCCTCTGTAGACAGGTCTGAGCTACATACGGACAAAATATTATGATAATAGAAATATTTTTCACAAAAGAAGAGCATTTGGAAAAAAGATTATTCTAAGTTAATTTTTTTTTTTGCCAAAATATATTTAAATATTTTTTTTTTTGTCAAAATGTCCTTAAAACAATTTTATGCATATATTCTAATCTAAGTGACACTAAATACCATGAAAAGTATCCATTTATGCACTTTGCAAAAACACGGTTCCGAACGTAGTCGGATACCTTAAATTTTATCGTTCTCTGTACAAAAATGTGTTTGTGGTGATACTGATATAAATGTATTACGTACAATGCCAAGGTTCAAGGTAACTGGTCAAGTTTCCTACCTCGATTTCACATGTGTTGTACGCGCCGAATTGGCAACCATGTGATTCTTTTCATATAATGTCGCAAATACTTGTAGGAAGATTAGAACTGGGCTCCTTCCGATCCGAAAACGAATATCTTAGCCACCATGTCAAAACGATCGTCATAGCATGGAGGCTATTGCTGGTTTATATAGATATCACCACCACTCTACTCCCCTGCCAGTGATTTGGCGAATAGGTGAACGAACGATGCCATATTCGTGGCGAGCGTGTGAGCAGTTGCGTCATTTTGAGTGCGATGACTTTGTAGGTTGCGTCATTCGTGCGTGACGGCTTTTGAGTTGCATCATCATGTGTCTTGACGGCTTATAGGTTGCGTCACCGTGTGTGACAGCTTTGTTGGTTGCATCATTTGTGTGAGGCAGCTTTTCTGGTTGCGTCATGTGTCTGATGTCATGGTTGCATTTGCGGTGATTAGATGGCGCCACGAGTACTGCGGTTCTCTTTGCATGGCCAGGGTCACCAATGTAGAAAAATTAGAGCTTCCCACCTTCGAAACCGAATACGAGTATCTTAGCCATCAGGCCAAAACGATCGTCATAGCATGGAGGGTATTACTGGTTTATATAGATATCACCGCCACATACTCAACTTTTCAGGAAGCTGTAAGAGCTGCTGGTTTATCAAAAACTTACGACTTTATGAATGAAGTGTTAGACGAAGCAGCTTCAGTCATGAATTGAACTGAAGAGGATAGCCAAGAACCAATTCTGTGAAAAAAAGAACAAGTAAATACAGCTACGTAACACATGTAAACTACTGTTTTATAATTTGAACAATGCGTATGAACAGTTATAAAAATTATTACAATGCGGGTTGGTCCACCGTTAGGTGGACAGGGGATACCTAACCAACCCTGCTGAGTATTCATAAAAAAAAAAAAAATAAAATAATTTTAAAAAAAAATTAAGTTAATTCCTACTTAGATCAACAAAGAAAAATTTTATTTTAGTTACTTTATATTAAATAGTTACAATTAATATAAATATGCATATACACATGACAGAATCACAATATTAAGTGACAAAATAGAAAGTGATTTTCCTTGCAATGTTCCATTTTCCTTTCTATAGAGGGTGTTGGACTATTTTTCTTTTTTTTTGTTGTTTTTTTTGTTACTATTTATTCAGATTTTAGTTTAAATAAAGAAGTAAAATTTGTGAAAAAACTGTATTAACATCGAGTGTCATCTACTATATATACAGTCGGACCTCATAACGAAGTCGCTAAATCCCGGAAAAAGTTCGCTGTATGGAAAACTCGTTATATAGAGGTTCATCTTTTAATATACTTTAAAAACCAAATAAAACAAATTTAAAATTCATAAGCATTATATCTTAAAAAAAAGTCCGCGTTTCCCACCTCCAACCACTCATATTGAGCAGGAAACTGCTCTACAAGAAGAATGGCGATTGCTTAATCCGCGGTAGTTGACCATCTAATTGAAAGCATGGTCAGAAGGTGTAAACTTTGCATACACTTTGCATCACATACCCTATTAATGTCCTTTTTTTTTTTTATCATTTTCTGCTGTTTATTTTAACTTTATTCATAATTCTGTTTCAGTCTCCAGTATAACATTATCTGATAACTTACAAAAATTTAATATTGTTTTCATTCCTGTATATAATTATTGATTTTGTTTTATGTATAAATATATATGCTACTTTACTGTCAAATTTTGTTTCAATCAAAGTAGTATTTGATTTTTTTTGCACTTGTGAGTGTAAATATATATATATATATATATATATATATATATATATATATATATATATATATATATATATATATGTGTGTGTGTGTGTGTGTGTGTAATGATAAAACTTTAGCAGTGCATAATTTGTCGTAGCGAGTGGTTGATTTAAACCTTGGCGAACCTAAGGTAGGGCGTGGTCGATGGCGAGTGAATGCATATTAGATACATTTCTATGTTGGTTGATGTTACGTATTCAATACTATAGATGAGGCTGTCTGGGACAATAATCCAGTTTATTGCATCTTGACACACATAGAGATCAAGTAGGGACGGCATTACACATAACTAGGAGCAAACATCATAGTACAAACACAGACAAAGACAAACACAGAACGCACAGCAATCGGCTTATTACATGATGAAGGCAAGCAGACTAAAAAGAGGAGAGAGAGAATCAGGATTTCCAGAGACATCGGTTTTTATACCTGACGGTGAAGACCACGTGCCATTTTTGTAATAAGAGCTCTGATTGATTACAATGGGCTGGAAAGGGATTTATGATGTAATAATATTAGTCGATTACGATTAAGATCAGGGTGTTAGTTTCGAACCAAATAATTAAAAGATTATTTGAATATTATTAAAAGAGTTAATTAAAAGGATGCTAGGGGGAATTATTACATTTATATATGTTATAAAACTAAGCAATATATATATATACATATATATATATACATACATACATACATATATATATATATACATACATACATACATACATATATATATATATATATATATATATATATATATATATATATATATATATATATATATATATATATATATATTGCTTAGTTTTATTGCAAACTAACCTAGAATATAGTTATCCAAGTAAATTTTTTAAAAATATATTTCTTTTTTCTATTAAGTATTCTTAACTTTGATCATCAATTTATTTAAAATTTCTTATGTTTAGTTTATTTTTAAAATATCTTTGTTCTTAGTTTAGTTGCAATGCAACTATCTAGGTGGCGCCACGGTTTTTTCTTCTTGTTTTTTATTCCAATCTTAACAACATTTTGTGTTGGACCTATGCGTAGAGGGTTGCTTTTCTGTCGTCATGGTTTATATTTAAACATACAAGTTTTTATCTTAATTTTTTCTATAGAAAAATTTTTCTTATTATTCCTCTCCTTGAGAGAGGTTTATCATCCCCGTGTTAGAAATAGGTTTAACTTTTCATCTTATCTCTATTTTTTCTATTATGTCGAAAATTTTTGCTGTACGGGGAAGGTGGATCCATAAAGCATTGCTAACCCTAATCACTGGCCTAATTCAGCTACAGCTTTAGAAATCATAATAGGTCTTCAGTTTAGTCCAAAGACTTTTTTTTGTTTCTACATATGTTGTGTCTCATGAACTCCGATTTCATCCTTCTTTGGCACATTGCAGGTTTTAGAACTTTTTCACTTTTATTTTATTATACTATATATGTATTTGAACTTGAATGATGAATAGAAAGTATTTTATTAACGATTGAAAATTTGAACAAGATATATATATTGAAAATTTGAACAATATATATATATATATATATATATATATATATATATATATATATATATATATATATATATATATATATATATATTTATATATAACATCACTCAATAAATCCCATACCACAAACATATACCTCTAACCTGGTAGTACTAACTTTCAAACGGCACGTGTCAAAATTTCGTGATAATATATTGTTTTGTTGAAAAGTTATATTGGTTTTAGTAAAGCAACTTTAGTTTGTTTAGAAGCAAGGGATGGAAAAGAATTTCGTGTGTTAATTCAGTATTGCTTTTTGATAGGGGAAAACACTGTTCAAGCAAAGCAATGGCTTGATAAGAGTTATTCGGACTCTGCTTCATCGCCAACAACGGTTAAGTGGTGGTATACAGATTTAAAACGTGATCCCATTGACACAAACGGCGCTGGACGTTCTGGTTGCCCAAATTTTGCAATTGTTCCAGAAAACATTAAAAAGGCCATAAAATCGCTTGAGCCAATCGTAAATTGAAGTCGCGTGAAATAGCAGATGATTTAAAGGGGAGGGCCCTAGGAGGGCACTCTTCTTGGCGAGAAAATTTTTGGCGATAAAGTTTACATTATGGTAACCCTTCAAAATTTAGTGAAGTAGTAACCCTACTCGGACCGGATTTTTTTTTAGTTTTTCAGGATTAGAACAACAGTCATTTTTTCCCGATGATCATGTTGAAAAGTTTAAGCCATTTTCTGGTGACCACGATTTTCGTTTTTGAAGCTCGACCAATTGTTTTTCTTTCTTTTGAATGAAAGATGTAAGAAAGAAATGATTGCTTAGTAAATGAGAGAACTAGATTGAAAATATTTCGGTATGGGTTCCCAAAATAAGATAATAATTTGCGTTCTAGAGAAATTGTAGATCGTTAGTTCATCAGCCTAAAGCACTCATAAGCTCCGTTCTTCAGCTGCGTTTTAGAAGCGACGATTTTTCAGTTTTTCTTATAGAATCCGTTTTAGGAACCACGTTTTCATCGTAAAAATACGACGAATGGATTTTCTTCTGAATAAAAGGTAAGAAAACAACGATTGTCTTTTATATGAAGAAGGATTGATAGAATCTTGGCATGGATGTCCGAAATTTGGAAAGAATTTTGATTTAATTTATTATTTTTCATTTGATGTTTCCTATGTTGTCCATTTTAGAAACCAACGTTTTTTGTCCCTTGACGCCACTTAGAAAACCACGTTTTCCCTCTTGTTTTCGTCTCTGACGCCATTTTGAAAAACGCGGGTTTACCCTTAGTGCCACTTGGCGAAAAACTTTCGTATACAGCAGTGTGCTGTTCTAGGATTTTACCGACTTAAAGTACCAGAAGGCAGTGTATTCGCTATTTTGCATCATCATTTGTCAATGAGAAAGCTGTGTTCAAAGTGGGTGCCACATTTGCTCACTGTCGATCACAAACAAAAACGCAGCGGCGATTCAGAGCGTTGTTTGGAGCTGTTTAAGCGAAATAAACAAGATTTTTAACGTAGATATGTGACAATGGATGAAACATGGATCCATTACTACACGTCAGAATCAAAAGGATCGTCAGCTGAGTGGACAGCAGCCGGTGAAAGCCGTACAAAAGCGACCGAAAACTAAAACGTCAGCTGGCAAGGTTTGGGCATCCGTATTTTAGGATGCACATGGAATTTCGTTTATTGACAACCTTGAGAAAGGGAAAACAATTAGTAGTTAATATTGCATGGCGTTATTGGATTAACTGAACTAAAAGAACAATGAAAAAAATGTCCTCAAATACAGATGAAAAAAGTGCTGTTTGGCCAAGACCCGTGCCATAAGTCCATGAAAATGATGGTCAAATTGAACGCATTGCGCTCTGAAATACTTTCCCACCCACCGTACAGTCAAGATCTGGCTCTCAGTGATTACTGGCTGTTTTCAGACCTTAAAAGAATACTACAGGGGAAGAGGTTTAGATCAAATGAAGAAGTAATTGCCAAAATTGAAGCCTATTTTAAGAGCAAAGACAAATCGTTCTACAAAAAAGGTTTTAAAAAATTAGAAGAGCGTTTGGCTGAATGTATCACTCTGGAAAAGGAGTATCTTGATAAATAAAGTTCAATTTTGCCTAAAAGTTGTTGCTTTATTAGTTAGGCCCGAGCTTATTAAGTGATGTGTTATACATATACATAAAGAGAGAGAGAGAACTAATAGTAGGAATTGAGAATGTGAACAAGAAGGGGGAGCATACTCTTAAATACAGGTAGAAATTAAATTCTTCGTTTTTTTCTCTTCATAAAAATATTCGCTTTCTATTGTTAGAAAAAAATCTTAAATTAGCCTTTTCATCAAAGCATTTTAATAAAAAAAAATGAGATTTTTCGAATTTTTTACTTTTTTTAAAGATTTTGGAAAAGACGAGGCTTAAAAATATATTTATAATAATTCCAATTTTTTTGTGAAACCACTAAATATTACATAGTATGCGCTTAAGGTCACTATTTAGTGACAACTCTTTTTTTTATCATTTTCTTTCCATTTCTTTTAACATTTCGGCACACACTGTGCGCACCCAAATTAATAAAATAATTTACGTCTTTTCGAAAAAGAATTTACTCCTGGGGTGATTACACACACACATTCCTGATGACTAAAACACCGCTGCCTGTTTTGCTTTGAGACCTACTCTTTTTTCTTCTCTGAACAAAGGGGAAGACTCATATTTCAGGTTCTATGAATTTTATTTTCGTTCGTGACATAAATGGCAATCGTTCCTTTGAATGTTGAGAGATATCCATTCCAAATGAAATACGGCTGTTAAACTAAATTGGTCTAAAATAATCATATCCAATACGTTTAAAAAAATTTGATTGGCATAAAACCTACTTAATAAACTCACTGAGTTAGATTTGATACAATAACTCGTATGAAATATTGTAAATGTTTCTATGCTTATTTTGTTATTTAAATATACCTATTAGAGTATTAAATAATTTCTTATGCTTATGTTATGTTTTAAATAATAAATTTTAAAGAAAAATATAACTATAGATTTGGGACACGGATATTATTCGTTAATTAACATCAATATAATATTATATACATTGGTTTGGGGTCAACGTAAGCAAAGTTATCAGATCCCGTTATGTATGTGTATCAATTGAATTCTAAGGAACTGTGTAAGCAGTATTCCAAAAGAAAAATTGATCACAGAAAAACCCTTTTACAACTAGGTTTTTAAACAGAAAAAAGCTTTAAAAAATGTATCAAAATATGTTAACTGAATAAAAAGTAATTTCTGAAAATGTGATTTGTTTACTATAAGAATAATTTCATTTTTAATAAGAACAATTTAAAATTTCGTCTACTACATAAAACATGTGTTTTATAACTTTTTCATTGACCGAAATTTGGAACACAGATTAATGCAATGTTTCCAAAAGCGCATAACGAAATAAATAAACAACATGACCGTTACCGCTATGAAATTACAGGGAATAAAAGAAAGGGGAAAGAATTCGTCTCGCTAAAATGGCAACGTCACAAGCAGCTTTCAAATTTTCCGAATCCTTGTTACCTAGAGGGCGTTGTCATCTTCCCTCGCACGTTTAAACGAGACAAAAGAAAAGATTCTGGTGACGAGGTAATTTTAACATGTTCCATGAAGCAAAAAAAAAAAAAATGTTTTACGAGACAGAGTCCGGATCAAAGGTGAGAAAATCTGTTCGAATATGTTATGAATCAAATCACTTTAAGATTATTCTTTATCTGACGGTGTTTCTTGACATTTAAAAACAACGCTCACAAAAGCTTCTCTTGGGTAGAAATATGTCTTTCTTCGAATTAACTCTTTTTATTGCTTACGATTGTTAAATTTCTAAAGAGTTTTCGAAAGCTGTCGGTAAGTTGTTCGCTTTGCCTGTCAACACAACCCTGTCTTGGAGTACGAGTATTGTTCAGCCGAGTTTAGTTGTATGAAAGGATTTTTCGCGGCTTTCAACAGCCGACTGCGTGACCTGTTGTCTCGGAAACGTGTTGATTAACCATTGTCTGGTGTGTTTTTTCGACTGAATTTGAGATTATTCATTTTTATGATGTAACGAACACTTGTTTCAACTGATAATTATTTCGATGAGACTGAAAATCCTTTTGAGTGAAATCGCAATGAGCATTGTGTCCTAATGAACTCCTACTTATTTAATATTATATTCTAAACGTGATTTAAGGCACCCGGTCACGTTAAATTTGTGAGTCTAATGTTATTTGAAGGAAATTTTAAATCTATACTAGTGTATTGATTACAATGCAATCAAGAGCAAAGAATAAAGAAGGTTTTTCTGAAATTACATGTCTTCTCCTGCATATTAAAATATTTGTAAACAAAATCCTGAAAATCCATAAATGGATCATTAAAAATATATATGTACAGTAATTTACCTAACCCGCCTAACGGGGAATATACTATTAACCACAACTTTAACGTCTAAAAAGCTGAATCGTTTTTTAAAACAAGATAAGGCAATATTGCGTCATCCGCGTATTCTGACCAATCATTATCGGAAATCATATGATTCTAAAAGCTTCCGGTTGAGGAAACTATAAAAGCTGATATCTCTGGAACGAACCAAGCACGGTTTTGTGTAATGACCCAAAAGACCACTTATGATTGTCCTCGTGTATTTGTTTTGTAGTGTTTCAAGACTTCCCTTTGTGTGAAATAAAATATGCAACTGAAATACCAAAAAAGTCCCATCCTTTCAACGACTGCAACAAATTGAAAGATTCTCCCAGAAAAAAATCGAGTGAAATCTTTACACACACACACACACACACACACACACACACACACACACACACACACACACACACACACACACACACACACACACACACACACACACACACACACACACACACACACACACTGTAGCATTGTGGACTGGTAGCACTTACGAGCTCCCAGCTGAATGTTAAAATAAAATAAAACTTTATTTTCTGGACTAAACAATTTGTAGAATAAGACATGGAAATATTAAATAAAGCCAAATTTAAGAGTTCGTCTGGTTCTGCCAAACTGTTGCACCGCTAATTTTTGTCCGTTTCATTCGTCGGTTTTGCTGCTCCGACACATCTGACTATTGTCCGGTGGGCGCTCACCCCACATTTTTTTTTATTCACACAAGATCAGGGATCAGAAACCACCAGCATTCTTTTTTTCCTCCTCTCACTCGCAAAATCAGGTATCGTCAGTCGTTTTCCTTTTCTCCCCTTTCTTCTCCCCGAATCGACTCTTTTAAACTCCGCGGCGGGTCAACTACACGCCCCTCGTCATCTCTCATTGGCAAACCCCAAAATTTTGCACCCAGGACCTCAGTCTCATTAGCACCCCACTGGTGCTGACCGAACAATGTCCCTTGTCCCTCTCGATCTCTCGGGTGACAAAGGCTTGCCCAACATCTGGTCTATGATCCACCTCGTCTCCAGTTTTTCTTTGAAGACTCCTGCTACCGTCCTCCTAGACGCTAGTCTCCTAAGACAGACCGGCCCTGTCAATGGACACACAAACGAACTGTGTCTCGCACATTGTGCTTACAGACACAGTGGCGTCGAGAATCACGAAGACAATAAAAGGATAATGACTTAAAAGCCATGTGTTCTGCCTCCAGCTCTTAAGGCGAGCCACTTGCGCTATTGTAGCCTCAGAATGTCCCAGGTGGCCACTGACTCTCCACTCTCTATATGTCAATCTTGACCTGTATAAAGGGGTGTGAGTTGTGTTAATGTGCCATCGTTACAATATATATAAGCATTTTACACTTCATTTACGTATTGTAAGATTATACTTCATAAGACTTTACATAAATTAACGAATTATTTTAATCATTTTATTGTATTTTTCTTCAGAGAATAAAATTCAAATCGTAAAATTTTTGTTTGTCTCCTTAACTCTTTTTTCACCTTATAAGTAAGTGTGTAGGCTGATAGAACCCTCTGCTGCGTTTGGTATGTATCGCATTGATAAAGAATTTTTTTTTATATAAATACATGGAAAACTCTTTTTAGTAACAATTATTGAATAATACGACACACCCTCATTTTAATGTCATTTTGACAGATAAAAACCATTCAAAAACTAGTTTATGTACGCTTTGTACTTCAAAATACGTTTAGCAATTATTTACATTTTTGCTGCTGTTTTACATCCAATGTGAGGTTCTTTGTCATAACAAACAGAATAGCTGTGTTTTCTTGAACTTCCAGGATTTGTTTCGCCTACACGTTTCCCATCGAATGTAAGATTTTTTTCTTTTCTTTTTAAAATAAATGTAGCAACTTGGGCAATTCCCTTCTTTGTGGAATTTCTAAAATCTTCAAGCGCGTTTTTGTCCCTTGTTATGCCTTGAGTGAATAAAACGACGAATATAGGTTTTAGGGTGTTCCGGTTACAAAGAACAAATGAAAAAGGATTTGAAAAAAAAAATATATTTATCAATTTTTTGAATTAGAAACAAAATACTAAAATGATGTAAAATATTAAACAAAAATTTTGTTTGACCTACACAGTATAATAATGACAGCAAGGAAACTAAACTTAAGACGAAACATATGCCTATTGAATTTTTACAAAAACTTGAATTCGTCACTTAAAATTTTATCGTAAAAAATTAATGTTAGGTTCTTAATATGTATGTATAAGATTATATATATATGTAGGGGTTTAAATATGTAGGGGTATCTAGGGGTAAGTAATGTTCGGGATCTTGATATTTCAAAGAAATAAGCGGATTAGAATGAAATTACTGTTTAATGAAACATTAGATTATTTACTATTAAAACTTTACGAGTTATTTCACGGAGCATACTCTCAGTTGTCGCTAAGCCTATTGGCCTCCACGTTGACCGAAAAACGTGGCTTCTCGCCTGTAAAACCGGAGTCTCTTCTCTCGCGTCTGTCTCGTTCCACGTCGCAATCGTTTTTTCCCCTAAAACCCGTCATTCCGGGGGATACATATATTCGTTGGTAGCGCCATCTATTGGTGAGGTTTTAACCTCACTGATCGGAGAATATATTTATATTCCCTAATACTATAAATTCTACAAACTCGGCCAATCCTGACCGTCGATGACCTCAGCGACGCTTGAGAATGCTCTCATGATTACATATCGTATTACATTACAAAATATAAGAAAAAGTACACAAAATGCATAAGACATATAAAGTGAAGGGTATACTCTATAGTTATTAAAATTAAATGTATACATTTGTAATTATTATTCTATCAATGAGAAAAATATTTTATTAAATCAGCGGAAGTAGCAGTTACATTTGGCCCAGCGTGATTCCTTACTTTCTCAACTGTTTATCTGTTTCTAGGTTTCACTTTCGTAATCTGATATGGTCCGAAAAATTTGGGTCTAAGTTTAAGGCCTTCACCAAATTGTGTACGTTGGACCGCTACCAAATCACCAACTTGGTACTCGGGAGCCTTTTTCCTTCTCTTATTATAAGTGTTCTTGTTCTTCACAAGTACTATGGGACTAGCATACTCGGATGAACTTGGTCTGACTATTCCTTGATCGCTCCATTCTTCAATGTGTTTGTTCACACTTTTCTTTTCCGCGTACGACAACCGACGTGATGGTTGATAGACTGGGATATCATCGTTCAGTATTATCCTCCTCGTCATGTCTGTGGATTCAGTCTGCTCAGGTTTGTACGATGAAGTTATTCTGGTTAGATCATTTTTCACTTGTGAGTCAAGGATGTGACTGAAATCTAACTCATCTTCAGGATGTACTCCGGATATTTGCATTAGACATGCCTTTTCCTCGTGCTTATGAAACATAACACCATCTTGGGTGAAATTCAAAGAAACTTGTCCCAAAATGTCTGTACCTATAATGGTTTCAAAATTGAGCTGTTTGGTTGGCACCACATGCCACGTTAAAGAATATTGATATTTGTCCAAGACAAAATCATACTCGAAGGAGCCCTTGGTTATTACTTCAGTTTGTCCTAAACCGTACAACACAGTGTTTATTTTGGATAGTCTTGAATGGTCAACAATCTTCGAGCTTACATCTTCTCGGATTAGACTAACTGTACTACCAGTATCTATAAGTGCCGATACAATTTCATTGCCTAACATAATGCTTTTTAAGTGTAGTCCTTTCTGCGGTGTGACAGAACAGCTTTGTACTTGGGGATTGGGTTATTCTCTTTTGATTTCTTTCATTGCTTTAAAGAAATTAAAACTCAAATGATCTAAGGAATGACATATGTAACATCTCCTAGGTGCTCTTCTATCAAAATCTTTACTCTGAAGAGTGTCTAAATATCTTTTTTCAGGATTGAAATTTCCTGTTCTCCTTGTATTGTGATTATCAAATTTCCTGAAACTCTCCACTTGATTCGATCCTCTAACTTCAGGTCTTTGAATAGGCGTTAAAGTATGTGTTTTCTGTTTCTACGTCCTACGGACATCCTCATTGGCTAATTCAACTGGGCAGTTGATACTTGGCCATTCGTCTAGGTGACGTTCTTTGAATTCGACAGGGGATCTTTTCTTCATCTGGTCAGCTATCATCAGATCCCGTAGTTTGTCAAATATTTTTACGTCCAATCCTTCAATCCATCTATTAAAGAATGTTTGAACTTCTTGGTAGAAATCACGCCATGTTTTATCCGAACTTTTCTGATGTGTAACAAATAGCTGCCTGAACTTCTCTGGGGTCATTTTAAACCTTTTCAAAAGCAAAAACCTCACGTGGTCATAATCTCTCGCCTCTTGTTCAGGTTCTCTAGCGATCAACTGTGATTTCCTGTGGGAGTAGGCCTAACAGGTGTGAGACCCAAAACTCTTTCGGCACATTCATCATACATGCTTGGCGCTCAAACAATATTAAATATAAGCTGATATCCTCTTTCATATCAAATTTAGGTAACAGTTTGTTCAATTCATTACAAGGTGTACGATTATTCCTACTCAATATTTCCTGATTTAATCCGATCTGAGCTTCGATTATAAGTTTTTCTAACTCTAAATTATCCCGTCGTTTCCTTTCTTCTAATAATTATCTCTCCTTTCTCTCTTCAACGATACCTTCGTACATCAATATGGTGTCTTCCTAATCGTATCCTGCACTTTTGGTTATTAAATTTTTTAACATTGGCTTAGTCATGTCGACTGTCGCCTCCAAACCTAACTCTGTAGCTAACTCTAACAAATCTTTCTTTTTCCATTTTAACAAGAAAGACATGTTTTTCCCCTTTTTAATTAAGGAGTTAAGAAATTATACAAGAATTATTGCACTGGAGAATAACACAGGTATAGTCCTAAATACTGTGAAAGGTATAGGATGCTAGCTCTGCTAAATTTTACCCACACTTCTACTAAATATATAAAAGTTATGCAAATAAAATTTTTGAATAAAAAATTTCCGAAACCAATGTAAAATTCAAATAATAATCTATCATGCATCAATAATTTAAAACATATCAAGTTATAATTTAAATTGGGATACATAATTCAAAATTAATAGTTATTAAATACAACTTCGAAAAGAAAGAAAATAATATGAAAGTATATAATGGCAAAATTAGGTGAATAATATGTTCATACAAATTATAGAGAGAATAGAAGTAACAAAAATCAATTTCGTTTCATATATTTGCTCAGATTAAAAAAAAATATGGGTTCAAAAATGCAAATCATCAAAATACTGATTGTCAAAAAAAAAAAAAAAAAAAAACAGATAAGTAAACATAAATAAGTCTGACCTTGATGGAGCTGAGGGTTTGGCACTAAAGAGGGAAGGAAAAACTAACACTCCCTTCTTTTCCTACGTCACAAAAGTCGGTTACTCCATCAACCTAATCCGTCCTTGTAAATATTTTTTTTTGCTTCCGTGCAAAATGGCGGATACGAGGCCTCTACACAATCTTGAAGGTTTTTCACTTTCGCGCGCACACAAATCTTTACAATTTCAAACGCAGGGACTGCACTTCCGCTTGGCCAGGACGGCGTTCACTCAAGAAATTCTAATAGCAGGGCGGAATTCACTGTAGAAATTCTATTACCAGGGAGGCATTCACTGTAGAAATTCTATTACCAGGACGGTATGCACTGAAGGAATTATTTCACCAGGACAGCACTCACTGAAGGAATTCTAATACCAGGGCGGCATGCACTGAAGGAATTCTATTACCAGGGTGGCCGTCAGAAGTAAAAACAAATCTTATTCGTGGCAGGGGATGGCACATTACTTCGCGATGAAGAAGGTAATCCTTGGCAATCTGGAATCGATTCTTTTTTTTCCCTTTAAATTAAAAAAAAAATTATCCCGACCGGGCTCCCATTAAATATGTAGGGGTGTCTAGGGGTAATTAATGTTCGGGATCTTGATATTTCAAAGAAATAAGCAGATTAGAATAAAATTACTGTTTAATGAAGCATTAGATTATTTACAATTAAAACTTAACGAGTTATTTCACGGAGCATACCCTCGATTGTCCATAAGCCTATTGGCCTCCACGTTGACCGAAAAACATGGCTTCTCGCCAGTAAAACCGGAGTCTCTTCTCTCGCGTCGGTCTCGTTCCGCGTCGCAATCGTTTTTTCCCCCTAAAACCTGTCATTCCGGGGATACATATATTCGCTGGTAGCGCCATCTATTGGTGAGGTTTTAACCTCACTGATCGGAGAATATACTTATATTCCCTAATACTTTAAATCCTACATATATATATATATATATATACATATATATATACATATATATATATATATATACACATATATATACATATATATACATATATATATATATATATATATACATATATATATATACATATATATATACATATATATATACATATATATATATACATATATATACATATATATATACATATATATATATACATATATATATATGTGTGTGTGTGTGTGTGTGTGTAACAAATTAAGGCCCAGTGGGGGAGCGTATCACGCTTCCACACCACAGTTTCGTGTTTTATTGCAGGTCTGGGCAAGGTCAACTCAACCTTTCATCCCTACTGGAGTGGGTCGAAAAATGAGTATCAAGCTTGCTTGTGGACTTAAACACTGGGGATTTCGCTTCAGACTGTCCACCTGATCGGGACATCTGCTCATGCACCTCGGCACCAATGGTCACAAATACTGGGATGGGCACAGTAGGTACTGGCCCTCATGGGCTGTTGCGCCACTGAGTTTGAATTTATATGTAACAAATTACCTAATGTATGTACATTTTTATATTGGAACATTAGGGAAGCTTCTTTCAGGAATTGCCTTACGATTGGTGATTACTGTAGAGGTTAAATTGATGAGGAAACTTCCTCGTTCTTTATATCAACATTTTTTTTATGTAAAAAACAATCCCTCACGAACACAAAGTAAAAGACGATTTACACAAGCGAAGCGGCATGGCGCAAACAAGAAAAGGCAGAAAATTTTCACTGAAACAGAGGTTTATATACGAAATGTCAACCGGAATTTCGAAAACATACATGGAGTGGACGACTATTTTTATTGGTGGACAGCTATCGTATGATATGGCTTACATAATCACTACTCTAAATTCGCTGACTGCGACCTGCAAAGTTATAGGAAACTTTTTTTACATGAAAAAATTTGTGATAAGTCTTGGAGGTAGACGCCAGGGGCGTAGCTACCACCGCATCAATGATAGGGGGCCCCAACATGTGTAACTACAGTACCACTAACAGGGTTTTCTTTTTTAAGAAAGGGCCCTGAAGGAATTTTGATAAGGAGCCGCCTCAGTGAGTGAGTTAATATTAACGTCGCACTGTTCAGCTACACGAGGGCTTTTGGCGACGGAGCCGCCTCAGAACTAGCTGTGCCAGTGGTAGACGCTAAATGATATCCCAAATCACCAGTGGCGCACACGGGAATTTTTCAAGGGGGGTGGGGGGGTCCGGGGTCGAAAGTTCACCATTCTTGTATCATGTTCCTTTTGATTTTGTTGATTTTCGGGAACAAAACACAGTAAAAAACTAATTTTTGAATAAATAATTAGCATTAATTAATAAAATTAATCATTAATAACAAGTAATTAATTAAATTTTACGTACTATATACTTAGAATTATAATAAATCGGAAAAAAACAAGTGCTTTGGGGGGATCCGGACCCCAAGGACCCCCTCCCCTTGTGTGCGCCACTGCAAATCAACCAAGACGGTATACGGTTGCTGCCTACAGGATTAGAAACCAGGTATGACTGCCTATATCGATTAAAGGTCTTTCCCTCTCCAAACTGTGTTTTGTGCAGAAAGACCCTAATGAATGCTGAGTACCTGGAGTGAGTGAATATTAACGTCGCCCTGTTCAGCTACACGAGGGCTTTTGGCGACGGACCTCGTCATTTTGAACCCTGATCAAAATGATTCGGAGATTTATTCATTTTTGTCTCTGGTAACATCTACAATAGGTACTGGAGGGACAGAGAGCAGTTACAAGCTCTGCAATCTGACTGACTTTCTGATGGTGTTTTTGCTTCTGTTTTTTGCTTCTTTGTTTAGTAGTTTATTTGTTGTTACTCCCCGTGTGTTCACGTGGGGTGTTTTTACTCCAGCGAATGATGTATTCATCAAGTGCTGCTGCTAGAAATAAAAAAATTCGCTGACTACATATTTTTTAAAAGTTTAAAAATTACGATTAGCTCCCATTAAGCAAGTAACTGTTGTTTGTTTCGTGAGGTCTTGGAGGGAACAGGACCATTACAAATTAAAAAGTCCTCAAGAGACACTTAATATGAATGTGTGTGTGTGGGGGGTAATTCCCGTTAATTTTCTCTTGAGGACTTTTTAATTTGTAATGGTCCTGTTCCCTCCAAGACCTCACGAAATAAACAATTGTTAGTTTGCCTGCCTAACGGGGTTTAACTGTAACTTTAACGCTTCAAACTTATGTAATTAGTGTCTTTAGAATAGTGTTTATGTAAGCAACATCGTTCAATATCTTATAACCAATCAGAGGAGCCTTTCACGGAAGTCGCATGATTTTTAGAATTTATGGTTGGAGTTTTGAGTACAAACATAAACTTCATAGAAAATTCACCGCCGCCGCTTGCATTCGTAATGTCGCTACGCTAAGTGTTCAGCCGCGTTTCTTATATGTGTGTGGGATCGTCAATAAATGTTAATTGTCAAGATGTTTCCTCCTCATTTATGGCTCTACAACACACAATCACCAATCGTAATTTAATAGCAAAAAGTTTCACCAATGTGTAGTTTAATTAAAAACTAAAGATACTTGCGTGACGTTATGTATATACTATATATGTGTAAACAATACTTTTACTCTTGATGGTCGAAACTGTTATTTGCAAAACTTTGAATAGAACTTTTTATGATCTATTGATGTTGACAAAGTGAGAAAAATAAATGTGAATAGAGTTGTTTAAATATTTGTAATTTTGTAGAACATTTCTTCACAACGAATGGCTTTTTCAATTCCTGCTATTAACTCACACTCTATATTTGTTTATTTTGGTGGAATTTTCAATCGTTAATAAAATGCATTTTAAAGCGCTCCATTGAGCTGAAATTTTATAAACATGATTATTTTGGAGGACAATAAAATAATTTTATTGTAATTAATAAAAATGAATTGATTAAAACTAATTATTTAAAGAATTACAAATACAGCCACGTTGGCATCATTTTTTACGACTTAGTGACCCTTTTGGTGACGTGTCAAAACTTGAAAAGATTTCTTTTTCACGTTTTAAAGCATTCAGTTGAACTGAAATTTTATACACACGATTGTTTTCGATGACAATGCGATACTTTAATGATAATTAATAGAAATTAATTGCCACTTAATGTTGTGATTCTGTCCTATGTATATACATCTTTTATTAATTGTAACTATTTAATAAAAAGTAGCTAAAATAAAAATTTTCTTTGTTGATCTAAGTAGTAATTAACTTAAATTTTTTTTATATTACTTGTGTTTCTTTAAAGCTTGCTTATTATGAAGATGTATGCTGTGTAAAAAACAGAAAAATTTATTTTTAGTCAAGTACTTTTGGAAATTTTCCTATTCTATTTAAGCTATCCGAACACGTTGAAAATGACCAAATTCGGACAAGACCGATATTTTTGTTTTCAACTTTGTTTAATACATCTATATTTTGGTTTTACAAAACATACTTTGTTTTGATTCTATGCTTCTTAGAGGCCTAGTTACAATCAATTTTATTAAGTTAGAAAAACCGGAAACGGGTCTTTGATCTACCAGAAGTGGGCATTTAAATTGTTCGAAATCTATCATGGCGAGTCTGATCACACAAAATATTACAAATGTATTTCTATAAAACTTTTTGCACCTGATATTTATGCTATTTTCTAGAGAATGTACTAAAATATTTCTTATAGTAGGAATATTATTTGAGTTAGGGTATGTTATTTAAATAATGGTCTCATAAAGGCGTTATTTTTCTTATAACATTTACTCAATCATCTCTAAAAGTTTCAAATTTTAATAAAACATTAAAATTTTAGTTTATTCTCTAGATAAATGCCTCTAGATTTTTTTGGTAATTCTTTTACTAATATAAGTTTATTACTTTTTTCTCTAATTGCTTTGAAGTTTTACAAAAATATTGCTAAAATTTCGCATATAATTGTGATTTTTATGAAATTCCGGCAATTTATTTTAAATATTGTTGATTAAATATTAGTATTTATTGGTATTGAATCCTAAAAGAGCCTTTATATGTTTAAATACGTTATTTTGTCAAAAAGTACTCTGAACGTGTTCGGATACCTTAAAGGAAAAGTTCTAAATTATATATATATATATATATATATATATATATATACGTTACAGGTGAAAAATGAGAGCAAAATACAACAAAATATGTAGATGTGCAGCCAAAAACAGAACGCAGAGATAAATGAAAAAGGAAAACAAAACTGATCACGTAAAATGAAAAGGCTAAATTGTTAATGACTTAATTAAATGCATACAATAATGTGTGTGAATTTCATTATCTATTACTTTGGCTTCTAAAACAGGTAAGATTTTATAAGAAAACGTTAAAAAAACACCGAAGCTCTGTGATATTCCACACGTTAATTCACAATTGCACTTTTATGTTCGCCAAATATTCATATAATCCCATAACACAAATTTTCCATACTTCATTTCCAAATAAGCGAAAAGCTAATTTGCTCTCCGTAAGGTGGCGCTCCTCGTTTTACTTTATTAATCTCGTTACCAGGCAGCCCGCGTGTCAAAATGCGGCTATTTGATTATCTCAAACAACTCCTTCTCTGCCTTTTCACTTCACTTCGAAAGGTGACTTCACTTGTGAGGAAATTTAATCGCTCGCGTCAAAATAAGTTCGCCTAATGTGAGTTTCCAAACAAGGAAGAGCTGTTCCCGCGAGGCGCCATTTTGCTTCTATTAGCGATAGAATTCTATTTGGTGGCGCAGTGCGGCCCGTGATAAGCAAATCTTTCGACTAATAATTAATTACATTATGAAGCCTTGACTCGAGGCGTCTAAATGTGTCGCCCAACGCCAAGCCGCGGCGCAGTTTCGGACATTCGTTGTTGGCTTTGTTTGAAAAGCGCGATTACGATTCCAAACGATAACAAGACAAATTCGATTAGCGTCAGCTTTTGTCAGCATTGAGCATTCAGTTTCGTTTGATAGTGCACTAAACAGACGTTCGGTTTCCTGCGAATTGGCGCTTTTGATTAGTTTCGAACAAGTGTAAACTGGAGTTAATGTTTCTGTAAATAAATTATTTGTGAAAAGAGGTTTGGAAAATACGAGTTACACTCAAATTTGTCCTAACGTTCTGTATTTTGTTGAAGTTAAGGATTAAAAAAAAGAAAGAAAGAAGTGTCTGCTATATTCAGATGCCATAAAAGTTTGAAGGATTTAGAAAATACTAGTAATGCTAGTAAATAAATGTTATACACATAGGCTATATTGTTATATAATAAATTTTAATATTTTTTTATGACTATTCACCTCTTTTCATTGAAAGGATTTTTGTTTCATTTCGTAGAAATTTAAATGGTTTCCGTTGTAACTTCCACCTTTCATCTGTTTTAAATGATTGACAGTGGGGCGCCGTACTGTAAGGGTGCAGGGCACCGGACAAACATGGAAAATGAATCCCCTCTCTCTAAAGCAAAATAATTATAATTCAAAAACATACATTATTCACATACATACACTCCTATAAAACTTGAATAATTTTTTATTCAAGTCATTCAATTCCTACAATATTAGCTCACACTCTCTATATACACTCAGGAACATTGAAAATAGCGACCCAAGAAGAAAGCATCGGATTGAAATGAAATTTAATACACATAATGACGCAGATGAGAGATTCACTTGATCTCAAAAACAAGACAATTAAACGAATACAAGGTGCGCAACGACACAAATACTGGGCAACTTCAATAGTGCGTTGGACTACCTCCAGCTGCAATATATGCCGCCACACGGTCCGAAGTTGATTAGACACCTTATACTGCCCTGAGGCAGATGGGCCCACAAATCTTGAACAGCCAACTCTAAATCATGTACAGAGTTACACGATGGCATCTGCCGTTTTAGCTGATCCCACACGTGCTCTACAGGGGACAAATCGGGGGAGCGGGCCGGCCATGGAAGAGTCTGAAAATGACGTAGGAAGTCTTGCTGTATGCGGACGAGTATTATCTTGCTGGAAAATTTCCCCAGGGAGAGCATTTAGGAAAGGTCCTACATTCGGTCGAAGATCATCAACGTAACGTTGGCCCGTTAAGGTTCCACGCATCACAATTAAAGTGGACCGGCTATCATAGGCTATGGCCCCCAGACCATTACACCAGCTGTGCGGGCAGTGTGGGGGGAATTGTACCAGGGCGCCTCCACACCCGTACACGGTTATCATCTGTCCCCCAAACAAACCGGGATACATCACTAAACAGAACCTTTTGCCAATCTGTGACATTCCACATTGATCAGGCTTGGCACCACTGTAGACGCAGTTGCCGATATTCCGGTGTTAAAGGGAGTTCACGGAAAGGGCGCTTGGATTTAAGATTTGCTTCTGCAAGGTGTCTGGAAATTGTTTGTGGAACAATTGCTACGCCTACGTCTGCTCGTATCGTTGAACGAGTCACTGTGGGGTCCACAAGTGCTTGCCGCACGTTCCTTCGATACTCTCTCCTCGTGGTCTTCCTGGTCGCTCCAGACCCGGTTTTCCGCACGTGGGTACCTTCTCGTGCCCACTGCTCCCAACAATTTCTAACGGCACACTCCGAACGATCCACCTGGCCAGCAACATGGCTCGTCGACCAGCCTGCAGTTTTCCTCCCGATGATCAGGCCTTTCTCAAACTCGCTTAACTGTGAGAAATGTCTTCTAGCACGTTTTCCTGGCATGTTTAGCTTACCAAAGTCTTCCTACAATCGGCGGGTAATCGTCACGTTTATGAATCTTCGAATTTGCGCTGGCTTATATAGCACCCTCTTCCTGATTGTAGAGCCACCTCGGCGTGTATGAGCATGCGTATTGGCACAAAACTTGCATCATTTGCATATCACATTACGCTGTACTTATTTGCAAAGTTTCGCGATTGTACTTAGCTTCCTTCTTGGGTCGCTATTTTTAATGTTCCTGAGTGTTTTTATCTTGGTGGAATTTTCAATCGTTAATAAAATACATTTTAAGAGCTCAATTGAGCTGAAATTTTATAAACACTATTGTTCTGGGTAAATATATGATAATTTAATTATAATTAATAAAAATTAATTGACTGAAACTAATTATTTAAAGAATTACAGATACAGCCACGTTGGTTTCATTTTCAGCGACTTGGGTCACAACTTAAAAAGATTTTTTTTCTCACATTTTAAAGCATTCAGTTGAACTGAAATCTAATTGACACGATTGTTTTGGATGACAGTACGATACTTTAATGATAATTAATAAAAATTAATTACCACATAAAATGTTGTGATTCTGTCGTATGTATATACATATTTATATTAATTGTAACTATTTAATAAAAAGTAGCTAAAATAAAAATTTTCTTTGTTGATCTAAGTAGGAATTGACTTGATATTTTTTCGATTTATATTATTTCTTATTATCTTAAGTAAAATTCAAAAAATTCGAAATGAAGGATACAGCTGCCTGTTATTAATTCAAATGAGTAATATGTAAGAGAAGGAATCCCCAATTTTTTAAGCATGCAAATTTTTTTCTGAAAAGAGTACTGATTGTGGAAATCACAAACTTTTGTTTTGAGGTATCCGATTGGGTTCGGAGAAAATTTTCTAAAATATGACTTCAATAATTATTTATTTGTTATTTTATTATGGAAGTATGTTTCAAAACTGCAAAAATGCAGGAAAAATAATTTTTTTTAAAAATATTTTTCAAAATATTGAGAAATTTGAACAAAAATATTACAAAACAAAACTGTTCTTTTGCTAACAACTCTAGAAAAAAATATGTAACAAAAACAAATAAAATTTTTGCAGGAATATAATTCTTTAATGTTTAACTATGCTGTATACTACACAGACCCTTACAACCCTTAACCCTTACCTTGCTGCATACAAATCAAGTTTTACAATTAAATTATGAAATACAAGTGCTCGAAATGAAAAAAAAACCCAGAATTTCTTTTCTTTTTTTTTTAAACTTTTTTTCATATAAAATTACATTAAAAAATAACTTTTGAAAAATTATCCTTAGCTTTTATCACAAAGCATTTATTATAACACATAGAACAAACTCAAAAGTTTTCATAAAAATATTTTAGTTACTTTGAGTGATATCACTGTTACCGTGATCCATTATGTACAAAAATAACATTCTTCAGAAAATGCAAAATAAAGTTTATATATCTGCAATAAAACTTTTTAAAGATTTAGGAAGGTATTAAAATTCTCCAAGTTTGTAAGTGGTGTCTTCCTGTGTGTGAACCTCATACTTCAAACTTTTACATTTTTGAAGGGACTTTCTTTTTTTCCGAGACAGTTTTTTAATCTGGTTTAGAAGGCCTCGTTGAATCAACAATTCTCGTATTGTCGAGGTACCAAGAATATCCTTTCATTTCAGAACATAACTCCATTCCTAACTTTTGAAATTGAGGTAATAGACCAGCAAACCCAAAATTAAAAAGTATTATTGCAATATATATTTCTAAACGGAGTGTTTGTAGCTCAACATAGGTCACTTTCGGGAAGATACTCCACATGACATTGTTAAGGCTTTCATTGCAGTTCTGAGTTTCCCCGCGAGAAGGCATTTTCTTAGGAGATTTTGATCGAAAAGATCTATATAAGTCTTTATAATAGAGTTAATAAATGAATTTGGAAAAATACGATTATTTTCTTTCAACGTGTCTCTAACAAAGTGGGCTCTCTGGAAATCTCTTCTTTTATTTTGCTTCACTGATCTTCTTTTTGGCATGATAACTTTAATTTAATAAAAAAAAATTACTACAACTCAATATAAAAAAACTGATAAAAAAGATCTAAAGGTAACTGATGAAAAGATAGCAAAATCGTTTAAATGTATGTGTCAAAACAAACCTTGCAACCGTCAGTTAACTCGTGTTGTCGTAAACAGATTGTGAAAGCAAAAACACTCAAAACATCTTAAAACAAACTTAAAGGTGAAGTGTGATGTGTGACAAAATTGGCTACACTTTAATGTTGGCAAAGCATAGTTGGATATTCAATAAAACATGAAAAGGAGATTCATAAAATGATTGCCATTAAAATATTTGCGCTTTGGAAATGAATAAAAATCGTAGACAATCATAGACCTGAACGTCTTCGTTGCGTCAGACAATTGTAATGCTACAATATGTAAGTACTGGTTTATCTTATAACAGAGTGCAGAAAGGCTATACATTCACGACCATAATGCTTTGCTTTGTTTGAAAACAATTTTTCGTATTTCTAAAAAATTTTCATTAAATTGATATTTTTGTTCGGATTAGCCAGGGAATAATAAAAAAATCTCATTATAAATTGATATTTTTTATAATAATAAAGAGTCAAAGTTATATATAATTTTAATTCACAAAAAAAAAAAAAAAAAAAGTTATATATAATTTTTAATTCATACTGATCTTCTGGTTTATAATACACCTTTAATGTGATCATAGTGTTTTATTTATTTGGATGTAAATGAATGAGATATATATCTGATTCTTGATATTTAAACCGATTAAAAATATTTTACGCTTTTATTTATTAAAGAAAGGTAGGGAAAATTTAGGTACATACCTATTATTGCAATAATGCTAACGTTCAAGATAATCAGCCGAGTTGGCGACCCCAATTTTCCATGTGTTGTACACTCTCAATTGACACAACCATGTGCTTCGTTTCATATAATCTCGCCAATTCTGTAGCGATGATAGGTAAGTACCAAAAATTAATACAGTTTGGGTACAAAAATTCCTACATGCAGGTATGTTGTACATGAGTGGAAACACACAAGAAATCTGCTCAGTCTGCCATACAAAAAGCACCATAATAATAAAAAAAGTAATTCTTTTTTCAATTATAGATTTTGCTTTTTTTTTTCAGGTAGAGCAAGATTTTGGTGTTTTTTTTATTTCGATTGAATTAAGTGAAACATATAAATATTTATGTGAATATTTTTTAGCAGATGAAAGCACAGATGAAGAAAGTTTCTTTTTAGACAGTGAGGCGCTGAAATCCAATTCGTAAAGATTGATTGTTTCAGTGGTGGAAAAGTGAAAGAGACTTGTATCTCAGAAAATCATCTTAATGCTTATTCATATTCAATTACACTTTTCAGCTTTTAGTAACATTTTTTTTTTCAAGGGAATTAAGAAAGCAGAAAAACAAGGTAGGTAGTAGAAACCTTCCTTAAATGAGAGAATTTTTTACTTTTCAGGTTGGAGGGGAAAGGAGACAACTTGTTATTTTTAGTATTGAGAAATTACTGTTCTCTCGATTTGTGACATCGTTACACTACGCACCAAGTGTTTTTGTTGACAATCGTCAAGTTGGGCGATAACATTACAATATGCTTAGTAATACTTTTAAATTTGGTTCTATATATATATATATATTAATCTTATTCTCTTTTGTATTTTTATGTTATCATTATTTATTATGTATATTGTTTGATATTATTATTAAAGTACATTAAAATGAATTTTTATTGATTTATATTCATGGCAGTATCTTTATTGATTTCAGACAATTTTAAGTAGATTTTTTCACAAACTTAAACATTTCCAAGCTTCCCGTTTCGTCACATGACCGTGGTTCAAATTTACGCGGTCGCTGAAATCCCTCGTGTAGCTGAACAGTCCAACGCGACGTTAATATTCAATCCTTCACTCAACCTGTTTCATTATACATCGATATACTCACATTAAGTTAAAAGTCTGATTTTCATTCAAAATTTAAAATTAATTCATTAAAGATCAATTTTTAGATGAAAATACACACACACACACACACACACACACACAAAATCTGCTACATGCTGTTGTTTTAAAAATGTATTTTTAATGGTAAAGTGTTTGCACGTGCGGAAGTATTAGAACATATCCGCCATAATAAATTAAATGCCCTAAATGGTTTGACCGTATTAAAAGTCCGCCAGGAAAGAGTTATTAAGAAAAGCAAGAAAGCCAATTAAAAGTGTAAAGGAAACAGAAAAACAGGATAGCAACACACAGCAAAAAACAAATAAGCAAAAAGATTCTGGGACAAGATTTAAAACACTCAAGCACATCAACCCTCTTTCCCCCCCTCTCACCAATTACCACCCCTGCCTTATTAGGCTTCTGGATGGCTGCCAAAGAGAGGTTAAATGACTAAGGGGATGCAAAGAGGGTTCCCCTTCCAATTTGCACCTCCGCTTAAACTTCAATCCCATTTATACACCCCTGCACAGGACCACAGGGAGAGCACAGAATTAAATTATATGCCCCATCATGCTTCTAAAAGGGGGTGTTGAAGCATTTAAAAACTGTACCCGGGACACGCCCACTCTCCCCTACCTTTAAAAACAGAGTGAGGTGTAAACGGATTGGGTTGTCGATGATTGGCCCATTATCATCGGGGGTCTTTGACGCAATGTAGTGGGGAAGGTTCCTCGAGAGAGGGTTTTTTCTTTCTTTTGGTTATATTTTATTTTCATTCTGGGACAAGTTTCTGTACGTCGGACGTATTATTGGAAATTAAAACGTGCAATGGACTGCAATTGTGGGGCTATTATGTGAAACGAATGTGTTCCATGATTAACTTATGAATTGGCAATTAATCTTTAATCGTTCATTATGGAGTAACTGCTTAAGAAGCTGATAAATTAATGATTAACGCTTGATGATTGGAGTATAAGAAAAGATATTTGGATTGATGAGAATGTGAATGGTTTGCTTTAGGTTCGAGTTACTGAAATTGTAAGTAGTTTACTTTCCCATCTCTTTTTATAACTTCGAATGAATTAATGAATGAGTGAATGTTAACGTTGCACTGTTCAGCCACACGAGGGGTTTTGGCGATGGACCTCGTCATTTTGAACCACAGTCAAGTGACGAAGATGACCCCGGAGCTGGCACCCCCCTCTCCTAATTACGACACCACACCAGCGGGTGAGTGAGTGAATATTAACGTCACACTGTTCAACGAGGGCTTTTGACGACTGGCCACGTCATTTTGAACCATGGTCAAGTAACGTTGACGACACCTGAGCTGGCACCCTCCCTCTCCAAACTGCCACACCGCACCATCGGGAGGAGGTTTGAGCACTCGATGGATTTAACCCTACAGGGCGAGTCTTCAGTGGTACCGGGTTCAAACTCATGACACGCACCAGCCACGAGTCCGTTACTTTCACCACTAGGCTACTGCGGCCACATTGTGTACAGATGTTCAAGAATTTTTTTTTAAGAAAAAGCAAATTTTTTTAAAAAAATTCTGTGTTATGCCTTTAATTTTTAAGCAGATGCATTTAGTTTACCTACGCGCGTTATTTTTGTTGACGAATACGTACTTCTTAAAAGTAATTTTGTTTAAATCGCGGAAAAGTTGGAAACGGTGAAGCGTCTGAGTTGATTGGCAGGAAACACATCATTGCATTTATCATGTGACATTGACGTCACATGAATTTACTAATTGGTTGACTGGAAGCACGTGGTTGTAGTTATGTGGCTATGTCGTCATATTAATTTAGTAGATTATGTATCTTGTAATCTATTAATTGGTGAATCATCTTATGTTCACAGTTATGTTTTTGCCAAATAAGGCAAATTTGTATTGACTGAAGTAGAAAACAATCTTAATGCCAACTGAAATGAAAATGGAAATTTTATTTATTATATATATATATATTAATATTACAATACAATAGGAAATACAATATACAGCCATTAGTCTGTATGTTGCATTTCCTATTGTATTGTATTATTAGATTAAAAATTTCTTGGCATTTTGCAGTTTTAATAATTGGATCTTCTAAAACAAAATGCAGAAAAAAAGTACAGGCTAATGTAAAAAAAAAAAAAAAAAAAAAACAATTCTACATTAAAATTTATAATTTATTTTAATATTCTCTGAATGTAATTTCATAAAAATGCACGTACTCTAAACTGTCTGAACAAATAAAAAAGATATACACCTTTTACAGTATTCTATCCTAAAACACAGTTCCGTCTGTCAATATAACAAAAAAAAAAAAAATAAACGATACTAAATAGACCCAAGTCAGTTACTCACTTTGATGTTTGATTCGCCAGAAATCACGTGAGCTCGAGTGATGCCATTCGCTTTTCCGAAAATAAATACCAAAACGATTGGTTGCCGTTCCAAGAAAAGTTATTTAAATTACCCAATCTAGCATCCAATTTGTTCAGGCATCGTATCTAATTAGAGAAAGAACGCCAAGGTATCGATTTAATAGAGTTTTCCAAATTGTCTCTCGAAAATTTAAATTCGAAGCAAAATGGTTGTTAACTTCTTTTTGTTCTATTTTGTTGCCGGTGGCAACGGTAAGTAGTCTTGGAATTCCATTAAATAAATTCACGCTTCGCTACATTCTAGCTTCCTAATTCTACGGGAAACGCATTCCATTTCCATGTTCCGAATGAAATTTATTTCGTTTTTCTTGGATGATGAGATATTATTTTCTTGTCTGTGTCCGAACTCTTCGTTCTATTTATTGCATTACAGATGTTCCAAAAACCGTCTTTAATGGAAATAAGGAATAGATAGTCGGGATATTTGTTGGAAGTACTTCTGTAGGTTGTAATCTAATATGGTTTGGAAATTGAAACATTTTTCTTTTTTAACATTTTCAGTTCGTGAGTAATTTGTAATGCTCTTTTTTAAAATAACAAACAAAATAGATAACGACAAATCAGTTGCACAGGCAACATTTTTAAATGTTCTCTCTCTTTCTTTTGTTCAAAATTCATAATACCCTAGATATAAAAGATAGCTTATATAGTATTTTCTCATAATTTTCCTATCAGTTAGACTGGTTTCAAAGCTTTGTTTTTTGACAAATATTTTTTAAAGTCTGATATTCATAATATTACATTTTTTACACATATAATTTTATCTGTTTACTATATTTGACGCCTTATAAATTAAAACTATATATCCAGAATCTAATTTTTTAAAATTTTGCAATCGAAACATATAAATTCAAACATTATTCAATTCCTACTATTAGTTCACTCTCCCTATATGTATATTTATTTTCTTATATTTCTTGTTCAAATTTTTAATCGTTAATAAAATACTTTCTGTTCATCCATTCAAGTTCAAATACATTTTTAAATTTATAATGAATGACACTCGATGTTAATACAGCTTTTTAAAATATTAACTCATGAATAATAGCCCAACAGAGCATATATAAAAGGAAAAATAATTTGTGGTGTCACACTGTAATGCAATGGATAGCGCGTTGGACTTCTAATCGTGGGTTAGAATCCCACCTGGTATGGCCTAATTTCTAAGAATGTGATTTCTTTTTTACTATACTATTTTATAAGAATAATTAAATTCAATCAATGAATAAATAGTAACAAACAGATAATAGTCCAACACCATATATAGAAAGAAAAATGGAAAAATTTGTAAGAAAAATTGCTTTCTATTTTGTCACTTATTACTGGGATTCTATCATTTGTATATTAATTGTAACTATTTAATAAAAAGTAACTAAAATAAAATTTATTTGTTGACCTAAGTAGGAACTGACTTAAAATTTTTATTTTATGTATATTACTTCTTTTAATATCTACTTATATTACCGGGCTATACACTGCTCAAAATAATTAAAGGATATTGCGGTTTTAGGTGGATCTTGTGGCTGGGAAACTTTTTAGCTGATTGATACATGGTCGACAGACGTAGTAGGTTATATGAGAATAAATTACACATGTTTGGCAGAAAAAAATGCATTTTATTGCACATTTGTGTACAAAAGGAAAAAAAACACAATTTGTGCATATGAGAAAAGAAGAATAAAAAAAGGTGTTTTCTTCAAAGGAAATCATTTTCAGTAAGGGGTATGGTTTCCACGGACGGACAGCAACGTTGAGCACCTTTGAGGCATGGAGTCAATGAGGCTATTAATCACGAGTTGGGTATTCTGTCCCACTCTTCCAGAAGAGCTCTTTCCAGTTCTTGGAGAGTTTGTGGGGGGTGGTTGGTGGCCAGCAACTCGTCTTCCTAGAGCGTCCCAAACGTGCTCCGTCGGATCCATGTCTAGAGAACACGCTCATCATTCTATTCGTACGATTCCTTCCTCGAAAAGGAAATCCTCCACCAGGTTAGCACGATGTGGCCTGCAGTTATCGTCCATTAAAATAAAGTCATCTCCGATTGCTGCAGCGTAAGGCACTACAATAGGTCTGAGGATCTCATCCCTATATCGACGAGCAGTCAGAGGTCCATCTCGAATGATGTAGAGGTCTGTGCGCCCGTCAATGGAGATACCACCATACACCAACACTCCCCCACCGCCAAATCTGACACTTTCGTGCACGAACGCAGGATTATTCCTACTGCCACGGTCCCTCCAGATGAAAATACGCCTATTATCCGGATAAACAGAAAAATGGGACTCGTCAGAAAAAGAACATTGCTCCATTCATTTCTTCTCCAGTTCACATGCTCTGTTGCCAACTCCCTGCGGTCGCGACGATGCTTTGATGTTAGTCTAACACATACAATCGGTCGGCGAGCATACAGACCTACACCATGGAGCCGGTTTCCGACAATCTGAGTTGAAACCGTGGTGCCAGTAGCCGAGCGAAGGTGTTGTTGGAGAAGAGTAGCGTTCATATTTCGGTGTCTTAGAACCGTTAACATTAAATAACGATCTTCATTGGGCGTTGTTGTCCGTCTGCGACCTTGTCCTGGTCTTCGGCCTGCACTTCCAGTCTCCAAAAAACGGTTCCAGATCCTGGAAATCACACTTTGTGACACTCCAATGGCTTGCGCTACTTTGGCTTGAGTTTGGCCCCCTTCTAACCTACCAACAACTCTCCAAGCTTCTGAATCGGTTAAATGACTTCGCTGAGACATCGTACTCATCGAAACAAAGCAGTCACTGAATGCCGATCATCCTTGTCTTCATTTCAGTTGAAAGTCAAATTTCATTCGCTGCCGCTGAAGTGACGTTTTTGACGTCGAACTCAAAATTAGCATACTCCACAGTTTGAAAATCAGAAAAATTTACATTTGTGATTCTCTTCTTCCATTTTCGGCAAAAAATTTTTTGCTTATGTCTTTATTTTATATAAAACTTACAATATCCTTTAATTGTTTTGAGCAGTATATATGCGTAACAAATATAAATTATATGGTAAGTATCCAATAGAACAAGAAATCGATAAAAAAACTTAATTTGACTTCTCAGAAAAATCACATTGACATTAATGTTTATATATACATATTAGGGCTATAAGCTCTGAGAGAGAGAGATACAAATGTAAGGAGTTAAAGGGGGAAAAAAAAACTTTGCAATCACACTCAAATTTAAAACTAAATCGTTTTAACACTTTATTTTACCTTTAAATTTAACTTATCGCGCCTTTCACTCAAAATGACCAACTTTTGTCTTCACAAGTACCTTAAGTCTCGTTGACCAATCATCAACGGAGGCACACACTAAATTAATGGGAATTTCTATCACTGCTTTGAGACTGTTCTGACCGGGAAGTGGTGTTTGGAGAACCTCTGGCCTCAACACTGACCCCAATGCACAGATGAATGCAGTGAAATCCGAATGGCCGCAGAGCCAATCTTTGTGTTCTGTGAAGTCCGTCACCTTTTCTGTCAACCTTCGACCTGTTAGTGTCGTCACTTGACCATGGTTCAAAATTATGAGGTCCGTCACCAAAAGCCCTCATGTAGCTGAATAGTGTGACGTTAATATTCACTCACTCACTCGACCTGTTCTTGAAAGGTGCTTTCCTTTAATGCAGTGATTCCCAAAGTGGTCTATATAGACCCCGAGGGTGTATGACGACCTGCAAGGGGTCCACGTCAACAAAAAAATAATTTGGGGATCCATGAGGTGTAAATGGGGGTCTACGATAGTGGCTCTCATTAAACCAGATCATAACATTAATTTTAAAAGGAAATTTAATTAAGTGGAAACCAGGATTACCTATTTAACATATTTATTTACTAAATTGAATGAAGTTACAAGGCGACAGCATAAATTTTATTAAAATAAGGACCATATTTCAAGCTAAAGGAGTATAATAATGAGTATAATAATAATAATAGGAGTATAATAAGGAGTATTTTCATATATTAAGCTAAAGGAATATAATAATGGGCGTTGCAAATTTTCCCAGTTTCTCATTTGTCACAAACAATCCACCAGGAAAAAGACATTTTAACCTACGTTCAACATTTAAATGCCTTTTTTTTAGATTTTGAAGCTATTGGATTGTTCGGAAAGTAATTTCGTTTTTTTTTTTTTTTGGTGTGTGGAAATGAAATACAGTTTTCGTGTGATAAACAAATACTTTATTAAATTGTATATTGGCCGTTCTGGTCCAACAGCTTTTATCTTCTTTCTGGTAGTAGCATAATTCCACGCTCATAAAATTTTTGGTCTTTGCTGGCAAAAAAACTGATCGAGGGGGTTTTTGGATTCACTCCAAAATTTTTTAGACGGTAAAAACTTCACCGTCTAAAAAATTTTAGAGTGACTGGAACAAATAATAATCCGATGGTGCCAGGTCTGGAGAATATGGTGGGTGGGGCATTGTATCCCATTCAAGCTGTAAAAGCTTTTGGCGAGTGACCAAACTTGTGTGAGGTCTCACGTTGTCTTGGTGAAACACTACATCTTTCCTGTTGATCAGTTCTGACTTTTTCTGTTGAAGTGCATCATTTAGTTTGTCCAGCTGATGACAGTAGACTTCCGAATTAATCATTTTGTTATCCGGTAAAAGCTAAAAAAAAAAAAAAAAACGATTCCTTTAAAATCCCACTAAACAGACAGCATCACCTTTTTTTGGTGAATATCGGCTTTGGAAATGGTTTGAGCCGGTTCATCTTTTTTGCTCCATGACCTTTTTCGTTCCCAGTGATGATGCGCTTCAAAAACGGATCATTTTCGTGACGTTTGAGAAGCGAATCGCAGACGTCAATGCGGCGACACAGATTTCTCTCTGTGAGAACATGGGGAACCCATACATCGAGCTTCGAGGATAATCCTACGCCTTTCAAGTGGTAATAAACTGTTGAATTTTATAAATTTAACCTCAATCCGATCTCACGTGTTGTTATTCGGCGGTTCGCATCAACTAATGCCTTTATCGCGTCTTCATCAGCTTCAACCAGCCTTCCCGAACGTGGTGCATCTTCGACATCAAAATTGCCGGATCGAAATTTAGCGAACCAGTTCTGGCACTGGTGTATTGTCAACACACCTTCTCCATACACAACGGTCAATTTCTTTCTGGCTTGAACACATTTTTACCCTTTCTGTAGTAAAACAGTAAGATATGTCGAAAATGCTGCTTATCGCTCTCCATATTTAAAAGGGCACCCAACCAAAAACTACTGAGTAGAATTAATTGGAATTTTTGACACACAAGCCTTGCTATATGAGCTCTCAAAGCATATAAAAATTATATGGCTTAAATGTGAAGTTGGGTGCAAAAAAATACAATTAAATCCTCTGTCGGGAAAAAAACGAAATTACTTTTCGAACAACCCAATAGGATTGAGAATGTTAGGACTATAGAAATACCACAGCAGGCAATGAATTACTCTGGTCACTTTTAAAAAAAATGTCAGTTTACAAGAATTAGGCACTAACTAAGATCTTAAAGTAAAGCTTAGAAACGAATGTCAAAAATTTTGGCTTTATAAAGATTTACCTGTTATTTATTCCATATTATGGAACATCTTGAAAAAACCTTTAATTGTTTTTCCAATTGAGAAGGAGTTAGAGTGCACTTGCCAATCTCCAAAACAAAAACGAAAGAAAAGACTGGACACTATATTAACCAAGGAGATATTCAGCGGTTAAAACCTGACAAGATTGATGTCAAACGTTGAAATTTGTTTATTGCATCCCCAAACGCATTCCTCCCACGAAAAGCATTTGTTTGTTACCCAGTTATTTTATCTATGAATTAAATTTTAATTTAATTAACGTGTGCTTTCTTAACTGTTCAACACTCTACTTCCCTGCAGTTAACAATTTAAATCCTTTAAAGGAAGAAGCTCTCTACCTGCTTTAAAAATACATTGAAGTGGACGAATTTGCAAAAATTTAATATTGCGTAAGTAGGGGTCTATACCCCCAACCGAAAAACCTGTCAAGGGGTCTATGAGGCAAAAAAGTTCGGGAACCTCTGGTTTAATGGAACAAGTTTACGTTCAGTGTCATTATTGGCTGTAAGAGGGTATCTTGATAAACTTTAGCCGTGGTCTTCACTATTTTAAAGAACAAATGAATCTCATGCCCGCTTTCTTAGGTACCAAACCCTTACGGTGCTCACATTTTCCCTTCTCTCTCTTTCTCGGCCGCGATAGCCCATCGGATCGTAGCTGGTGCCCAGTGCCTCTAAAGTGAGTGAGTGAATGTTAACGTCGCACCGTTCAGCGACACGGACCTCGTCATTTTGAACCATAGTCAAGTGACGAGGACGACACGTGAGCTGGTACCCCTTCTCCTAACTACCACGCCACACCAACCGGAGAACGTTTCAGCTCTTGACGTTGAGCTCGTGCATTGCTCCCTTACACGATGGGTCTTTAGTGGTAATGGGCTCGAACTCGTGACATGATACCTTGACCACTAGACTATCGCGGCCCCAGTACCACTCGTTAAATCTGTCAGTTCAAACGTCCTCCCGTTGGTGTAGTAGTTAGGAAAGGGAGTGCCAGCTCAGATGGGGTCCTCGTCACTTGACCATGGTTCAAAATGACGAGGTCCGTCACCCAAACCCCTCATGTAGCTGAATAGGGTGACGTTAATAATTACTCACTCATTCATAAAAGCTGAGTCAGATATTATTATGCTAATAACACCACATGGGCCCAAACATTTCATTTAGAAGCTGTTAAACTGCCTCAGTATTAGCTTTCAGTAACGTAATAAAAATTAGTTCCTTATGAAATATTACATAAGTGTATTGGGAATTCACACATATTTAAAGATTCGGAAATTTAAAAATTGGGGATGTGCTTTTGAACTATACAAGTGCCAATTGGGTTCCAGTTCGGAAATCTTCCTCACCTCTTCACTATAGTTCAAAATTGCCAAGTCCTTCGTCAATGACTCTCATGTTGTTCCTGTGTGAGTACAGTAAGTTAATGAATTGTTCTGATATTCTTTTGTTGAAAAAAAATTACAAATATTAGCACATTAAATGTAAAATAAATTTAATTATATTGAATGAATTATATGGGAAAAATAAATTAATATACACATAAAATTATTTACACAACAACCTTATGACATGCTTTAAGTAAAAAGTTTTATCTGTGCTTTTGCTGCATCTAGAATATGCAATACAAAAGGAAATGGATGTGCCAGTAGCGTGACCGAGGGAGCCGATTGGTCATGGTCATGAACTCATGGTCAGCGAATCGCGAATTCCAGTCCTTGTGCCATTGAAAATCTGCTGTGCATTAAATCTGTCGAGACGTTAGCGGGGTGAGATAGTTTGGAGAAAGGGGTGCCACCTCTAGAATCGTCCTCATCACCTGACCATTCATGAAGTTCGAAATCGCCTGTTGTGCTACAGGACAGTGCGGTGTTAATAAACACTCCCTCCCGCAATGGGAGTCCTTGCAATTAATTGCATGTCACGCGCCAAGCTGTAGTGCATGTTCGTCAATACGGGCAGTGAGTACTTTGTAATGGATATTCATTATAATGTTAATGTATATTATGCAATTATTAGATTATTAATATAATACAAATATTATTATATGAAATAATCATATACTATTCGTTATTTATAATTGTTTTTTATTATATTTATTTATAAATATTAGGACATTATGTTATTTATTTTTAATTATTATTATGTTTTCTATCTATAATTATTTTGTTATTCATTTATAATTATTATGCTGTTTATTTATAATTATTTACGTTACATGAGTATTTTTATAATTAATTTTTATGTTACAATACGATGATTTTATTCTTTTTATAATTACTATTAAATTATATTATATTATTATTATTATATATAATAATTATTATTAAATAATACTATATGAATATTATATATAATTACTATTAAATTATATAATATTTAAGATTATTATTACACACTGCATAATATTATTAGCACATGTAACTTTTTATTATATTGCATTGTTATTCATTATTTATTGATTGATCTTTGTTATTCTATATCTCTTCCTATATTTTTCTTTTGAAATATATTTCAATGTATATATTTCAAAACAATTTTTTTTAAATTATCTTGATGATTTGATACGCTAGGCCGCCATCTTGGATTCCATTCTGGTGACAACAAGCGCTGCTTGGCGTAGTTTCTTTATTGCGCCGAGCAGCGCTTGGCGTCATGCCCTGTGATATCAAACAAGCGCCGGAGCCTTTTGCAACATGAATAGTTGTCTGATTGTAACGGGAAAATGAATGTCTTAATAAATGGGATGAATTGTGTATGTGTGTTAGATCCTGAAATCACCTCGTCAGGGCCGTTTTCAACCTTTCTGGCCCCCTAGGCGCTTCAAATGTTACGTCCCCTACCGTTGTTTTTACTTTGTCAGTTTTGGTTCAAAAGAGATTTTTCCTTCTTTCTCTTACTCTTTTCCCTTTCTTTATTTTTGCTTTTTGGACAGTCTTTCCATTACCCATTAACTATGAACCCTCCGTGTCACGGACTGGCAACCGGCAGCATAAGGAAAGGATAGTGGAATGGTTTAGACACTCTTCTTACCTTACGACATCACGGACCACAGTCCATTTATGAATTCGTTTCCAATTATAGCAGCGATATTCCACCTGCAGCCCACCGAGCCTTTTTAACTCGACCATGGCCCATTCATCTGAGAAATTTAATTATTTAAGAACACTGTATTAAAAATTGGGTGGGAAATTCTTTGTCGAGAAATCAAATATATCAATTTTGCTTTTTTTCTGGCGGTGTTGCACGGGTACGAATTGATATTCTTTTTCTATTTGGAACGGTTACTGTTAGCGATAACAGACAACAGTGGAGTAGCGACCATTTTATGGGTGGAAATGATTTTTAACTATCTTTCATATCTTGCCAACGAAAAATATTTGAAGAAAACATGTCGTTTCAAGTCGATTGGGAGGTTGACTATTTTGTAGTGAAAAACGAACAGGGATCAGTAATTGTTTGATTTGTTACGAAAGTGCTGTATTTAAAAAAAATACTAATAAACAGTAACCATTCAATGACACTTCTCATTGAATATCTCTTTCTAGAGGTGATGAATAGGCTTTCTTGAATAATCTTTGCAACCGCAACATAGTGTTTTGTCAGGGGTAATATCACAGCGGTAACAAAGTTTGTTATATTATTGGTAATCATATAAAACGGTTTACCGACGCAGAAATTGTGAAGGAGTTTTTCTTAAATGCTTTTGATTTAGCGATAATGACAAATATAAATAATAGTAATTAAAAAGCAAAATAGGAGTTATAATATTTTGCTCAATTGACCATATAAGGGATGGAAATGTTTTATTTTGAAGAAAATCATTCTTCTCATCTGCTGTCGTACACTGATAGTCATTAAATTAAGAGAATAAAAAAAACCTACTCACCCAGTTTTTTATAAATCGTTTTCCCCCCCTTTCACGAACGATATCTCCCTTTTCTAACCGCTCACGAGATTAAACATCTGAGCGCAGGAACTGACGGGAGCATCCATTGGCTCTCTCTCTCTCCATTTCATCTCAATTACCCATTTGCCATTGGCTGAAAAAGATCCAGAGGTCGGTAATTAACAACACACGGGCGAGGGAGGAAAATTAAATACCAAATCTATTAAGGGGAGGAAGAACGATTTTTCTCTGTTCTATGGACGACGGGGAGGGGGATCACTGGAGAAGGGGATCAGTTCCGTGAGTTTCTAATAGATTTCGATAAAATAGAACGTGGAAGGGGGAAGGGAATAAGGGGAAGCTTAGGAGAGTGCTCACTGTGTAAAACTCGACCGAATAGTTTTCAATCGGTTCTCTTTGATTTGGGGGTTGGATTTGATTGCGGAGGGATTTCGGAAAGAGCTCCTCGAGGGACGTTGTAAGATAAAGAAAATTTCACTCGAAAAAATTATATATAAATGGAAAGAGAGGGAGAGGGAGCTCAAAAATAAATTCTAGAATGTCTCGTTCTACCTAGGGAAGGACGAATTGAGATACTTTTGTATTCGATTTACAGCGATGTACATCTCTGACTGTATATATATATATATATATATATATATATATATATATATATATATATATATATATATATATATATATATATATATATATATATATATATATATACAGTTATATGGGGAGTCTGAATAAAATCTTCGAATAAAAAGACTCTTCAGAAATCGGGATTTTAAATCGGCGAGATGGTTGTCTAGGGGTAAGTATTAAAGGGTTAGTGATGAATTAATGGAATCAAAGGCATTTAAACGCAGATACTTCATTTAAGTAAAAAAGAATTTATTTCAAGTTAAAGGGGAAAATTTACAAGGGGAATATTTACAAAGGGAAAGAGACATGCAGAAATTAGATTAATTGAAAGTTGAGTTATACCTTTAGAGAAGACGGGGAAATTAATTACCTTTCTCATGCTTGGACTGAGACCGCGCTGGGCGCGAAATGCGCGAAAAACGTGACGTGTTGAACCGGCGGTGGTTAGTAGGCCTCGGCCGAAAAATTATTCAAGCCGGCGCTCCGAAAGCTCACCAGACGGCGCTGCTTCGGCATGTGGTAATAAACAAAATTGACATTAATAGTCCTCTGAAAAGGATATGACTCTAACTTTTAACAAAATGTTTCAAAGGGAAAATCCTACATATATATATATATATATTAAAAATATATAACGGACTCTGAACTATTGATGAACTATTTTTAAAACATTATATTTTCGCTTTTCTAGTTTTTTCTTTTTTTTGTTTTGAAAAAATGAATCAAAATAAATGAATATATTTTAAGTATTGAAGATATGTTTTTAATCTGACAATGTATGGGTATATATATATTACGTAAGTATTCATATGGATACAAGTAGAATAAAATTAAATGTATTTTCGAAACAATTCATGTACGGCCATTTTTATTGAAAGATTTTTCACAAACTTACGTGATATTTACTGAAATTTCATTTCTTTTTATTTTTACTGGTATTATTTCTTTTAAAAATCTGTTCTGCAATTAGAGTTCTACGTGAAACTTCCATGTTGTTCGAATTTGTGTGTCTGGAAACAATTGATTGTATACCACTGTAAAGATATTGTCTCTCGGTCACTTGGTCACATAATTGTCGTGTCACGGGCTCAAGCCCTGGTGTCACTGAAGTCTTGAGTCACATTTAATCTGTCGAGGTTCTAAGTCTTACCATTGTCATGGTGGTGTAGTTTGGAGAGGGAGAGTGCCAGCTCAGATGTCGTCCTCATCCCTTGATAGAGGCTCAAAATGACGAGGTCTGTCGCCAACAGCCTTGTGAGGTATTGGATCATGGCTGGCGTGTCACGAGTTTGAGCCCAGTACCCTTAAAAACCCTCTATGTAGGGGAGTGATGCCCATTAAATCTGTCGAGAGCTCAAACGTCCTCCCGTCGGTGTGGTGTGGAAATTTGGAAAGAGGGGTGCCAGCACAAGTGTCCTCCTCGTCACTTGACCATAATTCAAAATGACGAGGTCCATCGCCAAAAGCCCTCGTGTAGCTGAACACTTAATATTCACTCTACAGCCTTCGTGTTGCTTTACAGCAGTGTTTCCCAAAGGGGTCTATGTAGACCCCCGGGGGTCCACGACGACCTCCAAGGGGTCCAGCCAGCGAAAAAATAATTTGGGGGTCCATGAGGTGTAAATGGGGGCCTATGATAGTGGCTCTCATTAAACCAGATTTTAATTTTAAAAGGAAATTTAATCAAGTGGTAAGTGGAAGTTTAATAGATTTATTTACTAAATTGAATGAGGTTAATTTGCGGTTTCAAGGTGACAGCATATTTTTTTAAAACAAGGACCACGTTTCAGCCTTTCTTGTGTGTGCCAGAATTAAGCTAGAGGAGTATAATTTTGGACATCTCACATTTTCCCTATTTCACAATTGTCACGGACAATCTGCCACGAAAAAGGCGACCTACGTTCAACATTCCAATGCACTTTTTTTTTAATTTTGAAACTAGGTTTGAGAATGTTTTAACGTAATACCACAATAGGCAATGAATTCATATGGTCACTGAAAAAAAAGTCAGATTACAAGAACTAGACACTAGGAACAGGCACTAACTAAGATCTTAAAGTTAAGTTTAAAAAATGGATATCAATAATTTTGGCTTTAAAAATTGATATACTTGTTATTTATTCCACATTATAGATTATCTTGAGAAAGTTTTTAATTGTTTTTCCGATTGAGAAGGAGTTTTTCATTGCGCTCCAAAACAAAAAAAGAAAGAAGAAAAGACTGGACGCTATTAACCACAAGGAGTTATTTAGGGTTAAGCCTGACAAGATTTGGTATCAAATGTTCAAAATATGTTATTGCATCCCCAGATTCATCCCTCCCACTAAAAGCATTTGTTTGATGCTCAGTTATTTTATTTAACAGTTATTTTATGCATTAATTAAATTAAAATTTAATTAATGCATAAAATAACTGAGCATGCATTAATCATTAATCAATTTCATGCATTAATTAAATTTTAATTTAATTAATGCATGAAATAGTGTTTAAAAACTAAGAAAACACGCCTGAATTAATTAATTAAATTTTAATTTAATTAATTAACATGTGTTTTCTTAATTTTTAAACACTATACTTCACTACAGTTAAACATTTTAATCTTTTTAAGGATGCAGCTCTATACCTGCTGTCAAAAACCCAATTTTAAGTTGATGAATTTGCAAAAATTTAATATTAAATAAGTAGGGGTCTACCGCAAGCCGTAAAACCTGTCAAGGGGTCTATGAGGCAAAAAAGTTTAGGAACCTTTGCTGTACAGTATGGCGTTAATATAAATCTCACTCACTCTATCAATATAACTCTCAGCAATTTTGAATTCCAAAACTTTGGATGCGAATTTTTGCGGAAATTCTATTTTCCTTCTCAAACCTTCAATACAACATCGATTTCAGTGCAATTAAATGCAGTCGGAAGATCAAACAAGTGTAATATATACTATATAAAGAAAAGTCAATTCCTACTTAGATCAACAAAGAAACATTTTATTTTAGCTACTTTTTATTCAATAGTTACAATTAATATGAATATGTATATACATAGGACAGAATCACAACATTAAGTGGTAATTCATTTTTATTCATTATCATTAAAGTATCATATTGTGATACAAAACAATCGTGTCTATAAAATTTCATTTCAACTGTATGCTTTAAAACGTGAGAAAAAATAATATTTTCAAGTTTTGACCCAAGTCGATAAAAATGAAACCAACGGCACTGCGTCTGTAATTCTTTAAGTAATTAATTTCAGTCAATTAATTGTCATTAATTATAATTAAATTACTGTATTGTCTTCCAAAATAAGCATGTGTATAACATTTCAGCTCAATGGGGTGCTTTAAAATGTATTTTATCAACGATTGAAAATTCCATGAAGATAAATAAATAAATAAATATATAAAGAGTATGAGCTAATAGTAGGAATTGAAAAATAATAAAAAATTCTATGGAGTTAAAAATTTTTGTCACCGATTTCTGAAGGACTGATTATTCCAGAGGAATCTTAGGGCTGCGGTAGCCCAGTGGTTAAGGTATCCAACCATGGCAGGCATGTCATTGGTTCGATCCCAGCACCACTAAAGACCCGTCGTGTAGGGCAGCGATGCACGTTAAATCTGTCGAGAGCTGAAACGTCCTCCCGTTGGTGTGGTGTGGTAGTTAGGAGAGGGGGTGCCAGCTCAGGTGTCGTCCACGTCACTTGACCATGGTTCAAAATTACGTGGTCCGTCGCCAAAAGCCCTCGTGTAGCTGAACAGTGCGACGTTAATATTAACTAACTAATCCAGAGGAATCTTTTGAATTTTTTGCTCTTCCGACCCTATTCAGAGCACTCTACGAGTGAAGTTTGGAGAGTGTGGGGCAACTCATGTGCTGTCCACGTCACTTGACAATATTTCAGAATTATGAGGTCCAACGCTTCATGTAGCTTTGTTACGGAGCATAAAGAAGCATACAAGATAAAAGGAGAGTTTATAGTTCTAATAAACCTGTAACAATACAAAAAAAAAAGGAAAAATAAAAAGATGAAATTTATATAAAAACCTAAAGTTACGCATAGTATTCTAACATCAATATTAATTTAGTTCAGTGGGGCCCAAAGGAATTTTTCAAGGGGAGGAGTCCAGAGTTGAAAGTCCATCACTCTCGTATCATGCCCCAATACACCGCCCAACATATTCTTTTGATTTTGTCGATTTTTATTTTCGAGAACAAAAAACAGTAAAAAAATTAACTATTGAATAAATAATTAGTATTAATTAATAAAATTAATCATTATTAACAAATAATTAAATTTTACGCATTATATATATAGGGTTACAATCAGTGGCGCACACAAGGGGGGGTCCTAGCCATAGCCTTTGATTTTTTTTCCTATTTAATAATCCTATGTATATATTATATGAAACTTAATTATGTATTTATTATTAATAATTAATTTGATTAATTAATGCGCTAATTATTTATTCAATAATTAATTTTATATTGTTTTTGTTCCCGAAATCAAAAGTATATGTTGGGCGGAGTATTGGAGCCTGATACGAAAATGGTAGACTTTCGACCCTGGACTACCCCTTTGAAAAAATTTTGTGCGCGCTACTGGTTACAATCAATCGAAAAAAATCAAGGGCTATGGGGGGTTTGGCCCCTCCCTTGAGCGCACCAATGCATCCATGCGACAGTCCAGTTCCTTCACATTCTATACTCAACGGATACTATCAAAGTTATAGAAAAGTACCATGTTGCAGCAAGCGGAAAAAATATGGGATCTTATGTAAAAGACTAAGTTTTTGGATAACACTGGTTATCAATAACATTGATGAGTGTGTGAGGGAAGATTAACGTCGCATTCAGCTACTCGAAGGGTTTTGGCGACGAACCTCGTCATTTTAAACTATGGTCAAGTGACGAGGACGACACTGGAGCTGACACCTCTCTCCTAACTACCACACCACACCCACGGGAGGACGTTTGAGCCTTGACATATATGCATCGGCCCCTTATGCAGGGCGGGTCTTCAGTGGTACTAGACTCGAACTCATGACACGCAAGCCACGAGTCCGTTACCTTGACCACTAAGCTACCTCGGCCACAATAACGTTGATAGTAGCATATTGAGTATTAACTTTTCTTAGGGCTGCGGTAGCCCAGTGGTTAAGGTATCCAACCATGGCAGGCATGTCATTGAGTTCGATCTCAGTACCACTAAAGACCCGCCGTGTAGGGCAGCGATGCACGTTAAATCTGTCGAGAGCTGAAACGTCCTCCCGTTGGTGTGGTGTGGTAGTTAGGAGAGGGGGTGCCAGCTCAGGTGTCGTCCACGTCACTTGACCATGGTTCAAAATTACGTGGTCCGTCGCCAAAAGTTCTCGTGTAGCTGAACAGTGCGACGTTAATATTAACTCACTTAACTCATTAACTTTACTATATCGTTGATGTATGCCGTGAAAGCAAGGTTTCTCGCATAGAATACCTGTAAGGTATGCAAATAAAAGAATTGTTTCTGTATTCTTTCGAATGTTCTTTTTTGCTGTATTCGTCTTAGTTCTTTTACTACAGGGCTTCGAAACCCCGTAGAGAGCTATGAATAACCCTGCACGAGCGAATAAAAAATCGAATTTAATCTTATATTACGAAATAAGGTTGATGTATAACACTTTCATGTAAAAATGCAGCACAGAAGGCAGTGCATTATAAATTCAGACTTCCTTCGCGTTGGAAGCAGAAGCCTCGACAACAAAGTAACAGGTGTCAGACCCAGGGGATAATTTTCTTGTCACACATAGACGTGTTGCAGCGGAAGCCGCCTCCTGACAGGAAAATAAGGAAAAATTGCAGCGATCGCTTCTGCGTTCGACGCTGAAGTAAAAATGAGCAATAAGCGTTGGTCACTGAGTCCACGGATAACACTTGCACTTGGGTTTTGGAAATTACTTAATGCCCAAGCACTCATCGTTTAGACATTTACTCTCGACTCCAGGTGTCAATTATGCAGTTGGGTGCCCTTATTAGTGTCAGAATAAGAATGCTTTTAGAGGAACCCATGGATGTACTAGATGACACTTGGAAATAAGGACCGGTGTTTTTTAAACGAATCATCAACGACCAGAAAACCGCAATACGTGGTTTAATTGTCTGTAAAGCACTGCTCAGTTTCTTTTTGGGTTCCATTTATGAAGATTAATTTCTACTCTAGTGCGGATTTCAATCAAACGAGAGTTGAGATATAAATTCAGAAAAGAACGAATTATCTCAAGAATCGACTGACAAAGTGAAGCAGCTCATTTACACGATGTATCTTTAGAAGAATAAGGATTTGAACCCAGTGATTAAATGAAACATCACCAACGCAGTCGATTGAATGAGCAATTGATAATCCACAGTGGCCGCGATAGCCTAGTAGTCAAGGTAATGGACTCGTGTCCAGCGTGAACGCTGAAGACCCGCGGTGCAGAAAAGGCTGACGCACGTTAAATCTGTAGATAGCTTAGACATCCTCCCGTGGGTGTGGTGTTGTAGTTAGGAGAAGAGGTGCCAGCTCAAGTGTGGTCCTCGTCACTTGACCATGGCTCAAAATCACGAAGTCAGCCACTTAAAGCCCTCGTGTAGCTGAATAGAGTGACAATAATATTCACTCCCTCACTAACTTTAAAAATTGTTCTCCACTTAACGTAACGTGGCCATGGATGGCCTATTGGATATGGTCACCACGACGTGTCGTAGGTTTGAATCCTGTTGCCACTTCAGGGCTAATGCACATTAAATCTGCCGAGGCCCAAAATCTTTTATTTTGTGTAATGTATAGAATGGGGTGCGAAGTCGGGTGTCGTCCTCGTCCAAATGATGAAGTCCTTCACCAATGGCAATCATGTTGCTTTACAGTGCACCGTTAATAAATTTTCTCTGACGCCTTCCTAACGTTATTGCCGGATGTGCTTTCAAAATGCAATATGCATTTATTTAACTCAATGTGGACTTTTATTCTATAAATATCTATGTGTATGATATCAAAAGAAATCGGGAATTCATGACATGGAAATGAATCTTATTTCCTTTTGCCCCCCGAATAAATTTCCCGCACTGTATACAATTAATTCACACGAACACACAAACACGACACCCCCCCTCCGAAGACGAGTTCGAAGTTTACCCCAAAGTCTCATCTCCGAAACGAATCGTCCGTGTCCGTGATTGAATCCCCAATCGCACATCCTCCCCCAACAGAAAGTTCACGTGCGAGATCGCGTGCCAGGCTTTTTCCCTGGCAGTCCGGACATCCGGGAGCGGGGCCGATCAACCGGTAAATGAAGATCCCTCCTTCAGTCGGAGGGGCCCAAACAATAGAGCACGCCCGGGCCATGATTTCCGACCCGAAAATGATGATCCGGATCGGGGCCCGGATAATGGCTTTTCTCAAATACCTGCCCTTTCAAAACTGTTGCCGACTGGCTTCCCTCTTTCCTGTGGTGCTTGTCCGGGATCTTTTTCGGGATAAACGGGAAAATTCTCTCTCTCGTTACGCGTGCTCCGAATCCTCATTACCTTTCTTATCGTTTCGGGAAAGGGTTTCCTCATTAAAAGAAGGAATTTTTTCCCCTTCTTTTCTCAAGTTGGAAAGGGAAAATTATCGATGAATACTTTCATCTTTTGGAGTTGAAGTTGTAAATTTTACTCTTTTAAATCGTAGAATTTAAGGAATTTTTGCTTTTATGATTAAATAGATAATTTTAATTTTTCGAAACGAAAGTACTCTGCATATTCCGACGCACCCTCTTTTTTCAATTCCTACTTATATTAGCTCACACTCTCCATATATTTATTTATTTATCTTGGTGGAATTTTCAATCGCGTTAATAAAATACATTTTAAAGTGCTCCATTCGGCCGAAATTTTATATACATGATTATTTTGGATGACAATACAGTAATTTAATTAGAATTAATAAAAATTAATTGATTAAAACTAATTGTTCAAAGAATTTACAAATACAGCCACGTTGGCATCATTTTTGGCGACTTGTATCAAACTTGAAAAAGTTTTTATCTCACATTTTAAAGCATTCAGTTGAAATGAAATTTAATATACATGATTGTTTTGGACGACAAAACCATACTTTAATGATCATTAATAAAAATGAATTACCACCTAATGTTGTGATTCTGTACTATGTATATACATGCATAGTTACATATCTATGTAACTATTTAATAAAAAGTAGCTAAAATGAAATTTTTCTTTGTTGATCTAAGTAGGAATTGACTTAAAATTTTTTTTATATTACTTGTGTGTGTTATAAGAATATATAAAGAAAGAATATATAAGAATATATAAAGAAATCTAAAATTTAACCATGCAGGGCTCTTATGTTTTGAAGTAATTTATTCAAGGTATTATCTAAAGTTTTTGAAAAAAATGGTATACAGCAAGAACTACAACTCTTAAAGTTCATTAGGTATGTCATTTCTTTTAAATAAACGGTATTTCAATATTTATAAAAGTCTTTTTTTGCGGGCATATTTTTATTTTTAAAATTATCATTTTTATACCAGTCTTATGAGGTGCGCCCGTAAATTTCGATCTTGTTTTTTGTGTTAAAAGTGCTGTAGTTTTTTTTTTTAATCAAATGAAGCAACAATTTTACAACTCTGGAACTCTTAATACGCATTATTTTTTTATTTTCAATGTTCTTTTTGTATTTTAGTGTGCTTCTTTTTGTGTTTTGTTTTTTTCCTAACCCGTTAGCGGTCGCGAGGGATACAGAGTCACCCCAGGCTCACGAAATTATTAATCCTGGGAAAATTGTTTATTTGTTACCAATGGGTTTTTGACAGTATCCTCCTATATGTCATTATTCATGGGAACTAAAATGTATTTGTTACTTATCTCCCTTTTTGGGGGGCGTTTTTTTTTTTTTTTTTACAATCTTAAGGTATCCGACTACGTTCGGAACCGTGATTTTAAAAAAACGCATAAATGGATAATTTTTATGATATTTAGTGTCATTTAGATTAGAATACATGTATAAAATTGTTTTAAGGACATTTTGACAAAAAAATTATTTAAATACAATTTTTTAGCAAAATTAACTAAGAATAACCTTTTTTCAAAATGTTCTCCTTTCATAAAAAATGCTTCTAAAATAATAATATTTTGCTTATATAAAGTAAAGACTTCTCCACAAAGTCTGAACTAGGATTTGTAAATTCACTTTATTTTCAGTTACAACCAATTGAAATAATTATCGGCGTTTTTTTCTTAAATTTTCTCCCCTCTGTTGTCGTAAAACATGGATAAACCCACTGCTAAGTTATATATTTTAAAAATTCTAGTTGAGCTTTTGTACATAGGTCTGATCTATATACATGCAAAATATTATTATAATAGAAGCATTTTTCACAAAAGGAGAATATTTTGAAAATGGGTCATTCTATGTTCATTTTTTGTCAAAATATTGTACTTAAAATTTTTTTATTGTAATACTGTTCTTAAAACAATTTTATATACATTTTCTAATCTAAGTGACACTCAATATCATAAATATTATCAATTTATACGCTCTTGCAAAATCACGGTTCCGAACGTAGTCGGATACCTTAAGGTAGTTTTGTCTGAGTTCCTCGTACGCGCGCGCGACCACTTTTGTTCCAAAATATTTTCTATGAACATTTTACATTTTTTCCCTGTGAATGACTTAGGGGTTTTGATTGCTGTGTTGTACAACTTATTATGGTTTTTAAATGTAAATGAGCAGAATTTAAAATGGGAAAAATGGGCATGTGTGATATCTATTGAAGGAAATTGAAACTGATCAAACAATGGAAGAATCTGCTGAAATAATGCATATTAATCTTGACAGCGAAAGTAAAGTTTGGAAAAACGATGAACCTGAAACGCTTGTGTTGAAAGGAAAATTTCAAATATTACCGAAAGAACGTCAAGAAATATATAAAGCCACAAAGTGTAACAAGCATACTTTGGCCCTGTCAAAAAGACACAAGGAAGAAAGAGTTCAACACACTATTTGTCGATCATCAAATACACAATAAAACTGCAATAACTTGAGCCAAATATGACAGTTTTGCCTGCAAATAACATTCCTGGGTTGAATCCTAGGAGGACCCACTTTTGGTCGCCAAATTTTTTGTCGCCAAATTTTGAGCGATAAAGGTTACAATATGGTAACCCTTCCATTTCATCCAAAAATTTCGATTTTCAAATCACGGAAAAAATGGCAACCCTAAAAAAAGTACGTTTTTCGCCTTTTCCGAAAAAACGTCATTTTGACATTTGACTTCGTTTGAGAAGGTTTGCTCTCCACCGGTTGTTGTTAAGAATAGCGTGTGAAAAGAAATTAATTGAAAGTGAGGCTACGACAGGTTTCTTTGTGCTCCTGGGCACAAAGGGGAAGAAAGAGACGTTAGAATGGTGTATGAAAGCTAATTTAATTGCTTCTCGTTATGAATGTCCGAGGTGTAAAAAAATATGCGTTTGCAAGAACGAAAGGGAACGGTTGACGGCTACGAATGGCGTTGCCGCAACCAGTCGAAAGATAATCGCCACGACGTTGTTCGGAGTGTGAGAAAGGGCACTTGGTTTAGCGAAAGCAAACTTGCTATAACTATTATCTTGCGTTTGACGAGATATTGGTTTGGCAAGAGCATGAATGCGTTCGTGGTGAATGACGATCTAACGGTCACAAGTTGGTGGATGACAATTTTCATGAATTCCTTGCATCCATCGCAAGGGTGTATCCACCAACGCAACATGACGAAATGCAAGCGTAAGGTAAGTGCCTTTTAAAATTTTTTAAAATGATTGATTTCATGTATTTCTTCGATTTTATATTTGCGAAACGTCCCTTTCGTCCTTTTTTAAAAATGTAAATCATGTTGTACACATTGGTTTTAGAATGCTTTTTTAAAATGAATTTCATTGCTTTCTCCGTTTTTTTCTTTATATAATGATTAATTTAATGTATTTATTCGTTTTCATCTTTGCGAAACACCCATTTCATCCCCCCCCTCCTCCTCCCCGCTGACGCATGCGCTTCCCAAGAGTTTTTCGTTATTGACGCCTTTTTAAAAACCTTCAATTTGGCGCTTTTTGGCGAAAAATTTTTGGCGCCAAAAACAGCAGTGGGTCCTCCTAGGATTTTAGTGAAAAGTGTCTGTGATGTGGGTCCTTTATTAAAGTCACGCACATTTGAAACTGCTTGGTTCAGTTTGATTAATATTTTTTTCTCAAATCATCAAAGAAAAATTGGAAAGTCCTTAAACTTAGGTAAGTATACTTTCTCTTAATTAAATTATTTACTGGAATTACGATTTTTATCGTGTGCAATAAAAATAATTATAAAAAAGTATTGTGGTTACTCTGTCAACCTGCGTGACCATCAACATTAGTATCGAGTGCACGCCTCCTCCACAGTCACTTAAAAGTATTGGAACACTTGACATGCTTAACTGTAAAGCCACTTATAAAAATATTTATCACATTAAAACAAAGACAAAACTAACTAAGAAATATTTTAACATTTAGTGCTCAGTAAATAAGGAAAATTTTATTAGTATTAAAGAATTATGATTTGATCTAGCTTTTCAAATGTAATTCAAAGGCACATTGAAGTCAAAAAAGTACTGGGACACTTTTCAAATGAGAAATTTAACAAATATACAGCGCATCAATAGAATTTAATTTCACACCCCTTTTTTGAACAGTGCGACGTTAATATTCACTCACTCACTCACACCACATTTCAGACTATAAATTTAAACATAAACGCTTCAATAGATAAGATTATTTATAGAAAAAATGGCGAGAAATAAAGATATATCGGTTGGTGTGCGAAATATCGTAATAAGTCATTGGAAAGAGGGAAATCAAAAAAATCTTGAAATTGTGTAAGTATACTGTTTTTAACATCCTTGACAGGGTCAAGAAAACAAAGAGTGTTAAAAACAAGCAAAGATCGGGGCGTCTAAAGATATTTAACACTAGAAAGATTGAAACTTAGTATATACCTATATTACCTAAAAGCAGTCAAAATGACTCCATTGTGAAAGAATAAATAACGTGTAAAGAAATTTGTTTAAAAAATTAATTTTTAATATTTTTTTATATTATTTACAGTCATATAACAAGTTATTAGTAAATATTAACAATAAAAAAAATTACCTCACTTGGAAAAAAATATATTCTAAAAAATTGTAAGAGAGAAATTGTGTCATCATATACACCATTGTTTTTCTAATTGAAATTGAAAAGCACTCAAAATGATTTCTTTGGAAAATCTAGTGTTAATAAATGTGAAGAGACAAGTACACGTTAATCCAAGAACTAGTGCAGCAAAAATGACTTTGCAATGTAAATGTAGGTTCGGAAAATCAGTAAATCCAGAAACTGTCAGAAATGGACTTAAGAAAACATAAGTATGATGGCAGAGTGCCTCAAAGAAATCCCTACGTCAACAAAGCAAATAGACAAAATATTTGCTAAAATGGATATAAGGCAGCCAACAGAATATCGGGGAAATATAATTTTTGTGGATGAAAGCAAATGTAACATTTTCGGATCGGATGGCAAGCAAAAAGTTTGGCGGAAATCGAATGCAGCAATTGTCGTCGAGAATTCAACGGAGATCAAGAGGACTGTAACGTTGATTTTAATGTTCTATCTGATGAATGAAGAGCCCTTGGTATACGAATAAGTTTATTGATGTGACTCAACATAACTTCACAGCACTACACTACACACACGCCAACGTTTAAGGTCTATTTACAGGGTTTAAGAAGAAATATCGCTTTTTAAAGCGCTCTGCCCAAAGCATCATGCCTTTCATGTGCATTCAATCAGTTGCATCAGCGTTCACCTTATAATTAAATGGCGCGTTACATAGGTTTATTCTGGCAACCCTGAAGTCGCCAATTACGTTCGAAGGAGCCAACAGCAATGCATGTCAAAAAAATTTACGACTTACTATCAAATATGGAGGGGTTAACCAAATAGTCTGGGGTTGCATCGGGAACTTACATTTTATTGATGGTATGATGAATAAATATGCCTATCTTGATATTCTCAAGCGAAATTTAAAGCAAAGTGCGAGCAAGCTGGGAATCTCAGGACATTTTAAATTGTACCAAGAAAATGACCCGAAACATACTACAGATATTTGCAAGTTAAGGGTCCTCTACCATTGTCCTAATGTTATTAAGACTCCTGCGCAAAGTCGAGACCTGAATCCCATTGAACATCTGTGGGATTATTTGCAGCCAAATCTATATGAGCACCAAACAAGCAGGATTTAAGAAAATACAGTCGAACCTCTATATTGAGAATTATTCTATTCAGCAAACTTTTTCCTGGAACCATTTCAAGATTTTCTTCGTACAATAACTTCTCTATAGCGAAATGCATTTTCCATGCAACCAACTTTTTCTTTTGTGATTCAACTTTTGTTCTCCCTTTTTTTAAAGTATTTCGGAAAAAATTTCATGTTATTCCCTCTTTAACACATTTTATAGCGGTCATAAATCTTGAACTGCTCTTATTAGATCCTAACTCGACGACAGCAATAGAGTTCTGGAAGTTTCATCCAAGAAGTGCAACCTGTAACCCCTATTGTCCAGTTCACTAGAAGCATCTTCGATATCCTCTTTCACCTTCAGTGGAGTTGTCCAGTGTTCTCGCGTTCTAACTATAAAATAATGTATGTTTAATATTACTTGCATGCTTTATAAATTGTAAAATGTCCTTGAAATTCACTAATTTTAGTATAAAACTATTTTCTCAATATTGAAAATACAGTGAATTCTTCGACATTCTTTTTTCTTGTTTTCCTTGCAGTTTTTCTTTTTTTCTTTCTTTTTTGATAGTTAAGATGTATAAAATAAACATATATTAATTTTAAAAACGGTGTGAATAATTGCTTTTTGTATTTATGAATTTAAAATTTGTTTTATGTGGTTTATAAAGTTTATTAAAGATGAACCTATATATATATATATATATATATATATATATATATATATATATATATATATATGAATTTTCCATATAACGAACTCTTTTCCGTGATTTAGCGACTTCGTTATATAGAGGTCCGACTGTATTTGGTTGAAGAGAGGACCAAAATCGATCGAAAGCGAAAAATAAAAATAGTAAAAATTTTTTTAAATGGTGTTTTTATAAACGTAATAAATTGAACTATAATTTTGTCATTTTTTTTTTAATTCGCAATTTTAAGGCAGTTGGTTACTATAAGAAAAATAGGGAGAAATGTCCTCCCTCAGCAGCAAAACGTGGATTACTTTGAAAAAAAAAATGTTCTGAAAAATAATGCAGTTAATAAATTGTACCTTTTTTTCTAACTTTCCAAAAAATTATCCTCAATAAAAACAAATCCCGACCAACTGAACTGGCATTAAGACTTTGAGTGTGAATTAATGGGAAGAAAAATCATTTTTTCCTTTAATTCTTTTTTCTCAATTTAGTTGTTTTATCTTTAGTATTAATAATAATACATAAGAATAAGAGAAAAAAATTGCTACGAAAATTTGTCACCCCCCTTTATAGAAATGAAGGTAGTGCTACTAGCGCCATCTGTTGTGGACAAATGCAAAAATAACGAAAAAACAGGAAGAAAAAGTTAAAACAATATTTTTTTAAAAATAAATATATATAAAAACAAAAACTTAATGCTATTGACGTATTCATTATTTCACTAAAATTAATTTATGAACCCTTAAATATGTAACCCTTCGTCTAAAATTTAGAGAAAATGGATTAATCCATATAAATTTGTTGTTCGATAATAGTTGATATTTTCGTAACGTGTGCAGATTTAAAAAAGAAATCTTATTATTCCTCAATGTATACTGAAACATAATGTTTATTAGAGGGAAGATGATATTTTTATGTATAACAAGTGTAGTGCTAATAGAACAAAAAATATTCATGATTAAAAGAATAAAAGTAATTTGCAAAAAATAATGAGAAAAAGTATATAAAAGATTTTCTTTTCTTTTTACAAATAATTAAACGGCAATTCTGCTTTTATACGAAAAAAAAGGAATCTTATTGCAGACTTGATTAAAAGATTCTCTGAAGAGTTCGTTATAAGAAAGTTAAAAAGAAATGATAAAACGAGTTATGGAAGTTAAAACTGGTTATAAAACCTTATTTAAAATTATTGTTAGGAATGTTTTGTTACTTAAATATATACATTGTATTACTAGATTTAAAAAAATTATTTATTCTCATTTATTATTTTTCTTTCATTTATATTAGTGTTATTTTTTATGTATTTATTTTTCCAAATTTCTTTTTTTTTTAAAATTATTCTCACATTTCCTACTTTTAAAGTTATTGTGTGTGTGTGATATGTTATTATTATTATTATTATTATTATTCCTATAATAATACTCGTATATATGTTATGAATTTTGTAAATCTTATCTTATTGCACAGCTTTAAGCTGTTTAACGTTAAAATTTGTTAACGTCGAGACTAATAGGATAGTGCTTGATTTTCACTTTGTTGTTGTTACAAATGCCACCTGATCGGCAAAAGTTATATCAAGGGCCACGAAATTCATCGTAACAAAGGGCTGACACCTGTCGTTAGCCGTAGCTGTGAGCACCATACAGATGGCAGAACAATTCAGCTGGATTTAACGCCAATTTTGAGGTAGAACGCCCTGGGGATGGTCAGGGGTCTCCCACCTCTCTTCCCCTTCCACCCACCTCACGAGAGAACTTGCTGCTCGACGGCTATTTAAAGTACCCCCTTGCCGTGAAGGCTCTACACATTTACAAACAACTGCGTCTTCTCCGGGATTCGAACCCGGGCACAGCAGTCAGCGTCACTAACCACTATACCAGACGGGCGACGATTTTTACTTTTTTAAACCTAATCAAACAACTCATAGCTTACGAGGATTTCCAAGGTTAATTCTGGAAGAATAAAAAAATACTTTTAATGAAAGATATTTATGTCCGTCAAGTTTTATATTCTTTTAACAAGTAAAGGGAGATGAAAGTTGTTCTATTTTTTTTATATTATTTGAACCAAATTTTATTTACTTCTTCTTTATAGGCTTTTTTTACATAAATTTCAGCATAAAATACTTACAAAACCCAAAACAATACCTTGTTAAAATTTTTTAAGGGAACGAGATTTTTTTTTCTTAATTTCCACCTTTAAAAAAAATATAAAATAATTGATCTTCGGAAATTACTTTCAGGTACTGATTTCCAGCTCTTGAAGATTAACAGAGGCCTGGGTAACCTAGTGGTTAAGGTCAATTACTCGTGGCCGCCGTGTCATGAGTTCGAATCCCAGGGCATCTGAAGCCCCCGTGTGGAGGGGCTAATGCACGTTAAATCTGTCGAGACAGTGTTCTGTTGTTCGTGATGCTATGATTGTTTGGAGAGGGGGTGCAGCTGAGGTATCGTCCTCGTCATTTGACCGAGATTCAAAATGATGAGGTCCATCACCAATAACCCTCGGATAGCTTTAGAGTGTAACGTCAATAAATACTGAGTCACGCACTAGACGACATGACATTTCTCATTTTGTATTGACATTTTGCGTACATTTTCTCTCACAAAAATTAGTTCCACTACCGGAATAGTCAGAGTTGCGTATAAGGCAGTGCTTCTCTCACCTTGTAAAACAGGGATACTCAACGTTTTTTTCTAATGGACCGCATACAGATGTCAGCTATTTCACGCGAGCCGCAAACATTTGTTAGCAATTTAAGGGGTATTTTAACTCTTGATTTGCTTTTTTTAATTACAACTTTTTATCTTTTTTATTTTTGTCACTAACACTGAATTAGAAGCATTTAAGATGCTTGACTAGAGCAAAAACATCAATTTTGATGAAAATGACGAATTTTTTTACTTTAAATTTTAAATAGTTGAATTTTCTGCTTTCTAAAAATATCTTACTTTTGTTTGTACTTTAATTATTTATTAAGTTATAACAGTTTTTATGCAAGAGAGAGCAGCAAAAACGAATCGGAAGTTAGATATCGAAACCGAAAGTGTTTGCATTTTAATACCTTTTTTTACACTTTTTTGGTGTTTATCGAATTTATTTAAAATATATTAACTTAGGTAAGAGGTAATGACGGGATATGGTGATATTTTTAAAAAATTATTTATTACTTTTAAGTGAAATTTGGCAAATAAATTCGTAAAATTTTTGTCATTTTTCGATTTTTTTATGCTTTTGCTTCTCGATATTTTGTTTCATATTTAACTTTTTTAATATATTTGATAGAAAACTCTGTACTTAAAGACAAAATATTAATTAATTATGCCTAAAGCAAGGTCTGGGATGCCTAAGGCAGTGTTTCTCAAACTTTCAATACTGGCGACCCAATTTTCAATCATAATTTTTGTCGCCCCCCTGTACAACAATAATGTATTTACTGCAATAAAAATCCACTTTGACGCTAAAGCTACAATGCGATCTCAATTATAAACTATATAAGTATTAAATTTTGTATATGTTACTTTTAAGTATATATTTTAAGAAAATTACTTGAAATACGTATTGCTTACTTATTATTATGTTATTTTCCTTTCTCTAATTTTTAAATTGGAAAAGATCGCAAAATGATATATTTAATTAAAGATTTATTTCCTTCAGCATCCATTTCTCAAAGTACAAATGTCATTAGAAAAATAGTCTAGTCTATGTTGCTCTCTATCATATCCATCACAACTGGCATTATCGGGTACGTTTGCGTGAGTCTGAACTACCTATCGAACGTCTGCACAAAACATGTAAAAATGCTTTTCCTCGTACAATACCAGTCAGTTTTGGTCGACTCGATACTTCTATAGCTACCGAATCTGGCTTGAATGTACATTTTTTAATTTGCACGTTAATTGTAATTCACGGTAATTAAATATTTACGGCAGTAGGTTCAAACAAAATCATACATATATTTTTAAGTCGTAAGCAAACATTCGACGATAATAAAGGATTAACAAGTACACAGACGAACATGGTTCCGAAAATTAAATCAAGAAAATATTCTCAAAAATACTTAAATTTTGGATTTACCACTGCTGAAGTAAATGATGGAGGAAAATGCCCCAGCTCGTTATGTGTTAAAACTTACAAATCCGAAGAACAACATGTGAAATTTGTTTTTAAAACCATGTAAAATCATTTAGCCATGTTGGCAAAGAATTTTAAAAAGTATTTTCTTGATGAGGACAACTTGGTAGCAAGTTACCAGTGGATTAGAAATCTATTTCAAGATACTCCAGAAGGGCTCTCAACTTCCGAAGAAGAAATCTTCATAGATTTCCCATCCAGTGAAAAATTAAAAGGCAATTTTGTAATAAATCCCTCTTTGAATTTTGGGTAGAGGTGGATGAGTAATTATCGGTACTGAAAACAAAAGCCCTTCGTATAAGTTGTATAGTGTTGTTTTGTATTTTTTTTTATTATGGAAGAAAGTATTTTGTTTTACTTCTTTCCGGTTATTTTTTTAAATCTTTAAATTTTCGATGTGCTCGCGCCCCCCTTGTAGGGTTATCGCGTCCCCCAGGGGGGCGCGCCCCGCACTTTGAGAAGCACTGGTCTAAGGAACTTGCTTCATCATTGGTGCTAGCAGTAATGAGAATGTTGACACAGAGCTAATCCCGATAATAGTCAGCTGGTGACAAAAAGTTGAAATCTATTCATAAATGTTTCGATATTTACTCAGGAAGCCTTTTTAAGTAGCATTTTATGGATTATTTTACTTAAAGATACAATTATTATATATAAACTTGAAACATTTCGCTTAAGTGCATTATTAACGTTCATTTCTTTTAATTTCTGATGCACAGGTTTATTATATATATATATATATATATAATTAGAAATACAAATACTTCCCTTCCTAACATCTTGTACATGGATTTGTAAAATTTGATCTGGAACGCATTTTAACTTCCGTGGAACACACCTTAGAATATAGAAAATTTTCTCGGGGAAAAAAAAGCTGCATAGAAAACAAAAAACTACAAAGGATGAAAAAAAATTCAAAGTGTATTCATATGGAGGTTTTAAAAAATGTTTATATGCTTTTCATTATAATTTCTTATAACCTTTGTGATAAGCAATATTTTTTAAAAGAAATATTCGGGAATATTTACTGACAAAATAACACACATTAATGTGTGTGTATATTTTATATTACATATTTCTTAAGCCCTAAGATACTTAGTGGAAATATATACCTATTTTTCCAAGAAAATATATTATTTTTGAACGTAATAAAGTTTTTCTAGTGTGCTTTTTATATCTCTAATTTGTATTAAAAAAACTATGCATTCAGACGTTAAGAAAAGCGTTTTTGACTCTATAAAATTGGTAACAAAATTTTAAAAAAAGAACTTGTGTGTGTGAAACAAATATATAATACTGATTTGGGTTTATAAAAAGTTTATTCTTTTGGTATAAAGAGGTTTTAGGTTGTTTTAGCTGTATAATTTGTTAAGATTTAGATTTTAAATCTTTAAATGCGTTTTTTTCCGAAACAGATTTTTCCATATTTAATCGCATGGCAAACATATCTCAAAAAGTCCTTCAAATAATTGCATGGAATTTAGCATCATTTTTTATTATTATAGAATGAATGTTGTCCACTAGAGAATAAGAAAAAACAATGCATTTACCTTTTTTATGATCGTGTTTCTTTGTGATAAATGCAAAATTTTTGAAAAATGTTCCTTTTGTGCACTTTTTGACTCCTAATTTTATAATAAATTGAAATTATTCAAAGATGATAGAGCAAAGTATAGGTAAACGCTTTCTGAATAAAATTCAAAGAGCTTTTTTTTTATCTTATGCATTAGAATATATTTTACAGTGTTTGCCGCGATGTGCAAAAAATGCTTAATTTTAACCTAAACTTGTCCATTTTCTTACAAAAATATATTGAAATTTTTTTCTTTGTTACTTTTATAAGTTTTCAGTTATAATCAAACAAAAAATGAGTTTAAAAATGAACTTTCAGCATTATTTCAAAAAAATGTTCTCTCAACTAGTTAGGCACCTTAAAATACTCATTTACAATTTCTGCATCAGTAAACGGTTTCATATGATTATCAATAATGTAACAAACTTCATAAGATGCCTTTGTTACCGCTGTGATACTACCACTGACAAAATACTTTGTCGCTGTTGCAAAGATTATTCAAGCAAGCCTATTTATTACCTCTTGAAAGAGATCTTAGGGGGAAAGCGTCATTGAAGGATTCCTGTTGATTGGTATTTTTTTAATACAGCACTTTCGTGACAAATCAAAAAATTACTGATCCATATTTATTTTTCACCACAAAATAGTCAACCTCCCAATAGTCTTAAAACGATATATTTTTTCGAATATTTTTTCGCTTGCAAGATATAAAAGATATTTTGAAATTAGTTCCACCCAATAAAATTATCACTACTCCAATGTTATCTGTTATCACTAACCGCAACCGTTACAAATAAAAAAAGAATATCAATTCGCACTCGTACGACGTCGACAGCAAAAGCAAAATTGATATATTAGATTTTTTGACACCAAATTTGTAATACATTGTTCTCAAATAAGTCAATTTTTCAGAGCCATTTGAAAAAAACTCGGTAGGCTGTAGTTGAGTATCCCGTTACAAATTAAAACTCACTGCTCGAGAACGTGGAAATCTGAAGAGTTCGATGACAGCTCCTTGTCACTAACTGCTGTTGAGTGCGTCGTGAATCAAGGAATCAATTCCGTACTTTCACGACCATTTCCTTAACACAAAACACTTGTTGATTTCGAACAGTATTGTTTTCCAGTTAGAGTAACCGGAAAGAGTCCAGTCACGCAACCCTCATCCCCCACAGTGTGCGTCCACCGCATTCATCTTTTAATCGACATACCGTAATTTGTTCAGATTTTTCCTTTCCGACCCCCGTCGTCTACGGAAATCGTTTGTTCGCATTTTATGGACACATCCGGTCACTGCAGTCCTTCCTAATAGGATGTTTTCATGTCAAGTGGTCATTTGTGGACATTTTTACAATGGTGCGTCTGTCCCTCGGTTGTCCATCTTCGAAAACAGGGAACCTCGGTTGTAAGTCGTTTAGCGCCGTCGTTAAGTCCGAAATTTCGGGTCGAATGTGAAACATTCGATTTTTATGCACAGAACACGCGGTCCTTTTTCAGATCTGGGGGCGAATAGGGCATTAAAACAAAAGTAATATAAAAAGAAATTTTAAGTCAATTCCAACTTAGATCAATAAAGAAAAATTTTATTTTAGCTATTTTTTATTAAATAGTTACAACTAATATAAATATGAATATACACGTGAACAGAATCGCGACATTAAGTGGACATTCATTTTTATTCATTATCATTAAAGTATCGTATTGTCATCCAAAACAATCGTGTCTATAAAATTTCAGCTCAACTGAATGCTTTCAAACGTGAGAACAAAAATTCTTTTAAAGTTTTGACGCAAGTTGCTAAAAATGAAGCCAACGTGGCTGTATCTGTAATTCTTTAAAGAATTAGTTTCAGTCAATTAAGCATAATTAAATTATCGTATTGTTAGCCAAAACAAAATAGTGTACGGAAAATTTCAGCTCAAATGTCGAAAGTCCGAAGTCACCGAAAAGGTCTCTAAGTCGCCAAAAAGGATGCCAACGTGGCTGTATCTGTAATTCTTTAAATAATTAGTTTTAATCCATTAATTTTTATTAATTATAATTAGATTACTGTATTGTCATCCAAAATAATCAAACGTATAAAAAATTTCAGGTCAATTGAGCGCTTTAAAATGCATTTTATAAACGATTGAAAATTCCACCAAGATAAATAAATATACAGAGAGTGTGAGCTAATAGTAGGAATTACAAAAAGTCTTCCCACCCCTTTCGCAATGTCATTGGAAACGATCTCTCATTCATTCGCTGATGGTTCAAAAAGTTGTGATTTGTACAAAAATTAATATACTCAGGTTTTTTTTTCTGCAGTCGGCTGGGTGGCGTAATTGGTTTGTAGCTGGCCTTCTGCACCAGAGGTTGTGGGGTCGACCCGGGCTCAAGTGGGTGGATTTTTATGATGCAGGGCATCGGCAGCGTCCATGTCGTATGATTATGCGGCATGTAAAAGATCCCTTGAGTGACTGTTTGTTTTGGGTGTTTTCATAAAAATTAAATTCCTAGTCCAGGTTCGCATCGTCAGAGCTCAGGCGCCTCCTTCTAGGGGGAAACAGAGCGTCAAAATTACTTGTGGCAATTGATATCCACCTATATGGTGCCGCACTAAAAGATACCTGTTCCTGGGGAATGTAGTAGGACTGTAAAGATAAAAATACCAATCCGCAACCCCATTGAAAAAAACCCTTTTTTTTTACAATTGTCTCAGAAAACAATGAATTTTTTAAATGAAGGGGTCAGCCAAATTCGAGCTTAGAGTGAGCGAGTGTTTATTAACATTGCATTATCAGACAATACGAGGGTTATTAGGGACGGATCTCGTCCTTTTAAGCCGTCGTCATGCGACGAAAACAACACCTGAGCCAACAACTCCCTCTCCGAACTATCATACCACGTCAACGGAAGGACTTCAAACCTTTTCAAATTTAAGGTGCATCAGCCTCCATTACTTCAGGTTTTCAGTGGCACCTGGACTCGAACCCGTGACACTTCAACCCCGAGTTCGTGATTCTAAGCCCTAAACTTCCGTGTTCAAGCGTGGTCCGTCGCCAAAAGCCCTCGTGTAGCTGAACAGTGCGACGTTAATATTCAATCAATCAATCAATCCGTGTTCAAGCAAAGACCCGCCGTGTAGGGGGCGATGCCCCATTAAATCTGTCGAGAGCTCAAACGTCTTCCCATTGGTGTGGTGTGGTAGTTAGGAGAGGGAAGTGACAGCTCAGGTGTCATCCTCGTCACTTGAACCATGGCTCGAAATGACGAGGTCCGTCACCAAAAGCCCTCGTGTAGCTTAACAGTGCGACGTTAATATTCACTCCGTGATCGCGCCATGTAGACCGGATGATTTCGAAGTGTCATGCCAATTGGACAATCAGTCTGATGTAAGAGGTTCTAAGATTTGTTTTTGCAAAAATACATTTTGCTCAAGTAAAAAAGTTTCTTGAGTACGACCTTAAAAAATTCTTTTTCAAAAATAATATTTATGTACTTCAGAAATCTGCATATATAAAGGAGAAAAGAGACTTACACACTCATCGCGTTACCTTAGGAGCTATTAAGCCAACACCCGTGAAATTTGGCTCGCATGTTCCTTTCAGGGAGAAGAGATCCGCTAAAAATGTTCTGCGAAAATTGACTCCCAAGGAAGGGTAAGGGAGACGCGTTATAGAAAAAAATCCAGATGGTTAACTATTAGACCTACAAATGTGAAATTCAGTAAGCATGTTTCTATTGTTGATTTGAAATCTGCTAAATCAGCTCTCAATGGTATTTGTGGGACATATTGGTGAAAAATTTTCCGTTTTTCAACGATTAGCTAGACTTGAAATTTGGCAAGCATGTTAGTTTTGTCCAGTAGAGATCCACCGAAAATATGTTTTCCGATAATCCGCTGTGAGGGAGGGGGTTACGGGAGCGTAAATAATGATTCTATCTAGCAGTTTTAGAAATTCATAAGTCCTGTCCTTTTTAAATCAAGAGAGGAGTATTATAAGAAAGTTTTTTTTTTAATCACTACAATATCGCCACCCAGCAAGTAGGGTGGATATGGTCCTCGGCTTGTAACCGAGTGGGTTTGGGCTCGTACTCCGAGTAAGGCATGGTTATATCTTCTTCGGGGAAAGAAGTCGGACTTTCCCTCGTAATGGATTCCCGTCTCGAATGGAAAGCAGCGCACCCCTATATTCTTCTGTTTGTATTGCATGTTTCTGTTCTTCCACTTGTATTTCAGATGTATCTCAGTATCAAAACGCACAACAACAATCAATACACATAAATGAATGAATGAATATTAACGTCGCACTGTTCAGCTACACGAGGGCTTTTGGCGACGGACCTCGCAATGTTGAACCATGGTCAAGTGACGAGGACAACACCTGAGCTGGCACCCCCTTTCCTAGCTACCACACCACACCAACGGGAGGATGTTTGAGCTCTCGACAGATTTAACGTGTATCGCCCTCCTGCATGGCACAATCAATACAAAATCGAACGCTTAAAGCTAAGACTTAGATATCAGTAATTTATATAGACAGCATATATTCACACAACCTCATGCAATACCCAGCGAAGCTAGCGGGTAACGACTAAAAACTCAATAAAACACTTCCCGGAATTTGACTCTACAAATTTGATACTATTTTACTGTGAGCATACCTGTGTCTCTAATTCTGTGTATCAAACCATTCAGTTACGCAAGGTACGATTTGGATACACATTTTCTCGTGTGGTTGAGGGTTCATCGTGGCTACTCACTTTCCCCTTTTCTCAGATCAACAAAGCTTTTAAGTTTCTTTTTCCGGTACTCTGTTTTTTCTTTGAAGATATTTTCGTCACGCCAACTCAGTTTGCGCCCTTGTTTTTCGTCGAGAAGATCCATTAAAAAGTGCCTAATGGCTCCCTCCCGTGGAGCTTGCGTGAGGGTTTTGTCCTCCAGGCATATCCATAAACAAGGACTATTTGTACCGTGACAGGAAGCAGAGGGGTCATTTGGGACTCATAACCGGACAAAGTTTTTGTTTCGTTCACAAAATGTATTTATTTAAGTCTGCCGCTTCTGGAGATGTTTTTGTTTTTAAATGATACAGGGGAAAATGTCAGGGATTAGTTTTTGAATGGCACGAACCACTTTAGGTTGGAAAGGAATCATTCTCAGACACTCCTTTTAAGACACCATGGTACCCCAAAAATGACCGAACCATCGTTTTTCTTGTTTTTTATCTAATCTTATCTCCTTTGCATTACTATCTTTCGATTGATATATCACTTGTGCATGTCGGAAAGTTAAAGATTCGATGAAACTTAATTTGAAAAATGTAAAGTAACAAATTAGGCAATTCAACCACGTTCCCTTTTCAGAAAAAAAAAGCTAAAAAAAAAAACAAGTAATATATAAAAAAAAATTCAGGCAATTCCTACTTAGATCAACAAAGAAAAATTTTATTTTTGCTACTTTTTATTAAATAGTTACAATTAATATGAATATGCATATACATAGGTCAGAATCACAACATTAAGTGGTAATTAATTTTTATTAATTATCATTAAAGTACCGTATTCTCATCCAAAACATTCGTGGCTACTGGGGTTTTAAAGGTTGAGACCACTTTGTCGAATTGTAGGCAAATTTGTGTTTGCTATTGGGGATAGTGAAAATTGTTTGTGCTTGAATTAGTGGATTTGGATGATTCTCGATAGTCCTAAAGATGTTACGTGAGAGTTTGGTGATGTAATCCCCAATAGGGTCTATCTTTAAATCGTGGTGTAAAACACTGTTTCTGATGTACCAAGGCGCATTTGTCATGATACGAAGAATCTTGTTCTGCATAGTTTGAACTTTTTTGATAATGGTTGGGGCCGCCGCTCCCCAAATAGGGGCGGCATACGTTAGCACTGGGCGAAGAACTTGCTTATAAAGCAAAACTTTATTCCTAAGTGAAAGCGGGGACCTCCTTCCAATCAGTGAAATGCTGAGATGGATTTTGGTCCAGAACTTATCACAAATGTATTTGGTGTGCTGCCTGTATGTAAGGGAACTATCTAAGAAGAGGTCCAGGTAACGTACCACGTTAACCCACTCGATTTCTTCGTCGAATAAGTATAGAGTTTTAGGGATTTTAGAGCGCCCGTGTTTTCTAAAAACAATAGCTTGAGATTTGTTGACATTTATTGCTATTCGCCAGTCTGTCAACCAAGATTCAAGAGTGTGGAAGTACCGTTGGAGTGTGCATTGAGTGTAATTTAAGTTCGCTCCTTGGGCGAGGACCGCAGCGTCGTCTGCAAATAAGCAGATACTGACGCTGGATGATGGGGAAAATCATATGTGTAGATATTGTATAAGTGGGGCGAGAGACAAGACCCCTGAGGACATCCTGCCTCTGGAAAGCCCTTGTTCGAAAAGTCAAAATTAACTTTGACTCTGAATGACCTGTTTTTAAGAAAATTATGTACGATTTTTTTTAACTAGATACTCAGGGAAGTTTAACTTAATCCATTTTATAGATGAGCCCATCATGTCACATCTTATCAAATGCTCGTTTGACATCGAGAAAGACCCCTACAGTGAATAACTCGTAAGTGTGTAGCCTTCATTAATTATGTTGGTGAATGGTAGAGTGCTTGTTTCTGAACCCACACTGCTCCGGAGGGATACAATTGATTGTATCACAGTGTTGCTTGATCCTATTAAGAATTACCTTCTCGTATATTTTAGCCATGGCACGTAGAAAACTTATAGGACGATAATTATTAACAAGCTTATGATTTTGATTAGGCTTAGGTAACATGATCACATTGGCCGATTTACAGAGTGTAGGAAAATACCTATGCTTAAGACAGGTGTTGATGATTTTAGTGAGGTGAGTAATAGCATTAAGTGGCAAAAGTTTTAAGGCATAATTTGGAATATTATCTGGGCCAGAAGCTTTTTTATTTTGCAATTTATAGATTATTTTAGAGATTTCAGCTGGACTGGTGAGCGGTGGTACTTGCACACTTGAATTAGCGAGGAAATCATAAGTTTCGGACTCGACTAACTCTATGATTGTGTCGTTGTAAGGCTCCGAATTTTCTTGAAACGTTGCCTCGAGATTATTTTTAAATTCTTCGGCTTTTTCGTCGTCCGAATAAAGGATGCCGTTCCTGCCAGCCAGCGGGGGATGATAACTGGTTTTTTTACAAGCTTCCGTTGGAGATTGTAAAGGGAGTTGTCTTCTGGGTGTAAGTTAGACAACAAATTATGCCAAGATTTGTTTCTATGCTCACTTATTTGCGTTCTGATTTGTCTCTGAAGGGAGTTAACTTCTCTCTTAAGGAGAGGATTTCTTGTGAGCTGCCAATGTTTACACACAGAGTACATGCTCGTTAAATCAGTGGGTTTGAAAGTCTTGTGGGCGGTCTCAGCAGAAACCACAAGTGCTGGGAAATTCCCTCCCCTCCATTTCCATGTCTAAATTGTGGAGGTGGAGATTGGTGGTGTCACCATCTATCGTAAAGAAGTCCAACCTGGCTCTGGCAACATTCATTCCTGCCCTTCGGGAAGGGCACGATGACAACAACAACAATATATGAAATGCAAAAATATAATTTTTTAATACATAAATAAAAAAAATTGTTCAAAGGGTACCAAGTCCTCTTAAGACCAAACATGTTTTTAGAATTATTTTTAGTGTAGAATAGCTTTGTGTTATGCTTCCCGTAGAGATCTATTGGCGAGTGTAGTGCGAGCCCGTTTGCAAGCAATAATTGGGGTCTATGACTCTATCCCCGTTGTTTGAATTTTTATTAACGTCCTGCTCTAGCCGCATTCACACCAAGGCTGTCAGCGTCAAGCCAATAAGAGACTTCATCGCGGGCGATATGAAGTCTCTGATTGGCTAGACGCTCAACGCTCGACGCTGACTGCCTTGGTGTGAATGCAGCTTAAAGCAACGAGAGGGCTATTTGCGATGGATTCTCCTCAGTCGAGTGATTAGGGCGCCCCCTGAGCTAGCACCCCGTTTCCAAACTACCATAGCACAGCCTCAACAGATTCAACACTAGTCGGTGTTGATTGGACACCGGAGCCCATTTGGTTTGTTCTCCTTTCCGCATTTTTACAGTGAATTTGAAAAATTTTCGTCACTTTTAGTCGTTTTCCAGGGTGATCACACAGAAAAAGTTTTGTGGTTCTAAATCAGTGATTCCTAAAGTAATTTGTTTCGACCCCCAGGGGGTCTATAATGACCTTCAAAGGGTCCACGTCAGCTAAAAAATAATTTGGGGGTCCATGAGGTGTAAATATGGGAGGGGGTCTACGATAGACTAAACCAGATCGTGACTTTAATTTCAAAAGAAAATGTAATCGAGTGTGGGGGGGGAGAACACACAGATTTACCTATTGAACAGATTTATCTACTAAATTTAATGAGGTCAATTTGCAGTTACAAGATGACAGCCAGCATAAATTTTATTAAAAAAGGATTATCGTTTCAGTATTTTTGCCGCAATCTGCCAGGAAATTGATGTTTTAGCCTACGTTCAACTTTTAAATAACCTTTATTCAGATTTTAAACTAGGTTTGAGAATACTTTGACTATGGTAATAGCACAGTAGGCAATAAATTTATTTGGCCACATTGAAAAAAAAAGCAAAAAACGTCAGATTACAAGAGGGATTGATCAGAATAGCCGCTAACGAAGTCTTAAAGCAAAGTTGAGAAACGGATGTCAGCAATTTTGGCTTTAAAAAGACTTACTTGTTATTTATCTCGAATTATAGAACATCTTGAAAAAGTTTTAAATTGTTTCTCCTAGAGAGAAGAAGTTTCGGCGTGGTTGCCATTCTCCGACACAGAAACAGAAAGAAAAAAAAAAAAAAAGAAAAAGAAAGATTGGACATTATACTATCCGATATATTTATAGTTAAATCTGACAAGTTTGATGCCAAATGTTGAATTAAAACATGTTTTTTAAGCTTTAAACACTCACTTCAATTCAGTTAGAAACGTAAAACTTTTAAAATAAGTAGCGCTGTACTAGCTGTCAAAAAGACTTTAAAGTTGATAAATTTGCAGAAATTCAATATTAAGTAAGTAAGGGTCTACCCAAAACCGAAAAACATGGCAAAGGATCTATGCGCCAAAAATTTTTGGGAACCTCTGTTCTAGATTAATTTGGAGAGATTTTACAACAAAATATACTTATAACGTCCGCTGGTGTCGTTTCGACGCCAAGGCAATTTATCCTTATAAATAGCTGTCATTCAGTATAAGATACTAAGTAGAAACAAGTAGTAAAACAAATTTCCGGAAGTAATAACGCACATTTATTTGACCTTGAATCTAGTGTTATTGAGCTCACAGAGGAAGTGAGTCAGTTATATTAAAATCGTTGTGTCTATCTGTTTCGTTACACAGCATTTGGTTATCTGCTCATAAAAAAAATATTTAAAAAAATTCGAAATTTGTGGAGAGCAGACACACCTGATAACGATGACTCGTAGGGAAGGTCTAAGCCCTGATGAAATTGCTAATTTGTTACGAGAATTTTGTGAGAATGAATCGGATGTTGGTTAGCTGTCTTGCTTTAATTTAGATTCCAATGAGGACATAAGATTGCGTGAAAGTGACTGAGAAGAATCTGAAGAAAGTCAAATGTCATTGATCATATTCCAGTAAATCCTGATATATATGTCACTAGGGATGGCATAGATTTGATACCCCATAATGGTAATGTTCCTGGCAGATTTGTGACATAGCATTGGTTCAACAAGCTTCGTAAAACATAATATCAACGTCAGTTTCTTTTTTATGTTATAAATATGTGATAATGATATGAAATAATATTAAAAAGTCTTAAAACTGAGCCCTGCCGAACAGTAATCTTGCAATTTTTTTATACAATTAGTTATAACAATCACGTTATATATTCTATATCACGGTGTGAATTCGACACCGGTGGACGTTTAAGGGTAATCGAAATCCTGAGCGTTGTAATGTTAATGTGTAATCAAAATTTTTAGGTTCATATAAACTTCTGTGTTCTTTTTTCCGATCGGTATTGTGTTTGAATTATAAAGATAATCGCAGTCAGGTTTTGTCCCAAGAATTTATTTTTCTTCTCTTAAGAGACACATCACAAAAACAAAGGAATTACTAAGATTGAAATAGGTTGCAAAACACGCCGTCTACTAATCTTTCTTCCTCCGACCGCGTTTTTCTCGTCTCTAGCTTTCAGCTCCTCTCGTTCCATCTGGTCCGGTCCATACCCTACTGACAAAAAATTTTAAACATGGAAATAAGAAGACATTTCAATTAAAAGAAGAGATATTGAAAGATAAATAAAACAATCAAGAGCCGCTTCCATTAACATAAGCACTTGTTGCTTGAAATCTTTGGTTTTCTTAAGAGAGGGGAGGATTTGTTTAAGCTTAGGGAATTGTTTAAAAATATTAGCTACTATTTTAAAGAGAGCTATGACATCTTGGAAATAAGAAGTATTATTTTCATTGGGGGTAGGGGTAACTTGGGGAGAGCTTTGTCTTTCCGATTTATTATTGTTATCAGTAGTGGGATGGGGAGTCGTTACTTTTTGAGATTCCAGAAACAATGTTGGCGAAGGATAATCCCTCAACAACATTGTTACTAGTGAATTTATTGCTATTTCTATTAAGAATGGGGGCACCTTTTTTGGGCTTTGGAAAATTAGGGCATTTTATGTAACAGGCAGTATGCCCGTACACTTTTCAATTTATATAATAGGGGTTTTCTTGTCTTTCTTTAATTTCACAGTTAAGTGATCTTTTCCACACTTGAGACATCTTGGGAGCATATGGAAAAAATGATTGCAATGAAAGCATCGCGTCGTACCCCGAACTGCCTTCAACTTTGACTTGTATGTATCCCAAATGAGTAAGATCAAAAACTGTCAAACTTTGGGGAGTTCTGGGCAATGTAACGGGATAAGAGGGGAGTTCTAGTTTTGTTCTCTTGGATATTAGTTGGTTGCGGCTGGTTACAGTGTAATCAAGATCTTCTAAATCAGTAATTATTTCATGTGGCATCCTGGCAAACCTTTAATCACAACCTTAATAGGTTTGTTTTCTTTGGGCTGAATTGCGTAAAATTCAATATCTCTATCCTCATCCATAAAATTGATAAGGTTTCTGTGATCATCGTGGGAATCAATATTTAGTTTGAGATAATTTCCTGAGGATTTGGATTTTAAGTTTGGAAAATGTTTCATTAGTTTGCTTAATTGCTCTCTATAGTTCTTTTTAATATTTAGAAAAAAAGGTGTCGGGGGCTTGGGAAGGGGTATTTCAGTCCTTTGATTTTGAGAGGTCTCCAGGTCTTGCTCTAAGTTACTGAAAGAATTTTGGACATCAATTGGTTGAAGTACTGGAGTTGGGGTGGTAGGTGGAGCAGTTTTACTTGGAAAGACAAAGTCATCCGAGTTATTTTTGCTATTTTTCCTTTTCTGGGGGGAGGGCGGGGTATCATTATCATTATGATTAGATTTATCAATTTCAATTTCATTAGAAATATCATTAGCTTTAGGCTCTAGCGTAGAGTGACCAGGGTAGTTATTATCTAGACATGGGGGCATAGTCCTAAGCTCACTCACCAATTTGGCTTTTGCTTCTTTTGTCTCACGGATGTTCTGCATTATGTCATTGCAGATACCAGTTTCATCCTTTACATTCCTCTGATGGAGCAGAAATTTCTGATACCCATCGATCATGTCGTTTAAATCTAAGCATTGCTTGCTTGCGCCTGGCGCAGTCAGAAACAGGCTCTGTGGGTTTGGGAGTTCCAGATCTGGACGAATTTGAAGATCGGGATCTATATGAAGCTGCCGACTTTGTTGGCGTCAAATCCATTTCGGAATCACTCATCATCAACAATCAAATAGAGTCTACCCCCTTGATATTAAAAGCCCTGAAAAGGGCTACAAGGGACTTTACGAGATCTCCCTGGCTAATAAGAAGTTCGCTGGGAGATTTAGATTCTTACCCTCTAGTGGCCAGGTCCTCCTCTATATATATCGACCCACTGCCAGATCCTCCCATACATGTTTGACCTGTTGCCAGATCTCCCAAGTATGTTAGACCTGTTGCAGGTATGGGCATTAGATCCTTACACACTATATATAGCTTTAAAGGCTGTCTTCGGCAAAAGTAAGAGAACTTAAACTAGACGCGAAGCACATTTTCAGACAGAAAAAATGCCTCAATTTCTATGGAAATTTGTAATATTATAACTCATACCTTTTAAGTAACAATATAGTGTTTTTAAAAATACCAAAATATTCCATGAATACTTCCTTTTTTTGTTTTAATACGTGAAGGCATATTTTATAACCCATTTAACATTACGGTATAGGAGAAAGAACGCGAAACTCATTTTATACCAGAAAAAATGAATAAACTCGGCTAAAAACGGGAAGTATGATAAAAAAAATTCTGCTCTCTAAAAGATAGTGAAGCCAGAATATCATATTAATGTTTCATTTCTTTTATGTTTCGAAAAATGTTCCAAATTCTGGTCCTGTTCTTTAACATTAACCGAAGACATCCTTAATGGCAATCTTACCGTACGCAACATTGCGGTTGCAGGTTGCCTAGTGATTATGGTCACGAGCTCGGGGCCGGTGTGTCATCAGTTTGAGACCTAGTACCACTAAAAACCTGTTACGTAGAGGGTCTGTTGAGGCCAAAGTCCTTCCTTTGGCGTGGTTTTGAAGTTTAGAGAGGATGTGTTACCTCAGGTGTCATCCTTGTCACTTAACCATGGTTCTGAATTACGAGGTCCGTCACCAGAGGCGTAGCTACCGTCATATCATTAGATATGGGGCCCCCACGCTTCAGAGACCCCAGAATTTGTGAGAAAGGAATCTTAAAATGTTAAGATGCCTCAGAAAAGGATTCCCAAGGAATTTTTATACAGGGTCCACTCAAACCAGTGTCCGTCACCAAAGTTGCTTTCTGGTGATAACATTTTTGGAACCATGTGCAAGCAAACATGGGAAATTCCAAATTCAGAGACAAAAGTATCAATGGTTATTCTTCTGTCTCGCATGCGCTCGACATCCTCATCTGTGGTAGAAGAAGGGTGCCCAGTCCATAGGTCATCTTCGATGTTTGTGTGACCTTCATGTAAACGCTTATGCTACTCGTACATAGCCATTTTTTTTAATGCCATCGTTTCCGTATGCTTACTTCACCCTCTCGAGTGTCTTAGTAGTGATTTCTCTCCAAAAACGCAGATTTTGATGTGCTCCTTAGACGACATTTTAAAATCCGACGAATGAGAAATGTGCTTTGTCAGAAATGATGTGCGCCAACCGTACAGGAAATGAATTCCAGATAGTCCTTATTAGGATTGCCAAAAGAAATATTTCCTCTTCAACGCGCACCTATATGAATGTAGGCAACCATTTCGGGAACTTTTTGCCTTTGGAACGTTTTTAAGAGATAATAAAAGAATAGGATATACAAACATAGGTGCTAATTTGATATCGGAGTACAACGCGCCAAGTTGCTGTTTATGTTCGCCAAGATGGGCGATGACATTACAATATGGCTACCTTGATATTTTTATTGTGTGGTTGTGCCATGGGGATGATGTATATTTTGTAGTTCATTTTTATTGAGATTTTTCCGAGGTAACCCAACAAATTTCAGACAATTTTAATTCGAATTCTTTAAAAATTTCACCATTTTCCTTACTATCATTCTTCAAGCTACTGCTTCAGGCTTCTGCTATGTTTCGTGCTATTTTCTGAATATCGATATTTTTAATATCATTATTGAGTACCAGAATATTTTTTATAGAGCATGAGGGCTGTGCTTTTGTTTATTGCTGAAAGTTCGCATTTCCACTTTGTTTTACGTTTAAATAATATATTCTTAAATGTTTCTCGTTCGATGAGGCTCAACAAAAGGACTCGCAGTTTTTTTGGAACTTTGCAAGTTATCAGCAATTGTTATAATTGATATTCATTGATTAATTTTAATACAGTGGGTGATCGGTTAACGAACATAATCCGTTCCAAGACTATGTTCGCTATCCGAATTGTTCGTTAACCGATTTTCGATTCACCATTGACTTCTATGTAAAATCGATTAATTCGTTCTGGAGACCCTAAATATTAAACTTTAAAAAATGTATAATTTCTTAGTAAGTTTTTTAAAAATAATACATACATATAGTCTTGCATATTAATCAGTCCTTTTTATTTTTTGCTTATGGAGCGTTGAAGAACATGTCCAATGTCGATTGCTTTTCTCTCTTTTTCAGGATTTTCCGGAAGTAATTAATAGCATTGTGGTTGTAAAGATCCCCAACCCTACTGACATTAGCTTTGTTTGTGTCATTCTAAGACCATTGCTCTGACAGCATCCCACTTTTTCAAAAGATCTTTAATGGCAGATGTCGGCATTGATCCTCTTTCGTCTTCCTCTTGTTCAGAATGAGACACATTTCGCTGTGTTTCTTGGTGTTCTTTATTCAAAATTTCTTGGAGTTCTGTCGTCACTTCATCTTCATGTCCCATTATGAGCTCTTCAATGTCATCCTCGGTCACCTCCAATCCCAGATCTCTAGCAGTTGTCAAAATTCCATCCATAATTTAAGGGGTGTCTTCCTGATCACCTCCGAATATGTGTTCGTTGTCCAAACACAAAAAATCTTTCTTGAAAGTGTTCGTTATCCGAATATGTGTTCGTTATCCGAACACAAAAATCTTTCGTGAAAGTGTTCGTTAACCGATCTGTTCGTTAACCGATCACCCACTGTATATGTTATATAATATAATTATTATTGTATATAATAATTATTACAATATAATATTATTATTGTATATAATAATTATTATAATATAATTATTACTGTATATAATAATTATTATAATATAATTATTATTGTATATAATAATTATATTATAATATAATTATTATTATGTATAATAATTATTATAATATATTATACGATTATTATTTAATTTTAAATAATACAATTATATATAATTATTATATTATACTAATATTAATTATTGGTTGATATTGGTTATTTTCAATGTATTCTTATAATCTTTACTTGAAATATATTTAAAAACATTTCTTTAGAATTATTTTCTCGACGATTTGTTACAGCTGGGCCGCCATTTTGGATTCCATATCACGCCACAACAAGTGCTGCTTGGCGCATAGTACTACGATATCACAAATGTGAGTTCCTAAACTTCTTTTATTTTTAAATTTAAAGCTACTATATATAAATTGGAATTTCTTTTTTAAATAGAAAGCAGGATCCTGGCATTTTATTTCCATGTTGATGAATTGTTGTTGCTCAGATACATTAAATTCTGTTTTCCATTTTCTTCGATGATTAAATTCTAGGGGTAGATCTTCGGGCAATAATTTCAGTCCAATTGGGCAGGGTAAATGACCCTATGTACCCACGGTAACATGGAAGGTCTCTAAAGATCTGAGATTTATTTCAATCTCTTCGTATAATTTTCTGAATGTAGTTGTGTTAGAAAGAACATTTAACACTTTTAAGACGTAAGAAACGGTTCATATATGCGTTAAAACTGAAGTTTTCCCCTACCGAATCCGTTGGTAAGACATTCTGTCGCCGGGCGAGTGAGTGAATATTAACGTCGGACTGTTCCGCTACACAAGGGCTTTCGGCGACGGACCACGTAATTTTGAACCATGGTCAAGTGACGTGGACGATACCTGAGTTACCACCCCCTCTCCTAACTTCCACACCACACTAACGGGAGGACGTTTGAGCTCTCGACAGATTTAACGTGCATCGCTCCCCTACATGGCAGGTCTTTAGGGGTACTGGGCTCGAACTCGTGACAAAGCCAGCCATGATCCGATACCTTGATCCCATTCGGCTACCGCGACCACATTCTGTAGCCGGTTGTACAACTTTCTTCATTTAGCACAAACCGTTGATAGCAATCAAAGCTATTTCTCCACACAAGGATTTGAATAATTTAACTTATCTGGGTACGAGTGAGGAATTGTTACGTTTCGGTTATTCAAATTAATTCCAAAATTCATGCTAGTTTTGCTGGAAACATCGAAATATTTATTTATGATTTCATTAATTGGTAAAATATTAGCAAAGCCCACACCCTTGGCGACAAACCGAAAGAAGCACCAAGCGAAATCGACAATGGTGGTAAGTGAATATAGCGGGACAAATAGCGCAATGAAAATATTTGTAAACAATACAGAAATTAATCAAATACATTTAAGATAGAAAATTTAAAAAAGCAGCACTTACTTTCTTACTGCTGATATTTTTCTAGTGGAGTGTACAGCGTAACAGCAGAATTCAAAAAAGCCTTGAAGGCCTCATCGCTAGGCGAATGACAGTGGGAGCGCCGCCATATATATTTTGCGAGGTAATGGCCAAAAATACCCATTCGACATCTCCATTCAAATTCATCCAAAACATCACTCTTTTGTTCACATAATTCCATTCGCTCATTGCATTTAGAACATTCATTTTTTGAAGCAATCAATCCTTCCTTCCTTCATGCACCATTCAATCAATTCTTTCTTACTTTTCGCATTCAAAACAAAGTAAAAAATTCTAAGATATATTCACTCACACACGCAGCCATACTTCTAGCCCGGTGCGCAACAAAATGACGAAATTCGAAATGCCCGCCGACAAAGTACGAAAATTCCAGAAATAGTTAGGTTTACCATTTCTAGTGTATCAAAGTAGGGCTACCAAGATGGCACAATTATCGCCAACCAAAATAAAAAAATTCGCGCCAAGTGTGTAGCCTCTCCTAGGACCGAACCTCATTTAATTTAAGTTGTTTTTGATATTTAACATTTTGACCGAATTTTGCTCAGAATTCAAAAATTTTGTTTCGTTTTGTAAATTTAGTTTTGCCTTTTATGTTTGTAACTTTTATTCGCTACGATGACTTACATTTACAAGTCAGCTAGTTTTCGTTGTATTCTTTGGAAGTATTTCAAGTTCTTCGAACTTTAATTATGTCCTGAATGCTTTCGTTAAGAAGCTTTAAATTTTCTATTTTATCTTTAGTGTAATCTATTAAGATATTGAGGTCAAATCTAATTTAACAATAATTTGACTATACCAGACGTCATCAATCTGTGGTACGCATACCACATTTGGTTGGGGTACAATTCTCAGTGGTGCTTTACACCACTCTACCTATTTGTTAATCTTTGAGGGGATAAAAGTTGAAAATTTTAAAATGGAACTTGTTGAACTAACGTCTTCAAAATCATGAAAGGCAACATTTAAGGAATCACGAAAAAATCTGAAAGGTAACTAACGACAAATTGGCAGATACGTTAAATTATTGGATGTCGTTGGTGGAGGAGAAAATTTTTTCCGTATACGTGTGACGGATCTATTCGCGTACCTTCTACTAATCCTCTTGGGAAATATTTGGGTTATCATTCGAGTTTATTCACAACCAACCCTTCTGAAGAAGAAACCGTGATATTCAAATTAAATCTACTATATATAGTCAGGGTTTTCTAGCTAGCAAGAAGAGAAGGAGAGAAAGAAAGACAGGAGTCAGGTGAGATTGATACTGATCAGGTATCACTACAAATTATGGAGTATTTCAAATATTAAATAGACGAAGATTTAAAGTGATTAATGGTCACTAAACTTAAAGTAACGTTAAGTTAATCGGGATAACTAAATTGATCCTAAATTAAAGTAGTCGATATTAATAGTTTTTCTATAATTCGTGTACCTCGTTATTGTTCCACTTGTACTGTTCATATTGAGACATTCTGTTCTTGAATTTGAGTGAATCAGTGTTGTTAATTCGGTTGATCAATAAATAAGTTGATTTTGAATATGTCTGGTATTTCTTTCTTTCCTCCCACACATCTAAGCGGGCAAGAGAGATGGAGTAATCCTTCACACATACAGCGTGAAACCTCTGAAAGCAAACACCCTGCAACCATTGCCGGGATGGAACAGGGTTTGTCCATTATGGTATAGGGAATGTTTCCCTGATATTATCTGGGTTAACTCATCATTGTGGAAGTCACGATGGATCAATACAAGTACGCATCTGTCCTTGCACGGACCATGTCCACCCCTATATGCGCATTGTTTTCCCTCAGGATGATGGCATCTACCAGCAGGAATATGCAAAGTGTCATACAGCTGGCCGTGTTCGTGATTGGATAACTTTACGTTCTCCCCTGGCCAGCAAACTCCCCTGATTGAAACCTAATCGAGAATCTGTGGGACCATTGTAATCGGGTTGTTCACGCCATGGATTCTCACCCCCATAATCTAGCGCAGCTGGCCACGGCACAGGAATCGGCATGACTCAACTTCCTACTGAACACATTCAGGAACCAAATTGACTATCTTCCTGCACGTCTCGCAGCAGTCGACTCTGCGAAAGGTGGTTATTCTGGCCTTTGAAAGGTATTCACTTTAATGTAACTGGATTGAAAAATCCGAAAAAAAGGATTCTTTGAATCGGAAAAAAGGGTCAAATTGTAAGTGACAAATTATATCTCTAATATTGAGAAATGAACTACAGCGGTGCAGGGACAAGGTTTGCATTAAAATTCAAAATTTTTTTTTGACTTTACATGGTGAGGGGATATTAACGTGTGTTACACTATTCGGTTACACGAGCGTTTTTGAAGTCGGACGTCGTAATTTTGAACCATGGTCAAAGGACGAGGGTGACACCTCTATATCCAAGCTTCCACACCATACCGACGGGAGGCTGTTTGAGCCTCGACATATTCAACGTGCATCATCCCTCCCTCTGCACGGCGGATGTTGGTCGATACTGGGCTCGAACTTATGACATACCAGCCACGAGTCCATGACCTTGACCACGAGGCTATTGCGACCACTAACTATATATGGAGGGAATATTTATATTTTGTTTCCTTTTTTCATTAATATGTTTAAAAGCTTACATAATGCGTAATACATTTAGAACGTCCATTTTTTTTTTAAATATTGAAGAAATAGCTAAAGCTCATATCTTTTGTTTCCTATGTAAATAAAAATCTTCAAATGAAGCAAAATTAATGAGTATTAAAACTCTGCCTGCATTGCAGAGGGAATTGAACTGTATTAAGTATTTCCTTCTGTGCGTCATCCTAAATCGTATTGATAAATTGGTTTGGTACACCACAGCTACAAGATTGCTGATCCCTTGTGTGGAAGTTTGGCTTGTGAAGTACCTGCTTCTGTTTCGTCCTCTACACTTCACCGAGAGACAAGTTCCGTCCCCAATATGCCTCGTGTTGCTTCGGGCTCGAACATCAATCAATTCTATTCACCAGAAATGAATTTTAATCACCTGCGTAAAATGTCTTTAAAAAAATGTTGGGAAAACCAAGCAGCTTACAAACCTGTGACAAAAAAAATGAATAAAACATCCAAAAAACCTTTTTACGAATAAATCCAGATGTGTTAAAGAAAATATTCCTCTTTTCAAAACCGGACCCACCAAAGCGTATTGCGGTCACATACAAATGTGGAAACCCCCGTGTGGTATTAGGAAATAACAAATGCTCTCGTAATCACGCCTTTTCCCTGAAGTAATCCAGGGTCTAGGGAAATCAGCGGCGTTCTTTAATCCGCTTTTGATGCGTTCATTATTCCGGAAATCCGACGCTCTGCGTCAGAGACCTGTAGGATTCAAAGGACCAGCTGAATCCGTGAGATTTTTCAAAAGATCAGATGATATATTAGGGGTGTTATTATTATCCGTTGCGGTTTAGGGGTGTCATTGGTTTTGTGATAGGAGATTGGATCACGAGGGGGGGGATGAGTTTTGTCTAATCTGAGTTGAGATGTTATTTGGCAAGAATGAGAATTTTTCAAAATAGAATCTCGCTGCAAGAGAAATTCAACAATTAACCAGAGGATAAAATATGATATACATTAAATGAAAGATATGGATATAAAAAAATATGTATAATAATATAAAATGTGGATCAACTTTTTACTAACACTTTTTTTTTATTTGTACCTTAAAAGCTATATCATGAAAGGGAAAATTTGCAAACCAATAAATGAGGAAATATGTTCTTTGAAAGCTGTTTTGTGAATGGTTTTACGTACGTATATATACATATTAATAAAATAAATATAATAAAAATAATTGTTGGTAACACAATTATTTTCTGAATTGTTTCATAAGAACTACATACAATGTGTGTGTAATAATGTACGTAGACTGTTCAATAAGTAATAAGACTAATTTTACTGCTGCGAAACCACTCATCGAAATGTTAATTTCTGTGGCATAAGAAGAGTTTGTTGTCTGAATGATCAAAAGCTACCGATAGATGGTGTGTACAGAATCATGTTCTTGAGTATCACGTGATCGAACTGAAGCCTATTTGCGGGCGCCTACGAGACGCTGCCATTTGTAGAAATGGAAGCAAAAATCTGCTAAATTCAGCATCGGAGACCTTTGATATGATACAACATGAAAGAAAGACTGGAACAAGAAGGCGACAATATCTTAAAACACTTCCGACGAAGCTTGGTTGCATCACTATGACCCAACCATAAAACAACAAAGCAGTGAACGGAAACATCCATCTTCACCCTAGAAAGCAAAAACTGTGAAATCGGCTGCTTAAGTTATAACCATAATTTTTTTCGATTATGAAGGAATTGTGTATCAACAGGCTTTCGAACCCGGTAGTACCTTAAACGGCTCGTACTACACGAATGTCGTACGAACAATGGTACAGCACGTTAAGTTCCGAAATGGCTTCCTATTGCACCATGACAATACCCGACCACAAATTGCACGGTGCGTAATGGATGTTTTGCAGCAAAACAACGTAGAGAGCTGTTTCCTCATCTTAAGAAACCATTACGAGGCAAACGTTTTGCAAGCAACAAAGCATGTGTAAAGGCTGCGGAGGTGATTTTGATAAAGCTATCACAAAACGGACTTCTACCTGTTTTTATGAAGTGGACAGAACTTGGGGATAAGTGCATTGCGGGCCTCAGAAGTTATTTTGAAAAATACCACCAAAAAAAAAATTTTTTTTTTTTATAATTTTAGTCTTATTACTTATTGAACAGCCCTCGTATATAAACAATCTAACAGCAAGAATGGTTTAGTGGAAAGTTCAGAGTAAATTCACTTGAAGATGTTGTGTTCATGGTCATGGACTCTTGTCTGGCATGTCATGAGTTCAAGGGTGAGGAAATGGAGAGAGAGGGGTGCTAGCTCAGATGTCATTCTCGTCACTTGTCCATGGTTTAAAATGACGAAATGCAATGTTAATAAACACTTACTCAATATAAACTCGAAATTTGGCTGAACAACTTCATTTAAAAAAATTATAATTTTCTTTAATCGGGCTGCGGAGATTGGTGTTTTTACCTTTATATAAACCTAGTACATTCCCTGGTATCACTTTTTAGTGCGGCCCCCTATAGACGATACCAATTGCCACTAGTAATTTTGACGCCCTGTTTCCTTCCCAGAGGGGAGGAGACTGGTCATTCCGTCAATATTATGTTCCGTTCATTGAGCTTAATTTTTAATGAAAAAGCGATCGATTTAAAACTGTTATTTAAAACTATAATAATTATTCTTTATTTTTAAATTTAGCCTTATATTTACTCTAAAAATTTCCATTAATAGTTGTTCTTTTTAGAACACTTGATCTTTTACTGTTTTTTTAGCCGCTTTCAATAAATTAGATTTTGATTTTAGTGCATTTTTTAAGCAAGCGGTTGTCACGAGAAACTGGAAAATTATTATTAATAATCAATTTTATAATTTCATCTTCCAAGAATGAAATTGTTATAAAATAATAAGTATGTTGGTCTTTTATCATACATTTTACATCATATGCGTTTCCATTCTTCCATAGAAGTTCCTTCTGTTTGTCAACCATGCTGTTAATTTATTAAGTACGGAAAGAATCAAATGTTGAAACGTTTCTATCATTCTGAATGTTTTTCTTATATTATGAATGTACATAATGAAGATTTGAAATCTATTTTATTATTTTAAATTCTAAGAGTACATATATATATATATATATATATATATATATATATATAGAAATTTGTATTATATATCAAAAACAAGAAATAATAGAGATAATGAACATAACAAGAAATAGCGTAATAAAAATATACATGAAGATCAAAATTATAGAAAAATAAAAAAAGAAACTACAAAAAAGAACCTAGTGAGTCAGAAAGCAATTTCGGACTTAGGACCGAATAAGTGGGGTTAAACTAGTTTGCAGGCGCCAACCTTCCCCCTTTGCAACTCCTTTGCAATATATATATATATATATATATATATAAAGGTACTACCCCACTTATCGGTCCTAAGTCCGAGGTTGCACTTGGATATTTTACAAATTTTTATTTTATTTTATAATTTTTTAATAATTTTGTTTGAAAACGATGGAATTTTATCTTTTATATTCGCCATTGATATTTTGAAGTAAGATTTAGTATTATAAGATTTGTATATTTCAATTTTTCAATTGATTATTGTGATTGATTGTTGATGATTGATTTTATATATATATATATATATATATATATATATATATATGTAGGGTTGGATATGTGCAATGGACAACCCCTCCCCCTGTACTTAGGGTGGAGCAGTCCACACTGACGTCACACCCCGTCAGGAATGTCCGACTAAAAGGACACTCGGGAAAATATGTAGACGGACGTTAGGGACGCTAAGCTTTAGACGTAGGAGAAAGACGTTCTCCTTTGCTGTTCAGTATATATATATATATAATCTAGATATTTCATCTTGTTAAATAAATCATTTATCATCCTTAGGTTGTAGTCATTTTCCCATATTTTGGGGGCTTGACCTTTCTCTTGCATATTAAGGAAAATCTCCTCTAGACGAGAGAAAATTTTTAAGACGCGTTAATACTTTTCTTCGGTGGACGCTACATTGCAAAAAGCGTAAAAACGTGTTGCTGTTGGAATTTCTTTTTCTTGGATTCATTTAGTGCCTCAACTGGTTTTGGATTTATTGTACGGACTTCTCCCCAACCCCAGGTAGGCAAAATTTAATTAAACGTATTTTTTTTGTTTGTTTATTTTGGCTTTAAAATAACTGTATTTAGTAGTTTTAACTCAGAGTGTGATAGGGAAATTTTGATTACAACCTTGCACCGTCTATAAATTTTCAAAGTGATTAATTTTGTAAATTAAGATGTCCTGTAAAAATATTAAATTAGGCGATATTCCTATAATTGCTAATTCGTTGAAATGTGGTACAACTCGTGCTGTAAAAACATTAAATTCTATATAAGAATTCACCGAATTTGACCGTTCTTCGCGAAATAAAATAAGAAATTTTTCTACTTTCCCTAAAGAGTTTAGAGTTGAAGAACACAAAGAAAAATTTTAACCGAATTCTCATTGCCTGATTTTATCTCAGTCGCTACTTTATTGCATTTAGACGTAGAAACAAATCAGCAAAATTTATGCAATAGTATATTTAAAGCTTTGACGAACTTAGATGAATTCCAACTAACATTAAATAATTCGGAGGCATCCTTTTCTGAAGGCGAAAACGTAGTTTCAAAAACCACGTTTCAAAAACGAATCACGTTAGACAGGAATTTTTCATCGGAAAGGACAGACCAGCACTCCCCGTTTCAGCAACATCCGGTCAGCAATTCTCCCCTGCCCAGCGTTCAAGGTTATTCTTTCATGCCGGCACATCAAAATGTTTCATCTCTTTGTACACAAAATACTTTTCCTCCCTATTCAAACGAAGCTTCCCTTACAGAGATGAATACCCAGTTTTGGACTTTATTGCGGGATATTTCGGCGACTAGTAGAAAATTTTTTACCGGGGAAGATTTTTATTCTGTAAATAGTTTCTTTCGCGATGTTGAAGAAAATTTTGATTTATTCCCAGCTATCAGTTCTTCTCAAAAATTAATTTTCGCGAAACGTCTAGTATGTGGAACTGCTAAATCATTTCTTTTTTCACAAAGAAATTTAAATACATATGAGTCATTCAAAAAAGCTTTAATTGAAGAATTTTCGGATTCAGTCACTTCAATAGAAATCCACCGTGAATTAGAAAAAGGAAAATGTATAAAACCGAGACTTTAATGCAATATTTTAATTCCATGCGTGAATTAGCAAATAGATGTGATTCAAAAATTGACGAAGCATCAATTATCCAGTACGTCATTAATGAAATTGATGGGCCTCATTCATATAAAATAATCCTCTATGGTGCAACCTCATTTTCCGAATTTAAGCAGAAATTACGTACCTATGAAACTGTCATAAAAAACATGGGAATACATAACTCTAATTCACCGAATTTTCGTCATTCATATGAAAGCCGAGGACGCGATTTTAAACAACAAAGCTTCCAAAGAAAACCCACAAAATTTAACGCTTCCGACGCAGCTAAAAATCCCCAACGTTGTTTTAATTGTAATGATATAGGTCATCTATCAAAATCTTGTCCTAATCATTCACGTGGCCCCAGATGCCTCTCATGTAATCTTTATGGTCACAAATCATTTGAATGCCGACGAGCTAATTTAAATAACACTTCTACACCACCTTCTGGTGTAAATGCTGTGCATAAATTGCCTTCTCCTATTAATATGTGTAAAGACGTAACAATTTTTGGCTGTAAACTTAACGGGTTAGTAGACACAGGCAGCAATTTAACACTATTAAAAAATTCTACTTACATAAATATAGATGCACTGCCACTGAAACAAACCAACACATTATTAACAGGTTTTGGTTTTTCGCGAATTAATGTGATAGGAACTTTTGATTCTGAAATTACTATCAATGATAAAATTTTTCGTGTTACTATTTCTGTTGTACCAAATTCTTGTACAAATTATGACCTTATAATCGGTTGTGACGTAATTAAACAAGCACATCTAAATATATCGCCTACAGACGTAAAATTTGCACAAATTTTAGGCCATCTGATAATGAAAATGAAAATTTTATTATGACGATTTCTGATGGTTCACCCACATTTAATATCGGTCCAAATGTTTCTCAACATAATCGAGCTGAAGTCGAACAACTGCTATCGACATACACGCCTAAAAAAACAAAAACTGTAAACATTGAGCTTGATATCGCTCTCACTCACGACGAACCGATGTTTCATAAGCCCCGACGTTTGCCATTTGCTGAACGAGATATAGTGGACGCTCAAGTTGATGAATGGGTTAAAAATGGAATTGTTGAGCCGTGTTCATCCCCTTACGCTAGTCAAGTTGTGGTAGTAAAGAAAAAAGATGGGAAATCAAGAGTTTGCATTGATTATAGACGCTTAAATCGCAAACTTATTAAAGATAGCTATCCTCTTCCTTTAATTGACGATATTTTAGATTGTCTCCAAAATGCTAAAATATTTACTACTCTAGATCTAAAAAATGGATTTTTCCATGTCGCGGTAAATGAAAGGAGCCGTAAATTTACTAGTTTTGTTACTCACAATGGTCAGTATCAATTTAGACGGATGCCTTTTGGACTAAGTACTTGTCCTTCCACCTTTATGCGGTACATAAATGCCATTTTCCGACATCTGATTTCGAAAAGTATTGTTCTCCCATATATGGATGATGTCGTTATTCCCGCTGCCAATGAGTTCCAAGCCTTTGAATATCTAAAAATTGTTCTACAGGTAGCTTGTGATTACGGACTTGAAATAAATTTTTAAAAATGTCAATTTTTACATAATAAAATTGAGTTTCTTGGCCATATTATAGAAAACGGTAGATTGTTTCCTTCCCCTTCAAAAACTAAAGCTGTTATTAATTATCCTAATCTTAAAAATATTAAAGACGTTCGCCGATTTCTAGGTCTTACTGGCTATTTTAGAAAGTTTTTACCCTCATATTCGACCATAGCAAAACCTTTGAGGGACCTCCTTCGTAAAGACTCCCTTTTCCAATTTTATGCTGAACAACAGACAGCATTTCAAAAATTAAAATACTTACTTTCCCAACAACCCGTTTTAACTATTTTTAACCAAAATTCTCCCACTGAGATTCACACTGACGCGTCAATCGATAGTTTGGGTGCAGTCCTACTCCAAAATCCCTACATGACAACCAGTTTCACCCTGTATTCTACATGTCAAAAAAGACATCAGACCATGAACGAAAGTACACTAGTTTTGAACTAGAAGTCCTTGCAATGGTCGAAGCACTTAAAAAGTTTCGCATCTATGTACTAGGAACATCATTCAAAATTATTACTGACTGTGACACCCTCGTCAAAACACTAAGTAAAAAAGAGCTTAACCCCAGGATAGCCAGATGGGCACTTTATCTCCAAGAATTTAATTATACAATAGAACACCGTACAGGCTCAAAGATGGCTCATTTGGATGCTCTCAGTCGACCTCCACATTGTATGCTAATCCAAAATAGTGTTCATCTTCAATTTCTCAAAGCACAACAGGCTGATGACCAAATAACAACGATAAAGACGCTTCTAGAAACAACGCCGCATGACAACTATATCGTAAAAAACAAACTTCTTTACAAAACAGTCAATGGCACCGATTTACTAGTGGTACCTGACGAAATGCAGGCTAACATCATTAAAACTGCACATGAACGTGGACATTTTGCTGTTCTACGCACTCAAGATTTAGTTTGCAAAGACTTTTACATCCCACGACTTAAAGACAAAGTTGAAAAATGCATTCAAAACTGTGTTACATGCATTCTCACAAACCGGAAACGTGGTAAACAAGATGGCACGCTTAACCCGATAGAAAAAAAACGATTTACCACTCCATACATTTCATGTAGATCATTTGGGTCCCCTAGCGACAACTTCTAAGAAATATAAGCATGTTTTTGCAGTGATTGGCGCATTCAGTAAATTTACATGGCTGTATCCCACTAGATCTACGGACGCTGCAGAAGTCATAAATCGATTAGAAAACCAAAGACATGTCTTCGGAAACCCCGCTAGGATTATCACTGATAAAGGATCCGCATTTACTTCCTCCGCATTTGAAGATTACTGTAAAAAGCAAAACATCCTTCTTATCTCTATTACAACTGGTCTTCCAAGATCTAATGGCCAAATTGAAAAACAAAATTTCACCATCATTGCTGTGCTGTCAAAACTTTCTGTCGACGATCCCGAGAAATGGTACTCTCACGTACCCCACCTGCAAGAAAACCTGAACTCAACTTTTCAAAAAAGCATCAAGATGACTCCATTTGAGCTCCTTTTCGGCACCAATATGAAGTCTTGCCAGGACATTGAGATTGTCGAACTTCTTAACGATGAGATTACAGCTCAATTCCAAGAACAACGTGATGCTCTCCGTCAAGATGCCAAAAAGCAAATTTACAAAGTTCAAGATGAGAATCGCCGCACGTACAATCTCCGACGCAGACAAGCTCATAAATATCAACTACATGACCTAGTAGCAATTAAACGCACTCAGTTTGGTCCAGGCTTGAAACTTAAGCAAAAATACCTCGGACCATACAAAGTTACAAAAGTCAAGCACAATTACACTTATGACGTAGAAAAGTGTGATTTTGTCTACGGAACATCAAAAACGTCTACTTGTGCAGAATTCATGAAACTCTGGCCAAACCAAACTAACTCTACTTGATTTCTCCATTAAAAACTGTTCACAATTTTTTCTTCCTGTGAAAGACTTTCGTTATGGACATTAACAACAGATTTTTATCTATTTATTTATTTTGATACCATTTTTATTGAATGACCCTAACATTTTCTTATTTCATTTTAGTACAAATTTAAGTGTTTAGCAGTAGGAGTATCTTGCTTCAATATGTTCCTGTTCCTTATTCCAGATTCTTATTTTAGCCTTGATCTTATTTGTATCGTTAACATAATTTGTTTTACCCCAGTGGTAATGTATGAAATTTTTTCTATTTATGAAATATTACTTTAAATTTGTTCATTTTTCAGTATTTTTGTACTTTTTCTTTGATGATATTTTGTGTTGTGTATAGTTCTTTCATCTACTGTGTAACTGTGTACATTTTTAATATTTCATTACTATGTATCTGTACATTTTATCATTGTATGTAATCAGGCGAGGTCGCCTTCCCGGTCATGATGGCCGATGTAGGGTTGGATATGTGCAATGGACAACCCCTCCCCCTATACTTAGGGTGGAGCAGTCCACACTGACGTCACACCCCGTCAGGAATGTCCGACTAAAAGGACACTCGGGAAAATATGTAGACGGACGTTAGGGACGCTAAGCTTTAGACGTAGGAGAAAGACGTTCTCCTTTGCTGTTCAGTATATATATATATATAATCTAGATATTTCATCTTGTTAAATAAATCATTTATCATCCTTAGGTTGTAGTCATTTTCCCATATATATATATATATATATATATATATATATATATATATATATATATATATATATATATATTAGCTAATGGGAGCTTTAGAATATACGGAAGAAAACTACTAAACTACTGAAGAAACAATATCACGTACTTCTGCTCATACTTGGCGGCGATTTCAATATTGATTTCGATAAAGAGGACGGGTTGAGAGGAGTACAATTTTTAAAATCAGAGCTTAATTTGGATTTAGTTTCCGGTAGAGCACTGGGGATAACTTGGTATGGTACAACCATTGTTGCGATGTTTTCACGATTCGCGCGCAAACCATGTATCTACCAACGTTCGCGTATCAGACTTTAGTTGCCACAAGCATCTTTTCACTGTGATTAATAATTGAGAGACTATTAATGTAATTGATACTGAAAGTGATATAAATAGCGAAGTAAATTAACTTTCTTAACAATGTACTCATATACTATGAGTAACATATATTTATGCAACATAATTGATGTATTTTATATACATACATATATATATATATATATATATATATATATATATATTCATATATATATACATACATATATACATACATATATATATATATATATATATATATATATATATATATATATATATATATATATATATATATATATATACACTACTGGACAATTGCTAAGGACGTATAACACTATCATCCATAGCAACCAAAAAATGAAGGGAAGCAAAATGTGGAAAATTAGAATAAGTGCAGGATATTAGTAAGAAGAAGTATGAGTATGCAAATTTTTTTCCACGTCTGTTCATCACATGATAGCATTCATAAGAGCTTTAAAGGTTTTGACGCGTGTGGACAGTTGTTGTTTCAAGTCAAAGTTTTACAGGAAAGATTTAATAGACGAACTTAAAATTTTTGGCATGTCTTCCCGACATCACATAGATGATTTTATGCGTGGCCGAATTATTGGAAAGATCGAAGAAGGGCGAAAAATAACAGATGTTGCCAGGGAGTTCGACATCGCTCACAGCGTTGTTTCACGGCTGTGGAAGTCATTTAAAACTACTGGAATGTGTAGTAGACGGCACGGGGGAGGTCGTGTTAGAAGTACGACGCCTGCAGAAGACAGATATATCGTTCTATCAGCAAAAAGGAACAGGCACACCACAGCCCAGCAGGTGGCAAATCAGTTTCTTGCTGCCTCATGAAAGCAGATCTCCCGAAAAACTGTTGCCAGACGTTTGAGGGGAGGAGGACTATACGCACGCAGACCTGTTGTGTGTGTCCCATTGACCAGACAGCACCGTACTGCCCGTTTGCAATGGTGTCGTGAGCATCACAATTGGACTGAACAGGACTGGGCATGCGTACTATTCTCAGATGAGAGTAGGTTCAGTCTGTCATCGGATTGTAGACGCCAACTGATCTGGCACGAGAGTGGTACTGCTTATCGTCCAGAAAATATCCAGGAAAAGGACCGACATCCGACATGCAGTATCATGGTGTGGGCCGGCATCATGATCAATGGCCGCACGCGCCTACATGTGGTTGCGAATGGGACTATGATGGGCCAACGATACATTGATGAAGTTCTACTTCCTCATGTTCGTCTTTTCCGTGGTGCTGTCGGTGATAAATTTGTTTTTATGGACGACAACGCAACTTGTCATCGAACACTCGCTGTTCAGGATTGTCTAGACAGCGAGGGTATTCAACGTCTTGTATGGCCAGCGCGTTCTCCAGGTCTAAACCCCATTGAAAATGTGTGGGTTGCTTTGGGGAGGCAAGTTGCTGGTCGAAACTATCCTCCGACAAACAAGAAAACCCTCATCCGTACACTCACAGAGAAATGAGATAAATTGCCTGAACAGGTGCTGGATAATGTTGTGCAAAGTATGGTACGACGTGTGGAATGTTGCATCACACTCCACGGTGGACATATCCCGTACTGATACCTTTCTTTAAGGTGCCTGCTGACTTTTAGATGCATTGTTCCGTTTCTCCGTACGCAGATCAAATGAACATTTTTTTTTCTTTCAGATGTTTCACAGCTTTTGTAGTTTCCAGAACAATAAATATTCTTTATTCTAATGTCTGAACAGTGTGGCAACTATATTTTATCCTACTTGGCCTCATGTCTCGCTTAATGTTATGCTACATAGCAATTTGTGATCCGTCCTTAGCAATTGTCCAACAGTGTATATATATATATATATATATATATATATATATATATATATATATATATATATATATATTATTGAATTAATGTGAAAATTTTCAATGGATTATAAAAAATGCATGTATACTTGCAGTATTATAGGAGATCTATTTATTTACCTATTTGCCTACTATATAATCAAAGAAAACCGTACTTAAGGAGTTAACTTCAGTCTTACGTTGGAGCCGACACACACAGTTTTTTAGTGATAACAACTAAGAGATTACGAAAAAAAAAGTAAAAGCGTTAGTTGCGGAAAAGTACGAACACTATATCATTTTGTTTGCTTAGAGAATTTTAAGAAAAGTAAACGGCTCTTAAGGTATAAGTCTTCCTGGCCTTACATAGTATACGGCGTTACACAAGTTATATAAACGGTACTTCCGTGTTATCGCAACGGTATTGGCGACATTATATGAAAGGAAGCACATGGTTGGCAACTGAGCGCGTATGACACTTGGGAAATTAGGGTTGATTACTTGGCAAGTTATCTTGAACGTTGGCATTGTTGCGATAGTACGTAAGTACCATGTAAACATGTGTATTATATAAATAAAATCTACATAAGTAATTTACATATAAATATTTTTATATAATTAGACTAATTGACTTTTAAATCGTAGGCACTCATACGTGAATGTATAAAAATGCATAATTACATAAACATCGTCCTTTACAGAAAACTGATAAAATAAACAAATTCACCCATGAATTGGGCACGAAAAAAGAGAACTACTTAGCACTCGCATATCGTAAAAGAAAATATCGTGAAATATCGTAAAAGGAAACGAAGTACATCTGAACAATTGAATTCTTTTGCCCAGAAAAAATCAGAAGTTTTCACTTCTATGGAGTAAGTCATAAGCACACACACAATTTTTTTTTTAATTTGCTGAACAGCTTAGTTAAAAAATACCCTCTGGTGATACTTTTAATCACACCATTAGGTACTGTTACCACGAATTCCCTAATTTAACTGTGAGTTTTGTCACTAAGCCTTGCTATTGATCACTGTCATAAATGGAGCAAAAATCGTTGCTGGTTTAGTTAAAGTTTACGTAGTTTGAGCCGGTCACTCAACTTTGACTCTTCATAAAAAGAAAAATAATGTGCTTACAAACTTAAGCAAGTTGCTTCAACACATGACCCATCCTCCCGTTGGTGTGATGTGGTGTGGTAGTTAGGAGAGGGGGTGCCAGACCAGAGTTCAAAATTACGTGGTCCGTCGCCAAAAGCCCTCGTGTAGCTGAACAGTGCGACTTTAATATTCAATCAATCAATCAGCACATGACCCATTTTGTGACAATTCCGAAATGGGGCAGCACTTGCTGTATTTCTATCCATAGCATTCCTTGCCTTTTTGTTTTCTTTTGCAAAATGACTCCATTTTAAAAGACTGAATTTTAAGTATGTTACTCAAATCGAGCAATACATTCAAAAGTAAAGCGTTAAAACTTTTTCAAAAGTAATGTCACTAACATGTTTTTCGACATAATTCTAAATTTCCTCCAGTAAAACTGATAGATTTTATATTTTATATATTTTGAAGAATGGGTAGTACAATATTAAAGGCCTTATCACACGTACACGTTTTGAGCAATTTTCCAACCAATTTCGAATAATTTCTACCTAGTTCCACGGCAACGGCCACGAACAACTTTTTCAGCTCACTGGGAAAAAGTTTTTCCGAATAAAAGTTGCTTGAAATTCCACCCAATGGGTTCTTCAGCACCCTACGTAATAAATAGAATGGCGGCTTCTGTCTCGTCAAACTCATCAGATATGGCGTATAATATTTTAATGGTGTATAATATTTTAAACAGAATGGTGCTTCCTTTCTGTTAATGCCTATCAACGAAAGTGCGAACGAAATAAAATAAATAATATTGAATGTTCGTTTTCCGAAGCAGAAGAAACGGCGAGTAATTTTTCAATGTGGAGATAGAGCGTGGCTGACGTCAGAGCATGTCGTTTTGTTTAGGGCAACCCTTCATCCTCAGATTGGGCAAAAAATTTGACGAAAAAGATGCACGAAAAATGTATGTGTGATACAGCCTTAACCTTTGGTTTCGGAAAAGAAGCTGCTTAGCGTTAGTTTTTACAAAACAACTGGATTGAAACCGTTTGAGATAATATGGGATTTTGAATGCAGTTTTATGAGTATTGCATTAAAACGAACAAGCTAGCCTGTTTACATTGAGAATAACTTCAGAATCGTTTAGATGATTCCTTGAGAGGGAGAGTCGTTGACAGACCTGAAGCTGGCCAATCTCAGTCGGAGTTGGCCCGAAAGTGTTCTTCCGGTTTGGGGATCATTTCGAAACAAGCAGTACTGTCACCAGAAAGGTCGACCAAGGTTGCCACAGATTATTGACGTCTGCACAGGATCGCTATTTAGCATTAAGTGCATGACGACATTAGTAGACATCGGATTCTTAGATTGCTCTTGGCCTTGCTGCTGTATTTGAAAGAAAAACTTTTAGGCAAACAGTCAACAGACGTCTTGCATCTATTGTCCTTAATGCCTGGCGTCCAGTATTGTGTGTCCCTTTGACAGGAAAGGGACCAATAGGAAAGACATGTTATTGTGGTGCAGAAACCATCAGTCGTGGACACCATAAGACTGATGAGTCAAGATTCACTGTACAGAGTGATTCTCGTCGAGTTTTTATCTGGAGAGAAAGTGAAGCTAAATTTCATCTCTCCTACTTAACAAACAGGTAACATAAAAAAAACTTTTTTAAGTCGATTCCTGCTTAGATCAACAAAGAAAATTTTATTTTAGCTACTTTGTATTAAATAGTTACAATTAATATAAATATGTACATACATAGGACAGAATCACAACATTAAGTGGTAATTCATTTTTATTCACTATCAATAAAGTATCGTATTGTCATCCAAAACAATCGTGTACATAAAATTTCAGTTCAACTGAATGCTTTAAAACGCGAGCAAAAAAAAAATCTTTTAAAGTTTTGACCCAAGTCGCTAAAAATTAAACCAACGTGACTGTATGTGTAATTCTTTAAATGATTAGTTTCAGTCAATTCATTTTAATTAATTATAATTAAGTTATCGTATTTTTAACCAAAACAATAGCGTATAGAAAATTTCAGCTCAAATGAGCGCTTCAAAATGTATGAAAAAAAAAACTTTTCAAGTTTTGACACAAGTCGCCAAACGGGTCGCTAAATCGCCAACGTGGCTGTAATTGTAATTCTTTGAATAATTAGTTTTAATCAATTCATTTTTATTAATTATAATTAAATTTCTGTATTGTCATCCAAAATAATCCTGTATATAAAATGTCCACTCAATTGAGCGTCTTAAAATGTATTTTATTAACGATAGAAAATTCCATCAAGATAAATATATAAAGAGTGTGAGCTAATAGTAGGAATTGAATAAGGACTGATTTGGTGCCAAAAGAATTCTTGTGTGTTGGCATAATGTATGGTAGTCGTACACCACTGTACGTCTTCGATGCGAGTACTGTCAATTCATACCGCTATAGGGATGAGGTCCTTGAAGCAAATGTGAGGTTGTTTGGGTGCTATAGGCGTGGACTGCATTTTTACGGACGATAATACGCGGCAACGGAGCTTGTATTGTTGATGAATTTTATGAAGAGGACATTCGCCGTTGGCCCTCGAGGTTTCTAGATCTCAATCCTATTAAACATGTTTGGGATGGTCTATGAAGAGCCATTTCTCTGAATAGCTCCCCTTCCTAGGACTCTAAATAAGATAAAAGTCACTCTTTCGGAAAAATGGCTTTGATGGGGCAACATAAATAGCACGACTGTTCGTTGTGAGTCTGCCTAATATGGAATGGGACATTCGTCCCATTCCACATTTGGCTTGTGAACCATATTTGATTATTTTTCCACATTTGGCTTGTGAGTCCAACACACTAATCAACAATTATCTATTCTTTAAGTTAATGTCAAATTAGTAACTCGGAGAGAGAGAGAGAAAGCAATGATTACTAAGCAAATACCTGGAATCAACTTATCTAACTCAGTGGAATCTATCGTTTTGATTCCTAACCTCAAATCTACTAATTCAACTCTGTGGCAAAACATCCCTTTTAATCTTTACATGCGAAAGTAAACCTTATTCCATCTCACCTGCGTAGCCGCTTCCTACCTTTTTCTCTATAATCAGCAACACTCTGACTTTATATCGAACATATCTGAATATCACGGTTTCTACTTGAGAGGGATGGCTGTGAATTAATCACGAATGCTAGCCCAAAGATTCACCAAGAGGATTAGTGAGAGGACGCGTATAGATTCGTCACACGCTGACTTTTCTCGAGTTAAATGCTTTATGTCTGATTCATCATTTTACAGTTTTTGATATGACTTGCATCTCAATTCACAAATAAAATCTCTTTTCTACATTGTTACGTTGCTATCTTCTTTCTCACATTGTAATATGTCTCTGAGCCAAATTTCATGGCAACACGGTAAACAGTTCATGAATTTTTACAGATTTTAAGTTTGTGAGCTTAATTTTGGACATGAGTGCAGAAAAGTGTGTGTGAATATTTACGCAAGCCTTTGTCATCGTAAAATTCGTTATGTATCCTAATATGTTGTTATTTATACTCAACTAAACTTTTTTTCGGCAGTTAATTACAAAACCAATCTACTCTTCTAGCGTCCGGTAATTCAGACCCAAAAAAGAAGCATATCTTACCGAAGTAAAAAAAAAAGTCCTTCTTGGCTCAATTTTGGTCGAAACAAAAACTGTCTTGAGTGAGATTGAAAAGTGGGAAGCGAAAGAGGTTAATATTAAATTCTCGCCTGTGGGGATGCGAGACCCGAACTTTCCCTCTTCTCTACACAATTACCATCTGTTTAAGCGCGCGAAGAGCGAATATTTAAACTTCAACCTCCTTAATCCCACGTCAAATCCGGGAACGGGAAAAGTTAAAGAGGCAAAACAAGAGGTGCACCTCCTCTGAGATTTTTCCAAATCACCTCGCGTGGAAAAGGGGTTACTTAAAAGGGAACGAATGCCATTTAAAAAATTCCGCGAAAGGCAGCGAAGCAATTCTTGAGTGGGGAAAATTTCCCCCAATTCCAATAAAATTTAGCGAAGAACTTTCAGGGTTAAGACAATCTTCGCTGATGGGTCGATCTTTGGAGAGACCGAGTTTCTTCTTTTTTTTTTTTTTTTTTTTTCCTTCCCTTCTTTTCCATTTTGGGTTACTTTTTCCCGGTTTTGTTTTTAAGCCAATTTAAATCACCCGCAAGTTCTCCTGAAGTGATTGAAACTTCAATCACACATAAAATGGAGTCCTTTGACTAGTCTCGTGAAGGCATCAATTCTTTCCTATTAAGCTCAAGTTCAATTATTCCATCTTAGCATATTTAGAGATAAATTAGAAACATATACATTTCTGTTTATATATAAAGTTTTAATTACAACTATTTAGTGATTGATTAATGAATTTTTGTATATGTTACCACTAAATGGCAGAAATCAGTTAATCTGCAGATTAGGTAGGTAATCAGCACAGGATGATCATTAACTAGAGTGATCATTAAAATGCAGAAAAATTGTTTTATTTCTCAAATTACCCAGAAATGAGAATTTATTTGATGATCTGCTCATTACCTGCTAGACACTGGTTAAAGTGAAAATAAGATTTTCGGTGGAACACAACAGCAAGGTTTCTGTACACTTACATTAAATGTAGTTTGATTATTTTTTGATACCCAAAGAAAATCGCGTTAATACGATCAAGCAAACAACAAATTAGTTGAAAGAATCTATCATCAATCGATTAATAAGCTGTATGGTATGTGTATCTATACTTTGTAATATTGGATCTTGTAACATTTAATTTGTTTCCTGAAGATACTGATCGTCGTAATTAAATGAATTTCAAGTAGCCTTTGTGAGAACCTCCTGGGTTCCATGCTGGACACTAAGATTAACTTGAGGCAAAGAATGACCAGACGCCATTTGTATAATAACAAATTATATTTATTCAATAGATTCAATTAGAAACCTTCTAATTACAAATATTAAATAATATAAGTCTACATTAAAGGGATTTACCTTTACTATTAAATTAAATTACAAAATATGATATTAATCAACTACTACTCTTAATATAACGGGTTTACCGGAATAAGAGGGCTGAGAAATATACGCAACTAGAATTATTAACCTTCATTAAATTTTCGCTAACTTTATTATATAATAACTTTTGTGGTCAGATAACTAAGTTATAATATATCACCTGACTGTAATGTCGTTCTTTCCAGGTAGATCAATCCTTCTAATGCTACTTCTCTGAATAATAACAGCAATACTCTAAGCACGCAATCCACTTGAATCCTATTAACTTCGTCACTACCTCTCTTGGCTCAATCGCCTTCTATCTGCTAACTTACAACGCTCTCCTTAAATACCTTAATTCATTTACATATCCAATTTTCTTCTTTTAGTGTTGATTGAAAATATACGCGAATTTACAATCCCCAAAGACGCCTAAGAGTATTAGTGGAAAAGTGCCAAATAGATTCGTCACATCTTTTACCGAATACATTTACTGTATCTGCCTCTCTGTTTCTAAATGTTTAGGATGCATAATTCCGGGAGGAGTCAACGTTCAATCCAAATTCCTAACAGAAAGAACAGGAGGGAGACAAACTTTTGAATTTGAACTGTATGGAAACCGTTTATGTGAAGATTACCTATAAGTACAATAAACAAGTTATTAAGAGATTCTGGACCCAAGTACAAATTCAAAGCATGGGAATGGCTGAATAGTAGCTCTTGGCAAAAGTATGAAACGAATAGAAATGAAAAATTAAAAAGTGTGCAAACATACTACCATTACCATAGGGACACTAGGATTATATATGAATTTTTTTAAAAAAAGAAAAAAGTAGTACGGTTAAAATAAAACTAATAGTATAAGTAATTTTATCTAATATTAGAATAGGGAGGTAACTATATTATCTAGGAAAAATTATAAATTTATAATAATAAAATATTAATATTCTAAGAAATTTTAATCCTTACTATTTAGTATTTCTATTGTGACATCTTCGAGGGGAGTGAATTCCCATCTTCCGATTCACAATAGGTTTTATGGTTTCACCAGCTCGTCAAGGACAAGAACGACGCCCATCGATTGTCCCTGGATTTTTTATGATCAACCAGCTGGGGAGTGACCAGTGCACGTGGCCATGGGGCCATTGTTTATTGTCTGAACTCAGGGAGTGAAGTCAGACAGACGGGTCGCCATAATAGTAAAGTAGAGCCGGCGCCCCATTGACAATAGGCGAAGCCTATCTCAAAATAATCATGTCATCTTTTCTAGGGTTTTGTGAATGGAATACTAGAAACAGGTGGCGTGATGGACAAGTGTGTCCAGATGTGGACAAGGAACTATGACGCCTTGAGTCAGACGGCTCGGGTGTGTTTTGGCGTGTTATGCGCCAATAAGAAGAAGGAGGATGTCAAGAGAGACTTTGGTGACCTGCGAATAAGAAGGAGCGAGGGGCGTGTTGTGAACACACCCCTGGTGTTTAAAAGGGTTCTTTTTTCAGGAGACGAGAGACCCGGAAAAGAAAAAAAGAGGAGGTGACCCGAAAGGAGAGGTCGAGGAAAAGAGCTCGGAGAAGACGAGGGCTGATCGTTTGAGGAAGCGGAGAGGAGAATCCCAGAGTTTTGCTCGGTGATGCTGACCAGGAATCCGAAACGCGAATGAGTAAAAACGCCTTGCGGACTGGACGGAGACGAGCTGTGGAGTGAGCGACCCCAAAACGGGATCAACCATACTGGCTAGGCACGGAAATTATCAACTTCTTAATCTAACTAAAATCAATTTTCCTATTGGAGAAAAAAAAATTAAAGTATTTTTTACTCCCACAACCTTGCTGTGATGTATTTACCATCTGACGACGTTACACTATATTCAAATAACTATTTATACAATTAATTGGGTATTTTTGAACTAAACAATGTTTAGGAAAATGTTTATAAATTTTTATTTTTACTGATTTTTTTAAGTAAGAAATTTTTTGCCTTTGTATGCAATTGATAACAATATTTCTGGATATAGAAACATGTATATTACTCTCCCAATGAGATACTTTAATAATATGGAATTTAAATTCTTCTCTCTTTTGTCATAAATATTTTAGTAACTATAACATTATTTTTTTAATTTAATTTCTATATCAAGAAAATTTGCTTCGTAGTTTAACTATTTGTCTGTATTAATTATGGAATAAAATTAGGGTTAGGTTTAAAATTACCTTGCTTGCCAAAAACGATAATATCATCTGTAAAGCGAAAAGTGTAATATTCGGAATTATGAATGAAACTATTTTCAAAAGAATGTAAGTATAAATTGGCAAGACAGATGCTAGGTGGGCCTCCTTGTGGCAAACCTTTAATCTGTTGATAATAGTTACTATTATAATATACATAGTTCGCTTTTCGTACAAACCTAAGTGTATATATATATATATATGTTACCGGCAAAGTATGAAACCCGGCATTCTATAGAATGCCTAAAACGAGCCGGCAATGTATGAAATGATTCTTATTTCACACATTGCCTAGGTATTCTATAGAACGCTTAATGAGAAACCGGCAAAGTATGAAATACATCACCGATTCATTTCGAATATTGCGTGGCAAGACACGAGACTTTTAACGCGTGCCTCAGGCTCAGAATTTGTCCGTTGCACATTGCGGTTTGTTCGGGAATGTCAAAATACTCAATTTTACTTAAACTATTGCAACAAAAAATTGGTTTTTTCCTGTGCTGCATGAAAATGGAGAAGCAAACTGTGCTGTTGGAACACATGTGGCACGCGGTACAATTCTCAGTGGCACTTTGCACTACTCAACAACTTTGTAAATTTTTGAATTGTTTCAAAAAGGCTCTACTGCGTGGTACGCTGAATCATATTTGTAGATTGGTTTGACACGCCCCCACAAATAAAAGGTTGCCGACCCCTGGTCTAGAGACATAAAACAACTATGTGATGACGAGCTGACCAAAAATCGAGTTAATGCTGCAAAAAAAGTTTTTTCTTAATTTAAGTTACTTACTAAAAGTTAATAGCTGATGCACAAATGCCAATATGATTACTGAGAAGGAATCCAGGGACAATTGGTTGCTGAATAGCTATGATGTGATGTTTGTGAAAAATAAACTCATTTATCCTGTTAAAGAAGGCATCTGTACCATACAGTAGTGGTCCCCAACCCCCTGTCCGTAGATCCAGTGGTATCGGCCACTCAAGGGGGGAGCATTAAATTATTTCCATTTTATTTACTAGAATGTAATCCTCTTTTGTTTGAGTGACTTTCCATAAAAGTCTATATTTCCTGCAAAATCACTTTATATTCATTTTTTGGTACAAATGAATTTTATTCTGAAGGCATGTTTAAACACTATTAAATTATTAAATCAAAACAATTTGAAATATAAATAATCAGCGTCCCACCCTCAGCGGGTCGCGATAAAATTATCAAACGTTGACAGGTCCGGAAAATAAAAAGGTTGGGGCGCTCTACTATTCATTATTACGTCATGTATTCTGAGGACGTGATAGAATTCTGAAAAAACTTTCAACCAAATAAAAAAATGTTACACGTTATGATATTGAACTGTACATCCACCTTTGTGAACCTTGCTAGAAAAAAAGGAAATTATTACAAAAATGTATTGTTGTGAAACCTGTGTGTGGGAATTTTTCCCTAATACCAATATATTGGCATTTGTAATGAGTGGGAAAGTTTCTATCGACTTGGAACTTCTGAAGGAATTTTAAAGCAAGTACTTTTTTTCACAATCACATTTTTTTTATTTGTGCCCTAAGAATTGGCTCAGAATTAAAGATATCCCTGACCACGCGCGAATTTTCTCTCCTGTCAATTGAAATTGCTCAGTCCAATGGGAGTGGACAAGGATTCGTCAAATGTATGTGTAAAACAAAGTACCAACATAAGAATAGCTTTTACGTGAAAAATGATATGAAACGTAATTCACACAAAATGTCATTCAAGCCTACCATGTTGCAAGAAGTAGGATGATTTTAATTTCGTAATTTTTGTATGAAAATTTTGTTTTCTTAATAAGAAAGATATACATTTTGTTTGGTACAACTTTCATTTTCCTTTTCGTATTTCAAACAATTTTTTATAGAGGTACTCTCATTATTTTCTCAAAATAACATCTTTATTTTTCAGGAATGTACATCATTGATATAATAGTCTTATCATGACCTTATTTCATATTTGCCTAAATAGCTTTGGTCATTCTATAGAATGCCTATGCAAAGTATGCAATAAATCTCATATTTCATACTTTGCCTAAAAACGTCCGACGTTCTATACAATGCCTAGGCATTCCATAGAATGCCGGCCTTTCATACTTTGCCGGTAACCTATACACTATTAAAATTCGTAGGTAAACAAACGTATCTATGCGACTATCTAATGGACCCTATTTTCTCACGACGCAGAAACTCGCCGCAAGTAGCAACGGGAATGATCCGAGGAACGCTGGATTGTCACAGGGAAACTGGGCTTTTAAAAAGTCCTCCGCCCTAATTTTGTTCCTGGATATTGATGTCTGTGGGTAAAGTCACTTAATTAATCGAAACAGCCCATGAGACATGACTGTCTTTAGTAGCCGGTCGACGAGTCGTTTCCTGATTGGTCGAGGGAAGTGACTCCTGTTCGTTTGGAAAGCATCCCTTTTCACCATTTATATTCCAATATTTCAATTAATTAAAAAGATATTAATTAAAAACCATAAAACGCATAATTAGTGCAATTTTTCACCACCAGGGACCAAGTTCAAATCTCGGAACTTCTTTTTTTCCCAGACGTTTTTAAAACGCGATCTAATTTTTTTCATGGGACTCGCACAAAAAATAATTGCAAAATCCAAAAGATTATTTACTTCGCCACAATATGGTATAATTTATTTTACAAAAAAATTATATTTCTATTTTTTACGATTTTTTTAAATTGAATCAAAATCAACACGTTTTTATTAAAATGATTTCTAAAACACTCCGCTTGCATTTTCTTTTGCGCTAATGAAAAAATATTTTACACTAAAAAAGTTCATGCTTTTCTCTTTTAGAATCAGTCATTTAAAAAATTAAGTGCCAAAAACTATTCTTTTTTTTACGATTTTTCAAAAATACTGAAAATTTTATTTAAATACTTAATAACTTCTTTATTTATAAAAATAATCTCACGAAACTTTTTTTCCGTGTGTAAACCGATGTTAACATAATCTGTACAAAGATTGATAAAATATCTTAAAAATTATGGTTTTTTAAAAAAAAAATTGTGTTTTTCATTTTTCCCCCTTTTTGCGAGAAATATTTAAGCATTATTTTTGTTACATTTTTTGTTTAAAAATTACAGTTGTTTGCAATCGATATATGAAGTTTGAAGGCATTTACTTAAAAATGAAGCCCGAAAACAAATTAATACTTTAAAAAAATCAATTTTACAATAGCTCTGAGTTTGGCGGCAAAAACCTGTTTAGCGTCAGAAAACTTTTTCCACTTAGCCCTCTACGTTTGATGACAGGTTACACTAAAAAAAAAGGTGCGCCTATAAATATTGAAAATCACCAGATTCGGGCAAAATTGAATATCAAAAACTTTTTTTTTTTTACAATTTTTTAAAAAATACTCAAAAGTTTTTATTTAAATACTTATTTTCTTTATTTATAAAAATAATCTCACAAAAGTTTTTTTCCGTGTGTAGAACGATATTATCCGTAATCTGTACAAAGACTGAAAAAAATTACTTAAAAATTACGGTTTTTTAAAAAAATTGTGTTTTTCGTTTTTTTCTCCTTTTGCTAGAAATATTTAATAATTATTTTTGCTACATTTTTTGTTTAAAAATTACTTCTGTTTGCAATCGATATATGAAGTTTGAAGGCATTAACTTAAAAATGAAGCCCGAAAAAAAATTTAAAGTTTAACAAATAAAGAATTTTTACAATAGGAATAACTCTTTCTTTTATTTTGAAGGTCTTTTCATTTCTTTTTCCCGAGTATTTCACGGCACGATTGTTTAACGCACTTCATTACTAATTATTGAACCCGAATTCAATTTTGTAATTATAAAAATTTATACTGTTTTCAACATACAACTATTTTTAAAAAGGTACAGTGAGTGAGTGAATGAATATTAAAGTCCCACTGTTCACTTACTCGACAGCTCTGATAGCGAGAAGGGACATGTTATGCATTTAAAAATTTTCGTGCAACGCCAGGGGGAAATAAACCTGTCTGACAAAGAAAAGAAGCGAAAAAATTTCGAAGCAGGGAATTTTAAGTTATACACTCGGTAAAAACCCGAGCAACGCCGGGCTAAGCGGAGGAGAGAGGGGGGTGGAAGTCATTTTGAAAAAGAGTGTTAGAAGTGGTGAAGGAAAGGGAAAATTTATAAAAGTAGAGAAAGCCCGTGCAACTCCGGAACATGCAGCTAGTATATATATATATATATATATATATATATATATATATATATATATATATATATATACAGTAGCGCACACAGGAATTTTTCAAGGGGGTCCGGGGTCAAAAGTTCATTCTTGTATCATGCTCCTTTTGATTTTGTCGATTTTCGGGAACAAAACACAGTAAAAACTAATCTACATTAATAAAGTAAAGATTAAGCGTGTGTGTTTCACCTCTACAGCCCAAACTAAGCAACCCAGAAGTATGAAACTTGGCACATAATTATTCTAGGTCCTGATGATGTGCACTACGAAGAGTTTTTTTCGAAATTCACTTTAGATTTTTTAAAATTAAACTTTTAAACGATTTTTCCATTTTTTTTCGACAACTGGATTTTAAGTTTCTTCGTTTGACAACACAGTGCATTGCTTTAGAATTCTTTGCGCTCGAAAATTTCGATTACCGGCTTTTAGATATAACATTTTTTTTCAGCATTACAATCGGCTACATTTTCTTTTTCAGTTAATTTTTTTTCGATTTATGTATTTTAAGTATTTATAATAGTTTATTTTAAAGTAGTATTATATATACAGTTGGAAGAAGCATAGCTCTTCAAGCTAAGCCTACTTTTTATTTTTTCATTAACTAAATCAAATTAGTTTGATATACATTTTTGCTTCGCGCATTGATCTAATTTTGTCATTTCTTTTTCAGTTTAAAATTTTCTTATTTACTTTTTGTGTAGTCACAATGGTATTCAGATTGTAATTTCTATTTTCGTTTAAGGCAGCGTAATGTTTATTCTTTTTTCATGTTCACCTATAAATGTTTATAGTTGATTTTTGTGTATTGTTTCTGGTTTTAGATTTAATTAGGTCTTCAATTTTAAAACAAAGAATGTGAAATTTTTGAAAACAACTTTAAAGTTATCAGAAATTCTTAACCTTTAAAAGAAATGAGACAACTTTAAATCTAAAACTCTAAACAGTACGGAAGTATCAAATGTATACATATAAAGGTTTAAAATGAAAAAAAGAATAATAAAAACGTGACCCAAGCCTTAAACCTAAGTTAGAAATTTTTATACTGAAAAGGGAACCACAGAATTGAATCTAAACCAAGAAATGATTTGCGGAAAAATCAAATAAAATATAAGCAAAACAGAAATGTATATTAAACTAATTTAATTCAGTTATTGAAAAAATTTAAAATACGCTTAAGTGTAGGACCAATGCCTCTTCCTACTAGAAAAATACATAAATCAAAAAACTTATAACAAAAAAAAAAAAAAAAAAAAGGTTAAAAAGGATTATTGCTGAAATAAAATTGCTTTTTACAAGAATTCATTAACGCAGTAAAAAAGAAAGAAATTTTCATTTAAAAATTAAAACTTGAATGCAAACATAAGTTTATTCTAAGTGAAGGGCTTGGCGTCAAAAACAGATTTTCGAGTAATGGCTTATAGAAAACGAACATTTCCTTAATATTTGTGAAAAATTTAATTGCTCTTATTCCATTAGCATTATTTTATATAAATAAGCTTATAATATAAATTAAAAACATTTGCAATACATTTAAATAGCTGTATTTTTTAATGTTTGTTATGTTCGCCGTATAATGCACACCCTCTTTTTTACGAAGAAACCTGAAATGTACATATGCAATGCTCTCACGTTTTGAAGTCATTATTCCAAGGTATAGAAAAAAATAGTATACTTCTATATAGAATTACAACCCTTTAAGTTCATAAGGAGTGTTATTTCCCATAGCAGAAACATATTACTGCTATTACTTTTCTGTTATAATATTTATTTATATTTTCATTCTTTCATTTCTATTTACCTTTTTAGCATGTTAATTTTCTCTTACATTCAAATATATATTTTTATGAAAGCATTTTCTGTGAAGCGAAGTTTCGAAGTAGACACTCATTAGAAAATTATTTTTAAATTTTGGGTACACTGTTCTGCAATGGCTCTACCCTCTTTAAATTATATTATGCTTGCAAAAAGAACTGAATTTTATTTATTTTATTATTTAAACCTTGATACCAGAACCACAAAAATTCTTAGCATATTATGTGTAAAAAACAAATCAGTCAGATTTGGGTGGAAAATGGCTTCAATTTGGCTGCGGTGACGCTAATAAGCAAGTACTGATAATAATTACTTATCCTTCAATTTAAATATCAGTGGATTTTTTAGACAATCTTCACTTCTTACCTGCTTTTATTCTAATGTTCAAAAAATAATAATAATCTGTTGCACAAAGTTCCTTTCTGTTATAAAAAACTTTATTGCTTTTCTTTGTTCAATGACAAGTTCTAAATCCCGCTTATTGTAACAATAAAGTAGAAAATCCTAGCTAGCAGAATAACAAGTAGAAAATAGTACTAAATTAAACTAATTGCTGTTAACGGATTGGCAATATTTGTAAACTACCTTCCATTTATGTCAACAATTGTTATTAACCAGATTTCTACATGTTGCTTTTCGGTTTGAATTAATGTTATAATTTCTACTATATGCTAGGTTACTTTGTATTTATTCATGTTTAAAATTTTTTATATTTAAGAATTTCCGTGATTGCTTGTTTGTTCAGCACTAGTTGTGGTAATTTCATCAAAATTAGGGCTTCATTTTTCTGTTTAAGATAACCTTTTAGTTTAAATTAATGCTGTAATTTCTATTTTAGTGTAGCACATTTTTAGGTATGTTTATTTTCTGAACTGTAATTTTCTTGCTTATTGTACTTTCAATTATGTGATACCGTGACTCAAAAGTTAGTTTTTAAGCCAAAAAATGATTTAAGCTTTTTGTAAACTGAAGCTAAATTAAGCTAATTGATATTAATGGTTTGGCAATATTAGAAAAAAAACTACCTTCAATTTATGTCAACAATTGTTATTAACCAGATTTTAGCTTTGTTGCTTTTTTTGACCTCATAGTTTTTAAACCAATATCAAGAACCTCATCAAGAAGATCTTCACAGAAACTATGAATGGAATTAAATGCTCAGCAAAATAATTTTCTTTTGCACTTTAAAATTCAGAAATAATGCAATTTTTGTCGTGCTGCATCATGGTTTAACTTTCCTTCTTACAATCTGTTCTTCATATAGATTTTTAAAGATTTTACATACGTGCATTTCTATGACATTTTCTTTGGTTGGAAAAAAAAAAGATTATAGCTTTTCTTCCTTCATTAGTAAATATATTTCAATTATCACTATAATTATCATTGTATTTCCTCATTTGTTTGTTATTTGCAACAGAATTACAAATATTTTTTTTTACTAAAACTTTGCAGAAAAGTATTATTTAAAAAATTAATTTTTTATCAACATGGTTTATTATTTCTCTCATTAGGTTCATTATGGTTTTATTTCAACGTAGGTCTGTTTTATATAGTTCATTTTAGTTCTTACTAATTTAATTTCTTCCCTATTGTATTACATCTGAATTTTATATTAAATGTAATATAGATGTTAGATAGTATTACTTCCATTCCTCATGTGATATTAATTTAATGCTACAGAAAATTTAATTTAATGCTTTATTACAATGTAGGCTTACCTTATCTATTTTTTACAATTTTAGTTTGTACTAATTTTATTTTTTCCAGTTAAAGGCTTCCTAATGTATGTTATGTGTGTTAATATTTTAAGGAAATAGTTTGAGACATATTTTTTTCTTTTATGTATATTTTCATCCTTTCATTTCTATTTACCTTTTTAACAAGTTAATTTTCTCTTATATTAAAATATGCGTTTTTACGAAATCATTCTTATCTGTGAAGCAAAATTGCAATGAGAATACTCATTAAAAATTATTTTTTACTTTTGGACGCTGCTCTGCAATGGCCATTTTTTAATTTAATAAATGAATTTACATTTGAAAAAACTGTATATTACTCACTACCATCCACTACAAGTTAAAAAATAAATAAAAGCAATGTCCACATATATTAGGATTCATTATTAATTGCCATCCTTATTTTCTATGCCTTTTATGATACTTCAAAAGTAATTTTAATTTCAAAATACTTTTTCATTGTTTTACTAAACATAATATGATTTTGTATATTTTTTCATTTACATACCACTTATGAAATTCATATTACACACTTATGAAAATAATAAACGAAACATAATTAGCCATATAATACTTTTGAAAAATATAATAAAACTGATAATTTTTAATTTTTTTTAAAAAATGATAGTTTAAAATGTGAAACAAAAATAAAATAGACACTTTTATCAATTTTATTTGTCATGTTTTACGTTAATTTTATCGATGCACATATGAGTGTTAGCATATTTTAATTCTGAAAAATATATACTATTTCTTAAAACTGCAATAGCCTGTGCAACACAAAGAAATTTCGAAAAAGTATATTTTACTGAAGCTTTTGCTTACATAAGTATAGAAAGCCCGTGCAACGTCGGGCCATACAGCTGGTTATTGAATAAATAATTAGCATATTAAGTAATAAAATTAATCATTAATAACAAATTTATAATTAAATTTTACGTACTATATACTTAGAATTATAATTAATCGGAAAAAATCAAGGGCTTTGGAGGGTCCGAACCCCTCCCCCCTTTGTGTGCGCCACTGTATATATATATTATACCAAGTGTCCACTAAGCCAGGGCGTAACTAACACCCTATCAGCCGTATCATTCATACGTTGCCCCCAAGCTACAGGGGCCCCTGACATGCGTAAGGAAAAAATCGGAAAATGTTATCAATAGTCTAATTAAGAGAGTTAGTTCACTTTTACTTTTATAAAATCGTCTGTCGCTGGCTTCAAACGGTTAAAACTTTTCCTTGTGAATTCTACATCTCAGTTCCCACATTCGCTTCGTCAAAGCTCAGATGCCCTCCGCTAGGGAAGAAACTGGACTTCAAAATGACCTGCGGTGGTAGGTATCCGCCTTATATGGTGCCGCTCTAAAAAGAGATACCAGCTTCCGGGAATGTACTAGGTCTGCAATGGTTCACCAATCCGCAGCCCATTAGAAATAAAAAAAAGTTCCCACGATTAGAAACCTTTAAAAGCTGGTAACGATTTACTCAAAATAATGAGAAGTCAAGGAGTGATTTTGACCCGAATTTGGTATACATATATTATATATTATGACAGCAAGAACGTAGTTTAAAAATTGCATATATTTATCATGAATCTTAATTTTATTTATGTTTCAGTAAATAATTAAAATAAAATGAAGAACGCATACACATATTGCCTCAACACATAGAACAATAAATTAATTATATTAGAAATAACGATATTATATTATTTGCCATTTCGGCCAATAGTGTGTGAGATAAGTGGAAATCACTATTTTCAATGTAAAAGTCTGTTATCCTGCCTGAAATCCAAAAAAGGTTCTCATCGTGTAATAATAATTTGAGAAGCTGAACGGCCTTCAGAAATATATTAGGGATTTTAACTTTTTTTTTTCAAATCAGAGAAACTTTTTGAAGTGATAACTTCTTTAGGCGTGTTTTGCTGAAGAGGGAATTTTAATTAAGCGTCAGGTTCGGGTGCGTTACTTAAATCGGCCGCAGTCGGCAATCATGCTCGGGTCGGTGAAACGAGCTTTGTTTTGAATTGAAAACCTTTTAGGTGCGTGCTTTTTTTCCAGTAAGAATTTCATGCACACTTTTTCCTGTGAATTTTTAATTTCTTCATTGAAATATTACTGTCATGCAGCACATTTCCACTCATCTCCAGCAAGTGAACGAGATAAAAGAGGTGGAAGTGAAGGTGCATTGTAGGAAAGAGAGCCGTGGGTAGCCTAGTGGTTAGAGCATCGGACTCCAGACCGGAAGGCCTGGGTTCGATGCCACCAAATATCCTCCGAGTACACACGGAGTACGTGCTCGTTAAATCAGTGAGTCCGTAGTCTTGTGAGCTTAGTCACGAGCGCAGGGACTGGAGAATATTTCCCTCCCCTTCAGTTTCCATGCTGAAATTGTGGAGGTGGAGATAGGTGGTGTCGCTATCTATCGTCCTTCGGGGAATTTCGCCGAGCTAAATCGTACTGTCTCCTGTATGGTGCTCAAGGCCAATGACAGGCGTACCTCTAGCCCCATGCCACGATGAATTTCGTGGGCCTCGATCTGACTACGGCAGACAGGTGGCATTAGAAACAACAGGAGAGAAAGGTTTTTCGGCACTCGCATATTATCGCAACCGTATTGGTGACATTATAAGAAAGGAAGCACAGGGTCACCAATTCAGCGACTACGACACATGGTATATCAGGGCTGACGACTTGACGAAAAACAGTGGCATTATTACGATAATACCTAAGCACCATATAAACATATTTATTATAAAAATATAATCTACATAGGTAATATATATTTAAATATTTTTAAATAATTCGTTAAATGACATTTAAATCGAATATACTCAATATACTCAATCCAATATACTCAATATACTTATTTAAACATTGCCCTTTACAGAAAATGGATGAAATAGACAAATTCACCAATAAATGGGCACGAAAAAGAGAACTACTAAACAACTGCATGCAAAAAAATGTTGTGAAAGAAAACGTAGTTCATTCGAACAATTGGATTCTATAGCTCAGAATAAATCAGAAGTTTTCACTTCTATCGTGTGGTTACGCACGGCATATTATTATTTATTCTTAGAATTGTTTTAGTTTTGCAAGTTCGTCATTTATAAGTTTAAAAATACCAAACTAAAGAATTATTAATATCATGTGATAGTTTTAAATTTTAATCCGCGTTTTGATCAATATTTTAAAAATTATTCGCCGAATTTGTACAAAATGGATGGTTACGATGAAATGACGCTTTATTCGTAATTTGAAGTTACTCAGTAATAATGAAAGCGTTTTGTAAGCTTAATTTAATTTCAACTAAAAAAAGTAAATGTGACCAATATAAAGATATATATACTACACTCATATCCATAAACTAAGGATAATTCAGAATCAAACAGAAATTGAGCTATAAAAGGAAATTTCACCTGTAGAATTATCACACACATCTTAAAGAATATGCAAATTACAGGAAACCACCAGATGGCGTGGATAGTACGTCACAATGACGGGAGTGTAAGAGAGGGGTATATAAGGAATGGTGGCAAAGAAGTAAAATTGTTCACAAGCGCTTTAAAAGCCTTTCAGTGCAAAAACCGCATAGTTATGGCACAAAGGAAGTATTTGGATGATTTTTTGCGTGGTAGAATTATCGGACGTCTGGAATGTGGACGTACCCAGCTGGAAGTATCCGAGGAACTTGGAATCGCCCATAGTGTCATCTCCAGGCTTTAGCAACAATTCCCAGACGATGGTAATGTGAGTAGATGTTACAGCACAGGTCGCCCCCCGAGTTACAACGCCGAATGAGGACCGGTATATATTTGGCAGTTACTGCCAAAAGAAACAGACGGAGCACAGCATCAGATCTGTCTCGTTAGCTCTCTTCAGCTACCGGTACGACAGTTTCAAGGCAGACCGTGTACAGACGCTTAGGGCACATTGGGCTATATGCTCGTAGGCCTATCAGATGTGTTCCACTTACCGCAACTCACTGTCGCCTGCGATTAACCTGGAGTTGAGAGCATGCATTGTGGACACCACAACAGTGGTCTTGTGTGATGTTTTTCGACGAGTCCAGATTTACTTTGCAGTCTGATTCTCGCCGGACTTTAATATGGAGAGCGCCAGGTACCCGTTACAACCAAGAGAACAGCATTGAACGACACCGTTACGGTGGTGCAGGATGGCTCGTTTGGGGAGGAATTATTCTTGGTTCCAGAACTGATCTGCATGTTCAGAGTGTAACGATGACAGGCCACATCTATCGGGATGTCATTCTGGAACTACATGCAAGTTTGTTTCGGGGCGCCATGGGTGCTGAATTTCTGTTTATGGATGACAACGCCCGTCCTCACCATGCAAACATTGTAAACGAATGCATTCAATCGCAGGATATCACCCGTATGGATTGGCCAGCATACTCACCGGACTTCAATCCAATAGAGCATGTGTGGGATTATGCTTGGCCGACGAATTGCAGCCCGTCAACCCCCTCCCACCTTTCTACCGGAACTTCGGAGGGCATTGCTTGATGAGTGGTGTAATATTCCCCAAGATCAGATTGATAATTTGATACTCAGCATGCCTAGGCGTTGTAAGGCCTGTATTGCATCGCCCGGGAGACATACTCCGTATTAACCATCATACTAACCATGTTATACTGTTTTTTGTAAGTTGGTTCTTTTTTGAAATTTGCTCCAGAGAGTAAAAATCGCATTTTTTATTAATTATGTCAAACATATAGCATCTTTTTTGCTCTTTACCTTTTGTTTAATAAATAAACTTTATAAATAAGTCAAATTGGTTTTGCTTCTGTCTCTTTTTTTGCCAGAACTTCATTATCCTTTATTTATGGACATGAGTGTACATTAGAGAAGTATGATTTTATAAAATGCTTGTGACCATTTTTTTCTTGGTTATATGAAATTTCTATAACCATACAGCATGAAAAAAAAATGACATAAGAAAAGTTGGTATTCTGTTGAATAATCTTCTTAACAGACTGGCACAAATAAGAAATTAAAACTCATTCAGCTGTTTTCTAAAAGAGTCCGGAGATCTTGATAATAAATGTGGTGTAATGCCATGCTAAAAAAGTCTTCAATGCACACGAAGACTTTCCAATTGGCACACGAAGAAAGAGTAGGCCAAATCTCAGATGGATCAATCTCAAACGATCTAGTTTTGAGAACTAGGAGCGTCTGAATGCAGTGTTACTAAGGTGAGATCTAAAATTTACACATCTTGACTAAAGGATAGATTTTGGCTACTAGACTAAATTTGTGGATCCAGAATTATAGGTTAGGAGTGATTAAAGCTAAACTAATCTGCTTACGTGCGCTTATTCACTTAAGATGATTGCTTTCTTTATATCACTCCTAGGGCTTCCTTTTGTAGATTACTTTGTTGTGGAATATTACAATTGTATAATAATAAATTAGATTTATCATGAAGAGTTTTGGTCACATGCTTCGTTCCCGCCCACAGTTTTAGGTAGACAAGATAATGAGGAAGCGACTTCAGGGGGAAGTCGCGTACAAGTGTAGTCAGGGTTATTTATGTTGGTTACTTATATGTGGAGTTACCGATGGTTATTTATGTTGGCAGTTTGTTGATAAGCGGAGAACACACACTTCCTCTGAATTAGTTCTCTTCTTTTATTCATGCTCACAGACATAAGAATTTCAACATTTGAAGTAAGCGACCAATATGGACATACACACATATAGCAGAAGCACTAAGCAGCAGCAACATTTCACAAGGCAAAGAGAGTGAGCACAAAAGAGTTTCGCTTTTTATACCGGCTGTCGAAGGTGAGGTTCAGCTATTAACAGCTGATTTTATTTGCGAGTGATTTAAATTTGCTACAATTATGGAACCGCATTATCTTACTCATGATCCTGATAAAAATTTTAACGTATTTATAAGTTTTTTGTAGCAGGATATCAAGAATTATATAAGCAAATTGAGAAACACCCCCCCCCTCTCCAAAAAATAGCCGCTAATAACAGACTTTGCAACAAAAATAAAAAAATCAACTGAGGTTGTTAAGAACGAGAAAATTTCTTTATTTGTATCAAAACCGACAGTTGTGCCCCCCCCAGTATGTTGGTTATGACACTCTGCTTGTAATCGAGTGGGTTCGGGTTCTAATTCCGAGTAAGGCCTGGATGTATCTTCGGGAAAAGAAATCGGACTTTCGCCTGAAATTGATTCCCGTCTCGAAAGGAAAGCAGCGTACCTCTTCTGTTCTTTGCTGGGATCATCGTTTGTAATAAAATCTGTATTTTCTTGTGTAATTGTGTTATATGTTTCTGTTCATCTATTTCATATCTTTCGTATGTGTATTGTAACGTCGTGAGTAGCTAAACATAACAGCCTACTATGAAAATAAAAGGATTGTTTATTAGCTAAACAATTTGCTGGTGAAGCTATAGATTACAGTTCATATGGCAAATCAGTCTATCTCCTAGTCTCAACGACACCGGCATTGACCATTCATCGTCCTTCCTTCCTTTCTACTCTAATCTCGGACCAAGTCCTTTTCTTTAGCACTCTCTTCCAGTCCGTTTCAACCAGGGCTCTCCTCTCATGTTTTTTCGATCCAGGGCAGGGCTTTTTCCTTTTTCTTCATCCAGGGAAGGGCTCCTCTCTCTAGTCTTTCGTCTCCTGAAAATATCTTTTTAAACACCAGGGGTGGGTCCACAATACGCCCTTCGTCCCTTCTTATTGGCAGGTCACAAAAGTCTATCTCGGCCTATTTGCGCATAACACACCAAAACACACCCGAGCCGTCTGGCCCAAGGCGCCATAATTCCTTGTCCAACATCTGGACACACTTGCCCATCACGCCACCTGTTTCTATTATCCCCTTCTCTCAACACCAGAAAAGACGACATGATTCTTTTAAAACAGGCTTCGCCTATTGTCAATAGGGTGCCAGCTCTCCTTTACCATTGTGGCTGCTAGTCTGGGTGTCGTCACTCCCCGAGTTCAAGCAATAAACAATGGCCCCATGGTTACGTGCACTGGTCATTCTACAGCTGGTGGATCTATAAAATTTAGGTACAATCGATAGTTGTGAGTTCACAACAATCAAAGACGTCGTGCTTGTCATTTAACAGCTGGTGAAGCTATAAACTTATCGTGAATCGAAGCATGGGATTCACAACAATCGACGACGTCACACTCCTTCCCTCTGAAAAGGCACATTTCACTGGACTGCCCTGGCCTCAGTTTGGTTCAGTTCGTAACACTTCACACCGAAAGGATGTCTTATCAATGAGACCGACCAGGACAGCAATCCAAGTACATATACAATCACAAGTAAAATAAACAAATAAATCCAAAATTCTATAAAACGTACACTTCACAAAAAAAAACTTAAATTCCGAATCTTGGACTATTTTTTCTATTTCTTAAAGTTACATCACACTTTAAAATTTAGGGTTTTAAAGAAATTAAATCAAATTATAATATTTCTATAATTCTAATACATCAAATCGCTCATTCAATTGTGTTAAATATCTGTGAGCGTACACAGTACTAAGAGACACAAAAGATTTACCATAACACATAATTTTCTTCCACCTTACACACACACCAACACTCATACTCATACAAATATTAATTCACACCTAGCACAAATCCTAAGAATTGCTCATTCCCATCTACTTATTCCAACGGTGTTTCCAACGATATTAAATATGAACAAAATAAACACCTGTAAATTCCAAGCTTGTAAACAACATTACATTTTTTTTTTAGATCAAGAAGTGTAAACTAAGACTTTTTAAATTTAATTAAATCATGGCTATCAGTAAGCATTCTCACAACCCTTATAACAAGTTATTCACTATTCATGGGGTTGTCTTACATTACGTTAGTTATCGAGGAAACACTTCAATTTTGAATATAATTAATATACATCGTTAGCTCATGAAATGATTTCACTATATCTACATTATGTACCCGGAACAAACTTGCCCATGGCTCTAATTTACCTTCGGTTGGTCCGACTTCCGACCCAACCCTACTCGACCATTTTACAACAAAATTATGAAGACCCCCTTGGGTCTCACCCTAGACACCTAGATTAATTTGAGGCAAAGAATCACTAAAAGCCATTTTGTATAATAATAATTTGTATTTATTATATCCAGTCTCAAATAAAACTCTAACATATAATATTACTATGTTACGTCAAATAAAAGGGATTTACCTTTTATATTAAATTAATTTAAGAATTATGAAATTAATTAATAATTATGCTCAAGATCAAGTAAGGTCTACTGAAATAGGAGGTCCGAGAAATACACGTACTTGAATTATTAGCTTTTATTAACTTTAACTAATTTTACTAAACTAACGCTTATTTTAAGCGTATATAAATTATATTTACCGCTGGCTATATCAGCTTTCTTGTTCTTCTGTAGAATAGCAGCAATAAGTCTTCACTAACGTAATCTCCTGGAATCCTCTAAATTTGAGGTTACTGTTGCTAGCTCAATAGTCTTCATCCCTGCTAGCTTACAACGCTCGACTTAAATACCCTATCTACTTTGCATATCCCGTTCACCTTTTTGGAGTTGGTTGGAAATATATACGCGAATTTATAATCCCCAAAAAGACGCCTAAGAATATTAGTGGAAAGGCTCCGTACAGATTCGTCACAAAGTCAATTTGCTTTATACGGTTTTTCCAAATTTGCATCAGAATGTCTATACCAACCATTCGTAATACATCAATCTGCTATAATAACCTCAAAATCTGAGTCGTTAAATTACATCCATAAGAAGAAGCACACATGCAAACTTAAACCTCACTTTTTAATAATGTACATGCCAACTGGCATAACGCATGCGGCGTGCTTCTGATAATTCATCATTAGAGAACGACGAAAATACCACTTCCACAAATCCAGTACAGTGACCCATGATGCCACGTTGTTCTTTTCTACAAACTTCCTTTTTAACAAAAGATAAATCTCGTCTCGCGTCACCTGGTTTAAATTCCTATACTTATTACATTTGATACGCGGGTACGGGTATCGGTTCACTCTTTCTAACCAAACAACGGGCAGAGTACGGTTGGAATGCCCCATCCCGTTTATCCCTAAATCTAAAAGATACGCTGTATCCTCTCGTAGCGAATTAATTAATATCTGAAATGTACGACAGGTTTTGATTCTAAACGGCTTTCCCGTAATTAAATTAATATCCTTCTGCCTTAAAACAATCGACCCAGGATGTGGTGGAAACCCTTCTTTCTTTTTGGCGTTCATGATTCTTAAATATTTACTTCGATCAGGTGGTAATTTAAAATACAATTGACTTTCCCTTAAAATACCCTGAAAGTCAAAATCCATAAATAGCTTTACCGAATAGAGAATTTCGGAATCTTTCATTAATCCTTCCGAGTTATTCCCCATAACCAAATTTGCCAATTCTGGCTTCCTACGGTACAATTTTATTAAATTAAGACGATAAATGGTACTGCGATATCTTTTTCCGGGTAAATTCATCTCAAAATTAAATTCTGAACTAATGCTAGACCTATTATCCGTCTCTAAACTACTCTTATCAATCTCCCTTGGTTTTGAGAGAGGCAATCGCATTGCTAACCCGTCTCCCAAGTCTTTCCGCACATCTGCTTTACACATGTTTTCTTTTCCCCCATTTAACTGCTCTGCCATCTTAGCCCTTGTATGATTTCGAAAACTTTCACGATCCACTGTTAACTGCTTTTCACAACCCATTAACGTCCCAATAGTATATTTTTCTCGCAGATATTCTCACAAATCAATCCTTAAGGGTTCGCCACTCCCTTATCTCCTATCAATTTTAAAGAGCCATCTCCAATGTTATCCAGATTTATTACCCGCTGTGCAACCATCGCCCAGCTTTGACACTTCCTTCACGGTTTTCTGACAAATAACAAACATTTGCGAGATTGTTAATCCTATTCCCTGCCTTCAATTCCTTTTCATTTAACTTATTTCTGAGTTGAGCTCTCAGTCTTTCTAATTCAAATTCCCCAGCTAGTCTACGTTCCTCGAAATTCTTAATTTCCCGTTTTTCACTTTCTTCACGTTCCTCAATTTCTTCCGTTTTTCCTCCGAAATACCCTCCAACGAAATTTAGCTACTTCCTACTTTAAAAAATTCTCTTCTTAAATTCCATCTTGGGTAGAGTAATATCAACTTCTACCTCTAATTCTTTCACAACTTCTAACAATACGTCTTTCCTTTCTCTTAACAGAAACGCCATGATGCACTAATACACACAAACCTAAATCTAAACTTAATCGTTACAAAAAGTTCACAAAGACTCAAGGTAACCTAACAATACACAAGACCTACACTTAACTATATTTTGCACATATGCGCAAATCTAACCAACACAATAAGCTACACAACAGTGCACTCCAACTCAACAAGTATAACTACTGTATACTAAATTTCACAACTCAAAAACCACAACACTAATATTGCACATTTTTACACTTCATACAAAATTTAAAAATCTTTCTAGTCTCATTGTTTACTCTAAAAACTTTACCTAGTCTTTATATTCCTTATTTAAAACATTTCACGTACAAAATCAATACTCAGTTGCTGCCCCGAAAGTAATCTCAATGAAAAGACTCACCTTCAAATTTGTAGAGGACAACACAGGAACACTCAAGAATTCTGGCACTTCACACTTGGAAATCTGGAAAAACGGCACTCTTAACACAGGCAAACAGATCCTCATTGATTCCGCAGGCAGGAACGGGAGAAGCTTGAATCCTATACTTCTCACAGCTGGGGACACCAGGAAAACACCTCACAGCAGGCAATTCCCAAAATCATGCGGGCACACTTCATCATTAGCAGGATCGGGAGACACTTGTATCCAGCACTTCTCATAGCTGGAAACTCCAGGAATTAGCCGTCATTCAACTCGTCTCATCACAATCGCACACTGCTGGCATTTTTTTTCTTTACTTAAAACTAAGGATTCGGGTATCTATCTACTTAAATGCCGGATCACTACCGCTGCCACCATTATAATATATATGTATTAGCTGTAACGTCGTGAGTAGCTAACCATAACAGCCTACTATGAAAATAAAAGGATTGTTTATTTGCTAAACAATTTGTTAATGAAGCTATAGATTACAGTTCATATGACAAATCAGTCTATCTCCTAGTCTCAACGCCACCGGCATTGACCATTCATCGTCCTTCCTTCCTTTCTACTCTAATCTCGGACCAAGTCCTTTTCTTAGGCACTATCTTCCAGTCCGTTTCAACCAGGGCTCTCCTCTCATGTTTTTTCGATCCAGGGAAGGGCTCCTCTCTCTAGTCTTTCGTCTCCTGAAAAAACCTTTTTAAACACCAGGGGTGGGTCCACAACACGCCCCTCGTCCCTTCTTATTGGCAGGTCACAAAAGTCTCTCTCGGCCTATTTGCGCATAACACACCAAAACACACCCGGGCCGTCTAGCCAAAGGCGCCATAATTCCTTGTCCAACATCTGGACACATCTGGACATCTGGTCCATCACGCCACCTGTTTCTATTATCCCCTTCTCTCAACACCAGAAAAGACGACATGATTCTTTTAAAACAGGCTTCGCCTATTGTCAATGGGGTGCCAGCTCTCCTATACCATTGTGGCTGCTAGTCTGGGTGTCGTCACTCCCCGAGTTCAAACAATAAACAATGGCCCCATGGCCACGTGCACTGGTCATTCTACAGCTGGTGGATTCATAAAATTTAGGGACAATCGATGGTTGTGAGTTCACAACAATCGAAGACGTCGTACTTGTCATTTAACAGCTGGTGAAGCTGTAAACTTATAATGAATCGAAGGATGGGGATTCACAACAATCGACGACGTCACAGTATCCCAATAATAAGCACAAGACAACAACAACTGACAGCAGAGCAAGACATAACTGACACATAAACTGATGATAGTATATTTCATCACTGTCCGTATTAAACTTGCACGCTTGTTATCAAGTAGTGATGAATAGTTTAGTTGGTAGTTTTTTTTTATTTCTAATTTCAATTTGAATTATAGCAGGGAGGGGTGGGCAGATTTTTCCAGGGTACGGGCTACTTCTAATTTTCTTCAAGGTGTTGCGGTCGACCCAGTGGCTTTGGTGTAATGAGCTAAAAGAAAGTATACAATACAGTCGGAACTCCCTTTTATGAACCTCTATTTCACGAATTTCTCTATTTAGCGAACTTTTTACCGGAACCAAGAACATTTTACGATTTTTTTCGTAAAATAACCTCCAAATGGCGAAGTGTGTTTTCTATTCAACGAAATTTTCTCTTATGATTCGATTTTTTCCCACTATATTTTTTAAAATAACGTATTTACTCGAATCTAAGCCGCACTTTTTCCTCAATGTTGATGCTACTGAAAATCCGTCGCGTCTTAGAATCGAAGGGAGACAAATTTGTTGGATAGCATATTTAGAGCAATTAGTTTCAAGCATATATTTAAAAGTTTATCATACTGATGAAAATTGTAATTAATCACTTCTTATTTGTTTTGTTTCTAAATTTATTTTAATTTCGTAAAATTGGGTAATGATATACCATTTTAGACTATTTTTAAATTTTCACAAAATCATGTTGAGAATTCGGGGTGCGGCTTAAAATCGATCGTGGCTTAGATTCGAATAAATACTATACATTTCTATATATATAGCTTCGTATGAGTCTTAGTGAAGGTGGTCACCTCAAAATGTCTTGGTGATCCCCCGGTCGATCGCGATCGACTTAATGCCTTACCCTGGAATTATAGACTAAATTTTCACTGTACACTAAATTTAATCTTTTTTTTTTTTTGTGATAAAAATGAATTGTTTTTGCTTTATAAATATGTAACATGGATTTTATTATTACTTCTTTTGCACGGTTTTTAGAAAAATATTGATAGATTTCTCATCTTACACGATTTTTTAAAGTTATTAAACATATTCCCAAATTTACCTTACATCGCTTACATTTTTTACGCGATTTTTTTTTTTTGCACAGTTTTCTAAGAAAAGTACTTACCGTGTAAAAAAGGAGTTTATGTATAAGTGGTCTTTATACGCCGTTATATATAGTTTATATACCTCAATATTACGCAAGCAACTCTTGAACGTATTTGTGGAATGTGTAGTGTACATTTTTTTAGTGTTTTGCAACATGTCGGTAAACTAAATTCTTGCGTATTTTTTTCCCAAACGCATTGAAGAATGCCTCCCAAAAAGTTTCAAATAAAATACTTGAGAAGAAAGACCATCACTAACTTTACGCAGGAAGCCCTTTCCGGCATTGTGTCACCAACATCACGCTTGGTGTATATCCAATCCACACGCCGACAGACGGCTGGTCTCAAAAATCGGGCTCACACACACAAGAAATTGAAGAAAAAACCTCACACCTAAACACTTTTATTGATTCACCGACTCCATTCACGCTTTCTTTAACACTCCAAAATCTATTTTGCAACTTGTAGCCACGGGAGTTGTCACCACAATTCTATTGTGGTGGTTACAATAACTACTTCAGGGCTTCATTGGGCAATTTTACGGGGGAAAATCACACCATGGCCCCTACTCTTTTCCTTCGTTTAGCAATCGACTTTACCTAAGTAGCCCCCCTCCCCCAGAATAAAATGGAGGAAAGGGGAGAGGGGTGTGTGTGTCCCGAACTGTTCGAAAGCGCCCACCGAGGCGTGGACATCAGACGAGATTTTAAAAGATTCCTCGTTATCTGCAGCTGTGGCCGCCAATTGGTGGGGTGGTCGTTCTGTAATAGACCCGAGGATTTGGAAGTAATAGTTGTCACTTCACCCTCCTATTATAAAGTTGGAGGGTGCGCATCAAACCGTGCTCTCGGTCCTTTTCACATTGTCGGTAACTGTAACCTGTTTGCTTTAGGGATAAGTTAAAGGAGGGTTTATTCTTCTCTTTTCATTTTAATAGCCCGTATTATTCGCAGAATGAAGGGTCGCTCTGTCAGTATGGGCCACGGGGTGGAAAATTTTGGTAAAAAGGTTTGAATTGGAGTTCTCAAATTCAGTTACTGTCGACGAGAATTGATTCGGACGTGGGAAGGGGGGAGGTTGCGAGAGCTTTTCCCTAGGCTTTGAGTAAATTTATGTTCTTTAGAAGGGTCTAAGTATTACTAGGAATCACGGTTTGTGTTTCGGCGGATTTTAAAACCTGGATTTCTTCGATTGATAAATAGTTGTTTGAATTCTATGAAAAATGTTTTGGAGTTAGACAACGCTGAAAAAAGGCAGAAAGAGATTATTTTTTTTTTTCAAAAATATTTTCGTTCGCTAGTTCCTTTTTCTTGAGAACTAAAATTTCGTTGAATGTGTTCGTAGCTGGAGGCAAATGTGCAGAATTTAAGTAGAGACCCTAAAGTTGAAACCGATTGGAAATTTTCAAATGCGAAATATTGCCTTAAAGAGAATAAATAGTTGCTTCCAGAGATAAAAAAGAAGAAGGTGCAGTTTGTTTCTGGAATAAAAGAAAACGTTTCTTTGACGACGGCTCTATCGGTTGGGGAAAACATTCATTAAAGAGAATCTTTTGTAAACTTTTCTTAAAAAGAAAACATTGCTTTATAAAAAAAAAAAAACTTTATCGAAATTATGTACGTAGCTTAAAAAAATTATTCCTGCAACCGTTTTCAAGCAGGAAACGTAAACTGAACAAATCAATAATGATAATATTTTTTATGCGAAGTGTAATTATTGCATCAAATATATGTATGTATATATATATACACTGCGAAAAACCGGTATTCAGAGCTGAGTACGAAATAAACACTTTTGAATACGTCACATACTCAAAATAGCTCCGATGCAAACATACTCAAATTTGAGTATCCCGGATTCTCATCTATGGCAACGAGTACGTAGTCAAAATTGAAACATGACATACTCATTTTTGAACCTGTTACTGGATCAAATTTGAGAATGCAACAGCAAAATGAGAATGTAATGCACTCATTATTGAGTTTTTTGCTTTCAAATAGTATGTATAGTGTATTCATTTTCGATACTGTTGTATTTAATATGAATTTTTAACAGAAAAAAGATGTATCAACTAAAATCTTATGGGATCTAAGTATGTGATCGCTAAGTTGTAAATTTCACTTTCTTCATCTTACATATTATTTAATATACATTTTATGAAATATTTTTGCCACTTAACTTTGAAATCAAAATTCCTTTTACACATTTACTGTGTGTTACAAAAAATACTCGCGTATTATCGCAAAAGTGCCAACGTTTATCACCTATACGATTGCGATAATACAAAAAGTACCAACAAAAATTTTACTTTAAGAAAAAAAAAATGTAACTATTATGTGATCATAAACTGTAAGCAGTGGCGCCCACAGAAATTTTTCAAGGGGGCGGGGTTGAAAGTTCACCCTTCTTGTATCATGCTCTTTTTGATTTTGTCGATTTTCGGGAACAAAACACAGTCAAAAACTATTTTTTGAATAAATAATTAGCATTAATTAATAAATTAATCATTAATAGCAAGTAAATAATTAAATTTTACGTACTATATACTTAGAATTATAATCAATCGGAAAAAAAATCAAGGGCTTTGGGGAGGGGGTCGTGACCCCAGGATCCCCCCCTTGTGTGCACCACTGAATTTAAGTCTTCGAACCTATACCTCAGATTTAAATCTTTGAAAATATCAAAAATAGATTCGATAAAATAGTGAAACAAATGTGTAAGCATTTGAACTAGCCCCAGAAGCAATTTGGTTCATAAAAATTAAATTTATGTTTCTAGAAGATTATATTGTTTCTTTAAAATGCTATACAAGCAGAAAATTAACTTTTATTTAAATTCAGTCTTTTAATAATAAGTTATTAGAAATATCTTGGAAACATTAGGATGAATAACAGATTTTACATGATAAAAATTTCAAAACAAATTATGAAAGGAATAGTTTTTTACTTATTATGTAACATGAAGAAAAATTCTTTTGACTAAAATAACTCTTAGTAGGACTAGTTGTGTGAGTACTTTTTTATCAATTGTTTTGTTTTAATAGAAACACATGCATCCAGATGGAAATATAGAAAATGCATTGTAATAAATATTACAAATTAAGCTTGTTTTTTATTCATATCAACTGATTTTATACTCTCCAATCACCAAAAGAACAAATATTATAGTTTTTATGTTAATGTTTTTCGAATCAAAAATTTCAGTCCTTAGAAGAATTTAAAAACAACTAAAACAGTAGATGTTTACATTTACAAAACATTTGAAATTCACAAGTTTTTAACCAATTCGAAAGAGTTTTTAGAGAAGTTTTTAGCACCCATATATATTTAGAAGAAAAAATAACATCCTAAGTACTAGTAGAACCATAATCCAGTGTACAGCATTACTTAGGGTACAGCATTTTATTTTCAATATCTTTTTTCAATGATTCACTGTAAACAAGAAAAATAAAACAAACCAAAATCATATTTTTGAAATATTTATTCTGGAAATTGTACACACATACATTAAAAAAATAAATAAGAATATAAGTGAGATTTTTGATAAAAGTCTTGAAGATACTAAATGTCAGTAAAAATGCCTTTCAAACTGTGTTTTAAATAAATCACATATTTGGATATGTGAGTCACCTAAATCATTTACAGAAGAATTAATAAATAGCTGGTTCTGAGAGGAATCTTAAAGCTTTTTCACATTAGAATAAAATCTTTGCAAATGATGTTTATAACTATATAGTTTTCTAAATGATTATCGACAAAATTTAGCATAACACATGGGTAAACTACATTTTTCAGGCATGGTTTTGAAATTGCTGCAAATAAGATTTTGGCATCCAATAGTTTTCAATCTAAGATGACGTTCTCTCACTGAGAACTCAACATGAAAACAATTTAAAATAACGCCTTATTCCTGACAAAAAAGGAATTACATTAGGAAGTAAAAATGTAAGTACTTTTTCGTAGAAAACCAATTAGAAAAATATGAGCGCCAGGATTTAAAAAAATACAACACAAGGTATTTAGAAATGCCAGGAAAAGAAGCAGAAAAACTATGGAAATTGGAATGTGGGGAAAATGGAAAATAATAACTGCTTTTATATAAAAGCGTGGTGTGCTTGATGTCAATTGTACTAGTTCTCTTCCGTAATGCAGACTTAGTGTAAACATGTAGTACAACAAAGGACCACACGCTTTGACCACAATAACCTTCATTTTTTTGTTAATCATTTTATTCTTATATTAAGATGCATGTTTTAATTTTTAGTACGAGTAACTATAAAAGCATTTTTTTCAGTTTTTTTAAACTATAATTTATTACATTTATGGCTGTTTCATGTACGTCAGACTGAACAGATTTCAGTACTTACGTATTACCAAAACAATCGCCAACTCTATTAATAACTCTCTAAATTGGCAACTCCGATTGGTACTTACGTCTTATTGCAACCTATTGGCGACATTACATGAAACGAAGCACCTGGTTGCTAATTCAGTGTGTCCGACACATAGGAACATAGGGGTTGCCAATTGTTGTGATATTTCATAAGTGCCCTCCGTTTTTCTAAGTGTTGTACGTGCTAAATTGGCAACCAGGTGCTTCGTTTCATATAATGTTGCCAATAGGTTACGATAATGCATAAGTAGGGGAACTTGTGTACCTAAGGCCATATTTTTGCAATGCACAAAAACAGAGCCCCTGACCTGTTTAAAAATGTAAAACTGATCATTATACTAACTCTCCATTTATAGATAATAATAAGTACTTAAAATAAATAAATTCTGTGAAATAAAATTTCACAAATGGACCTAGGTACAATACCATTGTACCTAGGGCCTTTTCCTGAAAGTTAGGTTTCTCTCTGTAATCGATAGAAAACAAACGTATTAATTTAATGAAAAAAATATGAGCTAATACATTGATTTATCATGTAATCATTTAAATTGCAATGTGCCAAATTATTAATGTGAATTAATAATTTAACATGTTTTCATTCAACACTATAATTTAAAAAACTGGTTTCAAAAGTGAGCTGCATACATTGTCGCTCTGAAGCATCAATAGATTGTGGTTTGGGCAATTTGAACACAATATTTCTGTTGCCAATTTCATAAGTTTCTTCCTTATCAAAAAGAAACTTATTTGAATACGTATTATTCTTCAGAAATTTAACACTATAGTGTTCTTCTTTAACATCTATTATTTCTGCCACGTTAGGTTTTGACCATTTTATTCTGTCAGGATTTCGAGGCATCTAAAAAAGTTAGGAATTTATAATTACTCTCATAAAGAGGAAAACTGATAAATTAATATTTAATTGAAATATCGTAAAAGCCTATTTTGGAATTATATTTTTATAAGTATATAAAAAAATATTTTTTTATTAAATGAATTCTTATGTGTGTAAAGGCAAACTAATAACCCTAAATAATAACAATAATGGTAGCTAACATATTATTGATCAATCAAGCATGTTGAAAGTTTCAGAACAAAATATACACTCCTCATTTTAATAACATCCAATAATAAAAAAAAACTTGACTGAACCAAAATGGTTCAGGTTGTGACATCTTCGATGGGAGTGAACCCCCATCTTCCAAGTCACAATAGGTTTTATGGTTTTACCAGCTGGTCAAGGACAAGTGCTTCACCCATCGATTGTCCCTGAATGTTTTACGATCAACCAGCTGTGGAATGACCGGTGCACGTGGCCATGGGGCCATTGTTTATTGTCTGAACTCAGGGAGTGGAGTTTGCAGACGGGTCGGCATAATAGACTTAAGAGTTCGGCGCCCCATTGACAATAGGCGAAGCCTATCTTAAAAATAACCATGTTGTCTTTTCTAGTGTTGTATGAAAGGGAATACTAGAAACAGGTGGCGTGATGGGCCAGTGTGTCCAGCTGTGGACAAGGAACTATGGCGCCTTGGACCAGACAGCTCGGGTGTGTTTTGGCGTGTTATGCGCCAATAGGACGAGGGAGGTCAAGAGAGACTTTGTTGACCTGCGAATAAGAAGGAGCGAGGGGCGTGTTGCGAACACACCCCTGTTGTTTAAAAAGGGTTGTTTTTGAGGACACGAGAAGAAAAAGACCGGAAAAAAACCTGGAGAGAGAGAGTAAGAGAGAAGAGACCCAGAGAGAGAGAGAAAGAGAAAAAGACCGGAGAAAAGAAAAAATCCCCGAGAGAGTGAAAAAGACGATGAACGCTGGTGGCGTTGAGCATGAGTATATGAACTGACCACACCGGCTTGGCATTTAATCTGGATTTATATTACTTCATTTACAAATTGTTAGCAAATAAAGTTTGCTTTTATTTGTATATTAAGCTGTAAAGATTTGTTTATTGATGGATAGCTACTCACGACGTTACAGCTAATATAAATATATGAAATTGGTGGCAGCGGTGTTGATCCGGCATTTAAGTAAACAGATGCCCGAATCCTTTACTTTATTTGAAGAAAAAAAAAGGCCAGCCGTGTGCGATTGTGATGAAGCGAGTTTAATGACCCCTAATTCCTGGATTTCCCAACTGTGAGAAGTGCTGGATGCAAGTGTCTCCCGTTCCTGCTTGTGAAGAGTGCCCGCGAAGTGCCTGCCTTCCGTTTTTTCCCGGAGAAGGATAAGGAAGATGTTTCCAGTGTTTTCACATGCAATGTTAAGGTCAGTCTTTTTCTTTGAGTATCGTATCGGGGCAGCAAAACATTATTTTTAGTTAATGTAAAATTTTGTAAGGAAAATAATACTAGATAAAGTTAAAAGTATAGACTGAGAGACTACAGAAATTATTAAGTTTGTTTGCAGTGTATTGATTTGCTATGTTTGTATGTATGTTTGTTTATTGAGTTAGGTCGTAGCATACAGTAGTATATTTGCTTCGTTAGCACAGTTTTTGCGTAGTGTATTGTCACGTTACTCTGAGTATTTTTATTATTTTGTGAAGTATAATTAAAGTCTAGGTTTAGTGTACGGTTAGTTACGTTTGGTAGTTGTATAAGTTTGTGGAGTACAACTGAGTATAGTGTATAGTGTAGTGTTGATTTATGTTGGATATTTGATTTGTTTTAGAGACCATTGAGATTGGATTTAGTGTTGTATTTATTCAAGCACGATGGCGTTTCTTTTAAAGCAAACAAAAGAGGTATTGTTAGAGGTTGCGATAGATTTGGGAGTCGAAGTCAATAGTACTCTAACCAAATCAGAAATTAAGAATAGAATTTGTCAGAGTGAAGACTATAACGAAGAATCGGTTAAAAGTTTGTTGGAGGGTATCTTGAAGGAAAGGCAAGAGGCTAGGGAATTGAAGGAAAGGCAGGAGCCTAGAGAATATGAGTTGGAGCGGTTAAGATTGTCTAACGCCACTGAGACGGTTAGTGTATCGTCTGCCGATTTAGAAGGGCAAGGGGTAAATAGACGTGTTAATTTAAAAGACTTGGTGCCTAAATTTGATGCAAAAAATGCAGACATTAATTTATTTTTTGAAATATTTGAAAGGCAGGCGATAAAAGAGAAAGTGGCTGAGGATAGATGGGTCTCCCAACATTCCTTTACTTCCCATAGAAATTGCGGAGATAGTAGCGAAAGAACTTTAGAGAAAAGCGACGATTACCCCCACATAAAAAATCTACTCTTGGCCCGGTTCCAACTCACGCCGATAGCCCTTAGAGATAGATTTGAGTCGCATCAACGCAGACCTGGGGCCATGTGGGTGGATTTAGTATTCGAACTAAGGTCCTACCTGGACAACTGGCTAGCGGGGATGAAAGTGGGTGATTTCGCCGCATTAAAAGAGCTACTAGTGACAGAACAAATAAAAAAAAGAGCACCAAGTGAATTAGTAGACCATTTTCTAGATTCGTGGGATGGTTTCAAGGAGGCTAAAAGTTTAGCTGAGAAATTGGACCATTTTGGGGCGATTAGAAGAGTGCATAAAAAAACAGGTCCGACGAATACCTGGGAGCGTAGAACCTTTGATAAACAGCCTCTCGAAAGTAAAAATAAATCTGCGCATTTTAGTGGTAAGGGTAAAAATATCGGGCCCTTGAACAGGGATCCTTGTAAGCATGAGGTAAGCCAGGGGCGTTCTCAAATTAGGAGGGAGTGCCCCAGGGCGGGGGATAATCAATTTGAGAAGATGAAGCCCATAATATGCTACTACTGCAATGAGACAGGGCACATAAAGCCAGTGTGCCCTAGATTAAGGAAAAATAATTTCGAAACGGTAGCTAATTTAACTTTAAATACCGGGAATTACGACCCATTTAAAAAATTCAAAATGAACATGGAAATAAATGGCATTGATCGCGTATGTCTAAGAGATTCGGGGTCATCCATAGACGTCTGTTCGCGGAGCTGGATTAATGAAGATGACCTCCTAGGTGAATACGTTTGGTTGAAAAGCCCGTTAGATGAGATTTGCCACTGTTTGCCTCTGGCTAAAATTAAAATCAAAACGAAGAAAGGAGAGTTTTATACCAAGGCTGCAATAAAACAGGATAGTAGTGACAATGATCTATATTTATTGGGAAACCGAACAGCTGAACTGCTGGAGTCAGACGAACAGGGGTGCACTTGGTTAACGCAGTGGTGACTAGAAGTAAACAAAAAAGATTTTCCCTCGAGAAAGAAAAAGAGGCGAACGAAGCGGAGTTTGAACTTACGGATTTCCCCCGTCCGAGGGAGGGGAAGACGATAGCTTTATCATTCCCGCTTTTGAAGGAGAAGGGGGAAAGAGTTTGGCGAAAGTCAATGGTGTTGAATTTAAAGAGGAACAAAGAAAATGCCCCGATCTAAAACCATTATGGGATAAGGCCCAAACAGGAATAGACAAAGAATTTAGGGTCATCAGGGGAAATTAGTTAGAGTCGCGAAAACTAAGCGAGGGGGAGGAGGTCAGACAGCTATGCGTACCCATAAAGTTTAGACTCGACATTAAGAAACTTAGCCATGACGAAATAGGGGGCATCTGGGGGTGACGAAAACCAAAGATAGAATTCTAAGGCATTTTTTGGCCGAACGTGTACAGAGACGTGGAGGAGTTCGTCAAAACTTGCGATTCGTGTCAACGAGTAGGGAAACCGAGAGATAAGGCGAAAGCACCCCTGAAATTAGGGCCGATTATTTCGGAGGTATTCTCTAAAATCAATATAGATGCTGTGGGACCTCTCCCTGTCTCAACAAAGCAAAACAGATATCTGATTACGTCAATTTGTGTAGCCTCTAAGTACCCGGAAGCTATACCGGTGGAGAGTATTACTTCCCCGAACGTAATAGACGCCCTCTTGAGTATCTTTTCTAGGATAGGATTCCCACGCGAAATACAATCCGACCTGGGGACTTCTTTCACTAGTGAATTTTGACCACCACCTTTTTCAATAAGTTCGGCATCAAAGTGACGAGGTCATCAGTCAGCCACCCCCAAAGCAATGCAGTGGAGCGAGTGCATAGAACCATCAAGCGCGTAATTAAGGCTTTGTGCGTGGAATCGGGAGAAGATTGGGAGGGGGTTCTTCCTTTGGCATTATTCTCTCTCAGAACGGTTGCGCACGAGAGTACAGGTTTCAGTCCCACCGAGTTGGTCATGGGAAAGAATTTGAGAACACCCTAAACGTTAGTTTACGAGGAATGGATGGAGGAGGGAAACACGAGTCAATCGGTAGTGGAATATATATTGCAGTTAAATAATAGACTCAAACGTTACCAAGATATTGCGATCACTAGGATGAAAGAATGCCAACTTAAAAGGAAAACGTGGTACGATCGCGATGTCGTGGAACGGAAATTTGTGGAAGGGAATCTGGTAATGGTGTTAGTTACCTCTAAACAAAATAAACTTGAGGTAAATTGGATAGGGCCGGGAAAGGTACTTAGTAGAATTTCGGATACAAATTATGTGATAGATCTACCAGGAAGAAGGGACCGTAGTACTATCTATCATGTAAACTTACTAAAAGCGTATCATCGGAGACCCGAGCTGGTAAGCCTGGTTGTAGAAGAGGTCTCGGATGACATAGAGGGAGATGCGGAAATTCCTTATCCAGATAAACAATGCACGAAGTTTGACTATCACGAAATATTGAGGGAAAGTCAACTGCAACTTAAACTATCCTCCTCTCAGATCGACGAATTAAAACAAGTCATTACTAAAAATAAGGACGTGTTTTCCCCAGACCCTGGGACGACTCACTTGATGCGAATGGGTATTGAACTGATCTCGGACAAGCCCATTAAAACAAAACCTTATTGGATGTCTCCGAGACAAATTAACATATTGCGAGAAGAAATTAAACGTTTGTTGGAACTGGGTGTAATAGAGATAGGACAGTCCGATTACACTTCGCCCCTTATTTTAGTAGAAAGCCCAAATAAAGACCCTCGTCCATGTGTTGATTATCGTCGATTGAACGAGATAACTCGAGCTGAATTTTTCCCTTTGCCAAATATGGAAGAGATAGTAGAAAAAGTGAGTGCGGCTCCCTATGTAACGGTGATGGATTTGTCGAAAGTTTACTTTCAGATTCCGCTCACGCCGAGAGCTCAGAGATACGCAGCTTTCGTTACTCCATTTGGCACCTATATTCCCAAGAAAATGATGTTCGGGTTAGTATGTGCGCCCTATTATTTTTGCAAATTGATAGCCCAAGTTTTAGAGGGGTTGGAGCAGTTTGCATTGCCGTACATAGACGATATAGCCATTTTTTCCCAAGGGTGGAAAGATCACGTAAAGCATATCGACATAGTTTTAGGAAGATTGAGAAAGGCGGGGTTAAAAATGAAACCCTCTAAATGTAAGTTTGCTCAAGAGGAAGTCTTATTTCTAGGGCATCGAATTGGTTCAGGGAGTAGGTCTCGAGTGATTTGAAGATAAAAGCTATAGCAGATTTCCGCGGCCCACCACTAAAACACACGTACGATCCTTTCTCGGTCTAGTGGGGTACTACTCTCTTTATATCCCAAATTACAGCACAATAGCTTCACCCTTGACCGACGCACTGAAAGGGAAAATTAAGAAAGAGAAGATCACTTGGGATGAGAAATGTGGGAAAGCGTTCGAGGAGCTAAAAGCCAAGCTCGTCACCCAACCCATATTGTTTGCCCCAGATTTTGCCACGGATTTCATCCTGCAAACGGACGCGAGTGAGGTGGGTGCTGGGGTTGTTTTATCAAAGAATAGAAGGGGAAGAACACCCCATCGTTTTCCTAAGCAAAAAATTTTCTAAGGCGGAGCGAAACTACAGCACGGTGGAAAGGGAATTAGCTGCGATAATTTTTGGTCTAAAGCGATTAAAGCATTATTTAGACGGGCAAAAATTTATTATAGAAACTGACCACAACCCCTTAAGGTACCTAAACAAGATGGGGAGTACTAATCCTAGGTTACAAAGATGGGCGTTGAGTTTACAGCCGTTTAATTTTGAAATCAAACACAAACCTGGGAGGCTCCATGGAAACGCGGACGGCCTAAGTAGATTGGTATAAGTAGTTTGTAGATTTTTCTATTAAGTATTATGTATATTTAAATTACTGTTTTTATTTATATGTGTGTATGTGTATCTGTGTACATTGTGGAAGAAAACAGATGTTAGTGAAAATCTCTGATGTCTCTTAGTCAACCGTAGGCCAACAGATGTTTACTTCTGTAGTCAGGCGCGATTAAGTGTAGATGGTTATTAAGAGATTGGCATTTGACGCCTTTTGTTTAAAATTATAATTTAAAGGTGAAATGTAACTTGGAGAAAAAGAATCCCAGATTCGGATTTTAAGATCTAATTGTGTGAAGTGTACATTTTTTTGGAAATTTGATTCATGTATTATGTTATTTTTGATTGTTCTTAATACCGGGATTGCTGCCCTGATCAATCTCATTGATGGGACGATTTTTATGTGTGTGAATTCTAAGAACTGAATCAACTAGGACCAGAGCAGTCCCGTGAAATGGACTTTTTTAGGGAGGAGTTGTGACATCTTCGATGGGAGTGAACCCCCATCTTCCAAGTCACAATAGGTTTTATGGTTTTACCAGCTGGTCAAGGACAAGTGCTTCACCCATCGATTGTCCCTGAATGTTTTACGATCAACCAGCTGTGGAATGACCGGTGCACGTGGCCATGGGGCCATTGTTTATTGTCTGAACTCAGGGAGTGGAGTTTGCAGACGGGTCGGCATAATAGACTTAAGAGTTCGGCGCCCCATTGACAATAGGCGAAGCCTATCTTAAAAATAACCATGTTGTCTTTTTCTAGTGTTGTATGAAAGGGAATACTAGAAACAGGTGGCGTGATGGGCCAGTGTGTCCAGCTGTGGACAAGGAACTATGGCGCCTTGGACCAGACAGCTCGGGTGTGTTTTGGCGTGTTATGCGCCAATAGGACGAGGGAGGTCAAGAGAGACTTTGTTGACCTGCGAATAAGAAGGAGCGAGGGGCGTGTTGCGAACACACCCCTGTTGTTTAAAAAGGGTTGTTTTTGAGGACACGAGAAGAAAAAGACCGGAAAAAACCTGGAGAGAGAGAGTAAGAGAGAAGAGACCCAGAGAGAGAGAGAAAGAGAAAAAGACCGGAGAAAAGAAAAAATCCCCGAGAGAGAGTGAAAAAGACGATGAACGCTGGTGGCGTTGAGCATGAGTATATGAACTGACCACACCGGCTTGGCATTTAATCTGGATTTATATTACTTCATTTACAAATTGTTAGCAAATAAAGTTTGCTTTTATTTGTATATTAAGCTGTAAAGATTTGTTTATTGATGGATAGCTACTCACGACGTTACAAAGTAATTAAGACCATTTTCCTTCTTTTATTATGAAAACTTTTTCAATAAAATAATAATATAAAGAATATTAGTTGCAATTATACCTAGGGCCATGTGGACCTAGGTACAAGGCAACTATGTGTCCCCATGTACAAGACAAGGTAATTTTATGAAAAATGTCTTCTGCAGAAAAACCCACATGGAGAGAGGATTTATTTAAAATCTTATTTAGTACTTAATGTTACAAACAAAATTATGAATAAGAGAAAGAATTCAAAGAAAATTTTTTGACTTATTTTGTACAAAAATAAAAAGAGATGAGATGCAAAACTTTACTTCAGACGATGTAAAAATGTTTTTCATTTGTAACTAACCACAACCTTCTTTCGCAAAATTTCAAAATGAATCCTAAAGTAGGAATTGGTGTTACCACTCACCCAACTGAGTAATAAAACTTAGAACTAAAACTTATTCGAATAAATGGGGATTTTTTTATGTTATCTACTCGTGTACAACATGCCTGCATATAGGAGTTTTTGTACCAAAGCTATATTAATTTTTGGTGCTTACATATTATCGCAATCATATTGGCGAGATTATATGAAATGAAGCCATGGTTGTGTCAATTTAGTGTGTACAACACGTGGAAAATCAAGGTTGCCGACTGGGCGAATTATTTTGAACATTGGCACTATTGCGATAATATGTAGGTACCTAAATTTTCTCTACCTTCCTTTAGGACCAGTTGATTTTCCCTGTTAAGCCTAACTTCATTTCAAAATTCTTGCTGTAATAAAACACACCAAAAAAAATTTATAGTTTATAATCATTCCATAAGTTCCAAATCCAAATCACACCAGTATGATAACGGGACTCCGAAATGGGAAAACAATCTCACATATGATACCATGTTCCCTGAAGTGATTACATATACAGTGGACCACAAAAGTGTTCGTACACTTACAATTTCCTATAAAATTTAATGTTTTCGACTAATAAAATTTAATATATTGGAATTGCAACTTTTTATATCTGTAACTTGTTCTTAAAGAAATGACATTGTCAATTTTTTAAAAATAGAGAGAGAGAGTATAACTATTTTTTAAAAAATTAATAATCAAAAAACTACTAAAATATTACGCCACAAAAGTCTTCGTACACTTTACAAAAATCTCAACATAGCTTTAAATATTGTATTTCTTTCTTATTTTAGTACTTAGTAAGATATCTTTTAGTGTCCACAATAACTTTTAAACGTCTTGATAGATTTAATCAGTTTTTTGTAATTTCTGCATCGATTTTCGACCATTCTTCTACGATTATTGTTATTACTTTACATTATGTGTTTATATGTCATGTTTTCTTTTTTTAAATCAAAATCTCACCAATTATGTTCTACTGGACTAAATAAAGTGATTGAGGAGACGTTTTCATAATTTGGGGACAGTTATAGAGACACCAGAGGCGTACATTGAGAACAGTGCGCTTGGCGTCATTATACTGTTAAAAAAAAGTCGTCTCCTATATCCAAATTTTGGGCGGATAATTTAAAATTTCTCTTTAAAATTATTTAAACAGAACTCATGATTCACAATACCGTAAAAATTACCAAATAACCCAAATCTGAGGCCAATTTACATCCCCACGCAAGAACACTTCCACCTCCATAGTTCCAACTAGATTCTTGGGATTAAGTTTCAGAAAATACAAAATTGACAGCAAATTGATTGGGATGACAGAAAATTAAACATTTTTGTTTCCGATGGGCATATTATAGCTTGTAAATGAGGAGTTTAATCCCATGAATTTATGTGGAACATGAACTCCTCCACCGGAAGTATTCTTGCGTGGAGGTGTAAGCCGGCCTCAGAATTAAGTATTATTTGATGGTATTCTAAATCATGAGTTCTATTTAAATATTTTAGAGAGAAATTTTTAATTATCCACCCAAAATTTGGATACATGAGACGACTTTTTTTCAACAGGATAATGACATCATGCGCACTGCTCTCAATGTACGCCGCTGAGGTCCCTATAACTGTCCCCGAATTCTGAAACATTGCCTCAATCACTTTATTTAGCCCAGTAGAACATATTTGGTGAGGTTTTGTTTTTTTAAAAAAAGAAAACATGATATATAAACACATAATGTGAAGTAAAAACAATAATCGTAGAAGAATGGTCGAAAATCGATGCAGAAATTACAAAAAACTGATTAAATCTATACCATGACGTTTAAAAGTTCTTGTGGACAATAAAAGATATCCTACTAAGAACTAGAATAAGAAAGAAATACAATATTTAAAGCTATGTTGAGATTTTTGTTAAGTATACGAAGACTTTTGTAGCATAATTTTTTAGTAGCTTCTTGGTTATTAATTTTTAAAAAAAATAGTTATACTATTTTTAAAAAACGGATTATGTCATTTCGTTAAGAACAAGTTGCAGATATCATAAAAAAATTACAATTCCAATACATTAATTTTTATTAGTCAAAAACATTAAATTTTATAGGAAATTGCAAGTGTACGAACACTTTTGTTGTCCACTGTATGTAATCATGGTTCTGAATGAATTAATAAATAAAAGCGTAAAATATGTTTAAGCGGATTAAATAGCAAGAATCTGAAAAATATCTCATTCATTTTCATCCAAATAAACAAAACTATGGCTACATTAAAGGTGTATTATAAACCTGAAGATCAATATGTTGTGAATTAAAACTTATTGACTGGGCTTGTGTCTTTATTATAAAATATATCAATTTAATAAGATTTTTTAGAAATATCAAAATTGTTTTCTAACAAAGTAAAGCATTATGGTTATGAAAGTATAGCCTTTCTGCTCTGTGTTAAAAGATTAATCAGTACTTACATGTTATGGCAACGTCTACGTTCAGGTAACTCGCCCAGTCGGGCAACACCAATTTCGCATGTGTCATGTGTGCTGAATTGGAAATCATGTGCTTTGTTTCATATAATGTCACCAAAAGGTTGTGATAATGTGTAAGTACTGATAAATCTAATTTAAACAATGTAGATCAATTACTAATAAGACAAAATATCCATTAAATATTAGTAGATTTAGTAATTTAAGTAGATTCCCAAAACTGAAAATTAAAAAGCATTCTTGAAATAGATTACATTCAATTTCACTAATTTGGCTCATTCTGTTCAGTAAATTTTGATTATTTCAATATTCGAAAATGAGAGTGAAAGGAATCATAAAATAAGTGTATTTAAATTGCTGAAGCTCCTTTAAATAAATTCTTTTTGAAAACTTTTCCATAAATTTACTAAGGTAAAAAGGTTCCTTAAAATTTACAAGAAATTAGTCTCCTAAAAATTATAGTTTAAAAAAACTAAAACATGCTTTTATAATTTTTTTAATCGAACTAAAAAGTAAAAAATAATTCTTAATATAAGAATAAAATGATTTATGAGAAAATTAATGCCATTGTGTAATAAAACGTGGGGTGCTCGATATCTAATGTTATAATTTCTTGCTAGTTCTATTCCGAATGAGTGAATATTAATGTTGCACTGTGTTTAGTTACACGAGGGCTTTTGGCGAGGGACCACTTAATTTTGAATCATAGTCAAGTGACGTGGACGACACCTGAGCTGGCACCCCCTCTCCTAACTACCACACCACACCAACGGGAAGACGTTCCAGCTCTCGACAGATTTAACGTGCATCGCTGCCCTACATGGCAGGTCTTTAGGGGTACTGGGCTCGAACTCGTGACAAGGCCAGCCATGATCCGATTCCTTGATCCCACTCGGCTACCGCGACCACATTCTGTAGCCGGTTGTGTAACTTTCTTCATTTAGCACAAACCGTTGATAGCAATGAAAGCTATTTCTCCACACAAGGATCTCGAACTCGTGACAAGGCAAGTCATGAATAACTCTTTGATGGTGATATTGCAGTGATGATCAATTTTGAGATAAAACTTCAGATGATTTCGAGGATGAGTATATCTGCTGCAGCTTAACAAGTTATGGTCGAAGTCATTTAAACAATTACAAGAGCTGCAATTTGCATTGCTTGATAAATTGAATTTTTGTAGAAGTCTTCGAGTAATGATCATTTTGCAAGAGATTCTAGTATAAAGAATTTCTTCTCTATTGTTTGTTCATTTAGAGATGGTGCCGATGTTTGGAATATTGCCCAAATTTTCAAAGCATTTGCTTGAATAGAAATTAGCATTTGCTTTTTTTAAAAATATCATCAACTTTAATTTTTTCATAAATTTTTTTACTAATGTCTTCTGAGGGAATCCAGTCGATGTAAATGTTAGACTCTGTGACACATCTTGCTAAGTCATAACATAAAATCAAAACAATCTAGTTCTCATGTGTTCTTCCGAGGGTAACGTGGTAGATACGAAAAATAGTTCGAAAGATTTGTGGGAACTAAATTTATTGTTGGACCCCAATTTTAAAAATATTCAGCCGGTATATTAAAAGAACATCTGTAAACTGAATATCTTTTTTAATTTGTTTCAAAGTGTTAATGAACCATTTTTTCAGGTTTTGAGTACATGCAAGGTTTCATATTCGATATAAACATGTGATTAAACCTGATACAAACATACTCATTTCAAAATGAGTATATCTATGTGCTCATTTTTGAGTAAGTCTTTTTCCCCGCGTATAGACTAATATTATTAAAATTATTTTCAGAAAAACAGAATGTTTGATTTTTTTTTAATTACATTTCAATGAACTTTTGAAACAATTCCTCATTACCTGTGTTACACACTCTTTTTGAGTAATAACTCAATTAAGTACTTGCATATTAACTTGTTGACCAATTTTGCCAAACCTTCGCTAAATGACATGATATACAGCCAATAAAAAAAAGCGTTTCCACACTTGCATATTCGAATACAATTAAGTAACTTAAATTTGATAATTTATGCTAATATACTTTGGCTCAAATTCTTCATAACTTTGAACGTACAGAGGGAATCAATGCATGTTAAATTTGTCAAGGCTCAAGAGTCTTCCCATTGGTGTGGTGTGGTAGTTAGGAGAGGGGACCACCAGCTTAAGCGTCGTGGTCAGATGACCACGGTTAAAAATGACTAGGTCCGTCGCCCAAAGTCCTCGTGTAACCGAATAGTGTGACGCCCATAATCACTCACTATGGCGTCTGTGGACGCCGTGTGACCAACATAGAATCCCTGTAAGATATGCAAGTAAAACTTGAATTATTTCTCTATTCTTTCGAATGTTTTTTTTTATTTACTGTATTAGTCTTATTTTTATTTTTTACTATAGCACTTCAACCCTGGAGAGAATTATGAATAACCCCATATTTCTGAAGAAAAACTGTGGTGTGGTGAGAAAAATTTAGACCGTAGAATGGTACCCATTCGTCTAGTACAGGGGTGTCCAACACGCGGCCCGCCAGTACCTAAGTTGCGGCCCGCCGACTCTTTTTAAAAACTTTTTAAATATCAGACTCTTAAATATATATATATATATATATATATATATATATATATATGTGTGTGTGTGTGTGTGTGTGTATGTGTGTGTGTGTGTGTGTGTAAGGATAATTAAATTAGATTAAAAATTAAATTCCCTATCTAGCACTTAACTCATATTTTTCATTTCATATTCAAGTATCAAACTAATCACCCATTTATTTCTTCCGAACATATGGCCCAGCCAATAAACATGTCTAATTCGTTCGTTATATTTGAAAGCCCTTTATGTCAGCATTTACTTTCAAGTTCACTCATAAAATCCGCGATACTTATCACATTTGTGTTTTAAGTGTTAACCCACTTAGTTTTCACGTGGCGTTCTTTTTTCTCTCTCCTCTCAACGTTAGAGCTTGTATAGATTTCCTCAAATAAAGATCCTTTTTAAAATTAAGTCTAATTCTGGCTCAAAACATATATTCTATATATATCAAAACATGTCATATATATATATATATATTAACGATGTATTTGCCTGTTACCCATTCTTGTTCTAAAATAAATCCTTTTGATAACAGAAATGTCCTTGAGATTAAAATAGATTTATATTTTATCAAACAGTTACATTTGATTTTACTATAATAAATTACTCTTTTAACAAATTTCGAATTGCACTATGCATATCCCTTACTATTGATGATACATGATTCTCTGTGTGAGCGACTTTCGTTTCTTCTCCTTTTCTGTTTGGAGTGCCCAAAAAGCAAAAGGCAGTCAGAGAGGTTTTTTAAAGTTTAAAAAAAATATTCAGGAGGGTTAAGATAACGGACAATGTATGCTTAATCGTTTCGGAATGACAGCACTATCAAATTTTAACAATGAGTAACGAAAGATCAATTCAGTAGGAACACCGTAATTTTGAAGAAATGGCACACACTGTAATATTTTAAACATTATTTGATCATTGCATTATTATATTATATAAACATTATTATATTATCTATGCCTGTATACATGAAAAATAATTTAAAAAATAATAATTCATTCTGTTTTAAATTTTCACTCCAATAAATGTTCTTTTTTAAAAAAATTTGAAAGGTACATATTTTTACGTGCGGATCACGAGATTATAATGTTTTTCCGAAGTGGCCCGCAAGGTCATTTAGGTTGATCACCCCTGGTCTAGTAGACTACGGCTATAACAAATAACCTTGTACCCTCCCCCCAAAAAATACGAGAAATGTAACGTGTAACTCAGTACCTTCATATGACTGTAGATACTACAGATAATGATATTTCTTTTTCTCAAAATATTTTCACCTATAGTATTTTTAAACAATATTAGTCTGAGAGACGAATGATGCCAAAACGTTTTCCTGAAGAAAACTCTTTGGGTAAATATGAGGCTATCTGAGAATTTTTAAGAGTTAATTGAGGAGGATAATTTTATTTTTGAGGATGAACCAGAAAATGAAAATTTTATTGAAGTTCAAAATCCTGAATTTACAGGTAGCATAATAAATATCAGTTTAATGAATGCATATGTTATACATGTGTAGATAATATGGCTCTCAAATCTGAAAAAGCATTATTTGGAAGAAAGTTTGCGATAAAGCTAAGGGAAGATCTCCTTGCGCCACGGTTGAAGAAATGTATAAATGTATCAACTTTGCCCGGATCAACAAGAACAATTATCTGTGAACTTTTGACATTGGGGCAGAACATTGAACCACCTGAACAATTGAAAACTAAAAACAGGGAAAATTGTGCCTTTGGCTCTTGTAAGTTGCGTAGAAGTACACGAAAATTTTATTTATCATGTTCTAGAGTAATGTGCGGAGAGTATCACGCTAAAATGCGTAAAGATTGCTTCGAAAATAAATAGATTTTACTTTCTTGCTTATGTGAAGATTGGATGTCATGAAATCATCTACATGTAGTATAATTTTTTTGTTATTAACTTTTAAAATGAGTTTTAAGCTTGCTAAAACTCATGTCGTTTGGAAGACGAATGGTTACCATTCCCGTAAGTTTTTCGAAGGGTAGCATTCTAGGGTTAAAATGAAGGTTCGTTCCCCCCCCCTTTTAGCACGCTCTCTTAAGCATTGGTCCTCACTCTTCGACAACACTACTTAATTCCCATCCCGCACTTTTTTCCCCAGTCTTTTTTAATTACCTCAAAATGTAAACCTTCAAGCTGTCACGAAATCCAACGGCCTGGTCTTCGTTTACCAGCAGCTGAGTAAATGAGTAAATATTAACGTCGCAGTATTCAGCTACTTGCGGGCTTTGGGGGAAGGACTTCGTTATTTTGAACCATGAGGCTTCAAGTGAAGAGGACGACACCTGGGTTGCCCCCCTCTCCTAAAATCCATACCACACCAACGGGAGGACGTTTGTGCTTTGACATATTTAACCAATAGCTGAGAAATAAGAGTAGTCCTCCATTATTTAGGAAAGAAAAAAAAGACTAGATAAAAACTGCATAAACTGTTTGCCAAAACTCCAATGATAATATGAATTGTTGTCAAAAGATGAAACTATTTATCACTATTGTGCCCAAACCCGGATTATGAGTCAAAATCGGATAATTGATTCTTTCCAGTCGGTGAAACACGGCCAATTCCTGCAGCTCTGCAAACATTCCGGACAATTATCGCCACTTGGCGCTGCACCGGCGTCACTAATAGCGGCAGCAGCAACAAAGGCAGAGCGGCAAAACATTTCACAGATTGTGTCGGTACCGTCATTGGGCGTATTAAGTGACTCTGCGGGGTGCCACCAGCGCTCTAAGTGACCTTTAAGTGACTCGCGCTGTGGCACAAAAAAGCCTCGTCTTGTCTCTTTGGGAAAAGAACCGCCAAAGGGAAAGAACGCGGATCTGAGCGAGCAAAGGATTGAAAAAAACGTTCTTTTTTTGTTCCGAGGGTCAATCTTCCGTGACGGGGAAGGCCTCTTCCTTTTCTTGTTTTCGCTGTTAGGTTCCTGAAAGGTCGGTGATGTCCTTATCTCGATCTTTGTTTTCGTGGTGATCGGTGGTTGTTGCAAGACAACGTCGAAAGCTTGTCATTCCTCACTCGCTGGAGAATGGCCCGGATCAATCCTGTAGTGATCTAGAAATGGCTCACCACCCTCCCCCTTTTTTTTCTTCTTTTTCATAGCGAGGAGGTCTTTAGATTGAGGTTAACCATTCTCTAGCGAAATAGAATTTTTCCTATTAATTGGGAGACTGAGTGAATTAATTAAGCACTAAACCTCTCTACCGACATTTCATATATAGTACCTATTTCCACCGACGGTGGTCAACTGACGTTATATTCTTTTCTTTCGGTGATTAGAAATATTTCAGAATTTATGGGCAAAAAAAAAGAACACAAAATAATTGTCAAATAATAATTAGACAACTTTTATTATTATTTGAATTTTAGACACATATAATTTTTGAAAGAATACAAATGTTCAACAACTATATTTTACTTCAGTAATTCACATATATAATGTGGGCCGTGGGTAGCCTAGTAGTTAGAGCATCGGACTCCAGACCGGAAGGCTTGGGTTCGATGCCCGATGCCACCAAATACCTTCCGAGTACGCAGGGAGTACGTGCTCGTTAAATAAGTGGGTCCGAAAGTCTTGTGGGCTGAATCACGAGTGCAGGACACTGGTGAATATTTCCTTTCCCTTCAGTTCCATGCCTAAATTGTGGAGGTGGAGATAGGTGGTGTCGCCATCTATCGTCCCTTCGGAGAATTTCGCCGAGCTAATTCGTACTGTCACCTGTGTGGTGGCCAAAGCCAACGACAGGCGTACTTCTAGCCCCTCGCCACGATGAATTTCGAGGGCCTCGATCTGACTACGTCAGACAGATGCAAGCAGCATATATAATGTTACTCAAGTTAAAATAAAATGTATTCGTCATTACAGTTTTTTTTTTCATTTTATAGAAATTGTACTCCCTCTTTTGCTCTTTATAATATTGAGTTTCACATATCCGTCGGCCCTGTTATTTCTCTGAAAAAAATACTATAAAGTGAGGATATGTCAGGTTCACAAAACCTTCTTAAATGGGTTGTCAAACAGTTCAATCAATTGAAATTTCAATATTCTAATCGATCCCCGCCCCTCATTTCCCCTTTCTTCGTATCATGGCCGCAGTAGCCTAGTGGTCAACGGACTCGAGACCAGCGTGTCATGAGTTCGAGCCTAGTACCGCAGAAGACCCGCCGTGCAGAGGAGGCTGATGCACATTACATCTGCCGAAGCTGAAATGCCCTCTCGCTGGTGTGGTGTGAAGGGAGTGAGTGAGTGAATATTAACGTCGCACTCTTCAGCTACACGATGGCATTCGGCGACGGACCACGTAATTTGGAACCATGCCCAAGTGACGTGGATGACACCTGAGCTGGCACCCCTTCTCCTAACAACCACACCACACCAATGGGAGGGCTTTCGACAGATTTAACATGCATCATTCCTTACTCGGCGGGTCTTTAGTGGTACTGGGCTCAAACTCGGGACAAAGCCAGCCACGCTCCGATACCTTGACCACTCGGCTACCGCGGCCACGGTGTGGTGTGGAATTAGGAGAGAGGGGTGTCAGCTCAGGTTTTGTCACTTGGCCATGGTTGAAAATGATGAGGCCCGCCGTCAGTAGCCCTGGTGCAGCTTCATAATGAGAAATTAATGCCATTCGCCTCAAATTTGCATCGTAGTAATAACAGATATATTTTTCGTACATTATTCTATAATACAAGCTTAGATTTAAAAATTATAAAAGCAAACGAAAAATCCTGTTATTTATGTTTTAAATTATAAACTGACTTTTAGTTCCTCCTGTGAATAAATTGCTACGATCTTTCTCTCTGCATCATAACTTTTCATCTTCAAACGGTTCTCGAACACTTCATTAAAGGAACAAATCTCACAGTCACTCCCCCCTCCTCCAAAGAGGGTAGTACATTCGTTGGTTTTCCAAACCGTCCCCTGTTTTCACCCTCCACTCCATGTTGAAGAAAATATTATTTTCGTGTCTCCTGAACAGAAGAAGATTCTCTTTTGGCCCCGGGCAATTCAATTTAGAAAGGGTGTATGAAATCCATTTTTTCCCATCTCTGCGAACGAAAACCGAATTACGGAAGGAGAGAGAGACCTCCCCACCTTCACAGACCCCCCAGAGTGAGTGTGTTGCCAACGTTTGTCGTGCGTTTATTCAAATAAAAAACGCCTGGAGATTGCGACCTCTTAAGGAAGCTTTCTATATGTTAATGGAGGGGGGTAGGGAGAGGAAAGTGTTGCTTAGAAAGCACTCGACTAAATTGTTGCGATTAGGGGGAGGGGGCGTGTGAATTAGTGCTCTATTTTTCGCGCGCGCGTGTTGTGTGTAAAGAAAAGTTATTAGGTGATTGGATGAAGAATGGATTTACACAGTGTCGCGTTTTTTTAATTGGACTGAGTGAGGGAAAGTTGTATATAAACGTCACACTGTAGGGCAACATGAAGGTTATTCGCGACATACCTCGTCATTTTGAACCATGGCTGAGTGATGAGGACGACACCTGAGCTGTCACACCCCTCTAGGAGCCTCCACATCCCACCAACGGGAGCACTTTAAGTCTCAAAAGATTTAACGTGCACCAGCCCCTCTACACGCTGGGTCTTCATTGGCACCAATACTCTACACGCCGGCCATGGGTCCACGACCTTGACCACTAGGCTACCGTGGCCTTTAAATTGATCAATTGTATAAATAATAACATTTGTTTTTAATAAAGAGCAATGTTTATATTTTTTGGGGGGAGGGGAGATCTTTTGCTAATCATAACTACAACGAATAAGTGTGTCTCTCGGCTTCGTTATCCGAGGGGGGATGACATGGAACTCGAGATAGATATTGTTTCGGTCGGGCCACGGATTCGATTCCCGATTCCATTATGTAGAAGGGCTGATAATGCATCTTCAGTCTAACGGGGCTCTGAGAGCGAGAGTATGAACGTCTCATTCTAAAATTAGGAGTATACGCGACGGACTTCATAATTTTGAGGAGGATGACCTGAGATGACCACTCTCGAAATTATCACACCACGCGAACAGGAAGACTTTCAGCCTGGACGGAAGCACCGTACATCGAGCCTCTTTACATGGTGGGTTTTCAGTGGCTCCAAGATACGAACTCGCAACACCCCTGGCTACGAATTCATGACTGTGAGTGAATTCATGACGCAACCGTGGTATTCCAATAAAGTTGTACGTCTTTCACAATTGTTCAGAGCACACCATTTTGTTTTTAAACACACTGCTCTAAAAGGAACTAGAACTAAATGCAAATGTTTTCACTACCTCAAGCATAAAACTCAAAATTCCTATTTTTATTTTTAAAAAAACGGTGTTTAAGTACTACACCGTACACCTATTTTGCCAAATAAGGAGACATCACCTAATATCGTTCTCGTTACTATTGTTTGGGAACACGCACCAGAGCTGTTTTTCTCTAATGGTTGCGTATCTTGATATTTGGGGATGTGTTTTGATTAGGGTTTCTGATTTTCCGGATTTTTCCGGGAAATCTCGAGAATATAATTATGTAAAACAAGGATACATATAAATTCCAAAATTAATACTCATTTATATTGTGAGCAAAAAAATACAAAAAATATATAATATTCATTTTTAAAATAAAATTTCAGAAAACATAAGCAATTTATATATATATATATATATATATATATATATATATATATATATATATATATATATATATATATATATATATATATATATATATATATATATATATATACTAGAGGACCCGGCAGACGTTGTCCTGTACACAAATCTTAAATTCAAAGTAAAAGGTTTTTGAATATTCTATACTGCGATCGTAGCGCAGTCTGCCGGATCCTATGTAAAACATTCCAAGATCAACAATTTATAAATAAAAAATCAATTAAATAAACATTTCTAAACCGAATTATAAATCTAAACCAATCTCGAGTCCACTCGAATAGACAAAAACTTTCATCAAAATCGGTCCAGCCGTTTAGGAGGAGTTCAGTTCGCACAGAAGAATTACATATATAAAGATTATTTAAAAAGATCTTAATTAAAAACGCTAAAAAGCGTGAATCGTCTGCATTTTCGTAACAATAAAGACCGGGTTTGGCTGAAAATCAATTTTCGATGCCAACTTACGCCTTTTTCAATTCCTACTATTAGCGCACGATTTTTATACATATTTTATTTGTTTTTTTATTTATTTATCTTGGTGGAATTTTCAATCGTTAATAAAATACATTTGAAAGCGCTCAATTGAGCTGAAATGTAATGTACATGATTATTTTGGATGACAATACTATAATTTAATTATAATCAATAAAAATTAATTGATTAAAACTAATTATTTAAAAAATTACAAATACAGCCACGTTGGCGACTTATGTCGAAATTTGAAAAGGTTTTTTTCTCACGTGTAAAGCATTCAGTTGAAAGGAAATTTTATTTTATAACAATAGCGTTGTTACAACAATGCAGGTGAATGTTGAGTTGTATTTTTTGAAAGTTTTTAATTAATATCTTTTTAACAAATTGCGATGTTGGACCGAATTGCGAATCTAAACCATTCTCGAATTTACTTGAACCTACGCAAAAAATTTCATCGAAATCGGTCCAGCCGTTTAGGAGGAGTTTAGTGACAAACACACGCACAGAAGATTTTTATATATAAAGATATATCTTTATATATAAAAATCTTTATATCTTTATATATAAAAATCTTTATATCTTTATATATAAAAATCTTTATATCTTTATATATAAAAATCTTTATATATAAAAATCTTTATATCTTTATATATAAAAATCTTTAAATCTTTATACATAAAAATCTTTATATCTTTATATATAAAAATCTTTATATCTTTATATATAAAAATCTTCTGTGCGTGTGTTTGTCACTAAACTCCTCCTAAACGGCTGGACCGATTTCGATGAAATTTTTTGTGTGGGTTCAAGTAAATTCGAGGATGGTTCATTCACAATTCGGTCCGATATCGCACAATTAGCTAAAAAGATATTAATTAAAAACATTCAAAAAATACAACTCAACATTCACCTGCATTGTTGTAACAACGCTATTGTTATAAAAAAGTAATATAAAAAATTTTTTTAATCAATTCATACTTAGATCAACCAAGAAAAAATTTATTTTAGCTACTTTTTATTAAATAGTTGCAATTAATATAAATATGTATATACATATGACAGAATCACAAGTAATTAATTTTTATTAATTATCATTAAAGTATCGTTTTGTCATCCAAAACAATCGTGTATATAAAATTTCCTTTCAACTGAATGCTTTAACACGTGAGAAAAAAAACCTTTTCAAATTTTGACATAAGTCGCCAAAAGGGTCGCCAAAGTGGCTGTATTTGTATTTTTTTTAAATAATTAGTTTTAATCAATTAATTTTTATTAATTATAATTAAATTATTGTATTGTTATTTAAAATAATCATGTACATTACATTTCATAAAATGTATTTTATTTACGATTGAAAATTCCACCAAGATAAATAAATAAATAAACAAACAAACAAATAAAATATGTATGTATAGAGATCGTGAGCTAATAGTAGGAATTGAAAAATGCGTAAGTTGACGTCGAAAATTGATTTTCAGCTAAACTGGCTAAACCCGTTCTTTATTATTATGAAAATGCAGACGCGCGCGCGATTCACGCTTTTTAGCATTTTTAATTAATATCTTTTCAAATAATCTTTATATATACAATTTTTCTGTGCGAACTGAACTCCTCCTAAGCGGCTGGACCGATTTTGATGAAAGTTTTTGTCTATTCCAGTGGAATCGAGAATGGTTTAGATTTATAATTCGGCTTAGAAATGTTTATTTAATTAATTTTTTATTTATAAATTGTTGATCTTGGAATGTTGTACATTGGATCCGGCAGACTGCGCTACGATCGCAGTATAGAATATTCAAAAATCTTTTATTATAATTCAAGACACACATTATTAAACTTTTTTTTATTTAAAATTATTTCTTATCGGAAATAGTTTGTGTGTTTTTCACTTCTAAGCAACCCAGAAGTATAAAACTTGGCACATAACTACATTGTAATAACTTTTTAATACAAATTTTACTCAAAACGGGCCAGATTGTTAAAGCTTATTCATAAAAATATGGAATTTTTGAATTTAAGATGTGTGTACACAGGACAACGTCTGTCGGGTCCTCTAGTATATATATATATATATAATTTTATCACTCAGCCTAGTTCTAAGCTTTGTGACGAACAATCCTGCAGCAGAAAATGCGGTCTTGGCTTCAACTGACGTTAGAGGGGAATTGTTTTTAAATCCTTACATAGTTTTATGTTTGGTGATCGATTTTCATTCGAGTCGAACAACAGCATCTCTTGTTTCATGATTTTGTTGAAACTGGTACTTTTTTTTTTGGCTGAACAGTATAAAACTTTTGTTTTAGAGTAAATTGCTTTCTCTAATTTTTTGTCCAACGTCAGAGGTTTTTCTTTCAAATTCTTCATGCTCTCTTCTTAAGTGCTAAGAGTTGGATATTGATTCCTCTTCCTCGCAGAAAAGCTTTGTCCTTATCTCTCTCTCATTTGAGCTTGTATAACCAAACAATTTTTTCCAGGCAATCGAGAAATATCAATAGTAACTGCAGCTGCTTCGTATTTTCTCCCAAAATTCAGATATTGCACTCATCCTATTAAATTAACGTTGCGTCTCTCATTAATTCTTTGGATTAGAGAATATTTCATATTTTTCGCAAATTCTGAATTTTTTCGTTCAATTCTCCAATAACGAAAGAAAATACACCTTCTGTTGTTGTTGCACGCCCCCATTGGTCAGCAGTGCTAGACCAGGTCCACGACATCGAACATTGATACCAATGGTGCTCTGGGGGGATAATCCAAGCGCTCTTATTCTGGTGTTTAGTTCTAGAGAAAATCTCCAAAAAGGTGAGGGATGCTGACGGCTCTGGTACCTCCTTGGCCCAAGTGTCCGCAATCTCATTTCCCTCTAGATCTATGTGAGAGGGAATCCACTGCAGATGAATTTGAGATGCGATGTGGAAAGTCGTTTTACCTTGGTGAGTATTGACACTCCAGTATTTGCTCTCACACTTTGCCAATTGGACAAGTGCTGTATTGCACATCTACTATCAGACAGTATCCAAATCTCTTTTCCATTTGGAAGAGATGCAAGAGAACCAAGGTCCTCTCATCAATGGCTATTAGCTCACTGTGAAAAACCGAGCAACCATCTGGATTTCTCCTCTGGATGCTTATGATATGGTCTTGCAATTTGATGTAAATTCCGCTGCCAGGTCGATAATAATCGTCTCTACTGCTATCCGTATAAACTTGAACGGCGTCAATTGGTATATCTTCAATTCTCTCTAGAGCTGCTTGTTTATTCACGTTTACTGGTAATTCTGGATGGAATAAGACCCCGTCAAGATCATCCGCTGGGTCAAGACATTGTGACAGGTGATGAGGTTCTACAGCACCAATGGTAAGGTTAAAAGAGACCATTTGGCTGAAAGGACTGCTTCTTCTGAGTCTCTGGTTATTACACCAATCTTTGAAGTAAGCTGAAGTACTATTTCGAGAATCCAGATTTCTGAGTTTATTGTAGTATTTTGTTAGACATGCACGTCTCCTAAGGCTAAGGGGTTGTAGGTCCACCTCGAAAAGTACTATATCTCTGGGACAAGTATTTTTAGGCCAGTGATGATCCGAGCAGCGCTGAGCTGGACCTTTTCGAGTTTCTGAAGATTTGTAACGGAGGCGCTCCACATTGGTATCCTTAGCTTGACGAGCTGGAGGGGCTTGAGTACTCTGACAACTCTGGGAGCTATGCCGGCGGTAGTCTAACTACCGGTAGGGTCTCCCATGCCGGATAGCTCCTTGTAGGGTAGGAGTCAGACTAAATGGCATACCACCTAGAGCTAATTTGGTCCTCTACCTACTTTTAAGTGCTCTAGTCCTGTGACTAACAGACGCTGCAACTTTTCTCCATCCATGAACAGTACAGTACACACCTTCTGTAGTTACCAAAGTTCCATTTCGACTGCTTAATTTTTCGAGGCCAGTTTTTACTGGCTTTAAGCCTGCTACAATTGTAGTCACAGTTTCAACCTTTACATTGGCCATCATTTGTTCTGCTTTAATGTCAATTAATGCTTTTAAATTTGCTGACTTTATTTCTAAGAATCTTTCAAGCATTGCCAAGAGACTATTGAAGCCACGTACGATTCCCGGGAATGAATTATAATTCCCGGGAATAGAAAAAGTATAGAAATCTTATGATTTCTCGGGAAAGAAACCCTAGGTTGCGCCTCAATTACGCTGTACATGTGTTGCAGATTTAAATTCGATAAATCTTACAACAACTTGAGCTTGTTCTTGAGGTGAAGCTATTTTGAAACGAGAAAATTTAAAAACAGGGACGTTGGGCCATCTAGTTGATATTTCATTGAGCAAAAAGTGGGAAAGTGAGTATCTGGGAGCAAGAGTTTTTTAAAAGTGTAGCCATACTTTTCGGACACATTATACTATTATAAATAACATTATTTTCTTTAAACAACAACATATTTTTTTAATTTAATTTAATTCTAACATTACTTTGTAAGAGACGTTTTTCCGTACCCAGACCAATAAAGCAAACATATAATTTTTATGACTTAATATATATTAAACATAAAAAGAATTTATAAAAGTAACTTCTTTCATTTCGCAAAATTGACGTTTATTCCTTTTACAAAAACAAGCACAGAATATCAACTTCAATCAAATGTCTCAAGATTTTTAACGTTCTAAAAGAGACTGAACTTAATCATAAAAAAATTGGATCCACTTAGAACTCGAATCCAGCAGGGAGTTGTCTCTGATTAAATTTTTCTCATTTCCCAACGAGGTACTTTTTCTTCCGGTCACAGTTAAGTGAAATGATTTCAAATATTCAATCTGTTCTTTTCGTTTATTTCGGCAGATGATGTCATTTATTTCTCACATTTCGAACGACGGCCCTTTCTTAATTCAATTCGAATGATTTAAAATGCGTTCCAAATTCCTTTTTCGCCGTCACTTATCGACATAAATTGAATTATGTTTCAGATTTCTTACTTCTTCGAATTTATTTTTCCCGGGAATATATTTCGTTTGATGTACAACTCCCTTTTTTCCCCGATAAATGTTCCGATTGAAACAAAAATAACTTCCCCGGGTCAAAAGACAATCACCGATTTGCATTTTTTCTTTCTTTCTTTTGGCAATCTCTCAGAAATCGTCTGCTCGATTTTTGTTTTCTCATTTTAATGTGTGTTGTTGAGAGAGCCAAATATTTACGAAGAATGGCAACGAATATTTAAGCGGTGTTTTTTTTTTTTACACTTTTACTTTTAGATTTTTAGCTGCAATTTTTAGAATTCGAAAACACTAAAAGCTCAGTTGAAAAGTTTGTCGAAAATAGAGTTAAAATAGTATGAGTCGAAAGTTTAATTTTCTTTTATGGTTTATAAGAAATGTAAGTAAATTTAAGAATATATATATATATATATATATATCTTAAAAATATATATAACTTATTATATAAAATAATATATATATATATATATATATATATATATATATATATATATATTTATTTTAGTTAAGATGAGAAAATTTAAAAAATAATTGCGAAGCAAAAAACAATGTTCTAAAGGAATTCAAGGGATCATGAAATGAAGTATCAGAATTGATGTTTTCACTATTTTAGAAGAAAACAGAATTACTCATTGTTTAATTTATTTTACCGCATGTATACAGAATTGTTTGAGACACTTGAGCAATCTTTTACAAAATTGGCAGTAATGGTAATTTAGAAAAGAGCAATTCGATGCAATTTTTTAGAAATTAATTTTGTGAAATGCATCACCCACACACACAAGTTTGGTTATTTAATGACAAAATATATTTAGTGTTGTCTGAATTAGAATATACGTATACAACTGTGTTTTAAGAATATTATTACAATAAAAAATTATTTAAAAGCAATTATGGAGCAAAAAAAGAAGCAAATATGACCTATTCTGAAATCGTTCTCTTTTTTTTTTGTATAAAAAATGCTTCTACAATAATAATATCTTGCCAGCATATAGATCTTCTCTGCTGCAGTTAAACTAAGATTTTTGAAACATATAATTTAGAAGTGGATTTATTCATATTTTAATATATCAGAGTAGAGGAAATTTAAACAAAAAAACACCAGTTATTCGAAAGGAAGATTTATTTTTGGAGGAATTCAGGAAAATGGGATATTACGAAGAAGATCGAATTTCAAGCTCTATCACTTATATAAAGAATCTGACGTCATTAACTTCATTAAAATACAACGAATTAAATGGGCAGGCCACGTTGTCAGAATGGACGAAGACCGAACCAGTAAAAAAGTCTTTAATGTCCAACCAATTGACACACGGATAAAAGGTAGGCTAAATCTAAGATGGATTGATGGCCTGGAAAAATATTTTTTATTTTTCAGAATTAAAAATTGAAGAACACTAGGCGGAAGAAAGCTGGCCCGGAAAAGCCTTCTTGAGGAGACTAAGGCCCACCCTAGGCTGTCGAGCCATTGAGGAAAAAAATTCTGAAAATAATGTGAATGTTTCGAGACTTCTAGTTCACAGGTTCAGTAAAGGAATCATAGTTATGAAGAGACAAATAGTAATTATTATATTAGTAGAAGCATTTTCTCGTGAAAGGAGAATATTTTAAAAATATGTCATCTTCTCGCAATTTTTTGAAAAACAATTGTATTTAAATCATTTTATCTTTTAACAAAATTCTTAAAACAATTTTATACGTATATTCTTATTAAACTGACACTAAATATATATAAAAAACAGAGTTATTCGTTAAGAGGCTTCTTCAAAATCACTGTTCGAACGCAGTCAGTCACCTTTCATTTGTTTTAAATAAACATAAAATTATATTCTGGGGATTTCTGATTCTGCATATGTTTCAAAACGGAAGTTGCCTCCAGTATTGTGGCTTATTTTTTTTGTCATTTATATCACGTATTTCAGCCTTTATTCTTCTTTATCTTGCTATTAAGGCTTAAGTTCCACTCGCTTGAAATAGTTTGCTTTGAACTAGACATATCTTTTACCACATCACTTCCTTTTGTTTGATTTATCTTCCTTAGTAAAATACACTGATAGAAATAAAAATCCCACAATGAAGAAGTTGTGGTTTATCGACGTAAAAATACGCGCTGTAAAGCTCTCGACTTATTTATCACTGTCATTCGACGTAGTGAGTTCGTCAAGAACGGGGGCGAACCTTCATGGATCAACGCGCCATTTTTTTTCTAAAGAAATGTTCGGTGAGGCATAGACGTGCCGTGAAATAATTTTGATTCGTGAATTGGGAAAATAATAAAACTAACAACTCAAAGCAATTTATTTACTACGAAAAATACATTCTGTGCACTGTATAGTAGTAAATGTTTTAGTTGTACGTGTAGTTCAAATTAAAGTAACATTAGTGTGACTTCTGTTGTTGCATAGTATAGATGACAAAAATAACTTATATCATAATTGCAAGATGTTACTTTTAGCAGAATGCATGCTGAATTGGAGTTATGGTTAAACTAGAATGCGTGTGAACCAGCTTCTTCGAGCAGTTAAATGTGTCTAGAATTCGTTTCACAGACGATGTTCTGTATACAGCTGTTCCAGAACATAAAACACGCACCGCCTTGTCACCTTTATGGATCATGCTATGTTTCTCAGTCCCCCAAGTTTAAAATTCCCTCTTACACTTACTATCTTGCACTTATTTGTTTTTTTTCTGAACTAACCGTGTTAAATAACAGTTAAAAACATAAATATAACACAAATAAACTTTAAAATACAGTTGTATCGACGAAATTTACTATGCTATGTGTAGACAAATTTCGCATCATTAGCAATTGTGGTTCACGACGGAACTAAGGCAAGAATTTTACAAAAGAGTGCACTCCTTCCGCACCTCGCGTTTGATCGTAATACTTCATTGTGAACTTTGTTATTTTGAACTGAAATGGAAACCGTATTGATCGGAGGTGTGCCCAAAATAATGTGCCCCGTGCCATTGGTTCGCCGTACCTGGTCTAGAATGACTTTAAGAAGACGAATATAAACCGTTATCAACAGCTCGCTGAGTATGAACGATGAATAGAGCCAAAAAAAGATACATTTTCGTTCCGAGATATTGCAGATTGATTTGGTAGGAATGTATCCACTGTGCATGATTTTTTGGTAGCAGTGGTCTCGGGAAGGCCCTACCTCAAGAAAATTATGGTCTAATCACGCACGGGTTCCCACTGACAGAAGACTGCCGTATTCACCACATGACTGAGGAACATCGTTGTGCATCTACAGTAGAATTTGCAGTTTTTTCGACACCAGAATAATACCGTAACAAATCAATCGTTTGAGAAATAGCTCCCATCCAGACGCCCTATACCATTATAATGTCCTAGCCATGCAAGTGAGGAAACTTGATTGGTATTTTGAGGGTTTATTTTCAAACACACAGGACAGTTCACAGACCGGAAAAATGGACAGTATTTACGCGTTTTAAGTAAAAATCATACTTTATCTGAATTATGACATTTGAAGAAAAATAAAGTAAGGTGGTTTGGCATCCAACCCATTGGCCTCCGGCAGATGCAAAAGCTTTGACTTGAAACTCGCTTGTAGATTTCACAAATCCAAATTAAGCTCGCTGGTGGAGCAAAAAATACAATCTCTCTCGTCGAGAGGAAATCACTATCTCCAAATCTCCACACTACGCTCACGAATGAAGCCCAAAAACTAGACATCTCTCGTCAAGAGGTAATCACTGCCGCTAGCATGGCTTTCGCGCAAGCGCAGTGCTTCGGATCAGTCCGCGTTACCACCTAGAGTTTCAGAACGGGTTTAGAGTTCGTTTCACTATTAGCTCCAAATCACCGACATCTGCGACTTCAACGATGTCCCGCTAGAGGTTCCTGAAAAGCGGAGTGGCAATGTGTTGTATTCTCCGATCAAAGCTGTTTCTAACTGGGTGCGCCAGCCCTGTTCGGCTAGTGCCTGCAAACAAACATTCTGCGACCCAGACACACTGTACCTACACCTACACTTATAGTCTGGCATGAGATTTTCTTTGATCGCAGGAGCTTTGATCGAGGCTAATTCACACACCTTAACTGCAAAACTGTGCGTGAGTCTGGCGATTCAAACTGTTGCACTGCCATTTATAAACATCATTCAAAGGGTGTTTTCCCACAAGAAACGCACACCCTCATGCCCTGTTGAAACCCAACATGCTATATAGAGTGTCAACGTGTTTCCTTGGCCTGCTAAAATCACAATATCTTTCTCCAATCGAGCCCGAATGGGACATTATTGGACGGCAACGACCGCATCATCTACAACCGGAATTAAACAACCTTTTATTGATCGATCAGGAGCAAGAGACATGCATTCCCTCCCACAAACTGATATCTGGTACATATACGACACATTGTATGCACGTTGGCATGTTTGCATTTAAAATTCTGGGGGTTACACCAGTTTTTAATGTACCATCGTTTTACATTTAAAATGGCTCTTCTCGCGCTTACAGCAACCTATGATCTTGAAGCTTTAATTAATTAAATATGTTACTTGACAAATGTGTTGCTGAAGTTTCATCAGTCTACAATAGTTTTTTCTTGGTGATGGGATATTTCCCCCATCAGTATAAGATGTCTCTAAGAGTAACTAAGCACAGCTCCAAACTAAAAACGAACTTGTTTGACTAAATAGTGTTCGTTTGTTTAAAATAAAATTTGTGCAATAAACCGAATGTGAAAATTTTGTGAAGATTGCAATACGGAAACAAGATCATCAGGGCTGCTACATGATTCAAATCCGTGAAAATCATCGGGGGTGCAATATCGGTTCAAGATCTTTCTGCTGTACGTTGAATTTATAAGTGGAATTCATCAAGATTGGAGCCCCTTCTAGAACTGTGGGCACCTGGCGTCTGCCAGGTCAGCCTCTGATTCTACTGTAGAAATAACTGTTTGGAATCCACAAGATTAAATATCCTCTATGGTGAAAAATATGCATTTGAGAGTTTAATAAAAATTAGTTTAGCATAGTAAAAATGTATATAAATGAAACATTTTAATGAAATATAAAAAATAATTTTTAACCTAAAGATTATTTTTATAATCAAATAAGATTCCTTTTAAAACAAGAATAAGTAGCTAGTAAACAGGTTGCAAATTGAAAAATATTTCGGGTTAAAAAATATTCAAAATGAATAAAAACTTTAAAAGAGCTTGATATTTAAAAAAAAAAAAATTTATAAGTCACGGTGGGTCGCAACCTATGTATTGGTGAGTCTCGTGTTTGACATGCCTGCTTTATAATTACAATTAAAATATTAATACTGGACAGGTCTCATAACTTGAAATAAAAAACAAGAACAAAACTAGTGCACCCCTCCCCCTTTTTTTACTTCCACCTCGTTAAAGTACATTTCTTGGATTTTATTAAAATATCCCCTTCGGATACTAGTTTTATTTGTGAGAGAGTGAGTCCTGGTCACAAATATAGACATTTTATCCTGACAACCATGAAAATGATACGAAATTTTTAACGTGATTTTTAAGATGGCTAAAATTTCTCTTTTGATCCAGACCGTTCAAGTATTAATAAAAGGCTCGGGAGCGTGAAATGCATGAATTTAAACACTAAATTTATTCTAGAAAGTTACTATTTTCCTTTGCTACATCCACGTTATAGTCTTAAGTTGTTGGTAAAAAAACCTTTACTTTACTTCGTATAAAAAGAAAACACTTCGTTGGTGTGATTTCTTGTTGTTCTTAGAAGCATCTAAAAACTATTCCTACATCGTGTAAATTAAGCTCTAATAAGATGTTTATGCAATCTAGTTTACAAGAGAACTTACTCCGAAATGTTTCAAGATTGCAAATAAATCTTACTCCTTACTGTTGCTTCTCTGTCGAGAAACATTGTGTGCAGTGAAACTGGTTTCCCAGCGATGAATGAGTATTAACGTGAAATTATAAAACAACACGAGGACTCGTCATTGTGACTCCGTGCCGGCATCCTCTTCTCCAAACTACTCCAATGGGATGTTTCGCAAAAGAATGTATTATGCATTATAATTATTCAAGTGATGCGAGCGGTGATTTGTTACGACATAAAAACATACTTTGAACAGCTGTAAAATCTTACATTTGTATAACTTTTATCGATCTATGCAAAGAAATTAATTTTTTGTAACTCTTTAAAGTGAAACTTCTTTACGCGCGCTTGACTTAGGGAGTAAACTAGTGAATGCATGACGAGAGCGTTACAAAAAGTGTGATCGGGTGAGGCGAACGGAGGTTGAGAGGGGTTAGAGAAGATAGAAATTTCAGTCAGTAGTTCGTTTGCGAGTTTGCTAGCGTTACGCGAACGGTGATTTCTCGATTATTTCGAAATATCGTTTCGTTCTTGAACAATTTTATAAATTAATATTTTGTTCAATGCATTAAATATTCTACGTTTAAAGTGAATAAAATTGTAAATTCATTTTAAAGTTCATATTTTGTGAATTAGTAACTTCGAACATGGACATTTCTATTACGATATATTCGTGACATCGATATTGGTCAATCATCAATAGGTGAGATGTGTGCTGCTCAATGTGTTTTGGACGATGTAACAAACATCATAATGGTAGTTGTTTGCATTTCGCCCAATAACACAGTTAAAAATATTATAAAGTTTTTATATAAAAGACTTATGATTTACGGTAGAGTAGACTCTGAAGAATTAGGAGAAAAGTATTATACGTTGCCACTCATTTTAGCAAGAGATTTCAATTTTAATTTCGCGTACGAGGATGGACAACTCTTGGTAAACTTTCTACAAGATAAATAAAAAAAATGAATAAAGTGAATAATAACCGAAATGAGCCTACCACAAGACATGGAACAACAATCGATGCAGTTTTCTCTAGATATCTTTCTAATTTTCATTCGAAAACATATGTATCTTATTTCTCATACCGTAAACCTATTGTCTCAGTCTTACAATCAACCATAGTAATTACTGATATATTCGATAATGAAAATAATGAATAAAAATAAAAAATCTATTCAAAAATATTAATTTATCGATGAAAACCCATAATCAATTTAAATATTTGTAGAAAATTAATATATGTATATGAATATGCATGCATATATTATACAAACACACACACACACACACACACACACATATATATATATATATATATATATATATATATATATATATATATATATATAGTATAATAAAATAAAAGTGAAGAAATACTAGAACCTACAGTGCTAAAGAAGAAAGAAATTGGAATTCAGCAGACACAACAATTGTAGATACAAAAAAGTCATTGGACTGAACTGGAGAATTAATATGATTTCTAAAGCTGTCGCTGAATTAGGCCAGCGAATTAGGGTTAAGCAGTGCTTTGTAAATCCAACCTTCCCCGTACAGCAGAAATTTTCGACGTAATAGAAAGAGAAAAAAAAAGAGCCTAGTGTTGAAAAGTTAAGCCTAATACAACACGTGGATGAAGAACCTAATTATATCGTAAAAAGAAATTGAGAAATGAGAACAATAATGAATCTTTCAAGGAGAGGAATAATAAAAAAAATTTATAGAAAATATTTGGAAAAACTTACTTGTTAAACAAAAATACTGAACTCTAAAATACGACCTACTGCGATGAGATCCTACGTGAAATGGCGTAAAAGATTGAAAAGCCAACACAAGATGGAAAAAACCGTGGTGCCATCTGGATAGTTATTTTGCAATTAAACTAACCACAAAATTATATAATTAAACAAAACATAAGAAGTTTTAAATAAAATATAAAGAACAAAGTTCAGAATAGATAGTATCAAATAGAAATATATTAAAGTAAATCTACTTGGAGGAATATATACTAGAAAGTTATATTGCAATTAAAATAAGCGCATAAAATTTTTAAAAATATTTTTTAAAAATAAACTAAATAGAGAGAGAGAGAGAAGAAATATTAAACAAAATATCGAACTTAGACAAAACTAGATTTAATTAGAAATAGAAATATATTTAAAAATAAATTTACTAGGATAATTGTATTCTAAGCAATTCTTGCAAAATTTCACAAAATTACTATGGATTAAAATTTTACCTGTAACTAAATCATTGTTTCTTTTTATAAAATTTAGCATAATATTTCTAAATATTGATAGGTGTAAGTTACTACCCCAGAAAGGCATTTTTATAATGTTAAAATCAAATGAGTCTCTTATCAAAAATATTACTTAAAAGCAAATTATTCTTAACGTTTAATTGAAGATCCAAAAAGTTAGCTGACTCACTATTATAATTAGTTTTTAATAATTTTAAATAGGGGGGGGGTAAAAACTAAAGCTAGGTACAAAGTCTACTAAATTACTAAAAATAATTAAATCATCTATGTATCTAAAAAAGTAACAAGATTCATAACTAATACATTCATTTTCATAAAAATGCAAGTAAATATTTGCTAAGCAGTTGCTAGCTGGTCCACCTTGTGATAAACCTTTAATTTGCTGATAACGAGCGTTAGTATGGAAAATATAAGTTTCTTTTAATACTAATTCAATAATAGAAATATATTTATCATATTTTATTATCTTATTCAAAAAATATTTGCTATATGCTATTTTAAGAATCTTAAGCATGTCTTATATATCAATGGAGTTAAATAAATCTTGAAAATCGTAGGTATAAATAGAAATAATTTTTTTACCATGCATATACTTAAGAAAAAAAATGTCCATACTATTCTTAACTATAATAGAATTATCAATTTTGTCTAATGTAGATTGAATAATATTTTGTAGCTTCTTGCCCGAATGTGTAATATAAGTTTTAAAACCATTCGTAATAGTTCTAAATTTAACAGGATTTTTATGAAATTTAGGAGTTAGGAAAATATGTGGGAATTTAATATCCAGAATACGTAAATATATTTTTTTTATAAAGAGCAGAGATTCTATTAATAATTTCTCTTTTGCTTGAATTAGATTTTTAAAAAGCAGAATTATTATGAAAATGTTTGTTTAGCATATTAGTATAAAGCCACTTACAAATAATTGCTAATTACCCGGTACTTTATCAACATAAACGATAATAAAGTTCTTTTGTAGGTCTGCAATTTGGTGCTTAATATTATAGAATGTTATATCATTATCAGTTTTATAGTTAAAGTTCAGTAATTCATTTAACACATTGCATTTAAATTCATTAAAAGCTACAATAGGAAGACTGTATTTAATAGCTAATTTTGTAGTGAAGTTACTAATATCTTTAGAAATTTGATTTTTGATAGCATTGTTATTTTATTAGAGATCATTAATCTAAAACTAGTACCTTTGGACATTATTTCTCTAAGAGTATTATCTTTAACAATATTTAAATTACCAGTTACCACATGTTTGTGATGATCATTTATAAAATCAGAATAATCTTTACAATTACAAACAATATTATTATTATTTTGCAAATCATTAATATCATTGTAATTAAAAATTGAGCTACCTATTTTTTATTATATATATATATAAACACACACATATATATATATATATATATATATATATATATATAAACACACACAGATATATATAAACACAGATATATATAAACATATATATATATATATGGAGCTAAAGAAGTTTTACTTCAGTCGTGTGGTCTAAGACACACTCATTTTTTCATATAAAATATTATCGAAATTTTTATTTTTTAGTCAATTTCATGACACTTGATCCAATATTTTTGGGATTTTATTTTTATTTTAATGTAAATAAATTAAAATAAAATTCGAGTCAATTTTCAATTAGGATACTAATTACTAAATTGATGAAATTCTCACCGAATTCCTTCTGTTTAAAGCCGTGGCAGCCGAGTGGTTGGGAATTGATTTCGTAGCCTATATATAGTAATAGTCTAGTAGTACTGATTTGTGGCCGGAGTGTCGTGAGTTCGAGCCTAGTGCCGCTGAAGATCCAATGTGTAGAGGAGTTGATGCACGCTAAATTTGTCGAGTTTCAAAGTCCACCCGTGGTGGTTTGTGGAAGTTAAGAAGCGGGGTTTCCAATTCAGATGTCGTCCTCGTCACTAGACCATGGCTCAGAATTACTCGATCTGTCGCCAACAGCTTTCGTGTTACTTCAAAGTGTGCCGTAAATTAAAAATCAAATCCAATTCCATGGAAATAAAGTGTCCTCGGTCATGGTCGTGAACTCGTGACCTTCTGTGTTGAGGATACGAAGCACGTTTAATCGGTCGACACGAAAACATCTGACGTTGACGTGGCGAGGAAATTTGGAGAATTAGGGGTCTCGTCTCTTGACCATGAATCCAAATGACCACCAATAGCTCTAGTGTTGCTTTGAACTGCGACGTTAATAAGACAGTCTGTCCATAGATCCAATTTTTAGATAGTATAGTTTTAATTATCAACAAAATATTATTATTTGGAGAGAGTTTATACATGCTTAAGTTATCCGACTACCCTAAAATCATGATTTTTTTCAAAAATTGACAAATTTCTCTTATGATTTTATTTTATATGCCATCTTATTAGCTTAAGAAAAATACCAAGCTTTTTATTTTCCATTCACTAGAACAAATACTCCAAGTATTTTAATAAAATAAGATGCCATAACTTTACACAAGATGTCAAAATTTAAAACGCGTTTTACTCGAAATGTGTGTGTTTTTTTTCCAAAAAACTCAAATGGAGACAGCGATTGCTCAAAATGTTTTGAAAATAATTTGCTCAAATTTTGTGTGAATGTTTTGTATAACAGTAGAAGCGTTTTGACCTTCAGGTATATCAATCACTGTTTTATTTCAAAATTTACAGTCCTTTATGTGAATATAATCACTATTTTTTAAAGCAATTTCATATAATCACTAAGATAAAGTGCTCTAATTTTTGTAAAAATTAAAATATCTATTATCCTGAAGGTCATTTCAAACAGGAATAACAAAGTAACACATTAAAATTGAAAAATTGAGAATTTATTCAAAAAAAATTTGTACAGAGCGGGCCCGTTAATGTAATTGTTTGTAAATTTTTACCAGTTTTTTCCCTTTTTAATAATAATAAAAAAAAATCTGTTTTCAATTTTACGATTTTTTCCTTAAAATATACTAAATAAATCTAAAAATCACAAAATATCCCCATACCTCCATTTTTTCAAAAAAAAGTTGTCGCAAGTAGTCGGATACCTTCAATTATTAGAAGGGGTTTTGGTCTTATAAGTTTTTCACCTTCATCGAAAATAATGAAATATTGAGTACATTTTTATACATTAAAATGATACTCCACTTGAAATTACTCGGCAAAAGGAATAAAAATAAAGACAAATTTTCTTTCCTTAGGATTGAAATTATGATTAATTGAGTTCAAGAACCTCGATTTTGAAAAAGAGTATGAAGGAAGATTTTTTTTTGTCAAGAACAAACGTATTGTACAAAGAACTGCATTATAATAAAAAATTATTTGAATTCAATTTTTAGGCAAAACATAAGAAAGAATAAATTATTTTCAAAACACTCTCCTTTTATGAGAAATGCTTCTATATAAAATTTGCCCTCGATATAGCTTTTCAAATTTTCAGATTTACGTTCCATTAAAATAATAAGTGGTTTTTTTTCTGTTAAAATTACTCTACTATATAATGCCAAAAAATATTAACAAATATCTTTTTCCAAATTATATAATTCAAAAATTCTAATTCAGTCTATGCATGTAAAGAAGTTTTAGTTATATAGAGTTTAAATATTATTATAGAACGCGTAGTCAGTCACCGTGTATCATTCAATACGTATATTTTATTCAATATAAATAATAAAGGATTTTGTGCTTAAATAAAACTTTGAAGTGACTTTCAGAAAAAAATTATAATATTGTAGAAAATTAAAGAAGTATATTTCTTATTTTTCTTTAATTTATTTCTTCAAGGTTTCCTAGATTTATCTTTCTGAAAAAATGTTTCCCCTTCCCAAAATAATTTTTTTCCCTCCTTTATCTTTTTAACAAAATCACTTTTTGAGATTCAGTTTGTTATTCTATTTTTCATTCTACATTTCTGTCCTCTGATCAGTTGCATTCACTAATTGTTTTCTTAATGAAAAGTTTTGATTCTCTAAATAATATCTTTTTTTTCTACCAATTTATTTTTATCAAAAACTTCACCAGAGGATGACACAGAAGAGAGAGACCTTTTTTTCAAAATGCGGACAGCAAAATCAGCAATTCAAGCGGTCATAGTTACGCCATCTAGTGATTAATACATCAACTTTTTATTCGAAATCTTTGACATAAAATAAGAATTTTTGATTGGAGTCAACTATTGCATTCCAAAATTTTTTAGATTTCCCGAAATTCAATAAACATATTTTTAAAAGAATAAAAAAAAAGTTTAATTTTTTTAAATTATTCAATTTTTTACTAAGCGTTTTTAATTCGAAAGTGGAAGTATTAAATGTTAACGCTCATTGTGTGTTATGTGTACACCAAATTAGACTATTTTCATGAATGCAAATTTAGATAACGCTATATTTAATTGACATACCATTTATGTCCTCAATTATTTGCAAACATATCAATCGAATAGTATTTGGCCCTGGTACCTGAGTGGTTTGGTTCACGAACTCGAGTCCAGGGATTGAGTTTGAATTCTGGTTCCACTGAAGAAACGTTCCGTGAAAAGGAACGCTGAATCTATCATGGCTCAATGTCCTCCCGTTAGCACGGCATGGAAGTTAAGAGAGTGGAGTACCATCGTAGATGTTGTCCTCGTCACTTGACTGTGACTCAGAACAGGGTCGGCTCTAGCAATTTTGCAACCCGGGACAAAAATTGAAAATGTCACCCCTCTCTCTAAAGCAAAAAATTATAATTTAAAAAGAAAAAAATTTGTACATACACACCTATAATATGAATGACCAAAAAGCTGCATAACACCATATATATAATTTTAAGTTTTAAAAAATATACAATAGTTCCAAATTAAGGACATAATTGTCTGTTATCATTTCAAAAGAGTAAAAAATGTACGAGAAAGAATTGCCCAATCCAGTAGGTCAATCTCTTCGAATAAGTGTCTACTGATGGTGGGGATCACAAGTGTTTATTTTAACTTATAGTAACTACACTCAAAACTAAAACAAAACATCTTGTGTGTCTCTCCACCAAAAACTTATTACCCCTGTCCCTTTTTGGATAGCTGACACCAAATATCGCGTGGGTGAAAGGAAGGTCCATTATGACCCAACTCCAGAGTGAAAGATGTGTAAAAATATTAAATTTCATTATTTAAGATATATTCCTGCCTCGAACCCTTCAAGGTTCAATCTAAAAGAAAACTGACATTAAACATACGGAGTACAAAATAAGAAAATAAAATACATTTTTTAAAAGAAATTCACACCCAATAATATTTCAGAAAATATATCAAATTCTCTGCAACAACAACAAAAACAATTTTTTTTTGAAATTCGATCCAAATGCCGCCTTTAAAATTTGCCACCTCGGGTAGGGTTCCAGTTTGGCCGACCCTAGAGCCACCCCTGCTGAGAAATAAAAAGTTTTGACGCCTTTGGCCATCTGGTTGTCAATGAGGGTGACATCAATCCTTCTTCGATTTCAGTTTGAGTCAAAGATTATTTTATGGATACTAGTCCAATGACGATTCCTTCGAAGATTAGGATTCGAACCCTGTTTTTAAAGATCATGACTATTCATTTCCTCAACTTTCATTAATATTATCCCCTATTATAAAAACCGGTTATTGTTTTGTGCAACGTGTGAATTCGTCATCGGCTAACTTCTCAAAACGAAGTAATAGTTCAATCATCTTTTAGCACAGCGGTTCTTAAACTGTGGTCCGCGGACCCCAGAAATCCCCCAGGAACTCTTTAAGAGTACTCAGAGTCTCTCGCTGAGATTTCCCTCTTTTACTGACTCTGAAAGCCCTCGTGGAAAAATTGTAAGATATGCCCTTCTAGACAAGATTACCAAATAGTCCCCAATGAAGAAATTCTACTATAACTTGTATTTTGATCAAAAATGTTAGTCGGGGAGGGATGTTCAAAATCTTTGGGGGTCACCCTGATCAGGGGTGGCTCTAGGGGTTAACAAACTGGACCCCTGCCCGGAGCGGCAAATTCAAAAAGTGGCATTTGGATCGTATTGGGAAAGAAAATTTTTTTGTTAAAAATTTGATGTATTTTCTGAAGTATTTTTGGGCGCGAATTTAGTAATTCATTTAACGCGGTGATTCCCAAAGTGGTCTATATAGACCCCCAGGGGTCTATGATGACCTGCAAGGGGTCCACGTCAGCGAAAAATGGAGGTCTACGATAGTGGTTCTCATTAAACCAGATCGTGACTTTAGTGAAAAAAAATGTCAGATTACAAGAATAAGGCACTAGGAATAGACACTAACGAAGATCTTAAAGTTTATAGAAATGGATTTTGGCTTTAAAAAGATATACCTGTTATTTCTTCCATATTATGGAATAACTTGAGAAAGTTTTTAATTGTTTTTCCGATTAAGAAGGAATTACAGTGCGCTTGCTAATCTCCAAAACAAACAAACAAAAAAAAAAGAAAGAAAGAAGAAAAGACTGGACACTATTGACGAAGGAGATATTTAACGTTAAACATGACAAAATAGATGCCAAATAAGGAAAATTTGTAATTGCATCCCTAGATTCATCCTTCCAACTAAAAGCATTTGTTTGTTGCTCAGTTATTTTATGTATTAATTAAATTTTAATTTAATTAATTAACATGTGTTTTCTTAAGTTTTAAACTCTATACTTCACTGCAGTTAAAAATTTTAATCTTTTAAAGGAAATAGTTCTATACTTGCATTCAAAAACACATTTAAGTTGATGAATTTGCAAAAGTTTACTATTAGGCACAAGTAGGGGTCTACCCCAAACCGAAAAACCTGTCAAGAGGTCTATGAGGTAAAATAGTTTGAGAAACTTTGATTTAATGTATCTTACTTTTTTATTTTGTACCCTGTATGTTTAATGTCAGTTTTCTTTCATGTTGAAACTCAAGAGCTCGAAGCGGGAGTATATGTTAAATCATGAAATTGATATATTTACACATCTTTCGCTAGTAACTTTCTCCCCATCCTGGCGAATAACACAACCGACATTCCTTTAACCCATATGACGCCCGATGTCAGCTATCCAAAACGAGACAGGGACAATAAGAGTTTTTTTTTTTGTAGATAATTACAGAAGATGTGTATTATTTTAGTCTTGAGTGTGAGTACTATAACTTAAAGTAAACATTTGTGATCTCCATCATCAGTAGACTCTTTTCAGAAGAATTTGCTTGCTGAAATGGATGATTCCTTCTCTTACATTTTACTCGTTTGAAATAATGGTAGGCAATTATGTCCTTAATTTCGAATTATTTTGTATTTCACTCAAAATTATATATATATATATAATATTGTTTATTGTTATGCTGCCTTTTTGCTCGCAAGAATCATTCAAGTTTTACTGGTGTGCATGTATGAGAACAATTGATATTTTTTTCATTATTTAATTATAGTTTTTTGTTTTGGAGAGAGGGGTGGCATTTTCCATTTTTGTCCGGAGCGGCAAAACTGCTAGAGCCGGCCCTGCCCTGATACATACGGGGGACGATCGAAAGTTTAAGAACCACTGTTTTAGCAGATTAATTGTACAATGTCTGACAAATATATATAACTTGGTAATTAGAATAATAAAAGATATTCATTTAAGCAAATTTTTAGGTGTGTATTAATAACTGATAATATTTTTTATATCTGATTAAAAAAATATTATTTGTGAAAAATAATTTCATTGCTTGAAAATTTTGTGTCAGAGTTAGTTATCCGGTCTGGATCTTGTTCTACTCTAAAAAATTGCTCTAGAGAATAGAGTAGTTAGAATAACTTTGCACGAAACTTACTTAAAGATCGGCTGAAAGAAAGGAGTTGTATGGTGCAGTCAAATATACAGCAACAAAGAAAGGATTTCCATTGACAAGGCAAAATGTCGCAAAAGACATGAATCTCACGATTTTAAAAAAAAGGAGAAATTTTATTATAAAGTTCTCGCCATTTAATATAAAAAGTAAAAATTACGATTATTTCCTGATTTTTTTTGTTTTATTAGAGGTTCTCAAGTTTATATGTGGACACGTGGCGTCATCTATGGACGATTTTAAAACTTTTAAAATTTGTTTTATTAAATGACACTAGATGGCAGCAGAGTCTTTTTGAAGCTGCAAATACGAGTTGAAACAATGAATCAACCAATTGCCTATTTCTACTTTTCACTTTTAATAAAACAATTAACAGCGAATTTTTGAATTAATAAATATTGAAAAGAAAAACATATAAGCAAAATAAAAAATTAATTGCAACAAAATTTTGAGATATGCTTTGTGCTTCAGATAGCGAATTACAAAATTTCGAGATCATGTTGAGCAAATGAGCTTTTAAATAAAACACAGTCGAGCAGATTTTCAGAAAGAATAATTTTTATTAGTAAACCAAAAGTAACAAAAATCGTTAGTTTGATAAAAAAAAATAGTGTTTTTGAAAGTGTACTGGTATTTCAAATGTAAAATACGTGCTGTGTATATAACATATTAAGGCCACATAGTAACTTATAACAAAATAAAAAAAATTCGAGCCATTAATATTATAAATTCAGTTACAATTTTCTTAGAGATGATACTATAAAATTATACCTGAAAAAAGTTCGAAATTTTTTTTCTAAAATTTTAAAAATAGTTGTTATTTTATTTAAAAGTTAAGTCAAAAAATATATCCTAAAATGATAATTTTTTTTAAAAAATATTTATAGTTATTGTAAGGAATTTATTTTTCTTCGATTTTTAGGAACAAAAGTTAGAATGAGATTGAAAATATTACTCTATTTTTTTAACTTAAATTATTATTTTGACAGCTAAGCCTAAAAAGCATAAACATCATAAAAAATTAACTTTAACATTAAAAAAAATACCTAGAGCTAAACTTAAATCTACACTAATATTTAAATAACAAACATGTCAAGATGTCGACAAAAAATTTCAAGTTTCTCTCTTGAACATTAAAAAGAAGCCTTGGGAAATAAAAAAAAAACTCTCGCTTTGACAAAAATCAATCTGAGAAAAACGCTTTTAAAGTTTATAAAAATTTTGACACTGTCTACTCGGGAAACTCCCAATATTTTTAAAACTAATTGAATGTGAAATCTAGAATTTGGAACTAAGCTTCCTAATCGAATAGGCCACCGGAAATTACAAAAAAAAAGTGAAGAAAAAAGAGTCATTTTTATCCCCCTTTTTTTAGGGACAAGAGAGAACAAGGAAAATATTCATATACAGTAAAACCTGTTTTTGTGCGGTAGACCACATAACAGGTAAAAATAAACCGCACAAAAAAATATTCGACAATTTCATAAATTTTTACATATAACAAACAAATTCGTCGAAATTCAACAGAAAATTTCTTTTATGCGAGAGAGAGAGGCCGAATAACAAAAGTCTCACTTAGAATATCCTCCAATTATTTACGAAATTTATGAGAAAGTACTGCAGAAAGAAAGAAATAATTAAACTACACACGGAAACATTTTAAAAACATTTAGTTTCTCGTTGTATACTCGGAGAAGTTTTCAAAATGCACAATCATAATTCACTGCTACTCATCGTAATCCAAAGAGCTCATCTCTCTGTGATGATAAGTTCAAAATCGCTTTCGTCACTTTCACAATTTCAATTAACTTATTTTGACACTAAAAGTAAGAGATAAGTTTTTGCAACAAGGTCAGTTGGTCAGTTGCTTGAAAATGTCACGATAACCAGATATGCGTGATCGAAGCTCCTTTTGAAACTTCATACTCTATTCGGAATTGGTATCTATTTTAAGGAAATGCTTTCCCTATTTGTTGGAAAGCTGTATCCCTGCATAAATTTTATGCTCTATTAAGGAATCCAGTCCTTCCTGTCCGTCTACATAATCTATCAAAATTTTGATAATGTCACTGTCATTGGAAGTTTCGTCTCCAATCAAGCGCGGGCTGTTGGCGCCTTTAGAAAAAGCAACTGAACATGCATTCTCGGGAGACTATTTATAACAAATAAACAGAATGTCTTGAACTGTATATATGTACACTGTAGAGGCGTTTCGTACACCCCTGCAACCCCCACCCCGTGGGGGCCAAGGTCTGACTAACTCCTAGTACGTATTTATCTAATTTATAAAATATTAAAGGCAAAACCTGATATTGCAGGGTGGAGGTGCCAGTTACGCCACTGATACATTGATAGAAAGCATTATAGTGGCGCCAAAGTCCTTGAAATTCATATATCGTATAAAAAAATGATCCCACAGACAAAATCGCATGAAAAAGGACGCACAAAAACAGGTTCTACTGTATACGTATATATATATATATATATATATATATATATATATATATATATATATATATATATATATCATGTTTTGGAGAAATTCTTGGATTGAGACAGGAGAAATGCAAGGGACAGCCGTTTGTCCTATTATATTTTATTTCAATATTCAGTAAAGAATTCTGTACTCCAAGCCATAACAAAAACGAGAGCTCTTTCAGCGTTGATCAGCAGCGAGTGAGTCCTTAGAACACGTGTCTTCTGTAAGTCCGGCGAAAGTAGAAGTCAAAGTTCCTCTGCGGGAGGTAGGTTGAGTTGTCCTGGTAGGAAGTTTACCCCAACTGACACTTGTGGGGCTGGGGATTCATCACAATTTCCCCCCTCCGCATGGCTCGTACAACAACAGGGACAGGATCACTGACGACACAACGATGACTGAAAATTTAGGTAAATTGTTTTTTAAAACTTTTATGAATTACTTTGATAATCGTCATGGCGTGGAGTACCTAATACTATGTTACACAAATACTCAAAATATTTCCGATTAAGTGGTTACAACCGAAAACAACAATATCACAATCACTAATTATTACAGTAATATATTGTTGATATTTACAAAGCATGATAACATATTTCAAAATAATACAATGATATACTAATGAAGGTGTTAAACAGATATGAAAATTCTTCATTGAACTCCCTGAAAAGTGGATATTTACAACAATATAGGTACGAAACACAATTTGTCTCAACTGTAAACAAGGTATATTTTTACAATTGTAACTTGTTTAAGACATAAGTATAGAATAGCAGAAATTGAGTTTTCATTTTCATGACTTAACTTTAAATTATCGGGGGAATATATATATATAGAAACATCTTCATTTAGAAATATGGACAATTTTTGGGAATCCTTCTTCGCCAAAGAATTTGGTTTATTAATTTCATAAGTGACTTCCGAACATTGCTTTATTATTTCATAAGGGCCAGGAAAAAGGGGAGCTCTATTTCCTCGTATTATAGGATACTGGAACTCTTCATACACAACAAGATCACCTGGGTTGAATTTTTTTTCAATACAGCGAGCATCATATCTAATCTTATTTTTAATATGATAATCTATTGTTTTCTTCAAGGCCAATTCACGTGCTTCATCAACAGGTTCATAGTAATTATTCTGATCTATAGGTGATTGATATGGCAAGAGACCAAATAGCAAGTATGCTGGTGGGTATTTAGTTATTGAGTGGGGAGTTGAGTTGTATTCATTACACACTTGGTCTAGTAGTTTTGTCCAAGGAATTTTAGTAGATGAAGTATTTGCCTTGCATTTATGTCTAGTAACAAGAGATTGATTGGCACGTTCATTTTTACCATTTGTTTGAGGGTGATGAGCTGTAGTTAACAACTGTTTAATATTATAATTTCTAAGGTATTTTTTAAATCTGGAAGAAGTGAAGGCACCATTTCTATCAGTTAATAATTTTTCAGGAATTTGGATTTGAAACACTTGTTTTAAGATATTTGCATAGGTTTCAGAATTTTCATTTTTTGAAGGAAAAAAAATATCTTGTTGCATAGTCAATCACAATGTGCAAAAATTTTTGTAGAATTATAATAGTTGAAACCTCCAACAGTATCCACAGATATAAACTCAAAAGGTTTACTGGTAGGTGGAACTTGTTGCAGTAACCCAAATTTCTTTTGTTTCCTTTTTTTGTTAAGCTGACATACCATGCAATGTTTAACGAATTCACTAATATCAGTTGTAATGTTAGGCCAATAGTATTGAAGTGAAATTAAATTCAACATTTTTTGAACACCAGGATGACCAAACTGCTCATGAGCTTGATTCAACAGTTTTAATCTTAATGAAAATGGAATAACTATTTTATGTAAATTTTTCTTTTTAATTACTATTACATCTTTGATCTCATGGTATTTAGGTCCACAAAGATTATCATTCTTTTAATGAGTTTTAATTTCATTAATGTCAAGCAAATGACTTGAATGGTGAAGGTGATGAGCAACCGGATGCCTGGATAACATATCTGCTTCAATGTTAGTAGAACCCTTTAAATATTTAATTTCATAATCATACATACTTAGCTTTAATGACCAGCGGAATAATCGACCTCTTAAATTTTTAACATTTTTTTAGCCAAACAAGAGCTGCATGGTCAGTATGTATGATAAATTTTTGGCCATGTAGGTAGTAATAAAATATATCTAAAGCATCTCTATTATTGCAAGACATTCTAACTCAGTTATAGCATAATTTTTTTCGTAGTCTCTTAAGGTTCTAGAATGGTAAGCAATTGGGTGTAACACATTTGAGGCATAAGGTTGTTTCAACATAGCTGCAACACTTTTTTGTGATGTATCAACAAAAACATGACAAGTTAAATCAGGATCATACAAATGTAAAATCGGCTTCGTTATTAAACTTTCTTTTAGTTTCTCAAATGCATTTTGACATTCATCAGTCCAATTAAACCTTGCATCTTTTTTTAATAACATATTTAATGGATATCTAAGGTAAGCATATTCTGGAATAAAAAAAAACTTATGATACACATTTATTGAACTCAGGAACCTTTGAAGTTCTTTTACATTATTTGTCGATTTCAACTTTTTGATAATATCGATATATTAGTATTATTTGGAGTAACTTTACCCTCTTCTATTTCATATCCCAGAAAGTTAATTTTAGTTTGGGCAAAGACACATTTAGATAGTTTCAATTTAATATTTTCTTTTTGGCAAATGACAAAAATTGTCTTCAGATGATTCCAATATTCTTTTTCTGACGAAAAAAAGACTATGATATCTTCAAAATAATTGTAAGCAAAATCGATTTTGTACTTAGTTAATATTCTTCGAATTAATCTATTAAAAATTTCAGGGCCAACCTTAATTCCAAATGGTAATCTGCACCATTCATATAAGCCAAAGTTAGTGCAGAAAGCGAGTTTCTCAATATCCTTTGGGTGAATGGGTACATGCCAATAACCGGAAGCTAAGTCTAAAGTGGAAAAAAATTATGCTCGATCTAACTTGTCTTATAAACTATCCATAATAGGCAATGGTTCAGAATTCACTTTACATAAAGCGTTTAATTTTCTGAAGTCTATACAAAGTCTGGTCTTTTTACCTTCATCGCGTTTAAAAGCTAAAGTCACTGGGGCTGAATAGGGACTATTACATTCTTTAAGGGGTCACAGGGGTGTTAAAAAGTTTGTTTGTTGACTTTGTTTCGAGAGCACAAAATACAAACAATTTTCGACTAGAAATAATTCTTTGAGATTAAAATGAAATAATTTGATTCTTTTACACATTTCTTATAAAGGAATAAAGTTTCAAAAAAGTATAAAATATCTAAAATATAATAATAATTTTAAAAATAATAAGCACATAAAAATAAGAAAAAATTTTGTAAGAAACAAATAGTAAGTTTTACGACGCGCATGATATTTTCTGCAATAATAATTCTAATTATTAGCAATAAGTTGATTTATAAAGTCAAATATATCCTTATTACATGCTAGCCTATCTTATATAAATAAAATAAAAAAATAATATTTTTTAAAATAAAAAAGTACATTTTTTTAAATTTTTTTTAAAAAATTCAATTTTTGTTGAAATATTTCAAACAATTAAAAATTTATAATACTATAAATAGCTAGGATTTGAAGATTATGATAGAATTTATAATTCTGTAAAGTTTTATACATCAAAGTATGATAGTTTTTGAAACGCAATGCGCGTAATTGAAAAAAACACAAACTGAGAAAAAGGGCTTTAAAGTTTTAAAATTGAATTTGAGAAAATAAATCTTAAAACTTACATGCTAAAATGCTCCAGGATCATAAGATATACCTTCCTGTTCCTGAAACAGCTCAATTTATTTACTCTTTTTAATTTTCTTGGCTCTGCGAGCTTCAAAAGATGATGCTAAGCGCATCTGTCTTGACGTAAAGATTCGACGATTGTCACGTTCAGCCAGGGACACACAAACATTTCTGTTAATTTTCAAGCCAAATTTCTCTAAAATAGTGATAAGTATTTGATTTCCATCATTAAAAACACTGGTTGCTAGATTTGCAGCAATCTCTGCAATCTGAAGCCTAGAACCAATCGTCTTAGGACAAAACTTCCAAATTAATGAATTTAAACTTTCATTAGGATTCTGTGTCTTACCTCCTAAACATTTCTTCAGGAGTGCCGGATGAGATAAGTCTGCAAATACAGGCTTAATTACATCTCGAACAGCTTTAGCAACTGATGGTTTGTGTTTATAATTTTGTAAATTATTATTAATTGCGGCATTATATACTTACACCATGTGTTTGGATTTGTAGGACAAAACCAGTGCATCGGTTCATCATCAGTGCTGCAAGAATGACCCCAAACAGCCCAAATGGCTTTCCGCATTTCCTTTATACTAGTAAAATTGCATCGAATAGCATTACCATAGTAATGCGCAAGTTTATCAATTAAACTATCAGTTAACCTACCTTTACCGCCAATAGTTTTACCATCAGATAATTTCTTTTTACTATATACTAATTTAAGCTTCCTAAGTCTTGTACCCATTCTCTTTTGCACATGGCCTACACATTCTATTTTCTAAATAAGATGGTCATCGCCGTATGGCTTGCTTTCAGAAAGGGCATTGAATGTTTTTGTGTCGCCATCTCCTATGTAGTTCGAATATTTCAGGTTGTGAAGCTTTTCTGATCCATTAAAAATCCTCAACATCTCGTCAACCTCCATCTTACCAGCAGAGCCAGAATAATTTTTTCTACATGAAATCTTATGCGCTCTTTGCCATTTTTATTGTACTTGATACCAAACTTTACCCCTTTATAACTGTCGCATCCTTTGCAAAATGAGGACAACACTTCCCTATCCAAAACCTTACCTGTTTCGGCCCCTATTACAGTACATACTCCAATCAACGATGAATGTCCTCTCGTCTTCCAGGTACCATCACCACTTACCGTTAAAAGGTTATCAGGTGACGAAGAATTTTCTTCGACAGCTGCCCTTTTCATGCTTTCTTCAGCGACTTCCTTCATAACACGTGAAAGTTTATTAGTAATAACATCATATGATTTTTGTTCAACAGGATTAGGAAGACTCATTACAGCACAAAAGGTTTTTAATGACTCTAAACCTTGGCCTATGCATCTCATTGCTAAAATAGATCTTCTGTTAATTTCTGGAGCATTATTTTTATTCCCAGTGTTTTCACAGCTTGAAAAAGTACAAACACTCCCACAATTTTTACAACGTATTTCAAAATTCGAACATAAACCACGAGTGGACTTTTCATTAATTGTTAATGGTTTATGACATTTTAAACAACATGATACTGATAAAATAGAGCTAAAAGTTGAAATAAAATAAAAAATACGATATCCTTTGAAGTTTTCACTTACCTTAACAAGATTTGACTTTAATGAAGTCAGAATTCCTGAGATTTTATTACTGGAAGCACACTTACTTGTATCTCTTCTTTCTGCAACATATGTATGAGAACATACCTTCATGAATTGATTCCCTCTAAATCTTCTTTTCTTAGGACGTTTACCTGAAGGTCTACGATGAGTATTTTCCATTTCAATCGCGAGAATTTTGTTTTCAATTTTGATAAACGGTTTTAAACAACGCTGTTTTGAATTCCGATAAGTTATTTCAAACAACGTGCTAGCATTACCAAAACAGAATCAAAACACATTAAAAAAGTGTGTGTTGAGTTGCAAGTTGAAAAGTTCGTAGGCTAGCACAGTAAAACAAACTTTTTTGATAGAATATGATTTTATTATTCAGTATAGTTCCCTTCAAGGGCGATACAACGATTATAGCGGCCATACAATTTTTCGGTACCATTTTTATAATACGATTTGTCTTCAGCCTCAAATTAGGCTTTAGTTTCGGCGATTACCTCTTCATCGGCGCGAAATTTCTGTCCAGCGAGCATCCTCTTGAGGTCTGAGAACAGAAAAAAGTCGCTGGGGGCCAGATCTGGAGAGTATGGTGGATGCAGAAGCAATTCGAAGCCCAATTCATACAATTTTGCCATCGATTTCATTGATTTGTGACACGGTGCATTGTTCTGATGAAACAGCGCTTTCTTTTTCTTCAAAGGAGGCCGCTTTTCCGTCTTTTAAACGCTCCAATAACGCTACGTAAAAGTCGCTGTTTATGGTTTTTCCCTTTTTAAGATAGTCAATGAATAGTATACCATGAGTATCCCAGAATACTGATGCCATAACCTTGCCAGCCGAGTTTTGCGTCTTTCCACACTTTGGAGTTGATTCATCACGTGCAGTCCACTCGGCTGACTGTCGATTGGACTCCGGTGTGAAATTATTTAGCCACGTTTTATCCATTGTCACATATCGACGCAAAAAATCAAACTTATTACGGTTGAACAGCTCCAAGCACTGCTTAGAATCATCGATTCGTTGTTGTTTGGGGTCGATTGTGAGCTCGCGCGGCACCCACTTTGAACAGAGCTTTCGCAAATCCAAATATTCATTCACGATATGACCAACACATTCCTTTGATATCTTTAGGGTCTCGGCTATCTCAATCAACTTCACTTTACGGTTATCAAAAATTATTTTGTGGACTTTTTTGATGGTTTCGTCGGTAACAGCCTCTTTGAGGTGTCCACTGCGTGCATCGTTCTCGGTGCTCATTTCACCTCGTTTAAATTTAACGAACCACTTCTCTACGGTTGATTTTCCTAGTGCAAAGTCCGAATAATGTTTATCAAGCCAAGCCTTGGTTGCAACAGTATTTTTTCGCCAAAAAAGCAATGCTTTATTAACACACGAAATTCGAAACAAAACGATTTTATCCATTTTTTCAAAAACAAGTAACAAATATTTCGTTCTTTCACTAAAAATACTATAACTCAGATACTAATAGTGCAAAATCTGTCAAATTTATACTCGCGTCTTTTGAAGGTTAGGGCTAACTAAAAATCATATGGATTTGATACTATTAACGCCATCTATGTGTCAGCCTACGAACTTTTCAGCCCGCCTGTTATACTCGTATAACTAAATTTTGCAGCAACTGCATTGTCTTCAACAAATTTAGTGAATACTCTTTGTTCTTTTTGAAGAATAAATTTACTTTCGACAATTTTTCTTCACAAAGTTTTGAAATGTATTTGGTCATAGTTTGTTTTATGATTTGTATCATAGTGCCTTTTAAGATTATATTCTTTTGAAACTAAAATAAAGTTATTCTTATATGAGCCATAATATTTTATTCTAGTTCTGAACTCAAAAATTTTGCAGTTCTCGTGTTTCTTGAAAATTACGATGTTTCTCTTCAATTAATCTCTTTTCTTGCAAACTGTTTCATGAAATTTGAATATATTTTTATTCAATAGCTTTTTATATTAACAAAAACCAAAGTTCCCAAACGATGGAGCTCTGTATCTTGATCCCATTGTGTGTTTTTTACTCTTAAAAAAACACCTATGGTGGTCTCTGAAGTTGCTCTATTCTCATCCATGGAGAGATGGAGAATTAGAAATAAATATCGCACCCACAAAATAAACCTTGATTCCTTCATAATGAAAAACATGCGCATACATGAATTTAAAAGTTCAATAAAAATTAATTTGTTATAGTGAAATTAAATGAATTTTAATGAAATATTAAAAATACACCTCTAAATCTAAACCTTATTTCAATTATTAAATAGGATTTCTTTTAAAACAAGAATAGGTAACTAAATATTTAAAATAGTTGATATCAAATAAATTTCAAAATGGAAAATTTTTAAACCTTCAAAATTTTGTTAAAAGTAACGGCGGGTCGCAACATATGTATTGGCGGGCCGCATGTTTGAATCCTTCCCTTAATACGATAGATCTTTCTGTATTTTCTTCAATCCCAGGAGGGAAATCCTTTCGTGTTAAGAGAAAAAAATACATGGAAATACATAGACCGTTGTTTATTATTTCGCGTTAACTGATGCTTCGTCTTAAGCGTTTTCACGTTAAACGTATTTCACTGTGTATGTATTAGGTTGCGGGAAAAGAAATCCATTATTTTTGCATGAAATTCAAGACTTTATTTAACATGTTTCGAATTGTCCGATTTGGGTCAAAAATGCACCGTTTTGTTGTATAATTTGTTGCCATTTTAAAGGTAGCTTCATAATGCCTCTCTCATAGAAGACTTGGTCCTTATTAGCGAAAAACTCAAGTAATCGATTTTCACAATCTTCTCTTGATACCAATTTCTTATCACTCAGGAATTATTGAAATGCAAGAAAAAGGTGGTAATCGCTTGGTGCCAGGTCCGGACTATATGGTGAATGCAGTTCAACTTCCAAAACAAGCTTCCAGAGTTTCTAGAGAGTCACTACAGACGTGTGTGGCCATGGATTGTCCTGATGGAACACAACACCTCTTCTGTTGGACAATTCTGGCCGTTTCTGGTCAATCGCTAGCTTCAAACTGTCCAGTTGTTCACACTGGAGATCTGAATTTAGTGTTTGACCATACGGAAACAACTCATAGTAAATTATTCCTTTCCAGTCCCAACAGATACACATTAGAACCTTCCTGGCCGTTAGTTCTGGTTTGGTAACTGTTTGAGCTGCTTCACCACGCTTTGACCACGATTGTTTTCGCACAGTATTGTCGTCTGTAACTCATTTTTCATCCCCAGTCACCATCCGCTTAAGAAATGGGTGGATTTCATTTCGTTTGTTCAAGGCTTCGCAGATGGAAATTCGATCCATCATGTTTTTTCGTGTTAATTGGTGTGGCACCCAAACATGGAGCTTCTTTTTGAATCCAACTTTGCGCAAATGGCTTAAAACTGTTTTATGGTCGATCTTGAGCTCTAGGGCGATGCTACGACTACTAACATGCCGGTCATCTTCGATTATTTCTGTGATTTTATCGACATTTTCAACGACGGGCCTGTCTGTGCGAGGTGCATCTTTAACATCAAAAATACCTGAACAGAATCGACGAAACCAAAATTGCACGTAATTAGCTGTTACAGTATCGGCACCGTAAACACCATTCCCAATTTCAGCCATCTGGCTTACATTTTCGCCTTTGTCAAAGAAAAATGTTAAATGTACCGAATTTTTTCTTTGTTGACTTCCATTTTAACACCCTGTAACTCATATCTGAGTGGACCAAACAAAAAATAGCAAAATAATTTCTTTAGTGTGAAATGTCACCTTGACATCGAGCATAAATTTGAAATTGTTTCATCGATACTTGACGAGATATCGACACTACAGCCATCTACCTAAAAAACAAAGGATTTCCTTTTCCCCGACCTAATATAAATATGATATGGAACTTTTGGGCCCCTTTTAACGACATTTTAAAAACATGTTTCTTTTGTTGTCCGTTAACAGCGGGTTTTGTGAAAACAAACTTCTTCTGATGGTGTTACGATTAAAAATTACCTGTTGCACAGAACTAGTAACTGGCAAATTTAGAAATAGGGATCCATTTAGACCAGTGTTCTTTCAGTACTGGCGTCCCAATAATTTTTGTCGCCCCCCCCCGTTCAACAATAATGTATTTACTGCAATAAAAATGCACTTTGACGCTAAAGCTACAATGCGATCTCAATTATAAACTGTATAGATATTAAATTTTGTATATGTTTCTTTTAAGTAATATATATTTTAAGAAAATTACTTAAAATACATATTACTTACTTATTATTATGTTATTTTTCTTTCTCTAAATTTTAAATTGGAACAGATCGCAAAATGATATATTTAATCAAGATTTATTTCCTTCAGCATCCATTTCTCAAAGTACATATATTAGAAAAATAGTCGAGTCTATGTTTTTCTCAATCATATCCATCACATCTGGCATTATCGGGTACGTTTGCGTGAGTCTGGGTAACCTATCGAACGTCTGCGCAAAACATGTAAAAATGCTTTTCCTCGTACAATTCCAGTCAGTTTTGGTCGACTCGATACTTCTATAGCTACCGAATCTAGCTTGAATGTACATTTTTTAATTTGCACGTTAATTGTAATTCACGGTAATTAAGTATTTACGGCAGTAGGTTCAAACAAAATCATACATATATTTTTAAGTCGTAAGCAAACATTCGACGATAATAAAGGATTAACAAGTACACAGACGAGCATGGTTCCGAAAATTAAATCAAGGAAATATTCTTAAAAATACTTAAATTTTGGATTTACCACTGCTGAAGTAAATGATGGAGGAAAATGCCCCAGCTCGTTATGTGTTAAAACTTACATATCCGAAGAACAACATGTGAAAGTTGTTTTTAAAACCATGTAAAATCATTTAGCCATGTTGGCAAAGAATTTTAAAAAGTATTTTATTGATGAGAACAACTTGGTAGCAAGTTACCAGTGGATTAGAAATCTATTTCAAGATACTCCAGAAGGGCTCTCAACTTCCGAAAAAGAAATCTTCATATATTTCACATCCAGTGAAAAATTAAAAGGCAATTTTGTAATAAATCCCTCTTTGAACTTTGGGTAGAGGTGGATAATGAATTTTCTGCACTGAAAACAAAAGCTCTTCGTATACTATTACCATTTTCAACATCCTATCTTTGTTAAACCGGATTTTCTGCGGTGGCTGCTTTGAAGACAAAATATAGATCTCAGCTAAATATAGAAAAATAGCCCAAGAGTGTCAATTTCTGATATTAAACCTTCCTTTGAAAAACTTTGCTCTACAAGACAAGCCCATGGAAGTCCCTAATAATTATTAAACTTGTTCTTAATTTAGTATTAAGAAATTATTTGTGAAATAAATTCTTCAGTACTGATACATTAAACGTATACTGGCTGAAACACTGGCTCTTCGCACGAGTTCATTTTTTAAAAAAATAAAACATTATTTTTGATGTAATAGCTGAACTGTAAGGAGAGTAAAACTGCGTGCACGACATTGTATTCAAAAATGTAAAATGTTTTTTATAGATAAATGCTATAATTGAAAATAATTGTTTAAAAGAACTGTAATTTTAAACCTCATAGAATTAGCATTTAGAATTAATGTTAAATAAGGAAAAAGAATATAAAATTCCGATGAATAATAAGTGTGTTACTTTTTAATATTTAAAGCAGAAATACTTTAAAATGTTTTACCCCGGGAGCAAGCGCGCACTCGATACTAACGCTAATGGTAGTGCGGGCTCAGTCACCCCAATCATTTGTTTATAATTATTTTTACTGCACACGATACAAATCGGAATTACAGTGAATAACTTAATTAAGAGAAAGTATACTTATCGGCTTTCAAAGACTATTTAATTTTCTTTTATGATTTGAGAAAAAATCCAATAAAACTGAACTAAAATGATTCAAAGGTGCAAGACAGGACGCAAATCAGAGACACTTTTCACTAATTTTACAGAAATATTATTTGCTGGCAAAGCTGTCATATTTTGTTCCAGAAATGAAACTAATGTAAAACTAACCATACCAGTAAGTTTGAAGGTCAATCAAATGATCAGCAAATGTATTATGCTGCCTGGCTGAAAAGTGAATCGTGTGTACCTTTTCTTTCTACAACTAATGTACAGTATTTCAATAATAATTACAGTGATGAATTGTTTGTCTTCTTGGAATTTTTCTCAGGATCTGGATTTCTTTTTTCTTTTAACGAGTAATATTTTGTTAAAACGTAATAAAAAAAAATCTATCATTGAGGAACTACACCAAATTAAACAAAATGTTTTTTTTCTTCTTTAATTAGGTTTTGGAAACAAAGATAGCTATTTGATGAAGGAAAAACGCCAGATGATAAACATAAATTATATTAGTGTTGTGTATTTTTTTTATTATGGAAGAAAGCATTTTGTTTTTCTTCTTTCCGGTTATTTTTTTTTAAATCTTTAAATTTTCGATATGCTCGCGCCCCCCTTGTAGGGTTATCGCGCCCCCCACACTTTGAGAAACACTGATTTAGACATCCACTAAGAACAGGTCTTATGGAATTCGACTCCCAAAGATGGGATGTGAGAGCGTTATAGTTAAAAATTCCTATTTTTTGGTTAAAAATTCTTCTTTAGATTTGGGAAACCTACTTCCTCTGGGGGATCCCCTAAGAACACATTTCGCGGAACTTGTCTCCCATTGGGGATTATATATACATAGTTTTTTCTTAGCTATTTCATTTACAGATTTAAAATTTAGTTATCATATTACTTTTATTGAGTAAATATCCGCTAAAAATGGGAGGGTGGAGGGAGTAGGAGAATATGAATGATGAATATGCTTCTGTTTCAGAAATTCAAGTCTTAATAATATGGTTAAATTAAGAACTGAGGTCTGTAGGAACATTTTTCAATACAGTCAAAAATCTAATGCTACAACATAGGTAACAATAACCTAAAAAGAGTGTACATAATGTCATAAAATACCCGACGGGTAATGGCTAGTTTATATATTGTTACGTAAATCTGGGGTTCGGGGATTTTATGCAAATCAGTCGCAAAGAAAGAGACATTTCTTTAAGAGCGATGAGAATTTATTTTGAAATACAGGATTCAGCAGCAAAATTCGCAGAATAAATCTCAGAAGGTCTTTACACCTTCAACAGTTCTCACACACAATATCAGTGTCTAAAATACAAGTATGTGAAAGATTATTCTCAAGCAGTCGCTCGTTCAACAGCCGAAGTAATCACTAACTGCTTCAACGGTCAAGGCAATACTGACTAATCGTTAAACAAAACCATACTGACTCATCGCTAGTCAAAACCAGACTGACTCCGTTCGGCGAGCTTCTCCCTATTTATAGCTCTAGCAGATCTTTCGAGAAAAATCCACTTGCGTTATAGATCGTGAAATTGGTGGGTTTCTCCGTTAATTTCCAGAAGAATCTATAGGACCCAGAACTCGCCAAACATGGTCACCAAGCCACCAAAATGGCCACCAAAGTCGCCAAAAATAATACCAACTTGGCCCTACCGTCAAGAATTTCCATTGAATCGCCATTATAACGTAAGGGGTTGCGAATTGCTTGCGAATATTACAATTTTAAAATAAAATAAATATTACATAGAGTAACATAAATGCATTACAAATTATGTACACTACTTTGTACAAAATTCGTAACAATATATTTCTTGCATTGGGGGTAGGATACATTCTAGCCACTTTTTTTATTACCTACGTCCTGTTCATTTTCAGATAGAAGATGGACTTTGCACTTCTCAGTTTAAAGACAAAAAGAAAAATGCAACTGTTCACATTTTCGTACGAGAAAGGGAAAAAACCTCAATGTAATTAGGACAACAAAGGTTAAATGATTATTGAAGAGCACTCGCTCATGATATGTTAAATGATTCCGCAATTGAAGATACGTTGGCAAATAATTTAAGTGTTTAGTATGTAGCATTTCTTTTCCCGCTGACAAACGGATATTTCTTCGACATAAAATGCTTTATTTTTCAATTTGAATTTCACAAAGACATTGACTGAAATTCAGCCTCGGAATTAGACTGTTTCGCTGGAACTGGCATCAAATTTTTGGACGAGTTAATTACTTGTTTAACTAGATGATTATTTGTTAAAACTGCATTTGTACTCAGGGTTTTATTTAAGGTGTACGAATCTTTTTTAAAAAACTTTATCCCCGTATTCTGAGGTATACTTTTATAACTTCGAAGAAAAATAATGAAACAAGGGTAACTATTATCTCCGTATTAAAGGTTTGACACAAGGTAGCCCTGCGAGCAACTGTCTTGCCAATTTATACTTACATTATTTTGAAAGTAGTTTCATTAATAATTCTAAATATTATATTTATCGTTATATAGATGACATAATCATTTTTGGCAAGCAAGTCAATTTTATACCTAATACTAATTTTTATCCACAATATCTTAATTTAATACTGACAAATAGTAACAACAATGAAGCAAATTTCTTGACATATGCATCAAATTAATAGATAATGTAATAGTTTCTCTAATATTTATGATAAAAGAGAAGATTTTAATTTCAATATTATAAAAGTTCAGCATTGGGAGAGTAATGTACATATTTCTATATTCAGAAATATTGTTATTAATTATATACAATGCAATAAATTTCTGATGTCAAAAAATTAGAAATGATAAATAACTATAAACATTTTACTAAATATTGTTTAAATCAGAAATACTCAATTTTATTAATAGTTATATGAATAAAGCTATTCAAAATTGTAAGGATTAAAATTTCTTAGATTAATAATAGTTTAATACTATAAATTTAAATATTTCATAGTTATAGTTACCTCCATATTCTAATATTAGTTAAATTTACTTATTATTATTTAATGCATATATACTTTAATGTCACTAAAGTTATGGTAATTTGTAAATCTCAAATTTTTTGTTTCTATTCTTTTTATACTTTTGTTAAGAGCTACATTTCAGCCATTCGCATGTTTTGAATCTGCATCAGAATCCAGAATCTGGCAATAACTTATTTATTGCACTCAGATTTAGCACGGGCTCTGCATTTTCAAGTGCAATTTTTAGGATTTAGATATTCCTATCCGTTACTTTCAATAGGTTTTTGCTCAGTATTATTTACATAAAGGGAGAAGGTTGGCTGTCCTAAAAACATGTTCAACCTCACTTTTATATAAATTATTTTATATATTAGCTGTCCTAAGTCAGCAATGCTTATAATACTACAGCATCCATTTTTTAATTTTTAATCTTGGCTACTCATGTGTCCTTCATTGTATGATCTTTCTACTGTCTATCTGGGTTTTTTTCGAATATGTGATTGATGAATGTTTATCTCTTGTTTGTAGAGAATTAGACTATATATATATATATATATATATATATATATATATATATATATATATATATATATATATATATATATGAGCCCTTTACGTGTCAGTTGGGGTAAACTTCCTACCAGGACAACTCGACCTACCTCCCGCATAGAAACTTTGACTTCTACTTTCGCCGAACTTAAAGAAGGCACGTGTAAGAACGACTCACTCGCCGCTGATGAATGCTGAAAGAAGTCTCGTTTTGTCATGGTTTGGAGTGCTGACTGCTTTGCTGAATATTGAAACAAAATATAGTATGATAAACGGCTGCACGTTGCATTTCTCCTGTCAATCTAAGAATTACTCCAATACACAATTTTCCGTATATTTTTCTAACACCAAAATTTCATAAGTGACCAATTAAATTTATAACTATTACTAATGGTTTTATACCTATATTACACAACCAGGCAAGGTGTTGCAAAAAGTTATACAACACACTCTAGACAATATCTCAAACTCCATTATTGTAATGAATAGTAAAGATATCGTTGAGAACATGCAAAGTAAGAGTATTAAATCTTTGCATAGCTTTGACTTTGGAGACTTATTCAACTGTATTGATATAGAGGATATGATTAAAGTACTAAAAAATGTTTATATTAAATATTCATTAAATAATTTGATAAATTATGATAAATTTAATACTATTATACATTTTGTTTTGAAAGAAAATTACATATTTCATAATAACTATTATTATCAACAAATTAAAGGTCTGCCACAAGGATGCCCAGCAAGTAATAGTCTGGCTAATATCTATTTACACTATTCTGAGAAAGAAAAATTAATATAGACTCTTGTTACTTTTTAGATACATCGATGATTTAATTATTTTCAGTAATAAAGTTGACTTTACTCCTCATTTAATTATTATCCACACTACTTGAAATTTTTAAAACCTATTGCAATATTGAGTCAGCAAACTTCCTAGATCTCCAATTAAAAGTTGAAAATAATATGCTAAAAAGTAATATTTTTGATAAAAGATACTCTTGATTTTAATGTTATAAAAATGCCATATTGGAATAGTACCCTTCACATTTCAATTTTTAGAAATATTATTCTAAATTATATAAAAAGAAATAATGATTTAGTATCTGAAGAAGTTCTAAGAATTAGTAATTATAAAAAATTCTATCAAAGTTGTCTAGACTATAACTATCCAGCTAATTTTATATATAAATATATGTCTTCAAAATTATATCTAATTAATTATTATTATTTAATATATTCATTTCTATTTAGTTTATAGTATATAATTTTCTTATTATATTCTTCTATTAAGTTAAGTTACTAAAATATATATAGATGGCGCCATTATTCTTAGTTTTGCTGTTTTTTTACCTTTGAGTCAGTACACTCATGGAATCTTTATACATCGGGTAAGATTCTAGTTTCGTCTCTCATTTACATTATTATTAACTATGGTGATAATCATTTTTAACCTCTTTTGCAAATATTTTTTATTTGTACATATTTATATTTCTCTATTACTCCCCGTTTCCTACAGTAATTTAATATTCCAACTCTATTCTATTGCTGTTATATTCACCCACGTGGGTTTTGTGCCTTTGCCGTGGTTTATCTCCTGTGCTATTATGTCGAAAGTTTCCGCTGAAGGGGAAGGTTGAGATCTCGCAAAACACTGTTTAACCCTGTTCTTAACCAGTGACAGCTCGGGAAATCATAATAGTTTTTTCCTCTCTAGTTAAATTTCTCTTTTTTGGTTTATCATGGTACAATGTTATTGGTTCTTTCGGTTTGATCTTAAGATGTTTTAGGTTTTATTAGTCTTCTTTTTAATTTATTTACTGCTATATATATATATATATATATATATATATATATATATATATATATATATATATATATATATATATATATATATATATATATAGCTATATATATATATGTGGGAGTCCGAATAAATCTTCGAATAAAAATCAGACTCTTCAGAAGGCGGGATTTTAGATTGGCGAGGTGGGTTGTCTAGGGGTAAGTATTTAAGGGTGAGTGATGAATTAATTGAATCTAAGTCATTTAAACACAGATACTTCATTTAAGTAAAAAAGAATTTATTTAAAGTTAAAGGGAAATATTTACAAAAAGGGATATTTACAAAGAGAAAGACATGCAGGAATGCAGGTTAATTAAAAGTTGAGTTATACCTTTAGAAGACGGGGAAATAAACTTAAACTAACTTTCTCATTCTTGGACGTTATTTCTCATTCTTGGACGTTAGGACTGGTGGTACCGCGCAGGGCGCGAAAATGCGGTAAAGGCGTGACGTGTTGAACAAGCAGTGGTTAGTAGGCCTCTGCCCAAAAATTATTCAAGCCGGAGCTACAAAACCTTTTTTTTAAAAAAACCATTTGATATATCAGTTCTCATTTTGTTATAATAAATGCAAAAGAATTTGAAAGAAAAAATAAATTAATATAAATCTTGTTTAGGAACTGTGATTAAATTTATTGTGATATGAAAAAGAATTTAGGAATATAAAGTTCTTTGCTGAAAAAAGCAAACAATTAGAAGTTAGTCAAGAAAAATCTCATATATATTTTTATTACACCAATAAAAATAAAATCTTTTTAGGATCTCTTCAGAACATTCTAAGGATAAACACATGTTTCAAAAGAAAGCATAATAATTCTGTCAAAAATGAATTCAAAATACTTATATATTGAATGATAAAATACACCATTAAAAATAAGATCATGTCTAATGTTTAATCAATAAATTCTGAAAACCATAGCATATTTCTTTCAAAATATATTTCTCGAATACTCATAAAACTTAACTAATTAATTGCCAAACTGCTGCAAGAGAAATGTTACACTATATGAGTCATCGAAATTACAATTGCATCGAAACGGTAAATGTTTAGGAATGGAAAACATTAATCTCTTAGTTCAAGGTCGATGACGTAACCCAAGAAATGAAAAGTTTTCATACACACATGAAATGCAATTCCTTAATAAATGAGATACAAATAAAAAACTTGAATATTACGTATGACTTGCTTAATATTTTAAAAGATATATTTGTAGAAAATTTTAATTGATACGATTTCTATACACAAATAGAAAAATAGTATTTCAGAAAAACACACATATTTAAAAATATAAATTACTTCATGAAATCAACTACAACAATTTTTTCATGAGCAAATTGACGGTGGCTCACGTATTCTTTTTGATTTTTTTCCTGTTGCAAGGAAAACGAAATAAAAAACAGTACACACCTGATACAGTTGACGACGTGTGATTAATTACTTGAAAACAAGCTTCAAAGGCTCCTGGATGTGTTCACTGGACTTGAAATGGAGTTGTTGTACACGGCAGAAAATAACGTGGTTTCGGCGAGCGAAGTTGTAGCTCTTGAGTTGACTTGTGACTCTGGGAGTCGTTTTATTCACCTAAATGTTAGTATGTTATGAGAGGCAATCCGCGCATTTTCGACTCAGTCCGCTTGTAAATTAGGCGTGCAGCCAAAAATGGGGGGTTTTTTTAAAGAAGAGAGTTAGAAGGGGTTATCAACTTATTATTTAGAGAAGATTTTCGAAATCAAATCCCAGGCGATCCCCCAATTATTTCTGTGGGAGTACGAATAAATCTTCGAATAAAAATCAGACTCTTCAGAAGGCGGGATTTTAGATTGCGAGGTGGGTTGTCTAGGGGTAAGTATTTAAGGGTGAGTGATGAATTAATTGAATTTAAGTCATTTAAACACAGATACTTCATTTAAGTAAAAAAGAATTTATTTAAAGTTAAAGGGAAATATTTACAAAGAGAAAGACATGTAGGAATTAAGTTAATTAAAAGTTGAGTTATACCTTTAGAAGACGGGGAAATAAACTTAAACTACCTTTCTCATTCTTGGACGTTATTTCTCATTCTTGGACGTTAGGACTGGTGGTACCGCGCAGGGCGCTAAAATGCGGTAAAGACGTGACGTGTTGAACAAGCAGTGGTTAGTAGGCCTCTGCCCAAAAATTATTCAAGCCGGACCTGCAAAAGCTCACTAGATGGCGCTGCTTCGGAATGCAGTAATAAATAAAATTGAGATTTATGGTCCTCTGAAAAGGATATGACTCAACCTTTTAACAAAATGTTTCAAAGGGAAAATCCTACATATATATATATATATATATATATATGTGTGTGTATATATATATATATGTGTGTGTGTGTGTGTGTGTGTGTGTGTGTGTGTGTGTGTGTGTGTGTGTGTGTGTGTGTGTGTGTGTGTGTTAAAGCATCTATATTTTTGAGCATTTTGGTACCAAAATTGTGTCGATACTGTGAAAACTTCCTAAGTTATCAAGAAATAAGTATTGAATTTTAAACGAAACACCCCTATCTATTTCTTATTTTTAACTTCATTTTTCGCAAAACCAAAAACTTTAGCTTGCGCGCAGGATTTCTCAGAAACTATTTATGATATCAATTTGAAATTTTATACACGTGTTCAAAATAAGGCTATTCATAACTTCTACATCAATTTTCAAAAAATTAATAGAATTTTTTAACATGAATTCGAATTTATTTTTTTTTCTTAAAATTTTCGTTATAATTGTATTTAAAAATATTTTTTTCCTCTAAATTTCTTAAAAGTTAGTATAACTTCAAAAGTGAACATCTTTATACCAAATAAAATTAATTTCGTAAATTTTGATCAATTTTGTACTTCAAAATCCTGCGTGGTGTAAAATAATGATTTTCATATTTTTCAAAAATTGTCCAATTTTTATTTCTTTATAACTTTTTTAATTTTTCCTCAAATTCTTTGAAAATTTTAGAATTAATGTAAATACAGTCAAATCTCCATATAACGAACCTTTATATTGAGAGCTTTTTCGTGGAACCAAGAACATTTCATGATTTTCTTCGTTAAATAACTTCTCAATAGCGAAGTGCATTTTCTATCTAACCTATTTTTTTCTTTGGGATTCGATTTTTTTTCTCCCTATTTGTAAAATATTTCTGGATATTTCAAGTAATTTTATCTTTTAAGATGCCTGACTAGTGCAAAAACGTCAATTTTGATAAAAATGATGAATTTTTTTTTTTACTTTAAATTTTATATAGTTGAATTTTTTTTGCTTTCTAAAAATACTTTACTTTTGTTTGTACTTTAATTATTTACGAAGTTATAGCAGTTTTTATGTCAAGAGAGAGCAGCAAAAACGAACCGGATGTTAGATATCGAAACCGGTGTTTGCATTTTAATACTTTTTTTTCACTTTTTTGGTGTTTATCGAATTTATTTTTAAAAAATATTAACTTAGTTAAAGTAATGACGGGACATGGAGATATTTTTTTTTAAAAAAAACTATTACTTTTAAGTGAAATTCGGCAAATAAATTCGTAAAATTTTTGTCATTTTCCGATTTTCTTATGCCCTTGCTTCTCGATATTTTGTTTCATATTTAACTTTATTTTATATATTTGATAGAAAACTCTGCTCTTAAAGACAAAATATTAATTAATTATGCCTAAAGCAAGGTCTGGGAGGTCTAAGGAACTTGCTTCATCATTGGTGCTAGCAGTAATGAAAATGTTGACACAGAGCCAATCCCAATAATACTTCGTCAGCTGGAGACAAAAAGTTGAAATCTATTCATAAATGCTTCCAAATTTACTCAGAAAGCCTTTTTTAGTAACATTTTTTGGATTATTTTACTTAAAGATACAATTATTATTATTATATATATATAAATTTGAAAGATTTCGCGTAAGTGCATTATTTAAGTTAATTCCTTTTAATTTGTGATATATAGGTTTATTATCATCTATATATACATATAAAGGAGAAAAGCGACTCACTCACTCACTGACTGACTCATTGACTCACTGACTAATCACGATATCTCCGGAACTATTAAACCTACAGACTTGAAATTTGGTAGGTTGGTTCCCTTCATGGAGTAGACGTCAGCTAAGAACGGATTTTGCAAAGTTCGAACCCCAAGGGGCGTTACGGGGGTTTAAGGGGCGTTATAGATAATTATTTCCATTACTAAACTATTAGATGTAAAGTCGTGAAAAACTTGGTACACAGATTTCTTATATAAAGTAGAGATTCCCTATATAATGATTTTTACAAAAATAGACCTCCAAGGGGCGTTGAGGGCGCTTAAGGGGCGTTATACATAATTATTTCCATTTTTAAACTATTAGACGTACAGTCTTGAAATTTGGTAAGCGGATTCCTTTCATAGAGTACAGATCCCCTACAGAATGGGTTTTGTGAAAATCGACTCCCAAGTGGCGTTGTAGAGAATTAAGTGGCGTTATAGGCAATTAACTCCTTTTTTAAACTATTAGACGTAAAATCTCGAAATTTAGTAAGCTGATTCCAATCATTAAGTAGAAAACCGCTATGAGATAGGTTTTGTGAAAATAGTTTCCAATGTGGCGTTGCGGGGGCTTAAGGGGCGTTATAGATAATTATTTCCATTTTTAAGCTATTAGACGTACAGTCTTAAAATTTGATAAGTGAATTCCTTTCATGTTGTAGAGATCCGCTACAAAATAGTTTTGGGGAAAATTGATCCCCAAGGGTCACTGAGGGGGATTAAGGGGCGTAATAGATAAATATTTCCGCTTTTCAACTAATAGAACCACCTGCTTGAAAATTAGAAGTTATGTTCCGTTCATGGAATAAAGTTCTTTTTACAAAGATTTTTGCGAAAACAGACCCCCAAAGGAGTGGGGTTGCGGGGATTAAAGCATGTTATAGAAAAATTCCTGTTTTTGAATTTAATTCATTTACTTGAAATTTGTTGAGCACTTTGCTTTAGTTGAATAGAGATCCACTAAGAATGGATTTTATGGAAATCAACTCCAGGGGTAAGCGGGGAGAGTTACTGGGGCTTATTGATAGACAAAATTCCCGTTTTTGAACTGCTAAGACTATAATAATAAAATTTGGTTTGCATGCTTCTTTTGTTGAATTGGAATCCGCTAAGAATGCTGTCAACGAGGTATTGATGATAAAAATTCCGTTTTTGCTCTGTTAGATTTAGACTTGAAATTTAGCACGCATGTTTATTTTATAGAGTAGAGATCCACTGAAAGTTGCTTTGGTGGAAATCCACTTAATTATTAGGTTAAGTGTGAGCGAAAAAAATCTTTCTCCTTCTATTTTAGATATAAATAGAAATTAGATATTATAATTTATGTTCTTCTTATATCAAGGGGCGAGAGTGTAACAGCTATAAATATATTTTTCAATACAATCGAATTCTTAATGCTAGATATCAATAATTATTATATATGTAAACAGTATACATATATACAACATCGTGAAATACCCAGTGAAGCGGGTGGGTAACGGCTAGTTATATATATACATAATTAGAAATGCAAATAATTCCCTTCCTAAGATATTGTACATAGATTTGTAAAATTTTATCTGAAACGCATTTTAACTTCTGGGGGACACCCCTTAGAATATAGAAAATTTTCCCTTGAAAAAACAGCAGCATAGAAAACAAAATTACTAAGAATGAAAAAAATTCAAAGTGTATTCATATGGAGGTTTTAAAAAATGTTCTTCATATGCTTTTCATTATAATTTCTTATAACCTTTGTGATAAGCAATATTTTTTAAAAGAAATTTTCGGGAATATTTATTGACAAAATAACACACATTAATATATTTTATATTACATATTTCTTAAGCTCTAAGAGACTTGGTAGAAATTATATACCTATTTTTCCATGTAAAAAATATTATTTTTTAACGTAATAGAGTTTTTCTAGTGTGCTTTTTATATCTCTAATTTGTATTAACAAAAACTATGCATTCGGACGTTAAGAAAAGCTTTTTTGACTCTGAAATTGGTAACAAAATTTAAAAAAAAGAACTTGAAACAAATATATAATACTGATATGGGTTATAAAAAGTTTATTTTGTTATATAAAGAGGTTTTAGGTTGTTTTAGTTGTTTAATTTTTTAAGATTTAGATTTTAAATCTTTAAATGCGTTTTTCTCCGAAACATATTTTTCCATATTTTATCGCATGGCAAACATATCTCAAAAAGTCCTTGAGATAATTGCATGAAATTTAGCATCATTGTTTATTATTATAGTATGCATGTTGTGCACTAGAGAATAAGAGAAAACAATATACTTACTTTTTTTATGGTTGTTTTTCTTTGTGATATATGTAACATTTTTGAAAAATTTTCCTTTTGTGCACTTTTTGACCTCTAATTTTGTGATAAATTGAAATTATTCAAAGATGATAGAGCCAAACATAGGTAAACGCTTTCAGAATAAAATTCAAAGAGCATTTTTTTATCTTATGCATTAGAATTTATTTTACAGTGCTTGCCGCGATGAGAAAAAAATGCCTAATTTTAACCTAAAATTGTCCATTTTCTTATAAAACTATATTGAAATTTTTTTCTTTGTTATTTTTATAAGTTTTCAGTTATAATCAAACAAAAAATTAGTTTAAAAATGACCTTTCAGCATTATTTCAAAAAAATGTTCCCGCAACTAGTTAGGCACCTTAGCACATTTTATGGTGTAGTCATGAAACTTGGACTGGTTTTACCAGGGGCTCGACTCACCCAGAACAAAAAAATTACCGTAATTTTTCAAATAAAAAACTCAAATAAAATTAACAGATTTTATGAGTAATTAAATTTAAGGACGCGTGTGATAATGTATGTTTAGAATTTCAAATTTTAAAATAATATGTTTAAAATTACTTATATGCTTTAAATTAGAAAATGTCCATAAAATTCATTAATTTTAATATAAAATTATTTTCTTAATGTGTATACAGTGTATATTTTGACATTCTTTTGGCTTGTTTTCCTTGCAGTTTTTCTTCCTATTATTATTATTATTAATTGGTAAGATATATAAAATAAATATACATTGATTTACAAAAAGGTGTGAATAATTTCTTTTTTTAATATATATAGTGTTTATGAAATTAAAATTTGCTTCTTGTAGTTTATAAAGTATGTTAAAAGATGAACCTCTATATAACGAATTTTCCATATAACGAACTTTTTTGCAGGATTTAGCGACTTCGTTAAATAGAGGTCCGACTGTATATATGACTATCATGTGGTAAAAATTTCAAGTTATTGCTTTGTTTTATTGCTAAGTTACATTGGTTTGAAGAAGGATGTTTTTTTCGAGGTCCTGAGAGTTCTTAAAATGACATCACTGTGAGGGGGGGAGGGATTTACCGTCGTTTAGTATGATATAAAAGCTATACCCAACATGTGACATGAATTCATTTCACTCCGAATGTTTGTCTGGCCAACACTATAATATAACACGAAGCAGAAAGTTCAATTTCACTCATTGAAACGCACACAACCTTGCGAAAACGAAAGTCCCGTCGTGTTTTTCCCGTCCGTTCTTTGTTCATTCATTCTTGCTTTACAATCTACCGTTTCGCTACGCTTGTAATATTCTTCCGGCAAGCTTGTTCGAGAGAGAGAAAATAATAAAAAAAAAGACCATAAGCAGTTGCTTTAACACAAATGAATACAAAAGAAAAAGATGTTCTCTCCGGAAAGACACGCTACACGGCGAAAGAACTAAAAACGCGCTCTTATCTCGCTGTGACTGTTGGCGCTACGGATCAGAGCGCTCACAGAAAATTCCAATGATGGCTCCTCGAATGTTCGTGGGTGAAAGCGGCGTGGGAGTTCCTTTACCTTCGAACGATTTTTCTTTTTTTTTTTATTTCATCCGTTTTCCAAAGATATAGTTTACTGAAAGGGCAACGGGAACGCTGTCGTTTACGAAGATGTAATCGAATTACGCGAAACGTTCGAATAGATCGTACAAATGTGGAACGAAAAGAGAAAATGATCGTGATTTTAATTCGTCCGTGTAGTCTTTTGTGCTCGCAAATTGATTTAACTCCATACACGATAGATTTTTTTTTATGAAGTAATGGTATATTTAATCTCGAGTTCTATTTCACGTAATTGAACGAAAACGATCCGTGATTTCTGTGTTTCTAAATGCCTTTACATCGTTTATACATCTAAATTCAAATGAATCGGTGACGAATTCTTATTTTTATGACATTATAATGTTCGATGAATCAAGAAAGTTTTATTAGCTATTCGATACGATATTTAATTAGGAATATGGAGCGATTTTTTTAATATATTTAATTTTTAAACTGTATATTTAAAATGTGACCTGGAGAAATGAAAAAAATAATAAATAAAAAATCCATTCATTTTTTTTCGGAAATGAACATTTAAAAAATAAAAATAATGAAATTGATAGAGTTATGCCAAAAAAATTATCCTGTTCGTTTATTTTTTTCATTATGTATTTATTTATTTTTAATTTTTCGTCTTTTTACGTCTGAAAGATGCAGTACCATTTTCAACATCGAATTACATTTGATATGCATTATTACATTACTACTTAGTGAGTAACTAGTTTTAGTGAAAAAAGGGAATACTAAGTCGATTTACACAGACAAATGAAACGATTAGGAGTTAGGAAATAAATGATTAACACAAACGATTAATTTTGCAGAAAATGGTTGGATTGATTTAAATTATAATCAAGCTCTAAGATTACACGAGAACTTCTGGCGATACACTTTATGATCCTGAACCTTCACCAGATCAGTACCTCCTCCTCCTAACTTTCACACCACATCACGCGAAGACTTTGAGGTCCAGCTATATTTAACGGCTTCTATCGTATTCCCAGTTCGGCAGATTTATGAAGGAATCGGAGTTCGAACCCACTTCTCAGTTGGAACATCTCTGATGCTAGTGACACTGAGGTAATTTATTATAATTAAGTAAAAAATTAAATACTTATTAACGACACACTTTGAAAATACACGAAGCCTTGGTAGGTTAGCGGTTATGATCATGAAGTGCCCGGAGTGGGGCGGATTCAAGTCCTGGTGCGACTGAAGATCCGTCGTGGAGAGTGACTAATGTACGTTAAATTTGCCGAGGCTCAAAGTCGGCGTTCGGTGGTAGTTTGGAAAGGAGGAGAACGCAAGTGACGTCCTCGACAGTTGCATGAGGCTCAAAATTACGAGCTCTACCGCCGATAGCCCTGAGTGTGTCCTTAATCAAAAAAATCCAGCCGCATTAATAAATAATAATAATTCTTTTTATTAAATAATAATAAAATAATTATTATTACATTATTATTATCGTTGCTATTGTCTGAAAGAGATAAGAATTATTTATAAAAAAGGAATTATTTTCAAATCCAATTACTGTAAAATCGGGCGGATAACGCACATCCCCTTTTTTAAGAAAGAAGATAAAAAAAATGCATGTGTATAGTGCTTTTATGTTTTTAAGTCATTTATTCGAAGTATTATCCCAGGCTTTTGAAAAAATAGCTATAATTACTACCCTTTTTAAGTTCATAAAGTAAGTCATACCTTTAAAATAAACGGAATTTCGATTTACGTAGAAGTCTAATTTTCTTTATGCTCATCTCTCTTTAATGTCAGTTTTTATACCTGGTGCACTTGTACCCGGAAATTTCGATCTAATTTTTGGTGTTTAAAGTGCGCATTATACGCCGGATTTTATGGTAATTGTTTCTGGAGGTAGGTTAGATTTTTTTTAAGACTTTCTTCACCAATGCTAACAATGATTAGGACTCGAACTCGGACGGGGAAGGGGGTTCTCATTAAATTTACTATAAAAATATTTTAAATGAATCGAGAATGGCAGCATATGTGATGTTACAAAGTTTTTTCTAAATATATTTTTCATTTATGTGTGAAATTTGTTAGTTTAAAAAAAAACTTCCTATGCAGAGCTTATATACTTAGAAGTTTTTAACACTTTCCAACAGCTATATAATCTAGAATGTTACGATCCCTGGATTTGTCCCTTTTTAAGATCTCAACTAGATTTATCGGGAATTTTTTTTTAAAAAAATTATTTTAAGAAGCCATACTTCTCAATAAAGATACAATTAAATAATTAACTCATCATTTCTTAAACTGAGGGACACGCCCCCCCCCCTTGGAGGGCGTGATTACTGTCCGAGGGGTCACGAGCCTATTGAGAAGTCAATAATAAAAGATTTTTTAAAAAGTTATTAATTTACTGAAAGTAAACAAACAGAATACTTTCTGATATAATAAAATATAAAGCACACATTTACACTGATATAATACAAGTATCAGTGCTACGGAATGTATTTCATAATTTATTTAACCATACTAAGTTAAGAACAAGTTTAATAATTACCAGAGACCCCCCATGGGCTTGTATTAACACTTATCTTGATAATTTGTACGGTTTCTAATTAATTCCTTGACTCACAATTAACAGTTACGTGATTCGCTCTTCAATATGCCACCGTTTTCCACGTAGACGCGCTTATTTTGATGTTTTTTGGAGGGGGAGAAAAGGAATAAACAAGCAAATCCTATGAAATCTCGCAAACACTGCCCTTTATTGCTCTCCAAAACCTTCGGAATGATTGTATGGATAGAAGTGCCCAGAAAAGATCGGAAAGACGTATATATATGTCCAGAAAATCAATGCTTTGGCTGAGGGAGACGTTTATATACTTCAGTGGCATATGAGAGGTGAAAGTTATGTAGTGTAGCTTTGGTGTCAAAATGTAGTCTTATTGAATTCAATACATTGATATCGTTTGGAGCGGGGCGTGATGAAAAGGATGACTGATCGCGAATATTGAAAATGTGAGAAGCCCTGAATTAACTAGCTGTATATTTCCTGTTCTAGAGTGGCGGCGCCCGCATTAAAAATGCAAAATTCCTAAAATTTTAAAACATTATATAAATGCACATAACGAGTACAATATAAAAATGAATTCATTACATTTAAAACTTAAACTTATCGAAAGCCTTTTTCGAAAAATATAACTTTAGCAGAATACATTTTAAGAAATATAATTCTAATCTTAGTCTCAAAACTAAAATATTCAAAAATTAATCTAAAATGGAATCTTCTTTTACAGATTTGATGGATCAAATTCAAACAGTAAACTAACCACTGAAATTACACCAAGAAATTTCATACAAAAAATATTTGCTCTGATTCATGTTTTCATATTCAAATGACTTCGAATATTCTCTAACTTATACTAATGTAAATACTAGAAAAAAGTTCCTTAAACTCACGAAAAATTCACTGGAATTACGTTCTGAAAGTGTTTGAATTCTTTTTCTTAATTTGTTTACGCTTTTCCATGTTTAGGTCGGCTCTTCGCACGGCTCTTCGGGATGAGAAAATAAAGCAACCGTAACAATTATTTTGAACATTGCTCATAATCAACGATTCTGAACAAAATAATTGATTTGTCCCCTTCATGAGAACAAGATTGTTCAGCGTAACAGCTTTCCAATTATAAAAGTATATATCTCAGGGAACATAACTCTCTAACCATATTACTAAATAAAAATAATAACAAACGTAGCTGATTATTGACATTTTTAGAAAATGAATTTAAAAAAAAAACATATTATTTGAAAAAATCGAAAGGAAGTTGTAAATAATACATTTCATTCTTTGCCCCATTCGGCATTATTATTTAAATCGCAATGCGTGAATAATTTATTTCGAACCAGTGTCACGCTATTTAAAAAGACAAAAGAATAATAATCGTTCGTCAAAAAATAAATCTATACTCGCACAATTTATTTCAGTTATAACGAAAAATCATATAATATAGTATTAGAATACTGAAATTATGTATTTGAAAAAATAAAATTCATTTTTGCAAAGCATTTAAAATTCCTCTAAGAATGAAAAATTAAGTAACACCGATTATCTCTATTTACGTTTTACTAATAGATTACCTATCATACAAAACATGAAAAGCAATAATTTGTATTTTAAATATAGCAACACATTGAATAATGGAACATCATAAATCTCTCTAAAGTTATTTTTTCTTTCTACTTTATAAATCTTTATATATATAAATGGTATTATTAAAATAATTCTTGATATCAATTTCCATGGTTACAAAACGTTCTGTCGTTGTTCCTGGAATATTCGAAATCAAATGACGCCCTCTCGGACAATTGAAAGCTTGTATAAATGTGGTCAGACACGACATTTCGGGTCATAACTTTTTGATGATGAAAAATTATGACTGTGTGCTTATGAGACTATAGAATTATTTTTAAATCTCTTTTCAACATTTGAAGGATTCCAATGTCACTTAAAAACAAAGAAAAATACTATCAACACGCATTTAATTTATAACTAACTGTATTCAAAATACTACTACTCACATCTATTACTTTCAAGTATTGTCTCAGAAAGAATATAATGCCTTTCTTTTCTTACATATCATATTTCCGTGCATAGTTATTTAAATTACAGTCTAATTCTAATTCAGACACGATTGGGCTTTTAAATATACATTTATCTTTTAATAATGTGGGTAAATGTTTTATTTTCCGTCAGAAATGATCAAAATGCAGCAGTTGTTTCAAGCCACAGTGATAAATGAATAATAACTAGCTTTTCATACATAATTAAGCGTTTTATAATTCTAATAATAATTTTTTTTCTCAAGCCAACTGGTGGCAACAGTAGCCTTGTGGCAATGAGTCTTTGTGCCATTGAAGACCCACCATGCAGATGGATTATTTCATGTTAAATTTGTCAAAGCTCAATGTCCTCTCGTTGGTGAGGTGTGGAAGCTCGGAGCGGTGTGTGCCAGCTCAGGTGTCATCCTCTTCACTTGACCATGTTTCGAAATGACGAGATCTGTCACAAATAGCACTCGTAATACGTTATAGTGTGACGTTAATGAAACACTCGCACCCATTAAAAAAATTTCAACTAATATTTATTTATTTAGCAACATTACATATATCATCTCCATTTTAGAAGTGTGTCAAAAAAAAGAAGAAAAAAAGCTAGTTTGGCGATGTGAAAGAGAGGAGAAAACTATTTCATTCGATTAGTTTAAAAATATTTTATTATAAGTTGTTTTATCAAATTTTACTTGACTGAATTTTTACACTTTTTTCAAATCATTCCATTTTAACATCGAATGTTTTATACATATATTTATCATATAATATTAAAAGAACTTCCAAATACAATTTTTTTAAAAACTGAAAAAAATATTTTTTATTTGTAAAAATATATCCACTAAATCACCATCAATCCGGAATAAGTGGTGTTCTTGTCAAAAATAATATTTAACACCCACAACCACAATCCTATACTTTTACAGTTGTTTCACCTCAAGCCTCTTTATGGATTCATTTTATGACTTTATTAGAGTTGTTTTAATGTAGGATTTCTATACAATTGTTTCATGATTTTTTCAACGAAAAAAAATTTGTTTTACTGTAAATGTAAAGCAATAAAAGAACACTTACAGTTATCAGTATTTCACTCAGCGAAAAGAGCATCATCACATTTTTCATGTAATTTTAATTCAAAATGGTTTTTTCCCTCCACAAAACTAAAGAGCACATATTTAAGGGGACATGGTATGATTTACGGAAAAAATTTTGATTTAAGGATTTTCAAATTTTTTTTGGTTGCCTACTATGTGTGTATACTATGTAAAACTGATTTTGTGGTCAGAATTTCATAAAAAAAATTAGCCATTTAATTTTTTAAGTAAAGAAACTTGTGTAGTGATTTTAAACTGCTACTTTTCTTTCAAATATCTACGTACACGCATAAAATTTTATTTACAAATACGTCAAATTATGTATAGTAAAAGTGGATATGGGTCTTGCGATAACATGATTGGTATAAGTACAATACTTCTTTTTTGTGAATGCTTATAGAAAATTCCTTAAAAAATGTATATATTTATTCAAAAATGCATACCAACTTTCGTACTACACTTGTGATAACCCCGAGTTTATTATCTCTTAGTGAATCAGCGTAAGCTAGAGGTGTAGGATTAACGGAAGAACTAGACGCATGCATTATTTTAAAATAGCTTTATTAAGATATTAAACTTAATCTTTTAGAAAATTAAGTTATAATTATATATGTGAGAGAATCTACGGTGGCAAAACACAATATATATATATATATATATATATATATATATATATATATATATATATATATATATATATTACCGAATTGATTTAACTCGAACCACTATCAATAACTGACTCGCCTAAACACGATTTCACTACTATTACATATCCTAATATTAAATAGTCAATCATACCTTGCTGTAGTTTCAGTAACGTTCACAACTATTCTAGATTAGGTCTTGCTGTAACTCGAGTGCAATGGTATGCACCTAGATCATTGGATCTCTAACACGTATGATTACTATTCTTCGCCCCGTAACGTTATCTAAAACTTCTTCAATATAGAACCACGAACTGTTTACATTCCTCTAATTGCCTTCGTGCTTACTCTAACTTCTGATATTTAAAAGATTCCTAATTTGCATCTTTCATTCACACTTCACTTCTTGGATTTGGTTGGAAAAGATTTGCCATTAATTCTGGCCCCAAAAAACCCAAAGGACATGTTAAAGAAAAGACGCATGAGCCCGTCACACACCGCTGGCCACCGTAAATGCCACACTCTGAAGGAAGCATGCAAATAACATAAAATTTACAAGATGTATTAACGGATGTGAGATATGCAAATGATTAGAATTTCAGCGCAGACACACATCACGCGCGCCTGTGGTGCCACCTCAAAGCGCTATTTAAAGTTTGCAGATTTTGACGATTTCAAGTTCAGCAATTGTGTTTTTCTTGTGGTTTTTCAAAAAACGATCAGCTATGTCTGGTAGAAAACAGCAATCAGCTTTTGATCAAGTACCCGAGTTCGACAAAGGAAGGATAACAGGCCTACCGAGATTATAGAATATCTTTCAGGAAAATCGGTAGTCGTGTTGGACGAAACCAAACAACTGAATGATATGTGACCGTTAGATGCAGGAGGGTACGACGGACCGACGTGGTCGATCGCATCCACCTCAGTGCACCACTTCATGTGAGGACAGGCAAATTGTGCGCATGCCAGTGACGGATTGCTCAGTCACATCGTGAACCATAGCACAGCACATTGAGTCTGTAACGCATCATTCAGTATCTGCGCGTACCACTCGACGCCGTTTACAGCAGAGTGGTCTGTCCGCAAGACGTCCATTGCTTGGTCTACCCTTGACGCAGAACCACAGACGTCTTCACCACCAATGGTGCGATGAAAGAAGGATGTGGGTGGCAGAATGGAATGGAGTAGTCTTTACTGACGAGTCACGCATCTGTCTGCAACACCACAATGGTCGAATTTGAGTCTGGAGACACCGTGGTGAGAGGATGCTGAACAGCTGCGTTATGCACCGCCACACTGGTCCTGCACCGGGTATTATGGTTTGGGATGGTATTGGATATCACTCTCGCACTCCTCTAGTACGCATTGCCGGTACTTTAAACAGCCAGCGCTACATCTCCGAGGTGTTGGAGCCAGTTGTCCTTCCTTACCTTCAGGGCTTGGCCACAGCCATATTTCAACAGGATAATGCGCGACCACACATGGCACGCATTGTCCAAAGGTTCTTTGTCAATCAGCAGATTGAATTGCTTTCTTGACCGGTTCGCTCTCTGGATCTTTCACCAATAGAAAACATGTGGTCCGTGGTTGCTCAACGATTGACTCAGATTACACCCCCAGTTGCCACACCAGATCAACTTTGGCAACGTGTGGAAGCTGCTTGGTCTGTTGTACCCCAAGAACACATCTAAAGTCTCTATGAATCGAATCAATGCCGAGGCGTGTGGCAGCGGTGATCTCCAACAATGGCGGCTACTCTGGCGACTGATTCTGGCTGGAACCACACTTCACAGAAGTCTATAAATTTAATCATTTGATGCTTGGTTAACATGTTATACACAAAATAAATTGTGTTGTGCAATCTCTTGTCTTTCTTTGTGTTGCATTTACGGTGGCCAGCAGTGTATTAGCAAAAGGTAATAAAAAATTAAAAGCATTAGGCACAATAGAAAAAATGCCTTAGCATTTTTAATGAAGACAAACTAGTTATTTTATCTTTCTGAGATAAGTCAGTTTAAATTTTTGATTTGCCTTAGGAACGTGAATAAAAACGATACGTAGAAACTAACATAAGTCTGCATTTTTTAAGTTTAGAGCTTTCAAATTTCGTGAGGTTATAGAAAAGTATATAAAGAATAATTTTTATAGGCTAAAAAAATTATATTTGATTTTTTGACCAATTTTTGTCTACTGAATCGCACTGTCTCCCCTTAATCTTTAAACAAGTAGAAAAAGAGGCACAAATGAATTAAATAATAAAAGAAAGAAAAGGCAAATAATATTAGGAGAAGAAACAAGAAGAAAAATGTTCTAAAAATGAATTACAAAATCCATGTGAATGAAGAAGGAAAGTTCCGGAAATGAGTTTAATATGGCCCGAAAAAGTGCCCGATTAGAACTACAATCCACACATTTTTAAGCAATTTGAAATAACCTTGCCGTCAATGATATCGAAATTACTTATTGTTATTTTTCACTCGATTATTTTCCCTTATAAAATGATTTTCGAATCACGTGTATTTAAAAGTGTTAAGTTAAAAACTATATTTAAGGTAACTAGCTACTTTAGGAACCGTAAATTTGAAAAAGTACATAAATGAAGAATTTTTTTTTTAATATTTTGTGTCACTTGAATTAAAATGTACATATGAAATTGGCTTAAGAATAGTATTAGAATAATAATTATTCAAAAACATTTTTTTGGCAAAACAATTAAGAGAAAAGGGCTTATTGAGAGGCTTTCATGATGATAATATTTTGTCTTTATATAGATTGGACTTCTATACTGGAGATGAATTAAAAGTTTTGAAACACAAACCGTAAAACCCGGCGTATAACGCACCCCCTTTTTTACGAAGAAACCTGAAATGTACGTGTGCAGTGCTCTTATGTTTTGAAGTCATTTATTCGAGGTATTATTCCAAACTTTAGAAAAAAATAGTATAATTCTAGAACTACAACCCTTTAAGTTCGTAAGGAATGTCATCTCTTTTAAAGAAACGGTATTTCGATCTATGTAGAAGTTTAATTCTTTTCTATTTTCATCTTTTTTTTTTTTTAAAAGCTCAAATTTCTATACCCCGCGTATAACGCGCACCCATAAATCTACACTATTAAAATTCGAAGGTAAACAAATGTATGCGTCTATCTTCTCCGGAACCGCACCCCTCAAAAACTCACCCAAGGTACCAAAAGCTCGGGAATGATCCGAGGATTCGGCTTATAACATTCAAATTTCGATATTGCGATTAGTTAAAAAGATATTAATTAAAAACCTTAAAACGCCTTATTGTTTTACTCCTGCGTGTTGTTTCTTCTGCTAATACACTGCAACCGCGGAATGAAGAACCGGGAGGTGAAATTTTTTTTTTTTTTTTTTACCACCGACGTTTTTAAAACAGGATCTAATATTTTTTCTATATGACTCACATGTCAGACAAAAAAATAATTACAGAACCACAGAAAGGTACTTTATTTCGCCACGAACGGTTTTGTTTGTTTGTTTACAAAGCAACGATACTTTGTTTATTTTATGATTTTTTTCTAAAATGAATGAACATCGATGCGTTTAAATGAAAATTATTTTTAAAAAACTCATACTTTGATCTTTTAGAGTTAGTGATTTAAAAAATAAAATGCCGAAACTGTTTTTTACGAATTTTTAAAAAATACTCAAATTTTAAAAATTTAATAACTTTTTATTAAATTAAAATTTTTAATAACTTCTTCATTTAGAAAAAAAATTGCATGAAGCTTTTTTTCCGTGTATCGAATATTTCGAAAAATACTCACAATTTGAATTCAACATTTAACATTGTTGTGAAATTTTGTAATTATAAAAGTTTCTACTTTTTTGCTTCTTTTTTTTACATACAATTATTTTTTAAAAGGTACATTTTCGTTTCCGGGGGCTAAAAAGTTGCAAAGCGAGTGAGTGAATATTAGTCACACTGTTCACCTACTCTAGAGCTTTTGGCGACGGACTTCGAAATTTTAAACCATTGTCAAGTAACGAGGATGAGACTTGAGCTGGCACCCATCTTTCCTAAATACCATACCACACCAACGCCAGGACGTTTAAGCTCTCGGCGGATTCAACGTGCATCGCTCCTCTTAATAGTTGATCTTCAGCGGCAGCCAAAATTTTAAAAGGGCAGTAATAACTAATTGTGGGAAATTACCACGAGAATTTTGTAATGACATTAATATAGAAATCACACACACCAGGAAGGGCTGATAACGAGAGGGGAAGGGGAATTTTCGTGACAATATGTTATGCATTCAAAATTGTTCGTGCAACGCCGGGGGGATAAACCTATCTGGCAATGAAAAGAAGCGAAAAATTTTCGAAACAGGGAATTTTAAGTTATATGCTCGGTAAAAGCCCGAGCAGGCGGAGGAGGGGAAAAAAACAAAGTAATTTTGAAAAAGAATATTGGAAGTGCTGATTTTGTGAAGGGAAGGGAAATTTATAAAAGTAGAGAAAGCCCGTGCAACGCTGGGTCATGCAGCTAGTTTGGATCTTATTTTTTGTGTTAAAAGTATGCGTTATACGCCGGATTTTACGGTAATTTAGAAGTAGATTTGTTTATATTTTACTGCATCTAAGTAAAGAAATTTTAACAAAAAACACCCATAATTATTTCATTTGTTCATGACTCTGAAAATCATGTGAATTTTTTTCCGAAATTTTAATTCAACTCCGGTCTAGAAGTCTTAGCTACATGTAGGGGAAATATTATGATTATGGAAGCATTTTCCATAATTAAAATTCATTGTACGTCAAAAAATTACATTTAAATAATTTTTCAATGTAATAATATTCTTAACTCAATTTTATATGTATATTCTAATTCAACTGAAACTAAATTTCAAAAAAGCCTTATTCAGTTAGGTGCATTTTCAAAATTACAGCCTCGAACGTAGTCAGCCACCTTAAAGATTTTTTAATGTTTTTTAAAGCAAAATAGATATACAGTCGGACCTCTATTTTACGAAGTAGCTAAGTTCCAAAAAAAGTTCGTTATATGGAAAATTCGTTATATAGAGGTTCATCTTTCAATATATTTTATAAACCATATAAAACCAATTTTAAATTTATAAACACTATATATTAAAAAAAGTAATTATTCACACCTTTTTGTAAATTATCTATTTATTTTATTTATCTTACCAAAAAAAGAAAGAAAAACTATAAGAAAAACAAGAAAAAAGAATGTCTAGGAATATATTGTATCTCAACATTAAAAAAATAATTTTATATTAAATGTAATGAAAACTTAAAGGATATTTTCTAATTTAAAGCATACAAGAGTAACTTTAAACATACATTATTTTATAACAAAAAATTCAAAACATACAGTACCACAAGCATCTTTAAATGTAATTACTCATAAAATTTGTTAATTTTGTTTAAAAAGATGCTTTGTTGTTTCATAAGCCGCCTCAGATCTTTGCAATGCACCAAAAATCCCTTCAGGCGTATTTTTCCATGCCTTTTCTTTAATTTTTCTAGCTGTCTATTGTTACCTAGAAGTTGGTCGGATTCCAATGTCTTCGCAAATTGAAGAGCTTTCTCTATTACGAAAGGTCCAGAGATCTGAACATTTTTATATCGCATTGTGTGTATCCACTTCCAAAACTGCCTTGTCGACATCTTCATAGACTCATGTTCTTAAGCATTTGAACAAGAATTCGATGAATCATAATTTTGTAACTCATCTCGATTTTTTTTATAATACTTGATAAGCTGTTTTATGGAATACCAAATTTTAAAGCAATATTCTTCATACTTTAAAAATAGGAAGAAATAAAAAAGGAATCGCACAGTAGTCGCATATGATGTGTAACATCTGAAATATTATCGTGGTATATATATGTATAAATACGCAATATTAACTTTTTTCCTGAAAAAAACATGAATTGGGTATGATTGGAAACAATTTTCTATCGAAAAATTATATCTTTTAATGAAAATTGTATTTAATTAACAAAAGGAGTAATGCAATATTTTATCAAAAATAATTATTCTTGTTCAATTTGGGGAAGAGCGGAGACAATAGACTTATGATAACTAAAATATGACACATACACTTGTGATTTCAAAGTATTTAAAAATCGTTGAAAAAAACAGCGTAAATAACAGTACCACTGTTAGCAGTCGAAATCATCTAATTTCAGTTCATTTCGAGTTGAGTTCCTCATTCATAAAAGCTATGAGTGGCTGGCTTTTGGTAAACTGAAGTTAAAGTTAAAATCACCACTCAAAATCAGGGGAATCGAGTGATAATTTTTTTATAAAGAGCAGAACCACACCTTCGTTATACGGTAAAAGTACAAAATGCAGGAAATCTTTATTTTTTTAACCGTTTGATTCGAAGAAATGTATACGACCACCGAAATCACTGTTTGTCCCTTTTCAAATTAGCATTCTGCCGCACTTATGTCCCCCAATATCATGACTAACAGATTTAGAGTCAAGCGCTCGAGTGCTTGATGGCTACTAGAGTTGGACCCCCATGCGAGGGTAGTTAAAAGACACAGCCACGCACTCTCATTGGTCAAATCAAGTAACGCGCGCTTACGTCACATCCTGTTGCACACATCCGTCCCTTTTCACGAAATCACTCCCAACAAATATCCAGCAACCGAGAGGAAAGATGTTACACATAAAAAAAAAATTGAATCACAAGAAAAAAGTTCGTTATATAGAAAATGCACTTCGCTATTGGGAGGTCATTTTACGAAGAAAATCATGGAATGTTCTTGTTTACAGGAAAAAGTTCGCTATTTTGAAAAATTCGCAATATAGAGGTTCGTAATATGGAGGTTCGACTGTATATAGATAGGACTTTTATACCAGAATTGAACTAAATTAATCAGTCAAAAGATAACAAAAACATTTTTTAAAAAAAATGCTTTATGTTTTATTTTCACTTTTTTTTTTTTTTTTACTTTTTTTTTATGATATCCTTTTAGAAATGATCTCTTTTGTTAATTTTAAAAAAAATTACTGACAAAAATGAAAGAATGAATTACCAACTTTGGAACAAGTTTTAGTCCAATGAGACGCGTAATATGTTTTACAATCAAATTAACAAGTTATTTTATAGACTTTCTCAAATTTGTATATACATTCAGACCTCTTTATAACGAGGTCACTAAATCCAGGAAAAAAGTTCGTTATATGGATAATTCGTTACATAGAGGTTCATTTTTAATATACTTTAAAAACCACTTAAAACAAATTTTAAATTCATACACTAAGTATATTAAAAGAAGTAATTATTCACACCTTTTTCAAAATTAATATATGCTTATTTTAAATAGCTTACCCATCAAAAAGGAATATAGAAAGAAAAACTGCAAGGAGAGAAAACAAGAAAAAAGAATGTCCAATAATACACTTTATTTTCAACATTAAGGAAATAATTTTATATTAAAATTAACGCATTTTAAAGACATTTTCTAATTTAAAGCATACAAGTAATATTAAACACACATTATTTTATAACTAGAATACGGGTACAAAGGGACAACTCCATTAACGGTGAAATGGAATATCAAAGATGTTTCTAGTGAACTGGGCAATGGGGGTTAAAGGTTACACTTCATGGATGAAACGTTCAGAAATCTATTGCTCTTCGGTGAATTAGACATCTAATAAAACCAGTTCAAGATTTATGACCACCATAAAATGTGCTAAAGAGAGAATAGCTCGAAATACACAGAAATAGTTTAAAAATAGGGAGGGAAAAAATTGAATCACAAAAGAAAAAGTTCGTTATATAGAAAATACACTTCGCTATAGAGAGGTTATTTTGCGAAAAAAATCGTGAAATGTTCAAGGTTCCAGGAAAAAGTTCGCTATATAGAAAAATTCGCAATATAGAGGTTCGTTATATGAAGGTTCGATTGTATAGCTATTTATATTTTATTGCGCATCAAATAAAGAAATTTTAACAAGGAAAATACCCGTAATTATTTCATTCGATCATAACTCTGAACTTTTAGTTCATTTCCAGTACAAAAGTCCTAGCTATACATTGGAAAAATATTATTATAGAAGCATTTTTCATAAAAGGAGAATGTTTTGAAAATATGTCCTTCCTCATTATTTTTTTTGCCACAAAATTGTATTTAAATAACTATTTATTGTAGTAATATTCCTACAACAATATATATATATATATATATATATATATATATATATATATATATATATATATATATATATATATATATATGTATATACAGTGGGCCACAAAAGTGTTCGTACACTTGCAATTTCTAATAAAAATTAACGTTTTCGACCAATAAAAATTAATATATTGTAATTGTAGTTTTTTTATGATATCTGCAACTTGTTCTTAATGGAATAACATAATTATTTTTTTAAAAATCGTATAACTAATTTTTTTAAAAATTAATAATCGAAAAACTACTAAAAAATTACGCCACAAAAGTCTTCGTATACTTAGCAAAAATCTCAACTTAGGTTAAAATAGTGTATTTCTTTCTTAATTTAGTACATAGTAGGATATTTTTTAGTGTGGACAACAACTTTTAAGCGTCTTGGTATAGATTTAATTAGGTTTTTTTTGTAATTTCTACATCAATTTTCCTCCATTCGTCTGTGATTATTTTATTCACTTCACATTTTGTGTGTTTATTCGTCACTTTTTTTCTTTTTTTTACATCAAAATCTCACCAAATATGTTCTACTGGGCTAAATAAAGTGATTGAGGAGGTGTTTTCATAATTTGGGGACAGTTATAGAGACACCAGTGGCGTACATTGAGAGCAGTGCGCTTGGCGTCACACATTACCCTGTTAAAAAATTAAGTCGTCTCCAATATCAAATTTCAGACGGATAATGTAAAATTTCTCTTTAAAATATTTAAATAAAGCGCATGATTCACAATACCATAAAAAAATACCAAATTTCCTAATTCTGAGGCCAATTTACACTCCCACGCATGAACACCTTCACTTCCATGCTGAAACATGGATATGGAGGAGTTCTTGTTTCACATAAATTCATGGGATTAAAATCCTTATTTTTTCATTTACAAGCTATTATAGGCCCATCTGAACCAAAAGTGTTGAATTATCTGCCATCCCAATCAATTTGCTGCCAATTTTGAATTTTCTGAAACTTAATCCCAAGAATCTAGTTGGATCAATAAAATATAGAGGTGGACGTGTTCTTCGTGGATGTGTAAATCGGCCTCAGAAGTAGGTAAATTGGTGTTTTTTTGTTGATATTTTGAATCATGAGCTCTATTTAAATATTTTAAAGAGAACCTTTAAATTATCCACCCAAAATTTGTCTACGACTTAATTTTTTAACATGATAATGACGCCAAGCGCACTGCTCCCAATGTACGCCACTGGTGTCTCTATAGCTGTCCCCAAATTAAGGAAACACCTCCTAAATCATTTTATTTAGCCCAGTAGAACATATTTGGTGAGTTTTTGATGTAAAAAAAATGAAAACGTGACAAATAAACACAAAATGTGGAGTAAAAACAATAATCACACAAGAATGGAGGAAAATCGATGCAGAAATTACAAATAACTGATAAATCTATACCAAGATGCTTAAAAGTTGTTGTGGACACTAAAAAATATATCCTAAGTACTAAATTAAGAAAGAAATACAATATTTAAACCTAAGTTGAGATTTTTGTTAAGTGTACGAAGACTTTTGTGGCGTAATTTTTTAAGAGCTTTTTGATTATTAATTTTTTAAAAAAATAGTTATACCATTTTCAAAAAAATAATTATGTCGTTTCATTAAGAAAATGTTGCAGATATCATAAAAAATTACAATTACAATATATTAAATTTTATTGTTCGAAAACATCAAATTTTATTAGAAATTACAAGTGTACTAACACTTTTGTGACCCACTGTATATAATTCATATATATATATATATATATATATATATATATATATATATATATATATATATATATATATATATATATATATATATATATATATATATATATTCTAATACAATTGATGTTACACATAACAAAAAAACAATTATCAATTCATACGCTTTTTCAAAATAACAGTTTTGAACGAAGTCACCTTAATTACAAATATTTTATGTCACAAATTTCGAAAAAAATAAGTTACAAACTTTGCTACATCCATTACATTAACACAAATTACTTTTAGATAAGTATAAATTACAGGCTCAACATATATCTTTTAGTAAATATGCACTACGCATTTTATTGTACTAAAATAAAATTTATTTATGTAGATAAATGCAATGCTTTCAATTTATAAGTCTTAAAATTAACTTTTTATTTAAATTGTATATTTCATCAATATATTTTGTTTAGTTAATTGATTACATAACTTTACAAATTTTTACAATATTTTATAAATGTTTAAAGAATTCTTTTAAAATTCATTTCTTAAATTTTCTGACTAAGATTTAATATTTTGTAGTATTTCGACATAGCATTAAAATAACTCAACTTCACATACGCTGTCGCGCATTTCGATTCACTGCTTCTAAAAATACCTGCCATTTCAGAGTTCAAATAATGATAGCATAAATAACAGAATTCTGCATTGGATTCTTTTCATTTCGCTCTCATTCAGGAAGAATTCTCTTCCCAAACAACTCGTGAAAAAGAATATTAATTTTTCAAACCATCTATGTGGTACTATGGCTAGTTTATGTTCTCCAAACCCAAAAGTCAACCATTTTGACCCTTTTTAACCAACTTTAATAGTTCTCTTTAATTTTTCAAACATGTTGATCAATAAATCACAAAATTCGCTTTCTAAATCTTTATCTTGGGCTTCGAGCAAAATGGAATGATTCCTAGTTCGCAGCTCCGTCCGGCTCTTGCATTCCAGTGAATGAAAGTCGGAAAATGGTTCGTATAGGGGGAGGGGAAAAAAGAAGGAAAGATTGGAGGAAAACGACGAAGGGAAAAGAAAAAAAAATAACGTTAAGAGATAATAGTTGATTTCAGCCATTCAAAGGGACACTTTCATTGATCAAGAACGGTGGATGCGTAGAATGAGATTTCATTCTTAAAAAGAAAGCGCCTGCGCACGTTTCAGGACTAGGTTGCCAAGTAGATGGGATTATTGCTATTTTGGCAATTTGTTTTAAAATCATATCAAATTAATGAAGGTTTTGTTGTTGTTATTGACGAAATGGTTCATATTGTGTTAAAGGAACAGGAAAAAATGCGTGTTTTTCCACCCTTTTGTTTTATCCTGATTTTATTTTGAAGTAATATAACAAAATACTTTCTTTCAATATGTAGCTAATTCATCTAATTGAAAAAAAAACTATATTTTTCTTGAAAAATATTGGGAGAACATACATCCGCTACTTGTTTTTAAAATAATAGACTAAGACGCGCAAATGGGTGGTTTTAACTGTAACTCTTGTTATCTGTTGTTATAAATAGGATGTCGTATTTAGTATTACTTTCTAATAATTAAAATAATGTAATTTCATTGAATAATTTATTATTATTGTTGTCAACTCTGTATCCTTTTATGTGAGCATAAACATGGCCGCGGTAGCCGAGTGGTATAGGCATCGGATCGTGGCTGGAATTGTCACGAGTTCGAGTCCAGTACCACTAAAGACCCGCCGTGTTAGGGCAGCGATGCACGTTAAATCTGTCGAGAGCTGAAACGTCCTCCCGTTGGTGTGATGTGGTAGTTAGGAGATGGGGGTGCCAGCTTAGGTGTCGTCCACGTCACTTGACCATGGTTCAAAATTACGTGGTCCGTCGCCAAAAGCCCTCGTGTAGCTGAACAGTGCGACGTTAGTATTCAGTCAGTGAGCATAAACACGCACAAACATTCAAAAATAAAATCAAAAAATTATTTTATGGTTTTGATCATGAGAAGTGAGTATAAATTTTTGAGTCTCACTGTGAGAGGCTCGCACCTCTCTCTGGGGCACCTAGATATGTGGGAGGTAGGGAAGAAACACTTGACATGATTGAACTACTCTATTTATTTTTCGCACAACGAAAAGACACAATTTCAACTAATAATAGTAAGAGAATGTCTCAATTCTAACCGGGAAAGTGGAACAACGAAGGTAAAACGCAAACGATTAGGAGACTATCAAACTTGATCCTTACTTTATAAAGGATCTAACCTATCATCCTATTTAATATAATATCAGTTCAATCACAGTGAAAAATCGTCAGTTTAAAACTTCCTCCTAATGAGTAATTAGTCACAATAATTCAAATTTGATACCTTCAATAGCAATCTCACCTGATTCCAGTATAACTCCTCTCCTACTCTCTATTCAAGCTAGACAACTAGGAATGTACATACTTATTAAATATTTTTGAGAAATTAACGTAATTATAAGATTTATTCATTGTACCGTAGTAGAACTATTTACAAAATCTATATCTTCAATATTGAATTTATGAATGAGAAAATTAATAATATCCTTTATAATATCTAAGGCAAGTCAGTCTTGAAAATCATTCTTTTTGAGGTGATATCTCTAGTATACCTAATTTCTTTTTTATTTAAACCAAACATGAAATGTTTAATTTGTTTAATGTTAAAAGATTTTTCAAAGTTGCTACACACATAAATCTTTAATTTTAGGAACTATCTCATTTAGTAGTTAACAAGTTCTTTTCTTCCTATTTCCTCTTTTTATACGATTAACTTTAAATGCGCTATCACTATTATAAAAATATTCCTTGTTATTAGATTGTTGAATGCTAAATAAGCATTTTTTCCAAAGTGAATGGTATTCAAACCATATGGATATAGTGTTATAATATTTTATGAAGTGGCTTTCCCACTACAATCTATTTTTAACATGTGGTACTATTCTGAGAATGGATATATATATATATATATATATATATATATATATATAGGCGGGTAGGCGGTAGGCGGTTGCAGGCGGTTGCAGGCGGTTGTAGGCGGCTGTAGGCGGTTGCAGGCGGTTGTAGGCGGTTGCATATTGCAGGCGGCCAGGCGGTTGCAGGCGGTTGTAGGCGGTTGCAGGCGGTTGCAGGCGGTTGTAGGTGGTTGTAGGCGGCTACGGCAGTGCAGATATATGACGAGTTGAGCTATATAGTAGTATATACCGAGTATAGTTGATACACGAGTTGAGTTGTTTTTCATATATATATTGAGTTGTTTTAAAAATGTGCACACTGGTGTGCAAAAATTTTAAAATGGACGACGGGCCTTTTTCAATATAACGCTAACCATTTGTACAAAAAAAAGCTTTCTCAAATCAGGCGAACAGACATTTAATACCAGTAAGATTACATACACACACAGTAAAGATACAAAGGATTATTCAGAAAATGAGTATACATGCGTGAACCGGTACGATTTAACTTTTGGGTCAACTACAAGCTGAATTCTACGTCAAAAGAGAAATCAGAGGGATAAAAAAAAATTGATTGAAAAAACAAGTAGCATGGACAGCAAAACGAAAGTGCGAATCTTCTGAAGGCCGAAACATCCCTGTAATGGGTGTCCAGCAAGAAACATTCAAGGATTCTTTAGTAGGGGATATGATCTTAGAACCACGGTGACGACTGCTAGGCAGGTTTCACAGCGCATTAAATACAGTCCGGATAAAGCCCATGCTGAGAATGAGGGTGTGTGAAAATGCTGCAGACACATATGTTTCCAGTGTATGGACTTGTTGAGGCATTGGGTTAGTCTGCCATTCGTCTTGCAGCGCCAATCGAAGCTCCCGAATCGTTACTGGTGGTAAGGTAATAATCTTTTGAGCTGCCAAGCGTCTGCCCAGAAAATCCACCTGATACATGCTCGAAGGGATCGAGATCCGGAGATCGTGCCGGCCAATCCATACGTTCAATATCCTCACTCTATTAAAAAGCTTTCATCGGTAACAATGCAGCTACTGTGCGATGGATGACATGGTGGGATTAGTCGTCCATGAAAACCTGGAACGAGTGTTTGTAGACCCATAGTGCCTCTAAAAAAGACGCACATATGGAAGAAGAATCTCGTTACAATAACGGGTCCCGTTGGACTGAACCTGCGTCGAAGATGTGAAGGTCTGTAAGTAGACATAACCGACTAAAAAAATTTATACGGTGGTCTAAGCATTATGCCTCCCCTTTGAAAAGGATACGAAAAACAAGAACACGTGCAAAGAATTCGCGAACTCCATACCTGTCCCTTTCAATGATGTTCGAGGGATGATTGCGGCTTCCCCGCTCTAACTCCAGATGAGTATGCGATGAGAATCGCTTAACGTAAATGAAACTCAAACTGAATCTGCTCTCATCTGTAAAGAGTACTCTCGTCCCCATTCATTGTCACTTAGAGAATCCAATTCCGGTGTTCCTTGCTGATGCACAATTCTTCAGTTTTTTACGTTTACTCCGATCTACAAAGAACGCCTTTATTGCTCCGATGAGCAGGCGTTAAAGGTACGCACCGTACAGGGCGTCGTGCTTCATTTCAAAACGTGCAGTCTTCCCCTCATTTGGAGATAAAAGACCAAGATGAGTGTACACGGTAAAACGCGATATCGGTCGTCCAGTCGCCTGTGTCGTGTGTCTAGCGATTTCTCCCGCTTATGGTAGGAAAAGGACAGTCTGCCGCCTGTTTCTTCTGGCCTGTAAGACAATGTAAATCTGAATTGGAACTTTTCAACTTACCAGCCATCTGCGGGTGTGGCTTCTCGTGGACGACCACTACTGAACCCCGGATAGCTGTTCCTGTAGTTTTAAATTGTCTCCAAAGTCGTGAAACGATGCTGTAAGCAATTCCGAACTCTGCAGCCACACTTGTCACACTGCGGCCTTCCTCCAACTTCCCAATGATTCGACCTCAAGGGTAAAGGAAGCATTCAGATGTCGTCTAACAGATTGATTATTCGCCATTTCTCGCTGAGGCAGCAACTCGGTGTGATTTTAACTATTTGCAGATCGATGTACGGCGTGCAATCTCTTTGCCAGAAATACTGATCTTACACCGACAACATGCTTTATACTCTCAGACACTCCCCCATTTACGTCTACCTGTATATCTGCGCATGTGCTACCGTACATCAACTTACTTAATCTCCTGATTGGTCTTTCTGTCCGCTTTGCCTCATCGTTCAGCTGATATGCTAATTTTTCGACTTCGTGCTTAATTTTTGCACACCAGTGTATCTTGTTCACAAATTTTCAAACGTTAGTAAAATACTTTCTATTTATCCATTCAAGTTCAAATACATTTTTTTAAACTTGTAAGGTATTCACCCGTGGGTGATGCCTTACCTCTAAGTTATCTTCGTGACCTAGAGGCGTGCGAGTGAATGAAGAACCAGGCGTTGCCATGATCTTAATACATCTTTATTAAGATCTTAACTTAAACACTAACAATGATAATATTTATATTTTTACTTAGCGGATCTGTGAGGTGCGAAAACACACAATGCGTATTACCAAATAAGCGCGACTTTGATCACTATATTCCCGCCTAATCCTAGTTTCAACTTATACACAGTTCCAAATAGATACTAGAATTATCCTACCTAAATCACTTGTTTAAGGTATCAATTTTATAAAGTTAGTCATCAATCAATTTTATAAAGTTAGAAAAACAGGAATTGGGCTTTTATCTACCACAAGTGGGCATTCAAACTGCTCAAAATCTATCATGTCGAGACTGATAGCTCAAAATATTACGAATGTACTTCTGTAAAACTTTTTGATATTTATGTTATTTTCTAGAAAATGTACTCAAATATTTCTTATTGTATGAATACTTTTTGAGTAATGGATTGTTATTTAAATAATAGTCTCACAAAGAATGTCCCATGTTTGATAATGTTTACTCAATCAGCTCTAAAATTTTAAAATTTTAATAAAACATTAAAATTTTAGTACATTTTCTAGATAAATGCTTTTAATTTGTTTTAGTAATACTGTTAGTAATATATATTTACTACTTTTTCTCTAACTGCTTTAAAGTTTTTCAAAAATATTGCTGAAATTTCACTTATAATTGTGATTTTTGTAAAATTGAGAGGAAATTTATTTTAACTATTGTGTTACTTAAATAGTAGTATTTATTAGTAATGTGTTCTAAAAAAGCATTTTTAATGTTTAAATATGTTACTTTGTTAAAAAGTACTCCGAACGTGTTCGAATACCTTAACCACAATCCAATCGGATCCTAAATATCTTTTGTTTATCTCGCGTGGAATAGTATCCACCTTGACTTGATCGCTGTGTCACGGATAGCTTCACACTCAAATGACGGTTTCCTTCTCTTTCTTCAGTTCACGCTTTTAAACTCAGACTAGCGTAATCACTTCCCAGTAAGTCATACGCTTACGTTAAAGGTTTCTAATTTGCATACTCACGCTTCGCTTCTGGATTTGGTTGGAAAGAATTTGCCTTTTTCGGCCCCAATGAACCCAAGAGGAGTTTTTTGTAGAAAACGCGATGAGCCCGTCACAAACTTGTAGTGTATGACACTTGATGTTAATACAGTTTTTTCAAATATTAATTCATTAATTAAATTAAATTAAAAAAATGGTTTAAGAGATATATTTCAGTTGATAATATTCCTCTAGATGGCAGCACCATTGGATAAAGCAGCTTTTGTTCAATTTGTTGGGAAGATTAAACTTAACCTAAGTAAGTATATGCTAGTCAGACGTCAGCATTCCTTTTACACTGGTTTAAGGTCAATTATTACCTACAAATGGAACCAATTTGTAGGTAATAATTTATTAAACATTAAGTTTTATTAAAAAATGTCATTATAAATTTAATGTGGTTAAAAAGTTTTTAATGTTAATTTAAAAGGTGTTTTGCCACTTAATAGTGTGATTATGTCATATGTATATACATATTTATGCCAATTGTAATTATTTAATAAAAAGTAACTAAAATAAAAGTTTCTTTTACTGGCCCATAAGTAGGAATTGACTTTAAAAAAAAAATTTTTTTTAATATTACTTGTTTCTTGGAATATGTTAATTGAATTCCTATACAATGGAAATTGAAGCGATTCGAATATTTATGCGTAATAACTCGTAATTTTTTTATCTAAAAATAAAGAAAATCTTCTCTAAAATAAACTGCATTGTTGTAATAAATCAACTCTTTTCCTCAAAAAAAAAGGGGGAAAAAACATTCGAACAATACCCTTTTTTTAATCTTTTCTTTTCAAAGAAAAAAAATCAATTTTCCATCATTTTAGAAAAAACTGATACAATGTCATGTTTATTTAAATATCCAATATAATTAATGATTTTAATTAATACAATAAAAAACAAAGATACCTGCAAATTTTAAGCTTTAGTTTTAATAAAAGTAAATATATTTATAGGCCAAGAGACTGGAACCTCGAAGGCGAATAGAAGTCCCCCTCAAATGTATATTTCGTAAGTTTAAATTGCGCATGCAAACCGCCCAGCAACCGCCTATAGCACCGCCTTTTTACAGCAGAATTTTTTCTATACTCAAATAATAGGGCGAGATTGCTCTATCGATCCCCAAACACAAAAGGTGAAATTTTGGTCTCGGTAGCTTCGTGGTCATGGTCACGAATTTGTGTCTGTCGGATCGTGGGCTCGAGTCCTGGTCATACTGAAACCTTGCTTGTAATGATGCTCACGTTAAATCTATCTAAGCTTTAAGTCCTCTCGTTAGGAGAGTTAGCAGAGGAAAGTGCCAGCTCAGGTGTCGTCCTCGTCACTTGACCAGGGTTCAAAATGACAAGGTCCATCACAAATAGCCCACATGTTGTCTTTCCGTGCGATATTAATATGCACTCACTCTCACTAGAGTGAATTGATGTGGTGTGGTAGTTAGAAGAGGACGGGCCAGCTCAGGTATCGTCCTTTATCACTTGACCATGGTTCAAAATGACGAGGCCCATCGCCAAAAGCCCTTGTGCGGCTGAATAGGTTGATATTGATATTTACTCATTACAGAAAAAATTTTCGTTACTTTTCAGAAAATATGCTTCCACGGGCTGAGCAAGTGGAGAAAAAAAAATGTGTTCGTTTTTTGAAGTGATAACTTCTATTGGCACGTTTTTTCTTGCACCTTAGGATGTTTTGTATAAAATTTGTGTTTTAGTTGTTTGAGAATTAGTTATTTTTTATTTTTTTACTCCATAGCTCAAAATATTACGAATGTACTTCTGTAAAACTATTTTTTTATTTTCAAAAAAAAACATTTCGATTACAATAATGTTTACTCAATCAGCTCTAAAATTGCCTTTGTAATGTGAGTGAATAAAAACGTCGCACTGTTCAAAAATATTGCTGAAATTTCAATCATAATTGTGCTTTTTGGAGAGGAAATTTATTTTAACTATTGCGGACCTTGTAAAAAGTTTCAACGGAGCCTTGGTCAAGTGACGAGGACGACTCCTGAGCTGTGTCACGGATAGCACACTCAAATGACTCTCGTTCACGCTTTTAAACTCCAGACCGCACCTGACATACGCTTACGAGGACGCGTCGGAAAGAATTTGCTCTCGGCCCCAATGAACCCAAGAGGAGCTTTAGAAAACGCGATGAGCCTGGCATCTTGTGTTAATACAGTTTTTTCCTAGACGGCGGGTCTTCAGCGGTTCTTGGCTGGAACTCACCACACGCCGCCCACAAATGAGTCCACTTATAAATTTAATGTGGTTAAAAAGTTGACCACTGTGGCTACCACTTGATTGATTGAATATTAACGTCGCACTGTTCAGCTGCACGAGAGCTTTTGGCGACGGACCAATGTCATGTAATTTTGAACCACGGTCAAGTGACGTGGACGACACCTGAGCTGACACCACCTCTCCTAACTACCTCACCAACGGGAGGACGTTTCAGCTCTCGACAGATTTAACATGCATCGCTGCCCTAGCACGGCGGGTCTTTAGTGGTACTGGGCTCGAACTCCATGGTTCAAATGACGAGGCAAGCCACAATCCGATAGGTTGATATTGGATATTTACCTATACCACTCAGAAAATATGCTTCCACGGGCGAGCAAGTGAGAAAAAATGTGTTCGTTTTTGCTTCTATTGGCACGTTTTTTCTTGCCTTTGTAAAAATTTGTGTTTTAGATTTAGATGATATTCTTGATTGATTGATTGAATATTAACGGTCGCACTGTTCAGCTACACGAGGGGTTTTTGGCGACGGACCACGTAATTTTGAACCATGGTCAAGTGACGTGGACGACCACGTAATTTTGAACCACGGTGAGCTGGCACCTCTTCTCCAACTACCACACCAACGGGAGGACATTTCAACTCTCGACAGATTTAACGTGCATCGCTGCCCTACACGGCGGGTCTTTAGTGGTACTGGGCTCGAACTCGTGACAAGGCAAGCCACGGTCCGATACCTATACCACTCGGCTACCGCGGCACATGAAATTCTTGAAGCAGTCCTTTATGAAGAAAATAAATCGAAAAAGGAGAAATTTAAGGACTTAAAAAGGAAACATAAAATGGTTTACGTTTCCTTTTTTTCATGTATAAATTATTTTTTAAAAAGAAAAATACATTTTAATTAAAGGGACACACATTAGAATTCAAAAATCTGTCAAAAAAGGTCCTTTTATTATTCTTTATATATTCTTCTATAATCTTAAAAATAACAGAGTTATGATAAATTTTATGTTTTTCTTCACATCCTGATAGAAAATAAAAACTTTAAATTGATTTATCTCAGAAAGAAAAATCGCTAAGACTCATTTTGAATGTTAAGGTTTCTTTTTTTTCTAAAGGGTCAAATGTTTTGATATTTTTTTCTAACCGTTGCTATTGATATAAGTAACAGAATCTGGTATACATTTTTTAATCCAAGCGATGTTTTTTTTATAAAATGGTTCAATTTAAAATTCATACATTTTTATGGAATTATCAATAAGCATTCATTGAAATGAGTATTTTATGAATATTAATTATTTTATAACAAGACCCAGACCAACTGTTATATATAGTTCGATGAACTTGTAAATAAAATTCATAAGTGTGCGCCGATTATAGTAGGAGTTAAGAGGGGTATAGCATTTCAAAATACTTTTTTAAATTTTTCTTTAAAAAAAATTAAATGGTTAACTTTTTGTGATATTTTGAGCACAAAAGCTGTGTTTTTTACAAAATGCATGAACTTTGGGGGCAACCAAAAAAGTTTGTGTGGAAACCTTTAAATTAAAGATTTTTTTCATACATCGTTTAATGTCCCCTTATTATTTCGAAGCAGATGATTAAAAATATCATTTCGAACTTCATGGCTAAAATATTATCAGCAGCTGACTTCAAAAAATGAAATAAAAATTGAAACAAGTAATACATAAAAAAATTAAATCAATTCCTACTTAAGTCAACAAAGAAATATTTTATTTTAATTACTTTTTTAAATAACAGTTAACATAAGTATGTATATACATATGACAGAATCACAATATTAAGTGGTAAAATTAATTAAATTAAATTAATTAATGTTTAAAAAACTGTATTAACATCAAGTGTCACCCACGACAAGTTCAAAAAAATGTATTTGAACTTGAGTGGATGAATAAAAAGTATTTTATTAAGGTATCCGACTACCCTAAAATCATGATTTTTTTTTAATTGACAAAATTGTTTTATGATTTTATGTCATCTTATAAGCTTTATAAAAATACTAAGTTTTTATTTTCCGTTCACGAGAACAAAAACTACAAGTTTTTTAGTAAAAGCAAATGCCAAAACTTTACATAATATATCAAACTTTAAAATGTGTTTTTTTTTTAAAGCTCAAACAAAGACAGCGATTGTTCAAAAAGTTTTTTAAAAAAATTGCTGAATTTTTTTGTGTATGTTCTGTACAACAGTAGAAGTGCTTTAACCTTCTGATTTATCAATCACTGTTTTATTACAAAATTTACAGTTCTTTATATGAATATAATCACTGTTTTTTTACGCAGTTTCATATAACATCAAAGATAAAATGCTCTAGTTGTAAAAATTAAAATATCTCTTATCCTGAAGGTCATTTCAAAAAGAAATTGCAAAGGAATACATCAAAACTTAAAAATTGAGAGTTTGTTCATTTACTATCCGTACAGAGCGGGGCCCCGTTGATGTTATTTTTTATCAACTTTTATCCATTTTTTTTCCATCTTAATAGTAATAATTTATTTTTCTCTTCTTAATTTTAGTCTTTTTTTTCTTAAAATGTATTAAATAAATCTAAAAACCACCAAAAAATTCTCCATTTTTAAATTTTTTAAAAAATAAAGTTGTCGCAAATATTCGGATACCTTAACGATTGAAAATTTGACTGACCATCGGCTCGCAGTATTTAAATTCGTAGACATTTCTTTGGAATGCGGCTGAAATCAAGTCTAGAAAAATCAGTCGTAGTCATGTTTTGTGTGATTTATTTTGTTTAAGAATTCAGTCAAAACCATTTCGTAAAAATATTTAGATTTTTAAGCGATCCCATTCTTGCGAAATATCTTTTTTATGAAACAGACAGGCGATGGATACTTTTTTGGAAAAATAACGCTCTGTCTTAACAAGTTTTTTTAATCCCTTCTCATTATAAAATGAAGAAATATGAAAATATTTGATAGAATATACATATATAAAACAGCATCACACAAATTATTTTACTGCTAAATTTTTGACCCTATCTAGAACATTTTTATGCCTTCCTTTTATATATATTATGTTGTTACATATATCACTATTAACATTTCACCAGTTTTGCTCTTAAGAAGCAAAGAATTCGTGCAATTAAGTGTATAAACTAAGAATTTATTTATTATCTCTCTCTACACATAGAACCAGTGGCGTGGCGTGGACTTTCGCCGCCTGGGGCCAACCGGAAATTTGTCGCCTCTCTATTTTAATTATTAGTTAAGAAAATTAGTAAAAGTAAAAAAAAAAAAAAAAGCAGCTTTAAAATTTTTTTTATTCATTAAAAATGCGCTTTTCGTGCTTTTTTCAGAGGAAAATCTTTTATATAATTGTCAATATCATTATGTATGTCATGTTCAATTGCCAGAATAGCTAAATTTGTTAGCCTTAACGTGGACATAGTCGATCTGCAATAATTTTTGATTAATTTTAGCGTAGAGAAGCTTCTCTCTCAACTGGCATTACTGATGGCAGATGGTCAAAAAATTTTCAACATTATAACAGTGTTTGGTAAGCCATCTTCAAGTTTGTGAACTCAATACTATATTTTAATAAACCTAGAGAGCCGGACCTAATGAGTTCTTTTCTGTACCAGCTACGAAAGCTTGTTGACGTACGCGCTCAAGTTGGAATTATTTTTTATTAATGTCTTGAAGAGTTGATCTAAGTTAAGTTCGTCCGTGCTGAATATCACTTCTGGCCTTAATTTAACATATTTTTTGCTCTAGATTCTGCAACTATTGGAGCCTTTCTCGAATTTCAACAGTTTCTCTGTCTATCGAAAAAAACATTGTTCGCGCCTCAAGTCATTATCGTACGATAACCGAACATCTTTATTTCCGTCGCCAAATACACGCTTCCTCCTGATTCGTCTTGGGATTTCAAAAGAAATATCAAGCTCTTCACATAAACTTTTAGCATATATTAAAGCGTCATCGACGAATTCCTCTCGTTTTGCTTCTAATACGGTGTGCAAAGCACGTGTTTTTTTAGCACATTGATAGATATTTTTAGTCCCTATGCAAATAATATTTTGAGCATCATTCACTTCCCTCAGTACCGGTTGCCAGAAGCCTAAGTAACATAAAAATGTATGCGATTGCTTAGCGACTAATGAACTTCTTGCTTCTGTGCGTCTATTAAAGCCTTCACTCATTCCCGTCAGTTTCGTCACTCGGGCGCGATTTGAAGTTTGAAATATTTTTTGAATTTAAATATCACCGTGCTTGTGACGCCGCCCCTTTTCGTATTCCACCCTTTGCCCCCTCTGCAACCCCCACGCTACACCATTGCACAGAACTTCCTCATCACAAGATCTCCTGAACAGACTTGAAATTTGGCAAGCACGCTCTTTTAACAAGTTCTTGCCGACGTATCTAAAGATGTAGGAGAAAGGGGAGGAAGACTAGCCCTATTCAAAATCGCTCAATTTATTCACAGTTTTATCCACAACACAAATTCAATCAACCAAAGTAAAGAGATGCACCCAATTATTAAATATGAAGAACAATGAACGAGGTACGCGAGATATGAGAAGACTTTAATTAGAACACTTTTTTTTACGTGTGTGTGTCAATTCAATCGCTCTGACTTTTTAGCTACCTAATCTAGATTAAATCTAAAGTGACAAATCGTCAACTTGCATATAACAATTATCAATTTCTAAATATCTGCGCCTCACTTCAAATGGATTAATCACTGCTCCGCTAGTAGTCTCTCTCTCTCTCTAACCTGAAAGCTTAGACTTAATATTCTAGACTTTTCTTCTTCGGACGAAAGCTTTGTAATAAAATAATTTTTAAGGATCAAAAATTCTCCAAGAGTAGTAAAAAGATCGCGGATAGAGCCGTCACAAAGTAGAGATGTGCTAAAAGGGACCTGGTTTTATGGAAATCGACTCCCAAAGAACATTGCATGGAGGAAGAGATAGATAAAAAGAAAATTGTGGGTTTCTTTAAGTATAATTCTGCAATTTAACGTGCTTTTTTCTGTTGAGTAGAGATGCAGTTAAGAACGAGTTTTGAGAAAATCGACTCCCAACGGAAGGGTCGGGGCTGTATAGATTACCGAAAATCCCCTTTTTTGAATTATTAGGTTTACGAATTCAGCAGGCATGTTTCTTTTGTTGAATAGATATCTGCTAAGAATAAATTTTGAGGAAATCGAATCCCAAAGGGGTTTGTGGAGGGTTACGAGGGGCGTTAAAGATTTTAAAAGCAATTCCGTTTTTGAACGATTAGACCTACAAACTTGCAGTTCTGTAAGCATGTTTCTTTTGTTGAGTAGGGATCCGCTAAAATTGGTGTTCGAGGAAAGGAACGCTACGGGAACGTAAATGATAAATATAATTTTATTTTGGAGATTCAAGTAATACACATTTTAACTTAAAGGAATGTATCATCTTCCTATGTCATGAAATACCTAGCGAAATGGGCGGGGAACGGCTAATATTATACATATGGATCAAGCAATTAAACTAGATAATACTTTTCATTTATTGTTCACTTCTAAGAACCTTATACGGATCTTGGAAATAAACAAATATATTGATTCATTCTAAATAGTACTTAATAAAGTTACCTAAATTTAATTGGGAAGAGGAAAATTTTTATAACGCTACTCATATATATATGTTACTGTTTTCCTCACAAAATAAACAAAATATTTTACAAATTTAAATACAAAATACAAAGCTGAACTTCATACAGAAAAATAATTTCGTCTTAAGAGAAATAATTACATCTTATAAAAATGAATTTTTTAAAAATTTCTATCCAGTAGAAAATGCATATCTAAAGTTAAAAACAATTTTTCACCTTATTACTAAATTTCGGTTTTTAAATTTATTATAGACATTTCGAATAAAATTTATTGTGATACAGTTTCAATTAAATTTGCTTATATACTGTAAAGATTTCATACTTTTACCATCATGTATGAATATCTTATGCACAACACAGCACATCAATTAAAAATTCGAAATAAGTTTAGTTTTGCAACACAATGCACGATTTGTGAGAGATTTTACTTTTACGTAGAACTTAATTCGATATTTCATATATTTTATTGAAAAATTCGAACAAAAAAACCCCCCAAGTTTTCTGAGTACTCATAAATATGAAAAAAATAAAGACCACATTTAAATTACACCATCTATTCAACAGTATTCAACATAGAACTTTTTTTTTTTTTTTTGTCATGTTACTATCGTGTTCCTTTTAACCCAGTTTAAGGAATTAAGTTTGTTAAAATCATGTAAGAAAATAATGAAAGACATTATAATCAGTAAAACCTCTGTTTCTTCTACATTTGACAGTTTATGAGTGCATTACTACATTCCCCCTCTAAAAATATTTGATTCACCTCTGCTCTCTTCCATTCCATCTACATTGGCGCCAAAATCATCGATCGAGTTCTTGGCAAAATCCAGGTGAGGAAAATGCGCCGTGTCGTATGGATTGCTTTACAGCAACCCTGCGCTCGCAACATCACAGATGTCCGCAAATAAACATGGCACCTTCTGTAAGGTAAGTGTTTGATTAAATGTCACTTTTTCCGACATTTTATTATAGTGCTTCGTCTATTGGTTGTTCCGAAACCTTAAAATATAATCATGTCCATGATAATTCGCCTCCGAGAGGAATTTACTTAATATATTGGTTTTTAAAAAACGCGCTCGATATACACTAGAGATCTATGAATGAGAGTTGGTTCTCTATCGTAGCGCACTGTGTATATGTGCAGGAAATGGTCTGAAAATTGTATAGGTAAAAAATGCTTCGAAATTCCGTACCTTTACTACGGATGTCACGTTCACAGAAACTTATCAGATTTGGAAATACCGAGTAAAATTTACTGAGTTAGAACCCATTTTTTTTTTAAATGTCAGTTGTCAAGAGTACAATCTCTTGATTTAATTATCTGGTGTGTTAATGTAAGTAATATACAATTTCTTAAGAATTTGTAATAATATTTAAAACTAAGAATTAAAAAATTATTTATTGCTTTCTAAAAAAGTTCATGGTGTTTACTTTTATTAGAATTCTTTTTGAATTTTTTATTAATAAATTTACTGTATAATTACATCAGTGATATCATACTGAATTTGTAACTTTTCCGAGAGTTCTGTCAGTTTTGTATGTGGCTGATTTAATTATGCTCTTTGTACATTTCTATCTCTGTTCTGTAAACTGTTCACTACTGTCATAATTAAAATTTGATCACTGCTATTGTAATATTTCTATGAAACAATTTATTTTCCAAAGGTGCTTTTGCTGTATTGTAGTTTCAACTATTATAAGCACAGTTGCTAATAAAAAAAAAGTCTATAAATTAACAATAAATTTTAAAACTGACTATACTTATATTTTCCTATCATTTTTTATTGTAATGTATTTCAGCTGTATGTTAAATTTTGATAAATACCATATATTTTTAAATCAAATTGGTTTCTTTTTTAAAAAATGTTACATATGAAAATATTTATTAATCTGTGTTATAAATATATGTATTTTTATTTGATCTCTGTGCAATTCAGAGTTCAAAAAATTTGTAAAACTACTTTTTCAGTAATTATTAATTTTCTTTTTTTCCTTAAAATGATTTTATTACTTTGAAAAAGTGAATATTTTCAATAATTTTTTTAAAAACACAACACAAATAGGGCTGTTTACTTTATTGAGACAGTTAAATTAAAGAAAATAGAATTATAAAGTTGTGTTTGTTATAAAAATGAACTTTAAAAGAAAATAAAAATGTTTAAGAGGCCTTAGTACTTGTATATTAACTTCATGCCATTGATAAATTTCAAATTTTTGCTTACACAGGAAAACATTGTTATTCTTTGACAAATAAATCCCTGGCATGGGCTTAATATGTAAGTCTCAGTACATTGATACATATATATTCTTTGAAACAAATGTGTGTAATATTCTTGATTTCAAAAGTGTAGTATCTATTTATGTAGCTTATATATCTGCTATTTCAGCCTCCCAAAAGTGAAGTGAAATATCAATTGACATTGCCAATCAGTGTCAATAATCAAAATGATCTAAACCAGTGGTCTTTAAACTGTCTTCCACACAAACCTGGGGTTCAACAATTCAAAATAAAAATTCAACAAAAAAACTGTAAATGTGTATGCAAAAGATTTACATTCTGTACAAAGTTGAGATAACTACAGTACAAATTAATGTTATTGATGAATAAATTATATTAATATAATAAAAAAAATTCAATAACAAATATAATACTCTTTGAAATGTCTTTATATAAAGCAGATGGAACGAGGTCTACTTAAATATTCTATAGGGACTTAAATATTTATGCAATGAGGGGGTGTAATGTACACCCCCTCATCCCAGGGGATGCCAGGGTCTTAGGGGGCTCAAAGCCTTCCAAGTACTACCCTTTGTAAAATCCAACTTGAGGACTCGAAATCTGACTTTGCAGGGGGAGGGAACAAATGTTCTCTGTTACGCCACTGTCCGTAAGTCAGTGAAAGCTGAAAACAACTGATCTAAACAAATTACTACTTGAAAAAAATTTTTAAAAATGTACAACTGCATAAATTTTATACAAGTAAAAAAAGAGTCTAATAAAGTATTTAATAAGTTTTTATCCCTTTATACAAAAGATTTTCTTCTTTTCTTTTAGCTAAAAGTTGTGTTAGTTTATTGTATATATAGTAAATTATTTCTGCTTAATAACTTGAAATTTTTATTTATTTATTTTTTTTTGTTGACTTTAAAATTTGCAAAAATTAATTTTTATTCTCCATTCTATTAATGTTTCTTTTCTCACCTTTAGCAAAGAAGAACTGATGCGAAATACTGATTCTGTCATTTGGGGTTTTAGTGGGGGGACAGCTACACCAGAACTGGATGAAACTCAAAAGTATCATTTTATACAAATGAATTCAAATATACTTATTTGTTACTTTTTACTTGAGGCTGTCTTGGCCTAATGTTAAAGATTGGAACCAAAATACAAACATTGTGTGTTTCAAATAGAAATAATGCCTCAATATTAACATCATAGTTTAATCTATAGAGAGCAGCATATTGATTTATATTATTTATTTCTGTCAAACTTTCTTTTTTCTTTTTGTAATACTTAGTAACATCCTGATTTATGTTATTTTGTAGATATGCAATTACTCACTGTGCTCCCTTCCCATCAGAAATACCCTACCAATATTCTCCTGAGTGATTAAATCTAAAATTCTTTAAACTTAATTCAGATAATAAGGTATTCAATATATGTAATTTTGGCTTAAGCTGTTTCCTCGGTCCCTTTATTACTTAACTTTGAAGTATCACAGTATTCTATATTTTCTATATATTTCCCTGCTAATAGATTTTAATGTAATATATTTTAGTGAAAATTTTAAAATCTATTAAATATTTTCAAGTTTTAAGAAAGATACTTGAAGTTGAATATATGTATACTACTCAAACTTTTGTTAATATTGAAGCATTTTTCAAATTATAAAGTTCTGGGTTTGGCTCTTGTTCTTTAACATTAGAAAAGAAAACCTTAAGAACGATTTAATCTCAAAATCTTAGTATGTAAAACTGTTTAGTTGTTAAATATCTGATTATATATTTGTCTCGGAAAGAAAAGAATAAAAATGATATATTAATTTAATTTGTATGCTGTATTTAGTTTTTATGATCAGGAAGATTGATAATTTAAACAATATTGAAAGTTATTTCAATTTTACATTTTCAGTAATTTACTTAATTCTTAAATATGTGTTCAAAGATAAATATTTTGTCTAAAATTTTAAAAATTAAGATGTTTTTTGTCTAAGTTTCTTATTAAATCATTAGAACTATGTTTCAAGATTTTGTGAATCATAAGAATTTAAATTTTTTACTAATTAAAAATATGTAATTTTTTTTTGCTTTATTGATTTTGTGATTAGTTCTTTTTTTATTTCATTGTATGAATCTTTTAACTTTCATTTTATTTTTGATATTCAGATTATAATTTTCTTGATTTGCTTAAATCTTTGACAGGTGCTATACTTTTTGCTATCTGAAAAGTTTAAAATTGACTTTTCTACAAATTGTTCATTATTAAAAAAAAATGGAATGTGTTACTGAAATATAATTAATACTAATATTTAAAGTTAGAATAACTGAAAACAAATAGATTGAAATAAATTTTTTAAAAAAATAAGGATTTTATTTGTGCATTTTTGAGTAAAAATTTTTGCACTAAAAAGAGATTTATATATAGTCTAATAATATTAAAATTTTCCATTTCCATTTTAGATTTTTTGAATTGAATTAGTCTTTTTCTAAAAATAATTTTAAATATCAGATGTTTTGAATTACTCCCTCTTGCCTCTTATGAAAAACATTTTTTAAAAAAATAAATTATTACTACATTGGCAGGGAATTAAATAAAATTGAATGAAAACAATTTCTTTGCTAAAGGTTGTTCGTTTATAGTTGAGTTTTTTATTACATTAAAATTCAAAATTGGAAATTGCTTTATTAAATTCCAACATTAAAAGTATTTTGTTTTATTTTTTTTTCTATAATTTTGTCATATCAATATTTACTTTGTTCTAATGTATTTTTATGTGGTTTTATATTTATTTATATTGTATGTATATTTTTAAATCCAATTGATTCAGAATGAATTTGGGTTACCTAATAAATAAATAAAATCATTTGCCCATTTTCCTTCCCTTCTATTTCATGGATTTATATTTTATTGTTAATGGATTTTGTACTACTTTAGATAACTTTATTGGTGCCAATTTAATGTCACATTTTTAGCAAACCTTTTTATTTGTTGAAATTAAGGAGATGGTTCTGTAAAATAAGGGGGAAATAAAACTATTACATTCACTCATTACTTTAGAATAATTCTGTTATAATGTATTGTCTGTAAATAATGAATCAGAAAATAAATTATCTATTATAGAATATGTGAAAAGATTTGGACAGCCCTCAACAGTCGAGTCTGTAATGTGGTTATTGTCATATTTGTCTTTGCTGAAGGAGTTGTAGTTTTATCAGAGTTGTTAATTGATTTAAATGTTGTACAAGGTATGTTTCAATAAATTCTTTGATTTGGCATTTATGCTCTTAATATCAAAAACTTAATTTTTCTATTTACTTTTATTTAATTTTAATTGATTTTATATATGGATGAAAATTTTTAATAAAATAGAATCTATATAATTAGCATAAAAAATTATTTAAGGAAAGAAGCTAAATAAAATTTATAATTCTTAATTATTATTTTGCGTGTTGAAAATGAAGGGCAATATTTTTCTTGTCTTTAAAAAAAAACTGTTTACTATAAGTTGTTTTTTAAATCATAAAAGAATCATTTCACTCACTTCAAAGCAAATTCATGGTCTTTTTTATTATCAGCACAATTTGAGGGAAATTTTTTAAAGCATTTTATTTATGTATTTGCCTTTTGGTATGAGGATTAATAAAATACATTTCAAAAATTTTTTTTGAATGAATTCTATTTTTTATTATATATTAATCATATGTATTTTTAATATGAAATTTTTTAAAAAAAGGCTTCTAATATTTTTTTAAACTAAAATGCTATGTTCAGCTACATGTTAATTATTTTTTAAAAAATTGATTCATTTATATTATTTAAGTTAATAATACAATTAAATAATGTTGCATTTATTTAGTTTCCAGTAACTTGTCGCATACATACACCTATAGCATTTCTGGAAAGTTTATGTAGCTCCTTGCCATATAAGTTTTCACATACAGTTATACTTACAAGTGATCATAGTTGTTTACCCATCATAGAATTTAGAATTAAAATGATGAAAATCTTTGATAATTTTTAAATGTATTAGTAATTTTTAAAAATATCTCGATTTTAATTTTTTTGCTACCTACTTACAATATTCTTATATTATCCAAATCTTCAATATATTTTAGGCTGTAAATAGAACAATAGCTGACTAACCCTTGTTTAAGTATGTTTGCATTTGTACTCTGCATAATTAAATGTTAGTTTACAGCATATAATTGGTAGCTTCCTGTTTATTGTGTCCTTTATCATTAGAAATAGTAATATGACTGAGGTTTATTGGCTAATGACAAAAAATCATTTGATCCCTTTAAAAGTTAGTTGTTTGGGGGAATAAAAGAGTCCAAATTATTTTTGTTTTAAATTTTATTTTATTTCTGATGTGCCTTTTTTGATTTTGTGAATTTTAATTGGAATTAATGTACCTTTCTAGGTTTAAAATTTTTCTTTTACTCCTTAACTTAAAAATAGATAGGCAAAGCTCAACATATCCGTTCCTGGTTTTTATTCTCTAAAATTATATTTTCAGTTAAATTTCCAAAGAAAATTTTGTAGGAATACAATGAAAGAATTTATTATTTAAATTAGTACATATGTACATGTATAATATTGCACAATTTCATGTAAGAGTAATTATATATATATGTTATTTTAGATCCAGAATGGAAGGCCAAAAGTATTAATTGTACTCAAAATGCTTCTGTATTACCCAGTGAAAATGTCAGCCCTAGGATTAAAAAAGCCAAAGAAGCCTTCTCCTTTTGCAGTATTACACTTCTGACAATATTTATTATTGAGGTAATCTCAGAAATTTGATCATTGCCCTTTTAATATATCAACACCTTTTCTTTCTGTCATTCATCTTTCATTTAAAAGTATGAACTTTTATTTTTGGATTTTGTAGATATATTATTTCAATGTTCCTTTAGTTTTCACAAATATTAACAAAGAAAAGACTGGGTGAAATCGATACTGATTAAAAGGTTATTTATATTGATTCTTAAACTTTTAAACACTATTGAAATGTTAAACTTCCTAACTTCCTTGATTTTTACATCTGTGTGTTATCTCTTTGTCCATCTACTTCTGCTGTAGGAAGGTTGAAAGTGCTGCTAGTGGAATGTTATTTTGATTATTCTAGATAATAAAACTTAAGTACATGGTAATCTAGTTGACATTGATTTTCTTTTAAATGACTTTCAACTATATTAAAAGTATAAAACTTACATACAGAGCAACATGCCTCAAATTTTGGTTAAATTCTTTAATGCATAATTTTCTTTAATAACAAAGATATAAATAAAATAGACTGATAGAAAAATCAGTCAAAATTTTAAATGTTAAAAATTTAAATAAGGATTAACAATGTTCTTAAGTATTTTTATTTTAGATTTGACTGAATAAAAATAAATTATACTCTATTTTATTTTTCTAAATTACTTGTTTTGTTTCATTTATTTATGTTTTGATTTTGTTGAAATTATATATTTTTTGAATGAATATTACTTCTTTTGTGCCAATATCACAATGTGTTTTTCTAATTCGTTATACCAATTTATGTCACTATTAACACTGCTATTAACAATATTCTAGGCTAAGAGAGAGAGACAGGTATTGAATATAGTTATAGACAGGTTAAGCAATATTAAGCATGATTTGATGCAATTAAAGTATCCAGAAAGTAGGGAATGGAGCAAGATATTATATTACTTTTATTATAATATATATACTTGATTATAATATATGAGGTAGGATTCAAAAATTCCTGGAGACTGAGCCTACAACGTGGAAAAGTTTTGCAGCAGAGTGACTATGATAACATTTTTGTGTTACTGCATTCTTCCCCTTTTCTAAAAGTGCTTTTTTTCCAAATGCATCCATAAATTGCCACTGTGTCGTATTCTGCAGCTGGATGCATTTAATAACCAGCTATTGAAAAAAAATGGTCTTTGTTGAGCAGAAAAGGAGCATCAATTTTTGTGTTGGCTTGATACTTGAAAGGTTGAAGCATATGCATGGCAGTGATACATTATCACAAATGCAAGCTTTTGTGGCATAAACGTTTCAGAGAAGGCAGGGAAAGTGTCTAAGATGACAAATGCTGGGGATGTCTGCAGACTTCCTGCACCGCTGAAAATATTCAAAAGATTTCTATGATGGTATGTAAGAGCAGGCTTCAAACAATTGCACAAATAGCAGAATCAGTTTGGATATCTGAGGCCACATGTCAACGGATACTGACTAAGGGTCTTAACATACATAGGATGTGTCAACATGTAGTTCTTCACATGTTAAATGAAGACAAAAAGGCAATTCGATAGGAAAAGGCAGGATTTTAAATCTCGGGTGTTGACATAGATTCTTCCCTACTTGGCAAAATTGTTACTGAAGACAAGAAATGGGGTTTTTTATACAACCCACAATGCGAGAAAGCTTCAGCAACATGGAAATTACCACAATCTCCACCAAAGCCGAAATTCTGAAAGTTCGTTCTTAAGAGAAGGCTGTGCTAGAGGTATTCTTTGTTAACCAGGGCATTGTGCATCTTGAATTTATCCCTGAAGGACCCCCTGTAAACAAAGAACTCTATGTATTCATTCTGCATCATTTGTGTGAGTTAATCTGAAAGAAGAGACCAAAACTGATAGCCTAGCAGTGATGGATGTTTTTTATTTACAACGCTTCTGTACACCGATCCCTCCTCTGAATTTCTTACTAAAACAACTGTTTAGCCACCTCCTTCTTTCTCCCCTGACCTTGTCTCCTGCAACCTCAGCCTATTTCTTAACCCAGCATCTCACTTGCAGAGCCGCTGATTTTAATCTGCAGATGAAGTTAAAAATACATTGCAAGTTGAATTAAAGGGCAGGTCTAAAAATGGATTCCATAAATGTTTCTATGACCTTCACAAGTGATGGCAAAGGTATATGCTGTTTCTCAAGGGACCTTATTCAAAGGAGGATGTGTTTGAGCTATTGAATTCACAATATCTTTTAAGCAATAGACTCAGCCCAGAAACTTTTGAATCCTATCTTTTATTACACTATAATCATATATATATATATATATATATATATATATATATATATATATATGATTCAGTTATATTCAGTTTTTACGCTTTTACATTTAAGTAAAGTTAACATTTACTAAATGAAGAAATAATTTTTGGGATATTGCTATTGTGTAAGTTTTGTTATTAAAGGTAAAAAGTCAACAAGATCTTAAAAAATGAGATTGAATATATGTATAAGTAACTATTACTAAAGGAGTGGAGCAATGGTTGATTCAAAAGAAACACGAACAGTAATTAAGTAGAAATTGGCACAAGGAACAGTTAAGATATTTAGGTGACCTACTTTTTTCTCGTTCAATATTACACTTTGTTGTTTAATTGTATTAAAAAACTTCAGTTTTAATAAAGTATCAAATCAAATTATGCAAACTTTTTCAGCTATTTTCAAGAAAATTATGGGGCATGATAGTTCTGTATCAATGGTGCACACAAGTTCCCTGGTCCGGATCCCCCTCCGAATAGCCCTTGATTTTTTTTATTGATTATAATCCTATGTATATAGTACATAAAATTTAATTCAGTATTTGTTATTAAGAATTAATTTTACTAATTAATGCTAATTATTTATTCAATAACTAATTTTTTACTGTTTTTTTTCCCGAAAATCGACAAAATCAAAAGAATATGTTAGGCGGTGTATTGGAGAATGATATGAGAATGGTGGACTTTCAACCCTGGTCTTCCCCCTTGAAAAATCCTGTGTGTGCCACTGCCTTGTACTCATGGTCACAAACTTCTGACCAACATTGTTGAATCGTGAGTTTGAGTCTTGATCCCTTTGAAGACCCACTGTGTAAAGAGGTTGATGCACATTTTTCTCCAATGGGGCTGCATATTGGTATTTTTTACCTTTACAGAACTAGTACATTCCCCAGTAGCTGGTATCACTTTTTAGTGTGGCACCGTATAGAGGATGCCAATTGCCACAAGTCATTTTGATGCCCTGTTTCCTCCCCAGAGGGAGGCACCTGAGCTCTGGCAAAGTGAAATTGTACTTAGAAATTTTTAATTTTGCCGAGAGCACCCAAACCAAACAGACACTTGAGGGATTTTTTACATGTCGCATAATCATAAACAGGGATGTTGTCAATTTTTTACTTCGTGAAAATCCACCGACTTGGGCCAAGGTCAAACCCTCAACCTTGTGTTCAGAAGGCCATTAATAAACCAACTGCGCCCCCAACCAGACATGCACATTAAATTTGTCTTGGCTCAAAGTCCTCACATTGGCATGGTGTTGAAGTTTATAGAGTGAGGTTCTTGCACAGGTGTGATCCTCATCACCTGAGTGTTAAAAATTAAAAGGTCTTTCACCAATAGTCCTTGCATTGTTTTAGAATACGACATTGATAAACACTCACTCAAGAAATTTATAAAGCTCTGCTCTGCTTATACTCAGCCCAAATAATTCAGTTGATAAAGCTACTCCTGACTGCCTCTTGATTGCTCTTCAGTTGTCAAATAGTTCAGTTTTAGCATTGTTTTCTGTCCTTTGATCCTATAATGTAATTTGGTGGATTTGGTGCCAGTCTAAATAGTATTAATTTGCAAACCATTTTATATGTATTTTTTATTACATTATTTCTTTATTTTTTTAACATAATTGTAATAACGATTAAAAATTTTAATTAAGAATTATTAATAGATTTTTAAAAAAATGTGGATTGTTAGATTTTACACCTTACAAACATATGAAAAATTAATTTAACCAAATAATTGACTGTTAATAATATTTAATTAACAATTATTACATATTTATTTGATGTTGTAAGTCTTTGTAAAATTTTGTTAAATATATTTTATGATTTACATCTTTCAATAATGTATATTACAAAAATTAATGGTTAATTTATTTTAGCTTAATTGTTTTCAACTTTATATTTTATTTATTAAATAATTGAACTCTATCTTAAAATGGATGAACCACCATTTGTTAGGATGACAAGCACTGAAACTCTTAATTCAACACAAAATTGACAGAACCATTGAACACTGTTTTTATTTAAGACTGTATACAAAATAGGTAGCAGTGCATTTAAATATTATAATACCCTGGAAGTATAATATGTTGGAGTTGTACTAGTGTGTTATAAAAATTAATTAATATAAAAAATTAAAAAATGTTTATTATTGTAATAAGACTTTTTGTATTAAATGTTTAGATTTTTTTTAGAAATCTTTGAAAAGTCAAATAGTATGGAAGAAACCTACCACAATAGAGAAACAATACCTCACAATTATAGTAGTCTAATATCCTAACAATTAGGTTAATTAGATTACATCAAAATGGAAAAGTTATCACCAAATAAATTGTTGTTATAACTTGGAATGCTACTTTCTGGGGAATATCTAAAAAGCCATTTGCTTTGACACTTTGTTACACCTGTAATATTTCTATCAGTGTGTGTCAAGTTTGAAAAGAATTGCTAATCAAAATATATCAGGGGTTTTCATTATAAGGATGTTGATCACTAAAAATGATAATGTATCCATTGAATAACACTTGATTCTTTAGAAAAAATAGGAAACTAAATTCAAATAACTTGACAGGTATCTTATGAATAATTTTTTCAGCTGATTAAAGGAAGAAAATCTTGTAATATATTTCTAGAAATATATGAAACTTTGATGAAATTTAGTTTTATGCAGATATTAGTAAGAAATATTTATGTACCATGTTAATTATTTTATATAATTTTAATTTAAAATATTATCTTAATTATGTATTTTATCCATTTTTTTAGGTCATATTAAGGATCATAACTGGAAAAACTCGATTTATTGTTCAGGGCATTGAAGTGAGATTTCAATTTTTTCTTTGTTTGTTTTTTAAATATGTGTGTATGTATATCAACACAATATGTTTAAGTAAGTACATAACTTAGCTGTTTGTGTAGTTTTAAAAAATATATATACCTTTCTCTACTTTTAATAACATGTTAGTTCTTTCTATTGAGAAAAATTTCACCAGGATTTCAGCTCATTTTTTTATCAGTAAAAGGAGAGATAAAATGGAATCAAAACTTTCTTTTGATAATATGTAAATAAAATCATGGTGAAAATTTTACCTCAAATTAGAGAGCATAAAATTGTGTTTAGAAATTTTGCGCCCAAAAGAGAAAGAAATCATTTAAAATTTATGCTAAGTAATGATTCATTTAGGTATATACTGTTGTTTATTAGTATTAATCTCTTTTCTTTCCATTATTAATAAAACTATAATTTTTGTGGATTTTTTTTCATTGAATATTGTAAAATTTGCACACTTTTCTTATTGTACTATAATGAAACAAATAGTCTACACTCAAAAATGCTTTCTGAAGTTTCTCTTGGAAAATCCAAGTGAAATCTGGCAATTTTTTGAAAGAGTGCATTCATTGGAGAATCCAACATTTAATATAGTTTTCTTTGAAATCACAATATAACCTTTTCAGAATTATTTTTTATGGTATTGCACATTATAACTTTTGTTTCACATTTTGTTTTGCTTTATTATCATCACATTGATATTAAAATTCATTAAAATGATGTTTTTAGGTTTTTGATGCTGTTGTAGTTCTTGTTGCTTTTGGATTGGATATTGCTTTCTTCGTTGCGCCTTCAAAAGTTGGAATTGGAAAAGAGTCGGCGGTGTTAATTATACTGCTACGACTATGGCGCATCAGTAAAATAATACAAAGTACGTAAAGTTTTTTTTGTTTCTTTGAATCTTAAACTTTAAAAGAGTCATAGTATTTCTATTCATCAGATCTGTGCATTGGTTCGGTTAAAAATTATTTTGAAAACCTTTTTTTTTTTTTTTTGTTTTGCAACATGTTTTATATGTTTTTAGGTGAAAGAATGAATCTACACTATTAAAATTCGTAGGTAAAATATGTATGTTTCCGTATTTTCTCACGAACCCGACGACGCAGAAACTCGCCGAAGGTACCAAAATTTTGGGAATGATCTGAGGAATCCGTTTTGACCGTTTATATTCCGATATTCTAATTAGTTAAAAAGATATTAATTAAAAACCTTAAAACGCATAATTAGTACCATTTCTCACCGCCAGGGAAAAATATTCGGAACTTTTTCTTTTCAGACGTTTTTAAAACACGATATAATTTTTTTCATAAAACTCACACAAAAAGTAATTACAGATTCGTATGGATCATTTATTTCGCCACGATATGCTATAATTTATTTTACAAAATAATTATTATTTGTATTTTTTACGATTTTTTTAAAATGAGTCAAAATCGGTTCCTTTTTTTTAATATAAAATTCTAAGTGGTTCTGCTTGAACTTTCTTTCGCATTAATAAAAAAATATTTTATACTAAAAAAGTTCATGCTTTTCTCTTTTAGAATCAGTCATTTAAAAAGTTTAATGTCAAAAACTGTTTTTTTTTTTATGATTTTTCAAAAAATACTCAATTTTATTTAAATACTTAATAACTTTTATTAATAGAAATAATCTCACGAAACTTTTTTTCCACTTGTAGAACAATATTGTAAGTAATCTGTACAAAGATTGATAAAATATCTTAAAAATTACGGTTTTTAAAAAAGTGTTTTTTCAATTTTTTTCCCTTTTGCAATAAATATGTAAACATTACTTTTTTTAAAAGTTTTTTGTTTAAAAATTACCATTGTTTGCAACTGATATATGAAGTTTGAAAGCATTAACATAAAGCCCGAAAACAAATTAAAACTTTAAAAGAAAATCAATTTTACAATAGCTCTGAGTTTTGCGGCAAAAACCTGTTTGGGGCAAGAAAATCTTTTTCTACTCAGCCCTCGACATTTGATGAAAGGTTACACTAGAAAAGAAGGTGCACCTATAAATATTGAAAATGACCAGATTTGGCAAAATTGAAAATAATCTCATGAAACTTTTTTTCTTTGTGTAGAACGATAAAAAATGAAAAAATTACTTAAAAATTACGTTTTTTTTTTAAATTGTGTTTTTGCAAGAAATATTTAAGCATTACTTTTGTTACATTTTTTGAAGGTTAAAATTAAAATAAAATATCAAAATGTTTTTATCACATCGATTTTTTTTAATGTTTTAATTTGCGGTTTCTGGAACAGTGGCACCAGGAGGTTGAGGCGCATGCAAACAAAAGAGGGTGGAAGTTCTCCCCCTGGGTCTGGACCAGGAGGATGGTTTCTGACTGATAAGGGTTTCGGGGCTCTGTACTGATAAGAAATGCACGCTTTTAGCGATAACGAGTTATATTCCGATATAGTTTTAATTAAATGATTATGATTTTTTAATTACGTCATTGGAAGCAAGTTTTAATTGGGATGAATGAATCAAACTTTTCTGTACATGATTATTTTTATATAATTCCGTATGTCTATTTCTGAAAATCATGATATACGTATTGAATTATTATTTGTTATACTTCAAATTTGATACTTTGTGCTTGTGATTTCTGAAACAGAGGATCGAAAATTAGGCAAAAGAAAGGGGGTGTAAATTTCCTCCCCGGATCTGGACCGGGAGGATGGTTTCTGACTGATAAGGGTTTCTGGGCTCTGTAAATGAGTAGTGGAAATGCACGTTTTTAGAGATAACGAGTTATATTCTTATATAGTTTTAATTAAACGGGTAGAATTCTGATTTTTTAATTACGTCATTGGAAGCAATTTTAATTAGGATAAAGGGTCAAACTTTTCTGTACATATAATTATTTGTGTATAATTCTGTTTAAGTCTATTTCTGAAAATTATGATATACGTGTTGAATTATTGTTTATTACATTTCAAATTTGATACTTTGTGCATAACTAAAATATTTTTTTCACTGATTTTGAATGTATTTTTTTATAATTCTGAGATAACTTAAAAAATGTTATGCTTATATAAAGTAAAAGTTCTGAATAGGTTTTTTCATTTGCAAAGTAGTTTCCTTACATGAAACATCCCTTTTCTATGATAATATACACGGACCTTGTAATTCTGGTAAAACTTTCTTTGTTAGACGAATCTTAGAAATAAAATTAATTAATCCTTTTCCTCCCAAAATTATTTGGTGTTATGGAATTTATCCAAAACTGTTCGATAAGATGTCTGACATAGAATTTCATGAAGGCATGCCTTTCGATGTAGAGGATATTACTAATGCTTTCATAATAATAGAAGACTCAATGAATGAAGTAGGAGAGAGAGAGAGATATAACAAAAAACTTTCAAACTTGTTCACAAAAGGAAGCCATCATAGAGATTCCGTAATATTTATTTTACAAAATATTTTTGGCAGGGAAAAACAAATTATAGGAATATTTTTTAAATACTTCCTACCTAAGTTGTTTTAAAAATGTCGGAGACAAGCAACAGATCTCTTGTCTAGCAAGACAAATGTATTCATCTCAGTCGAAATTTATGACAGGAAAACTATACGAAATACAAATGCTGCAAATTTGACTACCCACTTTGTGAGAGATAGAAAAATAAAACCTTTCGTTCGAATCATTTAACGAATTTTTCAAAAGAAAAAAAATTTCATAGAGTTTTGTTAAGAATAAATATCTTAGAACAAAAACATTGTATGCAAAACCTTTGTCATGGATAGAATATTAAGTGTAGTTTGTGTTCTTCAATATTTGTTTTTAATTTTTAGTCTATTTCTCATTTCTTGTTCCTTACACTAAAATATATTAATCTGAGTAAAGTAATTGAAAAAGTTGAAAAAAAAGTTGAAAAATATTAAAAAAAAGATGAAAAATATTGAAAAAGTTAGAATATTGTTGATGGACTTGAATATTTAAGTTAAGAGCAATAGTGATAAAATTTCTCTTTTTCATATTAATCTTAAAATAATAATAACTTTATAAATTTAAATATATGGTAAACTTATAAAAAATTCAAAGCAAAATCTTTTTCATCTTACAATAATAATAATATAATACAAACACAAAATATGAGAACAATATTGTATTTATTCACCAACTAAAATTTATTCTTACATTATCTTTTCTTAAAATATAGATACAATCTGAAAACCTTCTGTTTGCTACAAAAAAATTCATACAAAATATAATTCAGTGAAAAGCCTTTACTGATTTTCAACACAAAAAATATACAATAATAACCACATAGAAATAAGGAATATCCCTTGGTTAATCCATTTCTCAATAAATAAAGTCCTTCAGATCTCAACAATTTTCCTTTTATAAAACAATGTGCTAACAGAAAACTTAATTTAACCTTATATTTCTCAAAATATATTACATGAGAAGCATTGAAATAAGTAACATCATTCAATATAAATAATAAATACAGTCGACAAGTATATGCATAAAATGAAGAGGAAAAATTTACATTCACAAACATGAAAGAATAAGATATATACAGAAATCAATATTTATAAAAGAAACTATTTAATTAAATTCTCATTTATATAAAATATTAGCTTTCATTTATATGGCAGTTACCGAAAGTTAAAGTTGTAATATCATCTTCAAAAATATATCTTATCAAAGAGGGGCAAAGTGAATTTTTTTTTTTACTTTTTACAGAATGTATTTGATGTATAGAACTGTTAATGGGTTTAAACTCTTCACGACTTCCATACTTATTTATGAGGCAATTTTTAGTCTTCATGAGAAATTTTACTTTTTAAAATAGATCTATGTATCCCTTTTGCTGTATTTTTTTTCTAAAGTTAATGTTTTTATGCTGTACATTTTTGCATTGCAACCTACAAACACAGTTACTACCATCCCATTTAACTCATCTGTCATTTCCCGAGAACATTATTAGTTAAGGGATTATAAGGAAAATGATTTGGAGGATAGCTAGGTGTGTCAAATTCAATGGAATTATGAAACATATCTTTATATATACATCTGAAGTTGAAATAATATAACACAGAGTATTTGTATCTGTAACTAATAATTTGGCACAATTTGAATAGATCCTTTTCATTTAATTATAATGAAAATTGTATATTAAAATTTTGGAAATGCCTAAAATTGAAAACCCAACAAATATATGGGTTTCTTCAATAAAAAAGAAGTAAGTTTTCTTTGAATAGATACAAGGTCGTTATTAATTATTTTATAAGCATGAATGCTGGAGATGCTATCAATTTCTTAGCTCTTTTCTCTCTATTCACTAAATCATAATCTTAACTTTTTGCTTAAATTTTCCATTGTTTTACCAAACACAGCATTGTTTAAAAGTTTAAAGAGATTTTTTTCAAAATTGTTGTTTGCTCGTTTTCGATGTTTAGTATTAAAATCAATATAATTTTTAACCGAGGACTTTGTTTGAATTTTAGAAATTGATGTATTTTTTTTAAACTTTAAACCTAATTTTATGTATAACTTCAAATTTCTATAATGAAGAACATATTTAGAGTTTTATTTCTTAAGTTAGGAACCAATTTTTCCACAGATTTCGATTCTAAAATACTGAATTCTTTAGCAATATTTTTAGTATAGGGGGAACATTCAGAGACACTTACTTCAACTTTTTCTGGAGCTAATGGATAGCAGTTATGCGCAAATCGTGCAATTCATCTGGATATTCTAACTTAAAATATACAACTTATATCCAAATCGTCTGGTATATTCATGAAGTTAACGTATTCATCAGTCCAGGAAAAGTCGTGTGTAGGCAAATTTTGCGACATTGCTCAATCATACGGATTGTTTGCATCTAAATATATAATGTAACTACTAGGTAAGCTTGAATCATAGGTTGATAAATACACATTGTTAGCCTTAGCGTAGTGATGACCAATCATCGCAACACATCCTCGAATTCCTTTTTCGATGAATAAATGCATGTCTGTATCAGTTAAAAGCTCCAATCGTACTTTTGTCATTTTATAAGACGTGCTTGCCATACCAAACCAGGAATCGTATATGTATTACATTGATCAATTTTGTAGTAATTCTGGCATAGAGTTCTAAATTTTTCAAATATGTCTGAAAATAATACGTCTACGGTTACACACAAATCATGATAATCTCCCAATGTATGCATTCGAAACATATTCCATATATGGTGAGCATATTCGTAGTCTTCTCTGGATACTTTTTTATTTGTTAGACTGTTGAAAAAAGCTGATTGAGGAGGGAGCTGCATTTCATAAAATTTAGAAAAGGAATCAAAATATTCATATGTATAGCAACCTTTTCTAGTTATAAATTGTACATTACTTGCAAAATACTTCCTCGTGCTTCATTTGGATCATTTGACGTAATTAAATTGAATTTTGATTTTTAAAAATCAACTAAAGATTTTGAATTCTTTTTTCAATGCATTCCTGAAAAATAGTAAAAAGAGAAATAGTGAAAAGAGAATTCAGTGCATTCCCGAACATAGTGTTGTTTTTTTTTACTCTGAAGTCATTACGTTTCATTGACTCTTTTCAATTTTAAAATACTTTTCTAGAGAAACTTGCCCAAATTTAAAGCCTTGTCAATTTCATCTTTGGCATAGGTATTTAGATGGTTTATCTTCTAAATTGGGGGGGGATTTATTCAATTTTACTATAGTCTTAGTTTGCTTTTTTGACAGTACAATGATATATTTTAAAACATGGCACATTTTAGAATTTTAGATTCTATAGAAAGCAACCTTGTTTAAAATTTATTATTTTCAAGTGCTTGAGTAATCTCTTATAACACTTCTGAGTAGCACATATATAAGATATTTCTCATATAATTATAATTTCTTTTTAATAAAAAGAATAATTGCTGTACCATGAATTTCTGTAGGAAATGAAAATATTTCGAAAGTATGTATAAATGAGTTTTGTAAGAAAGCTTTTCTTAGAACCATATTTGGAGTGCTACTGCATAAAAGGTTGTCTAATTTTAAAATGATTATTAAAAAGTCTGATTAACTATTCCTTTGTCTTATTCTCCTGAAAACAAAAGTATTCTATATAATGTGAGCATTTATGAATGTATTTGCTGTTGTGAAATGTCGTTAGTCATTGTTTGTGTGTTATTTCTGTTAATATAATTAAAATTTAATTTTGAAGATTAATTTAAATTTTATTTATACTTAATCTTTTGTCATATTAGGTATTATTGCTGCTTCTAAGGAGCAACTTTCCAACTCTCTTGTTGTTAGCCAAAAAGAAAAAATACAATCGGATCACAAAGTAGATATCCTCATTTTGAAAGTTGAAGATTTAGAGGTATATGTTGAATTTCTAATTATTAAATGAGTATTTAATAAAGAACTGTAAAATGGGATTTTTTTATTCAAATATTTTGTACTAATGAAAATTATATCCATTAATAATAATAAATAAAACTCTGTTCAAACTAAATTATATCACTATGAAATATATTGTTACTTATCTCTGTATACTTGCTTCTGTTAATATCACAATTTTAAAGAAACTTTACTTATTTTCTATTCGGAAATATTGGACTTTTTATATTATTTTGAAAAATAACTTAAGCTTTTTTGCAGACTGTCTTATGTTTTAATGAGTAAAAAGGAGATTTATAATTATTCCCCATTATTTCCTTTTTATTTTTGACATCTGGTAAATCACTCATTGAGTTAAATTAAATATTGATGTTTAATATTAATATTAGTTGATGTATTTTTATAAAAGATATCACTTATATAAATGTACATGTCCTTTACAGGATTGAATTTATAATTTCACTATCTAATAATTTATGGAATAAAATAAATAAACTCATTTTGAATATTATTTCAGAAGTAAGTCTGTTTTCTGAAAGGGAAAAAAAAGTTCTCATAAAAATGCAATAAATAATATATTTTATACCTAATACTGCCTTTTTTTCTTCTAATATTTAAACCTTCAGTTTTCTTATGATTACTGAAATATTTGTAATGTACTTTAATGTAAGATAAATTGCTTGCTACAGTTTGAAAGTAACAGTGCTGTTTTTTTATAAATCAAAATTTTTAAATAGAATGGAAAGTTTACTAAAATAATTAAATTTAAACTATTTAAATTATAATTATTTAATGGATACATTCTCAAGAATTCAGTGTCATTAGATGGTTAGAAACAAGCAAGATTCTTCGCACACATCTAACATTCATATAGAAATCAAAGATAAACAATACAATTAAAATGAAAAGGAATTGAATCTTGCACAACACAAGCTTCCAAAATACAAAAACCTCATCAACAAATTTTGTTTGGGATCTCTGTATGATGTGAGGATTTTTAATAGATGCTTCTGAAAGGGATAACACTTCATTCTGCTATTATGTGGAATGATTAATAAAAAAAAAAGATCTTAACTAGGTATCAACATATCTGAATTACCGTATTTTCCTGTATATAATCTGCAGCGGCGTATTATCCGCAAAGCCTTTTTTTTCAAGTAAAAAAAAACATTGTATAATCTGCAGCGGCGTATAATCCACGGCAGTTTTTAGGCCGAATAATCCAAAATATAAACTGCCGATAATGAATGTCATAAAGACAAAAAATACACAATATAATTGAAAATAGAAGTAAGAAATTGTACAGGGAAAAAAATTTATTACGAAATGTCTTTTCAAATATGTATGATAATATTTTTTACGATAATCTCAATAAAACAAAAAAATTCTTTGCTACTGCCATCTATGTTTTGAGTTGTTAAACAAAACATTCCATGCGGAAAAAATCTTTCTTTTTTTTAATTTAGCAAGTTAACAGCAAAAAAAATTTAGATCGAGACTGCTTCCCCACTGTCTCTTTCTTTAAAATCCTTTTATTTATTTCTTCCTCTAATTCTGGCCAGTGAGGTTTACCAAAATGATCGGCACTTTAACGTCAATCACAATTTTCGAAGTTTGTCTTGTTTTTTCTCCACAAACGAATATTCAATTCGTCAACATTGAAAAACCTTGCAGCTTCCCGATTTTGGTAGCCTTTTAAGTTTGTAGTGTAACTTAACACTTTCGCTTCAACTTGATGAAAACTTTCGAAAGACTTAATAGCTCTAGTCAAGAGAGAAAATTGGAAATGGCGCCAGCGACTAATAACTATTTTTTCCTTCCGAGGAATTGAATTCGTTTTTGAATGTAATTGGACAAAAACTAGTTATAGCTGAAATACGTCATCCGAGTCATGAAAGCGCCATCTGTTATTTATTTTATAAAACATAAACCGCATTTCTTCCAAAACTTTATTGTTCACTTTTCTGATGGAGAATGTTTTTTCTCAGATAATCTGCGGCGGCGTATAATACACACAACGAAATGTGAAACTTTTTTAACACATAATCCGCGGATTATATACAGGAAAATACGGTAAGTAAATTATGTAGAATACATCATAAGTACAACAAACTTTTGTAGTACTAAATGTGCATGTTTATTCTGTGTTTACATGTGTGTGTATTGTAGTTGAACAATTAAAATTTATTCACTATGTTTCAGCTCTTTAATTTTTATGAAAAACATTTTTTGTTTTATCTGCTATTAAATGGTCATATGTATTGAAATATTATGAGTGGTGCTTATTTATATTAGTATCAGCATAGCAATATACCCATTATCCAATTAAATTTTGTACGTGACAGAAAATTGAGACAAACATGCTGTAAAAAAAATACTATACAAATTACTTTCTCAGCTTAAGTAGGATTCACCCATGTGATGGGTTCAAAAAATTTTTAAAAAAATTTCATAAATTGTGTGTGTGTGTGCTTCCTTAACATGTCTAGAATATGGTGGTAAAATGATTTTTTAAAATTCGGAATCGTTATAATGAACCAGGTGTTAGAAGAGCAGCTGTTCATAGCGGTAAGTTAAGATTTTCATTGTTTTAATCGGACTTGAAACTTTTTTTAAACTTGTTTTTCTCAAAACTATTTTTTTTAAACTTTCCTCCATATCTCAAGAACGGTTTGACTGAATGACTTTTAATTTACAGGGTGGACTCAGCACAAATATATGCACCAAATGAACTATGATCATTCCAAAATTCAAGATATTTCTATTTTTTATAACAAAAAAAAACCCCATGAAATTCAAAACTTTTTCTTCAGAGTTCTACCAAAAGTCCAGTTTTTGATCTTTTCAATTGAGTATAGTTCATTCGGCGCATTTAAGCTTAAAACGCCGTCAATTTTTTTTCATTTCAGATTAACCAATCAGCGGGAATTGTGGAGGAAGTGAGCATCCATTTTTTCCAGGCGGGTGTGTTCAAAGCGCTATAATTCATGTTCTATTGGATATTTTTGGGCTACAAATTTATATACATACTCTTAAGATACATTTAAATAAATGATAAAAAACGTAAAGTTCTACCATTGTATTGGTCATCAAAAAGAATTTTCTAAAAATGCTTAAAAAACAGGGCGTCACATGTGTGAACCCCCTTAAAAGAGACAATTGAATCTAGACCTTTTCAAAGGATGCCTACTTTACTACTTTAAAAATGAAAGAAGATGCATTTAATTTTACTAACAAAAGTATTTCATTCATGGTAAAAAATTGTAATAACAGTTTTACAATATATTTTTTTTTGTTTTGTTTTAGCATGAAGTTGCATACTTGAAAGAGAAATTGAAAAAGACTGAGAAAGAGCCATTGTTTATGAAGCGGCGCAAAGCAAAAGAGTCATCATCTTTGCCTTTTCCTTTGCCTTCCTCTATCTCTATTCCCATGGAAACTATGTGCTTGCCAACCTCTCAATCATTACACACAAATTGTCATAGCCCATTTCAAGTCAGAGGTTTGTAGCTGTCAAAATATGTAAATGAGTTATTTATTTTAATTGCCTTAAATCGTAGGCTTTAAAAACTTCTTTCAGATTATGCTTTTAATAATTTCAATTCTAAAGTAGTTTAAAATGTTGTAATGTGTTAACAAACTGTTAACAAATTGCTGTTATTCTCAGTCAGATGTTCGTATGATAATTTAATAGTTATATATAATAGGGGTCTACTAGAGATGAATTCTTTACCGTAAATAGAAAAAGAAATTTAATCAATCATTTAAGAGATTTAAAAAAAATGACTAAGTGCTAAATTGCTTTTTTTTAGTATTTATTTTTATGCTTATAATTTTTATATATTTTGACTCTAAATTTTTCAAAAGTATAATATATAATTCAACAGATCTTAAGATTTATGTATAAATTACAAAAAGAATTTTTCTCTAAAAAGTTAGTTTCATTAAATTTTTTTCAGAATTGAAAAACAAGGTAACCTTGTTTGCGGAAAATGCTGCCACAATCATTGTGGATGAAGCTCTTTTGCTGGCTTCCCATATCCGATCTCCCAGTGATCTGCCCCCACCTCGGGCCACTAGCCCGCCTAGGAGCAAGGGCACATGCAAATTGCGAAGAAGACCTGATGGAAGTATTGAAAGTGGGTATGGATCAGCTTCAAGCTCGATGAACTGGAGCAAATCAAGACCTAATTCAAAGTATGAATCTATTGATTCACTTTCAGGGAAAAATTTAGCATATTTTAATAAATAGCTGTCTTACAAGTTTAGGTCTTTTGCAACTGGATTTATCTCTTAGCTGTGGTAGATTTCATTTAAAATTATTTTTCTTTAAGTAATATTTTCTGATAATCATTTTTTGACAATTTTGATGACATTTTTTTTGTTTGCAACATTTGGATACATTAATGTGTTTTTTGAGTACCGTAAAATCTGGCGTATAACGTGCACCTATACTTACAAGCTGCATTTTTTAATTTTAAGGTATATTCGGCGTATAACGTGCACCCCCCTTTTTTTATGAAGGACCCTGCAATGTACATTATCAATGCAATTATGTTTTAAAGCCATTTATTCAAGGTATTACCCCAAGATTTTTTAAAAATACTATATTTCTAGAAAAACAACCCTTTAAGTTCATAAAGTATGACATTTCTTTTAAATAAACAGTATTCAGATCTTTGTAGAAGTCTGAGTTTTTCTTATGCACATCTTTTTTTTGTTTTTGTTTTTGAAGCTATCATTTTTATACCCGGCATATAACACACAACCGTAAATTTCAATCTTATTTTTTGTGTTAAAAGTGTGTGTTATACGCCAGATTTTATGGTATATTACAAATATACATTAATGAATGGTGTACATATATGTTGCACATGCTTCTTTTCATTGTTCAAAGTGCTGCAGTAGGGATAGGCAGAAATCTAAAAGCACATTAGAAAAACAGTTATCTTTACTGATAGTTAGAAGGGATTGGATAGTCATGAATTGCAATATTTCAACTACGAGCACTTGAAAGTGAATTGGGTATATAAATTTGTCAACTCAAAAAGTTGATCCGCTTGCATGTTGAAAAAGTATTGGTTTGTGTCAAAGAAGAGAACTGTACAATGTTTTTTTTTCTCTAATGGGGCTGCATATTAGTATATTTTACCTTTGCAGACCTAGTTCATTACCCAGGAAGTGGTATCACTTTTTATTTTGGCACCACGTAGGCGATACCAATTGTCCCAAGTAATTTTGACTCCCAGTTTCTTCCACAGTGAAAGGAACCTGAGCTCTGCTGATGCGAAATTGTACTTAAGAATTTAATTTTGCCCTGGGCACCCAAGCCAAACAGGCACTCCAAGGGATTTTTTACATGCCACATAATCATACAACATGGCCGCTGTCGATTTTTTGCATCATGAAAATCCACCGACTTTGGCTGGGGTCAAACCCACAATATTCTTTCACACCTTTTTTGCTGTACCTATTTGGTAGAAGACCTGACATTCTAAAAGGGAAACTGTCTTGGTGGAAGAAACACTTAAATATATATATAGAAACTCACTGGTCGAAAGCATTTTTCACATAGAGGTTTATTTTTGTCATATATCGCTTACTTTTATAAAGTGCTTCTTTTGGTTATTTAAGAGCAAATGGTTCCTATGATTCCTAAGTACATAAACAAAAAATTTCAAGAGCTAATCCACATCTGAAATTTTCATATGGAATACACAAAGTCTGATTTAAAAATCTTTGGGCTGAATATTAACTTTCTATACATGTTTTATTTCAAGATCTATTGAAATAATCATTATTGTATGTTTTTCTTTCTGTGTTAATATTATGTTGTTCTAAATCCTGAAAAATTATATGAATTTTTTTTCCAACTAGAAAAAAGAATTTTAAAAAATGTCCTACACCCTCAAAATTATTCAGTCACATTTATGAAACATATATTTTCTAAATCTATATGTCTTTTCTTTGACTTGGGCCCTTTGTGACTTATGACCATCTGTACTTACAATCATAAAAAAATATGAAATAAAAATAGGACAAGATTAAAAATAAACAAAGATTGGACATTGCCGGCCAGGACAAAAAGTTCCTATGACCAATGCAGTATGTCCAGTAGACTATATGTTATGTATTTTATGAGCAATTTTTATAATTCATTTAAATCAAAGTTGTGTTGAAAAATAATATAATTCATATTTAGTTTACAGTCAAAATGGAACTCAATAATAAATCAGTGAGATACTTTATGTAGATATTTCTTGAAAATACATCCAAAAGACACATGTTTTAAAAACAGGAACACATTTATGTACATTAAGCATATAAGTATTAAAAGCGAAAAAAAGGCTCTTACAGGCAATTTCTCAATTTTCGCATCCAACATAGTACATTGTCAAGAAGCAATTCACACAGAAAAACGTTCTTATTGGACGTCAACACAGAGTGAGGGCAGAAAACATATTGTACTGTGCACACAAACATATATATATATGTATATATATTAGTGTGATGAAATCACATCACCTTATAATTTTTTTATTAGTACCCAGCCAAATTCATTCCTGCCAACCTTCTCCCATATCAATTACTTCAACTTTTAGCTCTTCTAAATTAACAGAAATTGGGCAATTCCCCTCTATTCCAAGAAACTATAAATACGAGTGTTTTAGCTTTTTCTCTCTTCCCCTTTGCTTCACTTTCTTTGCCTGCTGCATGTAGTGTGCTAGCTTTTGTGCACTTTGTCATCAAGTTTCTATAAAATAATTGGACTAAACTGGATCATAATAATTTAAAAATATAACTAGTGACTTCCTTTTTATTCAAGAAAATATTCCATATCATCCACTAAAGTGACATATTTGGAAACCATCCAAATCATAATATATATCTTTTTAACTGTGATTATAGTGTTAAATTTGTAATAATAAGTATAAATTACAATTATTTGTGATTATGAACTTACAGTTATGAGAATAATTGTTATTTTAAATTTTAGATCAGAGGAGGATAAGCAATCGGCTCCTCTTGCTGCCATCAGAGATACCTTAAAATGTCCAGAAAGTAGCCCTGAAAGTGGCTATGGTTCTGGAGGCTCAGCTCATAACCCAAACGTGGATGGAGTAAGTCCTGGAGTTTCAGAGGACTCAGGAAAACCTCTTGCTCCCAAGAGTTCAAGACTTGTGGGCACTGTATTTCTTTTTCCTGAGGCATCCACTGAAGCAGCGATCAACTTAAATGATGTCAGTATGAAAGTTTTAGATGAAAAATCTGAAATTGAAAGAATAAGGCATGTTGAGTTTAATCCCAACAAGCTTGAAAAGGTATTATGTTAATAATTACATAATTTTTATACTGATATATATATTTTCTTACATAAAGTTGAAATTTTTGATGGAAAACTTGAAAACTTTTAAGGTAATCTCTAATTGTTTTCTTTGAATTAAATACTAACTTTTAAATTTATATACTATGTAAGTTTTCAATTCAAATTCTATTTTCGCTTATTTCTTATCAAAGCAGTGAAAGTTCTTTCAATTCTTATGTGCTTCATTTTGTTATAAAATTATAAACATTATCAACATATTTGTTCATTTAAGAGCTAAACTCTATTATTTATTTAAGTTACAGAAAAACGGGGGCTTTTTTTACCTTTATCAGCAGTTTTTTTTTAAATATTTATGTATATGTTTCTACTGTTGCAGCTTAAAACTTATTTGCTTTTACAACAATATGTTACTTATAAAATTTTTATGAATGAACTCTTGAATAACTTTTAAAATAATCTTTTGGGACCTTTTTTATATGCATGAATGTATGTACACAAAATTATGTAAAAAGTTCTAAACTTAACACTCTCCTATTTTAACCATCTCCTTAAGTTAACCTGTTTATACTAGTGCTGACATATGCCACATCATACTTACTATGTTGCTTGTATAATACATTATACTTATCTTTGTTGATCATCTCTGGTCACACTTCTTTATTAATAATTTATTAAAGTGTAACTTTTAGAAGAAATTGAATCCTTGTAATTTTACCGCAGTTGGATTCTATTATCAGTTCTCACCTTTATTCATTAGTGAATTAATCTATCTTTATATTGGGTCTCTGTACTATTATGGCTATAGGTATTATTGCTAAATTTGTTTCAGTATAGAAAATGCACTGTTGGTGCAATTTTTACTATTTTTGCTCTCTGTCTCAAAGGAGGAAAGCTAGGTTAGAGTTTTACGTTTTCCTGATTTCTTTTAACTTCTTGGTCCTTTATTGTTTAAGAATAAAAAAATTGCATAAGAATTAATAAAACAATTTTTATTTGTTAGTTTTAACTGTTGCTTCAATAAAAACGTTGCAAATTAGCTGATGTCAATATTTGGACTCTCACAAACTGAAAGAGCAAAAAAGCTACAAAGAATTTGTTTCTAGATTTACAATTATAAAGAAATATTCAAAGAGTATATTCAAGTTAGTTAAAATAAAATACAAAATAATTAATTATAAATGTCTAAATAAAAAAATTATGAAGTTCATCTTAAATAAATACTAATAATAATCTCTCAATATATATGTTTACTATACTTTTATAATTTCATTTACTATATTTCTTATTTATTAAACTGATTTTCTTAAATCTGACTTGACAAGTGAACAATTACTGTCCCAACATAACTCTCCTACCAGTATATTAACTTCTAAATCATGTTATTTTCCTTGCATTTTCCCTTTTTCTTTTATACTGATGCATATTAAATGAGGAATACCATCTTTTTTTCTTTTTCGCAAGTTGAAGTTTATTTTCTTCCAGCTTTAAAAACTGATTTACATTGTAAGAGAAAACCATACTGGCACAGAAAACAGTTTATAATTTTCAATAACTTAAGGTAATATGCTAGTGTAACTTGAACTGAATTTGAATACTTTATATCTGTATAAAAATACTGTTGTACAACAGCATGAGATCCTGTTGCTTTAAATTCCATTTCTTAACGAATGTAATTTCTCTTTCAGGATGTACCCATGACATCATTGTGATCTCTCATGCAGGAAATCACGGAGTAAAATACCAACTGTGTTCACCTGCTCGGGGCAGCTATTTAACTGTTAAATGCAATTCTTTGATGTTTCTTATGTTATTTTATTGAACACATCAATGTCTGTTACAAGTTTTGATCACTGAACAGTTTTTCAAGGAAAGGTTGTAAAGGTATGTTCCACCGATAAACAGGTTTTCGAGATTAGTCTCTTGCATTTTGTGTCGGTGTGAAGGAAATGAGCTTATCAAAATATTGTGAAATGTATTTAAAACCATACATGTGTGGTGAAAAATGGTTGTTTTCTCTCTGATTGTATGAAAATATTATTGTAGATGTTAAAGCACTTAAATTTCTCCCTGCATTTATGAGATCATTTTGTATGTCTCACTGAACAAGCCATTGTTGTTTTTAGACATGTACAATCCTTTTTTCACCCCAAATATATGTGCATTCCATTTTGAATTTTGGTCTGTGGTATTTATCTATGTGATCAATTTGTTCTTTATATATACATTCCAATTTGTAAATGAGAAATGTGTATAGAAATGAATTACTATTTCTTTGTAAATTACTGGAAATAATGAAGTAATCAAATATATATATGTTTGCTATGGGTTCATGTTGATCTCAGATAATTTCTGTTACAAATTTGCACTTACATTTTATGATGTATTAACATCACAATACTGTATTGCAGCTTTAAGTAAGTGCAAAATAAAATGTTGCTCTATCTTTATACAGTTATGTTATTTATTTGTATTCCCTTATTTAAAATTTTAGAAGAATTTGAGATTGTCTTTATGTTATTCTAATTTTTGCTTAATACAAATCATGTTTTCTTGGAAAAACATATTGCAGAACAATTTTAACAAATTAATTAATATCCACTGATAAAATTATGCCTTATTTTTTTTATTTTTGTTTACTATCAGTAAATTAAATTAATATAAAATGTGGAAATTTTGCTTTAAAAAATCTTCTCACATTTCTTACAAATATAACTGAAAATAACTCTTTTTCAAAAATAGAAAGGGGGGGGGAATTAGGTATTTTTATTTAATCTTATTCTAAATGTTTTTATACCTATTTTCAAAATGGGTTCACTAAAGTACATTTAAAATAATAAAAAGGATCATAACTACATTCAGATTCCTTACAAGTTAAAATATAATAAATGTTCTGTAGGTTTTTGGTTATATTTTTTGTTAACTTAATGTCATATTTTCAGTTTGATTCAAATTCAATATGTGCTTTCCAAAGACTTTTCAATTTAATAAAATCTTTTTCTGTTCTACATTTAAGCTGTAATATTTTAGTCAGTTAGCTATGAAAAAACTTCCAATGTGTCTTTATTAACTTTAATGCATTTGAATTTACAGATAAATAAATTTTAGCAAAATAAAAAAAAGTTTCAAAAGTTGTTTTTGAAAAAAACTAAAATAAATATTTTTGTTACCTTAATATTTTATAAAGACGCTATTTTCTTGTATTAGAACCATTCAGATTTAAATGGTTGGGTGCAATTATAGATTTAAATAATAATAATAAAATGATTTTTAAAATTATTCATTTTATTTAGTTATACAAAATTGGATTCTTCTAGTCAATATCTTTGTATAGATTTAAATTAAAATTTTAACTTATTTGTACACATTAAACAAGTTGAATTTAGAAAATGAAAGCTTCTGGATGTTGCAGTTTATAAGGAAGAATCTCATTAATATAAGCAATGGAGCTTCTTTTTATTTATTTTTTAAAACATCCAAAAGTAATCTATTTTCCTGGCCACTTGTAAAAAAAAATAACGCATCATTTCTCTATTATTTTATGAATGATAGGTTTCTCTTATGAATGATATGTGTGTAATTTTAATCATACATATTATATTAATTTAGAAGAATTTTTAGTTTTGTTATAGAATTTATTCTACATTTTCACTAAAATGTTTTTTAAATTAAGAGCATTAAACAATATCTTAAAAGGGCCTTCCTATGATATTCTATTAATTTTGAGAATTTTAGATTTTTTTCATTTCTAATGCATTTACCTGTAAACAATATTTTACATCGTTTTTCAATGTTTCATTTTTTATTCTATCTTGTACAGAATTTTGATAGTATTGTGTTTTCTAGTCATAAAGTATGTATTATATTGTTTCTTGAAGTTTTTTTTATGTTTGTATGCATTTTGAAAGGTATAAAACTTAAAAAATTTGTATTAATTAAAATCTCAATATTTGAAGTTGTTTCAAAACATTTTACTTACAATGCAAAGTTTTTTTTTTAAATTTTTATTGAATGTGTTTTGTTTTATCATTTCACAACATTTTAATCAGAATCTTCTATATTTATCTATCATAATAAAAACAAAGATGCTTGAAAATGTTGCAATTTTCTGAATGTATCTATTAATATTAAGTACCCTGTTGCTTTTAATTTAAAATATTATGAATCAATATATATTTAATTCTTGTGAATATATATTTTACAAAATCTGAAAAGAATGTTAGAATTCAAGTATTTATTTATACATATGAATGGGTTACAAATGTATGATTTTCAATTTATATACATATGTAACCACTTCTGATGGAATGTGTTATTTTTGACTAAAAATATTTCTGTGTGTATTTTATATGGTTCTTTCAACATAGATATAATTTTAGATTTCTTTTGCTATCAAAAATTGTGTTAAGCTTTGTATATGTGGGGTGTTTTGTATGAATGTTAAATTATATTTATTCTATGTAAAAGAAATTTGCTGTAAGAGAAAATTCTCTCTATAATTTAACTGAAGTTTATTCTATAATTATATATATATACATTTCTTTGTGATATATGTTGTTTGTGTGGAATATATTTCTCTTTGATAGAAAGTATCAACAAAATAATACATGTATTAAATAAAGTTCTTGAAAACAATTTCTAAATTTATCAAAGAACAAAATTGTTTGCGGAATATAAAGAACATATATTTTTGATAGTTTAAGATACATATTATATTGTGATGACTCAGAATTTTAAAAACTGTGAAAAGTTCTTTGTGTGTGTGTGTGATTAAATTTTGTTATCTTGTGCAACTCATTTTATCTCTATTAATATTTTTATATTAAAACCATTTTTTCCATCTATAAGTTTTATTGACAATTGTGTGACTTTTCAGCAAGTATTATTAACATATCCTAGTCTTATTGTCTGTGATTAAAATGCTTTTTCATGTATAAAGTGTTTCTCTTTTGTGTGTTTTTTTAACAGTTGGTGATTTTAAGATTTATTTTAAATTGATTTTTTCTCTGGTTGTGAAGTAGAACTCTTAATGTTTATATTAAATGTAATGAATTCATATATGCAGAATATATATTTTTAGGCATTAAAATATTTTTTAAAGAATCTCATTGATAAATTTTTATTTTTTTATTGTTAAATATATACTGTTGAAAGATTTTGCTGTATTGAGTTAATAATGGTGTAGTTAGAAATTGGCTTAAATTGCTTTTCTTTATGTATAATTTTTATTCCAAAAAAGTTTTATGTTTTCAAATATATGTAATGTTAAGGGCATAGCACAATGTAAAAGCCATCTATTTCTATACATATTGTAAACATCTTTTGTTTCTCATTACTAAAGACATAAGTGTTTAATCAAAGCTGAGCCAGTTTATAGTCGTATATCTTTGATTGGTACGAGTGGATGTCCTTTATCTGCACTACTGGTATGAATTGTATGAACTTTCCAATCACTCACTTTATTAGTGCTAAGCTGCTACTGCTCATGTCTTGACTTCTATTTTTATATGCCTCAAGAAAATTGCTAAGCTTTATATGTTGTGAAAGAGTATTTTGAAGTAGTGTTCTGTAGAACTTTCTTGGAAGTCTATCAGTACTTTAATAGCGTGTGTTCTCCAAATAGACAGCACAAAATTCTGTGTATCAATCCATATTGCACTTTCAATGTGAATGCATTCAACAAAAAGTGCTCAACATGTTATTATTTTGTTTTGTATATATCCTATTTGTACCTGCATCCTATTTATGATAAGAATAAATTAATCTCTATTATTCAGGTCAAAACTGACTCTTCTTATTGTGCTTTTTTTTTTTTTTTTTTTTTTTTTTTTTTTTTTTTTTTTTTTTGTATTTTTTTAAATGGTTGGTCTAACACTGGGATGCTGTATTTGACTAGAGACGGCTTGACAGACAATGTGGAATGAGCCTGTGCATTGTCTTGGTGGAGAACTCATGAGTTGTCCCTCCACAATTGGGGTCGTTTCTTCCTTAAGGCCGTATCACACGCACATTTTTGGTGCAACTTTTTCGACCAATTTGAGGGTGAAGGGTTGCCGTAAACAAAACGGCATGCTCTGATGTCAGTCACGCTCAACTCCACATCGAAAACTTACTCGTCGATTTTTCTGATTCGGAAAACGAACATCCAAAATTATTTCTTCGATTCCGCTCGCGCTTTTGTGGATGGGAGTAAACAGAAATGGAGTGCCATTCTGTTTAAAATATTGTACTCCATTAAAATATTATACGCCATATCTGGTGTATTTGACGAGACCGAAGCCGCCATCTTGTTTATGACGTAGAACACCAAAGAATCCCATTGGCTGGAATCAATTTTTCAGCTCACAGGGGAAAAGTTGTTCGGAGCCGTTGCTATGGCAACTAGATAGAATTTGTTCGAAATTGATTTGAAAATTGCTTGAAACGTGTACGTGTGATATAAGGCCTTTATTCTTTCATGAAATGTTGCAAGAACGTGAAGGTAGTAATATATATATATTTCAGTATCCCAGTGAAGTATCCCTCACAATTCCCCATGAATATTGGGGGGAAAACAATCATCACATTGTTTTAAGTTTTGATTTGCTGATTCGAGAAGAGCTCTTCCGGTGCATGGACTGGCTCTTCATTTCAGGAAAATAAGTAAAAAAACACGATTATAATACTCAAGTTATTATCCTTTTCAATAAGTCTGGGGTATTTTCAATGGAATTCAAAGTGTGAGTATTAACATTTTTGCGAGCTATACTTGTTCAAAGGTGTGAGAATTTTAAGCACCATTTTGGTACACTTTGCACGCAAAATTTGTTTTGTTAAATTTGCTGTAAGGATTCTTCGCACGAATACTTAACCGACGGTTAGATCGAACGAGATTATCGATATTTTTCGATATTGTCATCCAGTGGCGTAGCTAGGTATCCAGCCCTGGTGCGAAAAAAACGAGGGCCCTATCTTTGTTGGGGTTTACCAAGTAAAATTATATTGCGGAATTTAAAATATGCAAAGAGCTACTTCAACATCGGCCCTTCATCCTGCTCTTCAGAACACAGGAAAGCAAAGCTACATCCTAATTATATGTACAGTGACTCCCAAAATTGAGAGTACACTTAATTCCGAATTCACCATCGGATCACCAGGTGCAGAAATTAATACGGTATGTTAACGCACTTTCGTACATTCCAAATGCATACATTACTCTTCCAAATAACATTAAATGTAAGATATGGAAATTGATTGAAACAAAGATATGAAGGTTCGAAAGAAAAACTACACTATTTTAATGTCACAAAATTGAGGGTACACTTTAATCACTATGCAAAACTACCAGTAATTTTTCAAATAGAAATTTGATAATAGACCTATGATAAAGAAAGGCTTTCAAAGGCTATCTGATTACAAATTTGTGTTTGTAATTTGATGTCTTGATTAAAAGGGAGAATCGGAAGGAAATGACGATCGAAGAGAGAAAACTTGTTATTTAACTGTCAAATGAAGGTAAATCCCTGGGGATATTGCTAAAGTAGTTGAACGAAGTGTTAACTGCATCCAAAAAATCCTGCAAAGATTTAAAAAGACTGGTATACTGGCAAATAATGAAGGAAGAGGGAGAAAGAAAATTATGAACTCTATAACCGAGCGAAGAGTTATACATCAAGTGAAGATTGATCCTAAAATTAGTGCTCCTAAAATTGCAGCCAGTACCTCTAATACCTTAGGTCGATCTGTTTCTGCAGAAACGGTACGAAGAGTCCTAAGAAAGGCTGGCTATAATGGTAGAGTAGCTCGAAAAAAGCCCTTAATTGGTAAGAGGAATAGAGTCAAGCGATTGAAATTCACCAAAGAACACATTTTAAAGCCTCGACAGTTTTGGAACGAAGTCATTTTCAGCGATAAGAGTAAGTTCAACATCTTCGGCAGTGACCGACGTCGTATGCTGTGGCGTAAGCCAAATACCTCACACCACCCAAAACACACAATTCCAACTGTAAAGCATGGAGGTGGGTCGGTGATGGTTTGGGGATGTATGGCTGTTTCGAGGGTGGGAAAGCCAGTATCCATTGATGGAATCATGCACAAGATGGCTTATCTTAATATACTGTAAAATAATTTGAAAGAAAGTGCTGAGAGATAATTTGGGACTGGAGTAGAATTTCATATTCCAACAAGACAATGATTCCAAACACACTGCGTTTGTTGTAAAAGAATGGCTGCTTTATCATTGTCGGAATCAACTTAATACACCTTTACAGTCTTCCGACTTAAATGTTATCGAGAATCTGTGGTCCCACCTTGAGAGAGCTGTGCAAAAACATCAAATTACAAGCAAGGAACAATTGAAATCGGTATTGCAAGAATTGCTGAATATTGCTCCCGAGACCACTAGACATCTTGTGGAATCGATGCCTTGGCAATTGGAAGCTGTCATATCAGCAAAATGTTATGCTACTAAATATTAACTCTTTATTATTCATGATTTATGCAGGAAAATAGATGCATGTACTCTCAATTTTGTGGCTATTAATTTCTGTTAATTTTCTTTATAAGTTATATGTATGTTTAAACTATCAAATATTTTGTTTTATCATTCAAAATAATGAATTATGATCTAATAAACGCATCTATGCTTAAAGGTTTTAATTATATTTCCCTCATTTAATATAATTTTTTCATTCTAAACATTGATTCCCGTTTTAAAAGTAGGTGTACCCTCAATTTTGAGAGTAACTGTATGTGTGTGAGTTTTCTTGTGTGAAAAAGTTAGTGATTACCCAAGTTCGATTCGACACGTGACAGACAGGAAATGATATTAAAACTGCATGAACAAGAAAATAATACAATATTATTATAATTATGATTTTAAAAAATCTAAAGGCTTTGATTTGTCTTTTGAAAAATCTACATTAAAATCCCCACTTAAAATAATAGGCAATTTGTTCAGAAGAGTTGATCTGGTTTCAGTGTACACAACTAAATTTTTGTGAATGAATTCGATAATTTTTTCTCAACATTTTTTGATTTGGTGAAATATGAATAGTAACTATTAGAATTATATATTTGTTCATTTTCTGCTCTACATTTCGATTCACAAATTTCTCCGATATATGACTCATTAAACCCAAATGATTCAGTAGTATTTGATACTACATCCATTTCTGAAGTGACATAAGTTGTCGTATTTCCCTTATTTTTATATATAGCAACTCCACCGGCTCTGTGATTGTCTTTGGAATTTAGCAGAAGAATCAAAATTTGTAACATCTATGTTTTTTTCATTATTTATCCAAGTTTTTGTTTAATGTAATGTTTTTGTAATATAGTTACATGTTGTATAACACTGTCATCGAGATCAAAAGCATGTGCACGTAAACTTTGACACACACACACACACACAATTCAAAGAATATATTGATATTCCCTTTTTTGTGTGTGTGGAAATGAAGTTTGTAAAGATATCTGTGATTGTTTTAAGTTTGTTTTGTGATAACTTTTTAAATTTATTCTGCAGATCTCTGAGAAATGTAGATTCTCTTAGCCATGGAAGAATTTTGTGGATCGGAATTTTCCATAACAATGTAAAGTCCTTCAAGATTTTTTGATCTTGATAACGCAACATAAACCAATTAGTGAGAATGTGTTTTCTCATACTTATAACAAGTCCTGAAAGACTTTACATTGTTACGGAAAATTCCGATCCATTTATCCATCCACAAATCCATTACAGACCCGAGCGTAACAATGCTTGGCTTTTTAAAACGAATCATTTAAGTTCGTTCTCCAGCAAAACGCGCCTAAAGAAGTTATCACTTAAAAAAACTCTAATGCGAGAGTTTGTTTACAGAAACAAGAGGTACTGCACTCGAAAGAGAAGTTTCCCCGCTAAATAGCTATAGGTCATTGGAGTTTGCCACATGCTTACTTCGGTACTTAACGCATTTGCGTCACCGCAGCCAAATAAAATTCTGAAGACAAGTACAACACAAACGCTCACCGGCACCTTAATCAAAACAACTTACTGATATATATATATATATATATATATATATATATATATATATATATATATTTTTAATTTCACCGCAACAACTTCTCGACATTATGTTCTAAGATCGTTTCAATTTTCTTATTGTTTTAATAACGTCAGTATAAAAGCAATAAAAAGGCCAAAGGTGACAGACCTCATAATTTTAAACCAGGGTCAAACGACAAAAGCAATGCTTGAACTCTGTAACACCTTTTATTTCTACCAAATGCTGACTTTTGATGGTGAGAATTTTGAACTCCGAAAATGTTAATGGACAATAATCCCTCTATTTATACGATAGTCTGCAAATATAAGATTGAAGCTCGAATTGTATCAATCAAATTTGAGCCGGTTATTCTGGCAAACAAGCTGTTATGGCCCTTTTAATTGCATCGAATAGCCACAGAGTTGGGATTGGCAAAATTGACTGATTGCTTATAAATTCGTAAGCAACACGAGAACTATTGATGAGACAGACTTTATAATTTTGAACAATGGTCAAGTAATAAAGATGACACATAAGTTGGCACTCCACTTTCCAAATTTCCATATCAAGTCGATGCGCGGGCTTTGAGTTTTTTAAAATTCATCATATATCAGCTTTTATATACAATGGGATTTTAGAGGTATAGGACTCGAGCTCATTTCTTGATTACAAGAACGCTGAACGCGGCGGCTTTGAAGGAAGTGGGCAGTTTGATTGATTGATTGAAAGGTTGAAGGGAATATAGAGCAACACAGGCTATGATCCCTAGTGGGCAGTTATATAAGCGAAGGCGTTGTCCAAGTCTCCATTTTTAGTGATTTCACTGTACTGAACTGAACTGAACTAAACTATATAAGCGAATGCAAATGATTTTAGTGTTGGTTCTGGCAATAACATTGAAGTCGCTTTTGTTATTGCTTACCATAGTTACGGATAAGAAATGATCTCTCTTCGCTTGGATGTGGCCGCGGTAGCCGAGTGGTATAGGTATCGGACCGTGGCTTGCTTTGTCACGGGTTCGAGTCCAGTACCACTAAAGACCCGCCGTGTAGGGCAGCGATGCACGTTAAATCTGTCGAGAGCTGAAACGTCCTCCCGTTGGTGTGGTGTGGTAGTTAGGAGAGGGGGGTGCCAGCTCAGGTGTTGTCCACGTCACTTGACCATGGTTCAAAATTACGTGGTCCGTCGCCAAAAGCCCTCGTGCAGCTGAACAGTGCGACGTTGATATTCAATCAATCAATCAATCTCATCGCTTGGATGGATTTTCTAAATTTGGGAGATAAATGCTTGATGAAAATTCTTCGTTGCCTTGCTTGCATCATTTGCTAATGCAGAAAAACGTTGCACGCAATTTCCTGTTGGTCATTTATTAGCTGGGGTCATTTAAGTTTCCGAGATTATATAATGTTAAGAAAGATGAATCTTATATTCAGACAAGTATGTTAAAATATCCCTGTTTTTATAAATGTGTAATTTTCCAAAAATTTCATCATTTTGTTACACATTAATTTTTCCTTGCTTTCATTATGCATATTTAATTTTGGTAAATCACTCAAAAATAATAGTAATTGTAGATTAATAAGGATTTTTTTGGATACTTATTATAAATTTGTCGAAATTGAAAAAGAAATGAAAAGGATTTACTTAAAAAAGTTTTGTTTCTTCTGGCGCCCATTCTTTTATTGAATTATTGTCCTTTTAAAAAAATTTCTTTTTAAAATCTGAAATCTCATTGTGAAATTTTGTTATTTATTGTTGTGTTTCTATTTGTAAAAAAAAATTAGTAATGCAATCCCCAGAAAGAAAATCCAAACCAAATATGTTGAATTTGAAATTTTTAAAAACCAAATATCTTAATTGAATGGTTATTGTAAATGTCAAGTTTGAAATGAAGAAAAAGTATGAAAGAGAATATTTTATAATATTTATTCAAGAATTAAGAAAGTATTTGTATAATTGGGCATTTGTAAAAAGGCACAAAGGGTACATTTTTGCAGAAAGCATTTAAAACAGATGAAAATCGTTGCTTTTTGGGTTATACATGAAATGATAAGAACCTGAATTTATAAAAAATTCTCTCCTTGGTTTTCTGACTCACTATAACTCTAGTTTTTTGTGTTTTCCCTTTTAAAATTACAGTATAATGTTCTTATCACATATAGTATTGAAAATTAAGTTATCATTTTGGTGATATTTCTATAACCTGTAGCTTTGCCACTATCATAATTTGAAATGACTTAATGATTTTTCTTCATAACTGTAAGAATTATATATTCTGTTATAATTATAATCAATTAATATCTCCCGGAATTGATTACATATTAGAATGAACTATTGATTGAATTATATGTAGAAAAATTAACATTTCATAAAAAAAAAATATTACTTAAGAAATATTGATAATAAAATGTTCTTGATGAAAGAGTAAGGCAAATGAATTAGTAACTTTTGAAGTAATCCTGTTAAAAAGACTACTATAACTACTTCTAACTGAAAAAATGCTAGTTTCATGTTGTTTTTTTGTCACTAAGAGGGAGTGAACATTGAAATTGAATCCTAACTGAATGAACATAATCCAAACTAGTTAGTACAAGGGTTAAAGTGTAGAATAGAGGGGGCCCCTTGTTCATGTCAATTTCTTGGTGACCAGAATCGGTCACCAAGCAACTTAATTTTGTAATCAGAATCGATAGCCTAGCAGCATAATTTAGAGATAGGTGTTCCAAGAATTTACAGATTGTATTTTTGTAATAAAAATATTAATGTGAAAAAAATACTTGTAAAGTTATCAGTAATGCATAAAAATAAAAAATTGTATTTTTTTTAAATAAAAGGAAATTGTAAATTAGAATGTAGTTCAAGAAAGTTCCGACACACTTCTATACATATCTCTCTGCAAAAACTTATCCTTCAAAAAAAATAAAGTTACGGTTTGACTTTCATCCCACATATTTGTCAACATCAGAATCTTAAGCATAAGCTTACTTTCTTCAAACCAACTGTTCTTCCTTACAAATCCTTTTATATGATGCACAATCACTCCTTTCTTTTGGCATTCCCAAATATATCCATTACTCAAATCCTTTTTAATCAAATGCATAGCTTTCTTGCAAACCGAACATTCAGCATTTGCAGCAATCAATCCTTTTTTCATGCACCACTATATTACAGACAATTTTCCCTTTCATTCCAAAATATCATAAAAAAAACAAAACATGCAAAATGAAAATTAAGAAATAAATGATGAAATTGTTAATTTGAAAGTCATCTGCCTTTTTAAAAGCATCCACGTTGTTTTTAAATAACCAGTAGCAATTAAAGAAAAAACACGTGACCTTATCTGCATAAGACCACATATCAAAAATCAAGGGTTAACAAATTATATAGTCTGCCACAATGAATTCATTATCTTACCATGATATCTAGATAAAAATCGCCAAGTCTGAAGGGCCCCCTGTTCAACGCATGTGATCTAGCATTCCTAAAGACTAATGGAATAGAAGGGAGGATACACATTAATTTTTTGGCTCAAAATCCTGAGGTGGTCAACATGGTTATAAGTTTCAATGCCATATCACTTGAAAGTATGTTAATAAAGAATAAATCAGTTGACATATCTAGGCTATTTGAAAAAGACACTGTGTTTAAAAGTAAAACTATGTAGAGAAAAAAAAGATTAATGGTACATAGAGAATTTAACCTTTGTTTTAAACCCTACTTTTTAAAATTAATCAGAGTTTAAAGTTATTTAAGCTGCATATTAATTTATTGATTGATTAATTAATAAAGAAATAGAAATTCTTTATAGTGTAAAATTTAGATATGCTAAATCTTTTTCATCTTATTTGCAATTATACATTAGAAATATCTGTACTTATGTATTGTTGCCACAGACAAATTTGTGCCACCTAAATCAAGCCATGTTGTGTCAGCAAAAGAGAACAACAGCAAAAAATTTTTATTCATGTGTTTTATTTGAAAAAACAGTCACATTTTGGTGGAAAATAGCATAATTTGCATGGCACAAATTTAGCTGCTGTGACATTATTAGGCAATTACCAAAATATCATGTTTTAGTTCTTTTTTATTTGCATTTGTTTAAATTAGAATAATTTTTATGTTTATAGCTTTTTGACTCTGTTAGTTGCACTTATACATACTTGCTGGCTGATGCCCAAAGTCGCAATGCCATTCTTATCGATCCAGTTCTTGAACAAGTTGCACGAGATGTTAAATTAGTGAAGGAACTTGATTTGAATCTTCTATTTGTTGGTAATATTCTTTTAATCTTTGGATTTCAAAAAACATAAAAGCTAAAATGCTTCAACCCAAAAGTTATTTAATTACTAAAAAATAAGGCAATTTAAAAAAAAATATTTGCATAACCAACAACCTTTTACAACACAATCTTTTACTTTCAAATTAATTTAACAGAAATATTATGAGAGGAATTTTTTCATTTTCTGAAACTAGCATCTAAGTTATTCCTAAATGAGCACTTGAGTATATTTCTTCAAAATATACCCATATAATGAAAAAATAAATAAATGTTTAAAGAAAAAAATTTGGCATCCGTTACTTATAAAACTGAATGATCCCCCCCCTTCCTTTTTTTTAGATGTAGAAGGAACCAAAGAACATAAATTAAATTTTTAAGGATAAAAATTTTAATGTATGTGCAAAATTCTGTCAATTTTTGCACAATATGAAACATTTTGCCAAACAAAGCATAATTCATTCAATAATACTTACCATTAGTGTAATCTTTGCTTGAATTATAATAGTACAAAAATATCATTTCTTATAAAAATTGAAAATTGACAATGCAGTTTTTTTTTTTTTTTTTTAAAGGCATGATGAAATGTTATCTTCATTTTCCTAATAAATTGCTTTTTGTTTTGTTTTATCCTTACTAATATCAAAAATGTGAAAGTATATTTGGATGTTTGTTCCTCTTTCACGCAACAAAAACTGAATGGATTTTAATGAAACTTTGCAATGATATAGCTTATATATCAGAATAGCACATAGGCTATAATTTATCATGATATTGTGTGAAGTCTCCAAAATATAAGGATAATTGTCAAGTTAGTAGGGAAAAATTCTGTCATCAGCAAAAAATCCCACGACAAGATATATCTATCTTTTATGTGGGAAGCAAAAATTTTCCCTTTTTGTTTTGTCTACGTCAGGCGCCAGGAACTGCGAAGGTTTGGAGTGTTAGGCAGATTACAATTTTAACATAATATAAATACAACAGAAAGTAATATTAACATATTACACTTCTAGATATAAATTATTTACACTATTTTAAGCGTTCATTACACAAAATTTATAACAATCTGTTTCTTTTACTGAGCAGAGATCAGCTTAAGAAGGTGTTTTCAAAAATCGATCCACAAGAGAGTTACGGGGAGTTATAAATAAAAAAAATTCTTGTTATCAGCTATTAGATCTACAGACATAAAATTTAACAAACATGGTTTTCTTTTCATTTTTTTTTTTTTTTTTTTTTTGTTCAGCTGAGATATGCAAAAAGTTTTTTTTTTTGTTTAATGTGCAATTCACATAAAATTAACTCATTAAAAACTTTATCCTTCAATCTGTATTGTTTAATTTTTCAATTCACCCGTGCAAAGAACAGATATACCAACTAGTATTGCTACAAAGCGCAAATAAAAGCTTCACAATTAGATGAGATTTTGAGTAATCGAAGCATTAGTAATAAAATATTATAATAGTGTTTGGGAAAGATGATGTACTGATCTATGTAAATGTTATATTTTTGTACATAATTTTTTTCTGTTTCTGTATTACAATTATTTTCTTCTGTCATCAATATGAGTATGGTGTTTGTAGTACAGAGTATAAAAAATTGAAAAAGCAAAAACTGCTGCTTTTTTCTTTGAAAAAAATTATCTTGGTTGTGGAGGATTGACTCCAAGCTAACCTCTACATAACATAGCCAATAAACTGCTTAAAAATGTTGGTTAAATTATTGTTCTGTGGGACAAAGAATTAATTTTCCTAAAGACACAGATTAAAGCTAAAAAAGTGCAAAACTTGTAGCATTTTGTTATTAACACATAAGATAAATAATTATAATTATTTTAACAAAATAATTTTAAATAAATTAATTTGATTTTAAAACTTATTTTGAATTATAATTTAGAAAAATATATTTGTCATGTTACTTTGGGTTTTCCCTGATTCATAGATTGTATCAGTGTAAAATTGTCAAATAAAAATAGTTTGTTTTAGGAAAGTACTTGTATATACTGTCAGACCCTGATTTACCAAAAACGTACTTGATGAATTTCATGATTAAATGAATTTATCTGTTTCCCTAATTAAAATGAAGGCAAAAAACTTCTACTTAACAAATAATAAAGCACAAATTTCAACAGTTGAAAAACATTTTTTTATTAGTTTGGATTAGAAAAATTTGGATTCCTTTTCAAATGACATTCTTTTTTTCTATAACAGATGAAGACTTGCCTTGTATGCTGCAAATTTCAACAGGAAAGGATACAGCCCATTATTAAACTTTACAAGTGCACATGAGTCATGAATGTAACCTATCATGTGAGTTTTGAATAGGATAGGAAACTCCTACCAAAACTGTTAAGTTTTCTAATGGTTCACATTGTCAGCTGGGAAACATAACTTCTGCAGAATGTAAATGATGTAGTATTTTCTTGTTTGCATAAAATCAAAAAAGAACTTGTTTGAGTTAGGAATCAAAAAGATTGTCAAACATCTATTAGTCAATATTTAAATTTTCCAATTAACTGAGACAATAATTTGTTGATAGTATTTTTAACATTTGAATAAAAAGAGTATAATTTTTAACTCTGGATATTTATGTGTAGCTGCTTATTATAGAATTTCCAAAAGATAGTACCAAAAAAAATTTTTTTGGAACCTGACATTATGTATAACCCTGAATTAATGAATAAAATGTTCGATCATGATGAATTTGTTAGACCAGAGGTTGACTGTATTAATGGTTTTGAAATATATAGATGTATATCTTTAATATTTTGTTGCTCAAATTTATTTACAGCTAATACGCATGTTCATGCTGACCATATCACAGGAACTGGAGAAATAAAAAAACTTATACCAGACTGTAAAAGTGTTATTTCTGAAACATCAGGAGCAACAGCAGATAAGCATTTAAAAGGGATGGAAATTTTAAGTGTCGGCTGTATTAATTTGGAAGCAAGACCAACACCCGGCCACACTGATGGTAAGTGTGAAAAAATGGGTACTTATGTATAAACTTGTGTCAATAGTAAATAAGTGAAGAATTTGAACCAAGATTACCATTATTCGGCTTTGGGTAATATTTGCACATAGAAGTATTTGATGAATAAAAACTAATTTATGATTTTTTTAGGTTGCATGACGTATGTTTGTCATGATGCAAAAATGTCTTTCACTGGAGATGCCTTATTGTATCGAGGTTGCGGCCGGACAGATTTCCAGCAAGGTGAGATTCTTTTATTGAAATAAAAATAGGAGTTCGTGATTATTTTATGTAAATTTTTTCACATCAAACTTTAATAATTAATTTCATAAAAAAAATAAGGAGTTGTATAGTCAGTTGAAAATTTAAGACAGTGCGATTTCCATTAAGCTTTAATTAGGTAGTTTATTTGAAATTAATTTGTAGAATTGTCGTTTAAAAGCAGGTATTTTATATTTTTGAAATAAATTGCACTATTTTCAAATGTAATCTTTTAGAAAATTTTTTATTATTTTGTAATCTGATTTTTTTTTGAATTTAAAAGATATTTTAAAAATTATATTGTGTGTGTGTGAAAAAGTGGGGGGAATTATATATAAGCATATTTTCTGTTTGTTGAATGGCATATTTTGAGCAAAATAATATCTTGTTAGAATATATATATCCTCTCTCTCTCTCTCTTATCTTTTTTCGAAATTCTAATTGAATTGTAATGATACATTTTATTTATAGGAGATGCGGCTAAACTATATGATTCTGTACATGGCCAAATTTTTTCATTGCCTGATGATTATCTCTTATATCCTGCCCATGATTACAAAGGTATTCTTTCTTGTGTATTTTTAACAAAATTGTTCTTTCAAGACATAGAGGATTTATACAGTATTGGAAGTTCTAAAAGTAAAGATATGCTGTTGAATTGTGTGTGTGTGTGTATAATATACTAGCTTATAATTATTGAAATATCAGACATTCTAGATTAAAAGAAAAGGAATGAATAGTGTACTTATTTCTCAATGCTCTTCACTTCACACTCTCAGCTAACCTAATAATAATATTAAAATTCTTTTAAATGCTGTTTTTGAGCTTATTTTCAATTAATAAATTTTGGATATGATGCAATCTGTAATAATGTTCCGTATCTCTTCATCATGAATTAAAAATATACACATTATTTTGTACAGCAAAGCATTGTTACCTTGGTGCTAAATAAGTCTGATTCCTTTTTGAGACTCTTGCGCTGTGCTCAATAGCATATATTCTTATTACTGAAAGATGGCTTGTGTGATTTAAATTTCAGAAATACTTAATCCAGTTTAAAAGAAAAAAAAATTAAATTATTAGTTTGAGTATTTTTTTACTGTGAATTTATTGCTAATTTCTTTTTTTTTCTTAAAGTGTGTATTTTACTAAAATATTTGTTTTAGATATATTTTGGTTCTTGTACATTATTGTAACTACATCAGTGGGAATCATCAAAATTAAAGTATGTGCCAAATGTTGCCCAATCAGTGCCATTGCTTTGTGTACACATGAACAGGTTTTGCAATTGTGTTTGAGGTTGAGGGATGACCGTTTTCATTTGTGATGGACTTGTATTTCAATAATTCCTCCCCCCCCCTCCTTCCACACTTGCCTATCTATTTTTATCTTCATCCAAGTTTCCAAAAATGAGATATATCGTGAAAATTTTCTACATCAAAAGAAAATGAGATTAAATTGCTTGAAGAGTACATCATCTTGCTTCAGAAGCATAATTGTTTAAATTTGTATGACATGAAGGTACATTTTAGGAAGCAAATGTCTCTTGGAATAAAATTTTTTAAGAACTTTAATCAACACATTTTGAATAAGAAATAGTAATTAGTTCAAAAACAGTCATCTATTTAACAAGTGTAAAATTTATGTACTTAAACATAATATATATTTAAACAATTCATAAGTCTATTGTGCTGAAGTTTGTGCCTGAAAATAATAACAAAATTCCACATTTAAAACCTTACAATTTTAAAAAAGTAAATTGAGATATGATTAAATCCTAAAATATCACTCAACACGCATTCAGGCCTGTAATAAATAACTTTTTACTTTATAAAATGTCATTCTTCTAAGATAGTATGGAAATTTCCAAGCACCATGCAATTCGTTAGCGTTTCATTAGCATTTTTACAATTTCTGTAGTCATTTGCCAGCAATTTTAGTCTTAATTTTGGGTGTTTTAAATGCAATCTTTATTCAAAAAGAAAAGAAAAAACCTTTGTAAATCCTTCAAATTTGGTGACAGAACAGAGTTTCTGAATAGTTTGTTAAATTCTCTTTTTGGGATGTTGGATTGCATGTGATCATGAGATGAGTTTTTTTCTTCTACCTATGAAACATAAACTGATGACCATGAGCTGTTTTTATTTTGGCATCTTTTCTAATTCAAGAATCCCCCCTATCCCACTCTTGAACTTTTCTCATTTATACTCAAATGCTGAGCAACCATATTGTTAAAGTTTCAGCAAACATGATCACTTGTAGTCAGTAGCCTATGCAAATCTCTTTTATGGAGGGAGGCCTTATGTACAACCCTTACTTGTAGTTAATTATTCTTATATTATTTTACTATGATGTGATTGGAAAATATTTCACCTATTTTACATGCTTTGCAAAATTTATGCTCTAAATGTTTGAAAATTATGAAATTCAATTATTTTTCTCCTCAATTCGGCTCATATAAAAACTTTGAATTTTGGGTACATTTTTAGAAAAAAAAATGCACTCTTAGCTTATACATGCTTTGGTTTATATTTGAAAATATGTGATAAAATCAAATTCAATATTTTTTTATCTATAGATTATCAAAGAGAATGAAGTTGATTTTTATGAAATACAGAACAGTCAGGAATTGTGTAAATCAGAGAAATTCAAAAAATTAAGTTTAAACATTAGTTTTGACAGATGGAAGCTGTATTAAAAACAGAAAAACTTAATGTCATAACAAAATACAATCTTTTGAATGTTTCCTCTCAGAGCCACTACTAACTTTGATATATTTGTAATGCTGTGAAGTGATTTCAGGAATTTCTTCACATTCATTTGGGCCTATTTATTCTTTTCTGTGGAGGATCTAGCATTGCCATCCAAGATTCAAATTTAAAAAAGGGGGGGAAGGGAGGGGGGAAACATTTTTGTGGCGTTTTTTAATGGTAGATTTAAAGTTGTGTGTTAGGTCATTCTGGTTTACACTTGACTGAACTTGTGTAGACGGCTCTATTACTTATCTGTATTCTTTGGCACTCTGCATGTGTACAGTTACTCCTCTGTTTTCATTGCTTCTATATCCACCACATAGTGGGGCTGATGTGTGTTAAATCTACTGTGACGAGGTGTGGAAGTTGGTATAGTTTGATGCCAAAATATATGTCATCAGAATTATAGGGTCCTTTAACAAAACTCCCATTTTGCTTTTAGTGTGATGTTGACAAATAATTTTTTAATTAATAGGGAACTCTTAAAATATATTTATAATTGTACAATACCCCTAATAAAGGCTTTTTTCAAGTTTGGAAAAAGGGTTTATATCTTCTGTTTTAAGGACTAAAGTTGCTACTATGAATTTTTTCTTCCATTATGAAGATAATGCTTTATGAAAGCTCTTGATTATATTAATCAATCAATGTTTTGTACTAAATCAGAAAATATTTTCTAGTTAATCATTTAGACAAATAAATTGATTTCTTCTTTTCTAGATCCATTTTTCTTTTATCCATTGATGTGTTATGCTTCTACTCATTGATTAATTATTCTTATTGTGAGTTTCATTGCATGTTTCATGTTAATAAAAATTAATTTAGCTGTTCCTATGATGAATTTAGAAAAGACTTTCTTTTATTACATCAATGTGTTTCCTCACTTTATGATACAGCTTTAATGTGTTGAAAAAATGACAAAACTACATTTTTTAGATTCTTCTATAATTTTTTAAATAGCTTCATTTATTGAATTCAAGTAATATATTAATATTTTGGCTGTATATCACTTTAAATTCTTTTTTAGTTATTTATTTTTTAATTTTAAAGGGTTTACTGTCTCTACTGTTGGGGAAGAAAAAAAATATAATGCACGGTTAACAAAAAGCAAAGAAGAGTTCATTGAAATCATGAAGAATTTGAATCTCGCTTATCCAAAAATGATTGGTATGTTATCAGAGCTCTGGATGTAGCTTTATTTTATTTAGTTGCAAATAATAGTTATATGTTTTCTGATATGCACACAGTATTATGAACTCTTCTTCACATTGTTATAAAATGAAAATATCTTTGTATAGTAATGTAATTTTTCATCTGAAATAATCATAGTGTCACTAAAGGTCCACAATACTGAGTAGCCCATTTTTTTTTTTTTTTTTGTATATAACATGTAGAAGTTCAAATCCCTCACAAGTGTGGCATAGAAGTTTTAAGAGTGGGGTCCTAGGTGTTCAGATGTCATTTTTGTCACTTGACAGTCCACCACCAATAGCTCTCATGTTACTTCTGAGTGCAATGGTAATAAACAATCAGTTCACTCAAAACAAATTTTTACTTTGTAATATTCAATAAATTTCAGTTGATTTTCTGAAAATTAGACATTTATTTTAAATGCCAGTATTTTGGTGAATTATAGCAGAGACGTTTGACAAATGTGATTTTTGAGAAATTTCAAGTTTAACTACTTAAATTTAAGCTATAAAATTTTTGTGAAAACTTGTGAATGTTTTAAATAATTTAAAAGGAACATCAATTTTACAATTTATTTGAATTGTGATACTTAACCTTGTCATTCTTTGAGAGGAACTGGAATCATATCTGATATCACATGACAAAACATTTTAAATATCTGCCTGAAAGGTTAAATTTAATCATATATAAAACATCCAAGTGTTCCGAAAAAAATTATCATTTTTCAAATCATTGCTCTGTTGTTCGGATTCAACTTTAGAACACTTCCTGGTACTAGCAAAAATGTTGAATGAGTAGAAATGGGGGGGAATACTTGATGAATGTGTAAGTGTCTTGGATTCTTTAACAGAAGAATATAATTTAAGATTTTCTGATTTTGAGAAGCAAACTACTGCTATGAAATTGGTATTTCAACCATATTTATTAGATATATCCAGAGTTCCTACAAAACTACTAATGGAGTTAGTTGAGTTGGAGGGAAAATATTATCCTCAAAGCCCTTTTTGATGCTAAAAAGGATCCAATAGAAATTGAAAAATGCTGTTGAATATCCATGCCTACTAGATCATGTGCGCTATTTACTTTCCTGCTTTGAAAGTACTTACTGCTGCAAGTCAAAATTTTGTCTGAAGACAAATTTTAAAACTATCTTAGAAGTGCAAATCACAGATCTCATTTAGAGGATCCATTAAATTTTCACATTACGAAACTTGATCCAAACATTCAATTACTTTCAAGCAAGAAACAAATGCAAGCACCCCACAAACTTAAATTTTCCATCAGATTTTAAAATTATTTTAGGAATAGTTGCTGTGTCAGTTATTTATAATTTAGTATTATTTTTCTGTTGTATTTCTTTATAATGTTTAAATTATTTAAAAATACTTCTACAATAATATTTGAATTGACTCAACACACACACACAGTAAACACACGCAGTGGACTGTAATATTTTTAATCTTTCTCTCTACTCCGTACACAACCTCTCGGAGTGAGTGTTACACTTACACTGACGTTTTTCTTTACAAGCCTCTAGAGGGCGCTGTTCAATAACAGAACTAACATACCGCCCCACATTGCACTGGTTTAACCATGCAATCATTGTTACTAAATTAACATTCATATTGGTTACATTAGAACACTTTACACACATTCAACACTTGACAATTCTCAAGAAATACAATTACATAAATCATTATATAAATTCAAGATTTCACAAATAACAATATTTTTTTTTTTATACAAATACAAAATCACTTTACTAACAATGAGTAAATTTACACACCACCAATGGTACACTATATGAAAAATTCAAATTATATTTAAGGATCTTCCATTGGTAAAACACAAATTTTTGATATGGCTCTTTTACATGTACTATACTGAGTTTTAATTTTCACTACACGCACTTTTTTATCTTCGCCATAATACAATTCTACGATTCTACCTAATGCCCATTTATATGTTGGTAAATTTTCTTCAATTATTAAAACCAAGTCTCCAATTTTAACGTTATTCTTCTCAAACATCCATTTTCCTCTCTGTTGTAATTGATTCAAGTAATTACGACTCCAAAATTTCCACATTAATTGAACTATCTTAGTTATTTTTTGCCACTTTTTGAGATTACTCTCTTTACATTTTGTCAAATTAGGCTCTTCTAGCGAATTTAAAGACCTATTAATTAAAAAATGAGCTGGTGTAAGCACTTGGAAATCATCATCATTGTTTGATATGGGGCAAAGCGATCGAGAATTTAAAATTCCCTCAATTTGTACAGTGACCGTAAGTAGTTCCTCGTACGTTAAATTAATTCCATTCACAACTCTTTTTAAGTGATATTTACATGACTTTATGGCCGCTTCCCAAAGACTTCCAAAATTGGGCGACCTCGCAGGAATAAATTTCCACTCTATTCCTTCTGCTGCTAAGTAATTAGCTAATTTTTCGTCTGGTTTTCTGACTATTTCAAGGAGTTTTTAATTTCATTGCTAGCTCCGACGAAATTTTTACCATTGTCCGAAAACAGTTTTGCACATTTGCCTCTTCGAGCCATAAACCTTTTCAACGCGGCAATGAATGCTTGCGATGTTAAATCTGATACTAACTCAATATGTACCGCTTTAAACACAAAACACACAAAAATACAAATATACACTTTAAACAAATTTCCTTTACGTTGTCCTGTATTTTTAATGAAAAAAGGACCACAGAAATCTACTCCTGAACAATTAAATGGATAATCAGTAATAAGTCTCTCTTTTGGCAAATTACCCATAATTTGAGTTGACACAATTGGTTTCGCTTTAAAACATACAATACATTTATATACAATTTTTCTGCACATTGACCTACCATTCAACGGCCAAAATTTTTCCCGAATATGATTCAGTAAAGATACAGTTGCCACATGTAAATATTTCTTATGAAAATATTCTATTATTATTAAAGTTAATCTATTTTTTTGGTAAAATTATCTGGTGCTTTTATCGAAACTTAACTCTAAGTTACACAATCGTCCTCCTACTCTTAAGACACCGTTGTCATCTAAAAAGGGATTCAATGCCTTTAACTTACTGTTTGGTAGCACACTTCCCTTACTTTTAAGATGGTTAATATCACTGGAAAATTCTTGTTCTTGAATCCTTTTAACCAGATATGTCTCAGCTTTCTGAAATTCTTTTGTTGTGAGTGGACCAGCCACTTTATTTATTCCCTTTAAATTTTCCACGAACCTGAAAATAAAACTTAATACACGTAAAATAGTTATATAATTATTGCTTAGATTAAGAAGATCGTTTAAAAAATCATTAACATGAATATTAAGCACCGATTGAAAGTTTTCAATTTGTTCATTAACACAGTTTTTCAGTTCTGAATTATATTCATCTAGCTTCTCTCTACAGTTTATAGTTCGATTTGGATAGTCATCACCTGAAAGAAATGTTGGTCCATTAAACCATAAGTTTTGTTGCAAAGTTTCTCAGGATCGACTCCTCGGGAGACTAAGTCTGCGGGATTTTGATCAGATGGTACGTGTCTCCATAACTGATTAGGATAGAGTTCTTGTATCTTGGCAATCCTATTTTGAACAAAGGTCTTTAAGTCCATCGGTTCCTTTCGAAGCCACGCCAAAACGATCATCGAATCCGACCAAAGATATACTTCAGCAGTTTCTAGTTGTAAAGCCGCTACAACTCTTTTCACCAGTTTTGCCAATAGCACTGCAGCACACAATTCAAGTCTGGGAATTGTCAGGCTTTTAATAGGCGCTACTCTCGATTTGCTTGTGATTAACCGAACTAAAGTTTCACTCTTCAAATTTTTAGATTTGCAGTAAACTGCTGCACCATAGCACCGCTCTGAGGCATCAGCAAAGCCATGGATCTCAATAACTTCTGGAAAAGTGACAAGAATACACCTTGGTATCTCTATATTGTTGATATTCTCTAAGGATACTAGGAATTGTTGCCATTCTCGATATTCTTCAGCTGGCAGAAGGTCATTCCATTCCAATTTGCTTCTCCACAAACGCTGGAGGAAAATCTTTGCTTTGGAAATTACTGGTGCCATCAGTCCAACAGGATCAAAGATCTTGGCAATAGTAGACAAGACGTCTCTTTTAGTATAAGAACTGTCCAAACAGACCTTCACTTTAATCAAAAGGCAATCTAGGTTCAGTTTCCACGACACTCCTAACGTTTTCGTCTCTGTTAAAGTTGCAAAATTGTAATTCTGTTCGGGATCCGGTGACAATTTCTCGTGATTGGCGCAAAGTTTATGCAACTCCATTCCAGCACTTTTCAAAATTCCTTTTAATTGTTGTCTGAGAACAATTGCCTCCTCTAACGTTGCAGCACCACAAAGGACATCGTCCATATACAAATTGTTCCGTAAAACGGAAGCTGCTATAGGGAAGTTAGCCTCTTCATCCATCGACAATTGGGTTAAAGTTCTCTGTGCTAAGTAGGGAGCACTTACAGTGCCATAGGTAACAGTTGAAAGTTCGTAAATTTTGGGTGATTCATGTTCACTTTCACACCAAACAATTCTCTGCAGACTACGCTGTTTAGTGTTAATTAATATAGTTCGATACATCATTTGAATGTCTGCTGTAAATGCATACGTGAAAGTTCTGAACCTGAGCATTTGCGCATATAAGTCCTCTTGTATCACTCCTCCATTATATTGAATGTCATTTAAAGATATTCCATTATCAGTTAACGAAGAACAGTTAAAGACAACTCTAAGTTTTGTTGTGGACTTTTCTGGACGATAAATTCCATGATGGGTAGCGTAATATGTTATATCTGGATCAGTTTCGTTAGTCACTTCCTTCATGTGACCCAGTCTTTCATAATCTCTTAAAAATTCACAATATAAATTTAAATAATTTTTATCTCTAGCTAAGCGATTCCACAGCGATCAAGTCGTTTGAGGGGCTATGTCTTTCGAATTACCCAAACACGAGGGTTCCTTTTTTAAGGGCATAGATACTACATATTTACCTTCTTTAGTTCTAAAATGAGTATTCGCGTAATGTTCCTCACAAATTAGCCTTTCTTTATTTTTAACTATTGGTTCCTGTATCTCCTCTAATTTCCAAAATTTTTCTAAATTTTTATTCAAATCCTCATCACGAATCAAACCGCAGTGAACCTTAGTTTCATTTATTGAATCTAAATTACCCGTTACTATATAACCAAATACGCTGTTGACTAACAGTAATTGCGAATCTTTTATTTTAATTCTTTCCGGTTTCAATAACTCATAAAATATATTTGCACCTAATAATAAATCAATTTTGCCGGGAACATTAAATTTAGAATCCGCTAATTCCACAAAATTATAAAAATCTGAATTTATTTCTAACGCTTTCTGCGGAATAAAATCAGTGATTTTTTTAACTACGAGCATATCCAATTCCCTTTCGAAAGATTTATTTTGATTAGAAATCGCCACTTTAACACACCCATTTACTACCATAGAAGCATCATTTAAACACGAGATTAATGTATTTATTCTTTCGGTCTTAAGTCGTAATTTATTAGCGCACTCATTTGAAATTAGACAAGTTTCACTTCCCGAGTCTAACAAGGCTCTAAATGTCTGCCATTCTGAATATTTATCTTTCACTAGAATTAAAGCAGTACTCAAAAGGCATTTGTTTTTAAAACACGCCGTTGCCACGATCTGTCTATTATTTTTAACAAATTCTACTCTTTCGTTTACAGAAAACATTTTAAATTGTGGACAAAATTGTAAAGCATGATTATTTTTACACAATACACATTTATCATTTTTTAACTCGGAAAAAAATACATTCGATGCATCTCGCGGTATTTTAGCATTAAATTTGTTTTGTTTATTATAATTAAAACGCTTGGAATTTTCACAAAAGGGCTTAGAAAATATCTCATTCTTAATTTTGCCTTTCGATGACAAATATATATCGCACTCACGCCCTAACTCATGGGGTTTAAAATATTTCTCTCCCTGTTTTATATTCATGTAAGACAATAATTCTCTGTCCAGTGTGTTCATTATTTTATCCGATACAATTAACTCACACAATGATTTAAAATCATTCACATTGCGCAGCTGACAATAATATTCAAATGTCGCGCATAATCGTGATGCAAATTGCACATAACTCTCTGAACTTAATTTTTGCGCTTTCTGAAATCTATTATAGCATTCTTGTGGTGTGGGAGAAAATTCTTTTAATACTAAATCTTTAAGCTTACTATAATTATTTAACTCTTCTTCGAAACATGAACAAGTAAATTATTCACTCTTTCACCTAGAATATTTAAAAGAATTTCGCATTTAAATTGTTCGGGAACCTCTTTTTATTTTGAATGCTTTTTCAAGCGACTGGAAAAATAAATTATATGACTCCACTCTTGAAGGTACGGGTATTGTTAAAGTTTTCACGGACTTTAACAAAGTCTCAACATTATTATTGTCGGCAGTTTCAAAAACACTCGGATTTCGAATATCGGAATTTTCAATTAAATTCTTCTGGATATTTGCAAGCTCTAATTGTTTTTGCAATTGCGCTAATTTAATTCGTTCAAATTCTAACTTAATTTCACTATCCAATCTCTTATTTTTAATTTCCGCCAAAGCATAATTGATTGCAGATTGAACTAACTCTTTATCATTTTTGTAAGCGTCACTATTTACAATTAAGTTTTTTAAGCCAGCGATTTTTGCTCCTTCTGGTACAGTTAAATTTAACTCTTCCGCAACGATTTTTAACTCATCTTTCCCTAATTTATTTAAAGACATATTTATGAATTAAGGACACTAATAGAAGGATCAATTAATTGCACCTACCTCCTCAGATCGCTGTTTCACGCTGCTCGCTACTCTATTCACACTTTGGCAATCACTTTTATATTTTTTTTTTCTCACTGTGAATTTTGATAATCCACGGTTTCACAAATTCTCATATCCATAAGGTCGTTTTCCTCCGGTGAGGTGGACCATGAATTGACTCAACACACACACACAGTAAACACACGCAGTGGACTGTAATATTTTTAATCTTTCTCTCTACTCCGTACACAACCTCTCGGAGTGAGTGTTACACTTACACTGACGTTTTTCTTTACAAGCCTCTAGAGGGCGCTGTTCAATAACAGAACTAACAATATTCTTATTTGAAGTGGTATTTAAATACATTGCGGTTGTTTCTTAAAATTTAAAACTGGGCATATATATATATATGTGTGTATGCTTACATAAATAAAAATATCGGGAGTGAAACATAAATAAATACAGCAGTATTTAGGAATTTAATAAATTTATAAAAAATAATAATTAATGATTAATGTTACAACAAATTTTACCCTTATGTGAATACAAAAATATTTTATATTGTAACTTTTATGTCAAATAATAAATAATGTTTTGATTTTTCTATAACATTTCTATATAATGTATGAAATTGTTAAAACTGTACAAAAACTACAATAATTTCATAAAAGTTGCATTTATAGGTACATCAACCTATGTGGCCTCCTTTATTACTTACATGTGGCCTCTAATAGTAAAAAGGTTCCCCACCTCTTTTATATGTTGTATTTCCTTTGATGAAAACAGTTAGGGGGGAGGAGGTAAAATTTGAATTGTTGTACCAGAGATTATGGCACTAAATAGTATTTAACACCAAGGACTGCATCAAAATAGGATCCAATCTAAAGTATATTTCTTTTGAGCATGTTTTTCTGCCATATCAATAAAAAAAATTATTTAAAAAGCATAAATGAACTAAATAAATAAAAAATGTGCTACAATATTTAATTATAAACATTTTTAATTAATTCCTAAAAGTAATATTAATTAAAAAAATTACATCATTTTTTTTCTCTCTTGTAGACAAAGCTGTCCCAGCAAATATGGTTTGTGGCTATGTTGAACAAGCTTCTACGGCCAGTTTAACATAATGTTGTGAAAATAAAAATGTATGGGAAATTCTCTGTTTTGAAAATATTAAGAAATGTTATCTTTGTTACGTGTTTCTGTTTAAAATTTTATCTTATTGTTAAATATGTATGCACCCTCTGTTAAGTAAAAATTATATTTTCACAACTTTAGTTGTTTAAATTCACTTTCTATTTGGTACTTTTTAAAATCATATTTCCACTTATATTCTAATGCAATGATTCTGTATTAATTTTTATAAAAAGTAATTTTTTTCATAGAAACTGAATTTTTTTTTTATGATAATTGGAAAACTAAATAATTACTCATGTAAAATACATCTTTATTTTAACATTTTTTAAATCTTCAACTGTGTTGCTTTTTATTCTTACATCCATCTGGTAAAACTAAAGTTTTTAAAATTTTAAATGTGTGAAATTTTTACCTTTGAATTAATTAAAATTTGAAAATTATGAGTTTCTTCAATATGAATGTATGTTTAAAGTTTAAGAAATTGTTATTGTATAAGTATGTGCTATATCTTACATGGTTGAGGATCCGTTTTATTTTAAATCATGGGAAATAGTGTTAATATTTTGTCATTACAATAATCCTAATTGAGATGTAGGTGTTGTTTCTGTTGAATCATAGTTTAGAGCCCTGATGCCACCAAACACTTGTGGTGAAGAGAGGCTGCCATCTTGAATCCATTGAAAGTGAAAATCAATACTTTGGTGTAGTGTGATAGTTTGGAGAGCTGGGTTTCGGTACAAGTGTCATTCTTCGTGCTGGTTTATCTATTGAGTGCTTGGGGCAGGGTCTTGGATAAGCTGGACCAGATTTTCTGGTTATAAATTTCGATCCACCAAGGGGCCTGTAGATCTGCGCCCAAGGCCCAAAATGAGCTTACTGGTCATCTCCATAATTTGACCATAGTTCAAAATTATGAGATCTGCCACCAAATGACCCTCATGAGCTTTAGAGTGTGATGTTGATAAACAATCAATGAATTATACATATGTGTAAAGAAACATTTGTTCAAAACACATTCCTATAGATGTTTTATTCTGTCATTTTAAACTCAGATGAAAATTTTTTCAAAAAGTATTCTGTGGCATGTACTTTTAGAAATCTAAATCATAGGCACTTCCAACATGTTTTAAAGATCCTTTAGGACAGGGTCGAGCAATTTTTTCCAGGGTATGCGCTACTTTTAATTTTATTATGCTGTTATGGTCCATACAGTGGCATAGGTGCTGGAGAGCTAAGGAAAAGGCCTACAATATTTATTATAACTTAATAATAAATACAGAATATGTGCTTACCTACATAACTACAATACAAGAAACTTACACTTTTAAAACTGCGTTTAAAGCAAAACATGAGATACAAACATAATATTAATAGTCACAAATATAATAATATCAAATGTTGCATTTATTATCAAACAATTTTAAATATTAAAAAATAAAACATTTTCATCAAAGTTAGTTCTCATAATTATAGTCAGTAGAAGACTTACTCTGCATACTGTCAGCTAATCTTGAAGATTTTGGACCATCCTTGCTTTTGGACATCATCCTGCTTAAGAAACTTTTCATTCTACATTTCATTTATTCAAATTAACTTTAAATTTAGAAGAATGTATCTTAAAATATAATATTTAAATGGATTAACATGTAATAGGTACTTTAAACAAAGACAATTAAAAAAAATACTGTTTTTTTTTTAATGCAAACTGTTGAAGTCTAGGACTGCTAAAGCTATCTGCAGACACATTTCATATTCTGCATTAGCTTATTTTTATATTTTGTTGCCAAATACATTGAGAGAAATATTTTTAACCTAAATTTGTTGCTCAGAATGGCATTAAAGTATTTGTAACTGTATGTAAAATTTCTGTGTATTCTACATATTTCTAACCTAGAATTGAGGAGCTGTTCCTGCTTAAATTTAGATTTTAACATCAAATCTGTTGATAAGTTGTTCCTTTCCCTTTTACTTTGTCCATGCATGCTTGGTTTTCTCCTCTGGGAATTTTTTTTAAAGATGTTTTCTTATAGGCATTTTTTTTTTTTTTTTACAAATGGTGTTTTATTGTAAAATGCTTAACAGTGTTATCTAAATCCAATTCATTCCATTCCATTCCATTTCACTCAGTTTACAAAACAGTGCACAAATGAGTATAAAATTATTTTGCTGTACCCGGGATCATAAACATAATATTCCTAATCTAGGTAACACAAATAAAGGAAAAGCATTCAAATGTTCATTTATTTATTATAATAAAATTCACAAGAAATAAACTAAAGAAAGTCTGTCCATCACCAAATTAGTTTTTTAGTTTCCCCCATTAGATGGCGTTGGGAAACACGGTTTTAGTCAAACTCCATCTAAAATATGGATCTATTTTGCATACACATTTATAGTTTTCTTTTTAAATTTTTATTTTGACTCAGAGAACTCCAGGGTTCCTTGAAATACAGTTTGAAGACCACTGCTGTATATATTAATAACTCTGAGGAAAAAGATTTTCGCATTTAAAAATTATATTGAGTGAAACTGAAATGTATATTGCAATGCATGTTGGATTGTATGATATTCTTTCAATCTGATTAAATAGCTTTAAAATAATTATGAAATTAAAAATGAAACGAACAATATGTGTATAACATCACATGTGTTGTATAATTGAAGGATGGACAAAAATAATGCATTATAGAATAAATCTTATTTTATTGAAACATGCAGATTATCACATTTCACAAAATTTGGTCTCAAAAATTTTAAAACATTCATTGGGTAAACAATATTAAATTTTGTGTTGCAGTAAAAATGTTTGTTAACCTTTGAAAATCGAAATTGCACTTTTTATCTATTTAAAAATCAAAATAGGACTAAGAAAATATCTTCCCAAAAAAGTTTGGCTAATCACAAAGGAAGATATTCAAAATAAATTCGAAGTGGAAGAAACCCTTTTAATAAATACAGGGAAAAGTCTCGGTCAATCTATCTTAATGGTTTGTATCCATCGAAATACTTGGACTGGGGGAAGTTTATAGAAATTGAAATCAATATACAATAATGTTCATATACTAAATTGTGAACTGAAATATAAACGTTTTAATAAAGGAGATACACAGTAAAGTGACTTGTTTGTAAAAGCTGCTACCTGGCACTTCCTCTGTAAAAAAAAAAATCTGTGAAATTTATTTCTTAAGCTCAGTAGCTCGGATTTATCGAAACTCTTCTTTAGATAGTTCTTTAAATTCAGCAAAGATATTTAAAAACAAAATTACAGTTTATAAGGATACAATAATGCAAGTACAAAAGAGGAATGTCGTTTATTAACCACCAAGAAGCTATCATTTTAACTCCCCGAACATTTGCATGACCTCTTCTCAAATGCTAGCTTTGAGCCAAAATGAACTTAATTTACAAAAATGTCTTATTACATTGAGATGAATTGGATTGAAATAAAATTCGTGAAAAGGTATTTTATGCACCCATTGTTGCATTATTATCTCTATGTAAATAACTGAAATAGAATGGCAATTTTTAGAATTTTCTGGCAATTGTGAGGCTGCTATGTTCATCTCTAGAACTGTTTCTCCGTCGTTTGGTTTTCTTTTTGGCATATTTTGGGATCAAACGATTTTTCCATTTGGAAGTTTTTCACAAGACAATGAATGAACGTGGTTTGAATTATTGGCTAGTGTCACTAATAAAGTAACCTTACACAGAAAATGTAAGCGTAGTGCAGTGGTTCTTAAACTTTCGATCGCCGTGATTATCTTTTATGCATCAGCCACACATCGCGCGGACCCCCACATTCCTCTCCTTCAACACGAGTGATTTAAAGAGTCTTCAATAATCCTAAGACTGCTTTTGCTACTTCAGATTTTTTAATACTTCTTTTTTACCACTTAAAGGAAATAATAAACACATCTAATGAAAAATATTACAAAATATTAATTTCAAAGAGAATAAAAAATATTGAATTAATATTCTTTATCGAAGTGCATGTTCTAGTAGAGTTTTTTATTTGAGGCAATTCACTGATATAGTCTAGGATAACGTATCTCAATTCTACAAAGCCTTTCAGAGTCTGTTAAAGGGAGAAATCTTAACATTAATTGAGGGACCTTCGCGAACCCCCAAGAAAGGCGTTAGAGACCTCCGGGGTCCGTGGACCACAGTTTTAAGAACTGCTGGCGTAGTGGATTGCTTTTTGTCATCACATCAAGAAAAATAAATTCGATCATGAGAAAATGTTATACATTTTATATATATTAATATTGTAATTGAATTTCAAAACTTGATCGCAACAATTTCATTCTTAGAAATATATATATGTATGTATATAAACCACCTAAGTAGCTAAAGCAGTTTACAAAATTTGGCATAAAACATGTTTTTTTAAAATATGCGTGACATTTACTATAATAATTCTTTCAAAACACAAATACAGATTTTCATATAAAAATTCTTTTAAAATGTAATCGCAACATTGACTTTCATTCGAAAAAAAAAGTTTAAAAACCAGTTCCGTATCGAAGAATCACAGATCAACTTTGAAGCACATTTCCCATAGTTGAAGAAATGTTTTGTCGAAGTCTAAAAATTTAACATTACGTCTCTCTCTCGATGTTTCGTTGAGTTCAAACTCATTCTTTGAGCACTTTCATTTTGTTCTTATATCCACACCACTGATAGGCAAACTACGGCCTGCTGACCCAATTTTGAGACAGTTGCATACAAAATTTCCGTATGAATATTTAAAAATACTCATTTAAGTGCATGTTACACTTTTTATAAGTGAGAAAATTAATAGAAGTTTAAATATTTTCTTCTCTGCACATGGGAAGCATATTTGTTTTACTTCATATAAAAATGAATTAAAAACTGTTGCAGATACGCAAAAATGGAACTTTTCTAATATACACATACATTTATTAAAATGTTTATTTTCTACAAGACTTAAATAATTTTTCCTTACGGAAAAACAAAAAATGTAGAAAATAACTACTTCATTCCTAGTATAATGGTAAAGAAATTTCAAAAAATGTACCATTTCTTAGTTTTCTTATTATTAGTCGTAAAATAAATAATCTTTGTCTGCTAAATATTTTGTTTGTCTCATACTTAAAAAGGTTTGCACAACATTGGTCTAAATTATTAAATTCGAGAAAAAACAATAGAGACTGGATGGCAGTATAAATATTTGGAGATAATTATCTCCAAATTGCAGCATCATTTAAAGCAGCTTTCTCAATAGTTCATGGAGGCTGCGGTACCCTGTTGGCTACGATCACGAACTCGTCACCAGAATGTCGTGGATTCGAGTCTTGGCGCCACTGAAGATCTGCCATATCAAGGCACGTTAAATCTAACGAAGCTCAATGTCCTCCAGTGGGTGTGAAAGTTTGGAGAGTTCAGGTGTCGTCCTTGGCTGAGGCTCAGAATGACGAAATCCATTGCCCTTGGGTTGCTTTCTAGTGTGACCTTCATCTAACTCTCCCAGATAATTTTTATGTGTATCGTCCGGCTCTATACGGTGGGGTACTAGGACTGGATATCGTCGCAATAACCACTAGGTTATCGCGACCATTTGGGTTGTCCAAAGAATAATTCGGAGTCACTATTGTTGCTACATAAATCATATTGAAATTATTACGTTCCAGAGAATTTCGGGATGGGGTTGCCAACTCTTTCTTCAGAGCGCGCGAGAATATGGATTGCTGGAGCAAGAAGATATCCCGGTGGAACGTACGTGTCGCTATCTGGGTTTGTTACTAACATCATAATTGTCTGATGGCGAACTTGTTTGTGTTGTCTGAGGAGTATTTCGGAGTCATACTGATAGTTACACAAATCACATTGGAATGACTGTCTTCCAGTATATCCTGAATTAGGATCGTCAACATCTTCCTCAGAGACATTACTGATTTGAGATCCAAGATTTTGCGAGTGAACACGCATGTGACTCTTGATATTGCGTTTGTCTGGAAATACTTTCGAACACACATCACATTTATTTGCGCATTTATCGGTGTGAATTACTTTATGCCTGGTTAGATCACGTTTATACAAGAACTTTAAAAGACAAACATCGCATTGATGATCGCGACGTTCATCATGAAAGCGCTTGTGATCGTTGAGGTCTGATTTATTAGCAAATTCCTTGGAGCACACTTCACATTTATATCTGTACTGATTGGTGTGGATTAGACTGTGGTTTTTCAGCTGGGATTTGAGTTTAAACGTCGAACCGCAAATGTTGCATCCAAAACCTCTGTCTTTGCTGTGTTTGTTCATGTGCTTTTTCAGCAACGACTCGAAAGCGAAATCCTTGGAGCGCTCTTCACATTTATATTTAAATTCACCCGTGTGAGTCATTCTGTGTTGTTTCAGGTTATTCTTAAATTTGGTCTTGAACTCGCAGTCGCTGCATTCGAATAGGCGGTTGCTGTGATAGAGAAGACGGTGCAATCTTTGTTCGTACTTATACAAAAAGCCTTTATCACACTCCTCACACTTAAATTCATATTCGCCAGTGTGGGTTAAACTGTGCCTTTTCAAATCAGGCTCGCGTTTGAATTTCAAGTCGCAAACGGTACATTGGAACTCTTCGTCTTGGCTGTGTGTCCGCATGTGCGTTTTCAGTAGGGATGCGAACCCATATCCCTTCGAGCAGATATCGCATTTGTATTTTGCGGTGTGAATGCGATTATGAAGCATCAGACTACTTTCAAATTGAAAAGTCGCATCACAGACAGTGCACTGAATTTTCCCGTCTTCGCTGTGATAGCGACACATGTGTTCTTTTTTGTCCGACTCGCACTTAAATCCTTTAGAACATTTATCGCATTTATATTCGAATATTCCGGTGTGAGTGAGACTGTGTTTGACTAGCCTGTGCTGATATTTAGTCTTGAAACCGCAATCACTGCACTGAAATTGCCAGTCTTTGTGGCAACAGCGCATGTGCAATTTTAGTTCTGTTTTAAACTGAAATTTTTCCAAGCAAACCTCACATTTCCATTCGTATTCATTGTCATGATACACCTTATGCTCATTCAGTTTGGTTTTACTCTCAAATACGGAACTGCAGAAGGTGCACTGGAACTCTTTCTCCTTCTCGTGTTTGTACATGTGCAGTTTCAGATCGGATTCGAACTCGAACCCTTTCGAGCACACTTCGCAATTGTACTTTAATTCCCCGGCATGAACGAGACGATGATCCTTTAGGTCGCTTACAGACTGAAACTTCAAAAGGCAGACATTGCATTCGAATTTTTTATCGTCATTGTGGCAACGCATGTGGGTTTCCAGAAAATAGGGGGCCACGAAACCTTTTTTGCAGATCGAACACCAGCAAGGCCATTCGTTGTTGTGTTCAAGTAAGTGATATTTCAGATGTTTTTCGGTCCTAAATGTTCTCTCGCATTTGTCGCACGGGTAAGGTTTCTTCAGAGGCTTCTTTCTGCGCAGTTTTGGTTTCTTCACCACGAATCCCATACTGAAGGGTTTCTTGCAGAATTTGCATTTGAAGCAGGACTCCAGGGAAGATACCCGCTGGTTTCGCTTGTGCATCTTCCCTTGTTCCCTACACACGTCACACATATACTCGAATTCTTCTGGGGACGGATACGGCTCACTTTGGGACATGTTTAAAATAGAATGTTTCAACGATAAAAACTCTACAGCACTCTCGTGTGCGTGATACGGTAATTTAAGAACGATTTAACATTCGAAAATATTTGTTTCTCCCCAAAAAGTCTGTTGAATGCGGCAATATGAAACTCAGTTATGAAATGCAGTCGTGACACGTGCTTAATCTTTATATAAGAATGCATAAATTAAGTTGTATTTGTTGTGATGTATAGTTTTTTTTAGCTCTGATTTCGTTACAATTTATAAGCGTACTTACGATAGATGCCTTACCCTGAATGTTGGAGAAAATGTTCATCACCAAGAAAGACAACCCTGCCGCCATGTCTTTACTCAACGTACAGAATCAGGCTTTCCATCTCGTCAACAGCAGATAAATATTTACTTCCAAACTTGAAAATCCTGTGACATATTTGTCTCCAACAGACTCTACCCCCAGCCTCCTTCTCACAATAACCGGTTTCCCGCTTTCATTCGAAGTCAGCGGATTCAACATGTTGATGCCCTCCTCTTGTTCGGCTCTACTCAGGTTTCACACTCTCTCCCCTCAAAGCTATCAGCCAATCAGAGCGCAGCTTGCATTTTTGTTTCGGTGACGTGTGGCAGGATATCGATCGGCGAACTCCGATCTCAACAAGGATGTAAGGAAAATCGAGGGAAAAGTTGTTATGTGGTTATAAAGTTGAGATGTGTAGATTTGATGACAAATCTAATTTTTTTACTCCCCCCGCCAGTTTTATTCTACGTGTGAATAAAAACAATAGTTAATGCTTATCTTAAGAGTTTGACTGCGAAATTATTATTTTTCTAAACAAATTGTGAAAAGTTTTTAAAGAAAAGGCTTAAGATATGATATTTTTAATGAAACCAAAGTAATTTTATAGTACTTCCAGATCCCCCCCCATTTTCATATAAATGGATAGATCGAACTATATTTCAAATACGATATTTATTCGAATCTAAGCCACACTTTCCCCCAATGTTAATGCTATTGAAAATCGGGTGTAGCTTAGAATCGAAGGCGGAAAAATTCGCTGAAAGGGGGAAATTGAATATGATGCTGATGGTTATATATAGAGCAGTGTTTCCCAAAGTGGTCTATGACGACCTGCTAGGGGTTTACGTTAGCGAAAAAATTGGGGTTTGTACATGGGGGTCTACGATAGTGGCTCTCATTAAACCAGATCGTGACTTTAATTTTAAAAGGAAATTTAATCAAGTGGAAACCAGAATTATGTATTTAACTCATTTATTTACTAAGTTTAATGAGGTTAATTTGCAGTTACAAGGCAACAGTATAAATTTTATTAAAACAAGGACCTCATTTCAGTGTTTTTTGCCAGAATTAAGCTAAAGGAGTATAATATTGGTTGTCGCGCTTTTTCCCAGTTCCTCAATTGTCGTAGACTATCTGGCAGGAAAAAGACGTTTTAACCTACGTTCAACATTTAAATGCTCTTTTTGTTTCAGATTTTGAAACTAGGTTTGAGAATACTCTAACTATGGTAACACCACAGTAGGGAATGAATTAATATAGTCGCATTGGGAAAAATGTCAGATTACAAGAATTAGGGAGTAGGAATAGGCACTAACGAAGATCTTAAAGTAAAGTTTTGTGAAACGGTTGTTAACTACTTTGGCTTTAAAAAGATATTGCTGTTATTTATCTCAAATTATGGAATATCTTGAGAAAGTTTTAAATTGTTTTTCCGATTGAGAAGGAGTTTCAGTGTGTTTGCCAATCTCCAAAACAATAAAAAAGGAAGAAAGAAAAGGCTGGACACTACTAATCGAGGAGATATTTAAGGTTAAACCTGACAAGAATGATCCCTAATGTAGAAAATATGTTATTGCATCCCCAAGATTCATCCTTTCCACTAAAAGCATTAGTTTGTTGTTCAGTTATTTTATGCATTAATTAAATTTTAATTTAATTAAATAACAAGTGTTTCCCCTTAAGTTTTGAACACTATACTTCACTACAGTTAGAAATTTAAACTTTTTAAAGTAATTAGCTGTAGACCTGCTGTTTTAAGTTGATGAGTGTTGAATGTTAGGTCAGTAGGGGTCCACCTAAAAGCGAAGAATCTGGCAAGGGGTCGATGAGGCAAAAAAGTTTCGGTACCTCTGATATAGAGAGTAATTACAGACTCATCTATGTACTTTAAAGTTCTTTGCATATTGATTCTTGACCTTATTGGTTCTCAATTTAATTTTTTTTTTAATTTTGTAGATATCGGATATCAATAAACTATTTTACGCTGCTTTTTATTTTTTCACAAAATTGTTTTGGAATTTTAGGGCGTGGCTGAAATTCGAATAAATATATGGTAGATATTTACCTGTAAATTAAATATTTATTACTTTTTATGACACATTTTAAGAAAATACGTACTCTAAAGTTACATTTTTAAGCAAATACATAAAGTTATAAAACTTTACAATTCAAAATAAGTCACATTTACGGGTCTTGTAGAATATGGAGCAACAAATGCTATATAGTAGCCCCTTGAAGAAAGTGGCCATGGTAGCCTAGTGGTCATGGTCCCCAATTCGTGGCCGGCGTATCGCAAGTTCGAATCTTGAAACCACTGAAGACCTGCCGTGTAGAGGGAATGATGCACTTAAGTCTCGAAATTTAATGTCCTCCGGTAGTAGGGACATAGTTGTCTGAGAATGGGAGGATCAGCTCAGGTGTTGTCCTCGTCCCTTGACCATGGTAAATGACGAGGTCCTACGCCAATAGCCTTCATGTTGCTTTATAGCGCTACGTTAATAAGCGCTTACTCCCCCTTTGATGAAATGTTTCACTTCTTATTTAATAAAATATCACAGAATTTCATCATGAAAACTCTTAAGTATTTGTTAAATAAAAGTTTAATTTTGTCTTACCAATAATTAAGCGTAATTTGATTGATTGTATTTCAACGACACATTTCGAAGTTACAATAATGCTATTTGCTACAGATCTCGTAATTTTTTAATCCAAAGAAGTTTGAATTGTCGTGTGTGTGTGTCACCCACTCTTCTAACTAGCACACTAAAAAGTGAGAAACTGAGAAAAAACCAAGTTTAAAGATTACACTTGAATTTTTTTTTTTTTACATCAAAATCATTTTCATAAACTTAAAATGTACCCTTTTTCCGATGAATGGCGAAGCGTGAGGGATGGGGGTGCAGAAGGGGCCATGGCCCCGGGCGGCATACGAAAAGGGATGGTGGCAAGCACCGCGATATATAAATTCAAAAAATATTTCAAACTCCAAATCGCGTCCGCGCGACGAAACTGACGGAAACTAGAGAAAGCTTTAATACACGCACAGGCGCAGGAAGTTTATTAGTCGCTATGCAATCTCATTCGTTTTTATGTTACTTAGGCTTCTGGCAACCGGTACTGTGTGAAAGTCAATGATGAAAACTATTTGCAGAGGGATTAAATATTCATCAATGAGCTAAAAAAATACGTGCTTTACAGATCGTATTGGAAGCAAAACGAGAGGAATTCGTGGATGACGCTTTAATATATGCTTAAGGGAACCAGGGCATGCTCGAAAAAATGAAATGCCAAAATTAAGACCCTTTGTTTTTGAGACTTATATCTTTTAAAATTTCCAATAGAGCTTAGATTTTTTGTGTTCTTAATAAAGATAATTTAATTATATATATTCTGTAGAACTATAAAAGCATAACTTTTTAGTTCAAAAGTTTTTTTTTCCTACTTAATTTAAGTAATACATAATTTTTGAGAACTCATAATATATACTTACGTTTTGGTACCATTTTTTTTAAAAAAGTACCTTTTTTTATGCAAAATATTTTTTACACATGTGTAAAACAATACACAAAATACAGTGAACCTATTGCTAAATGATTTAATGTTTTTATGCGACATCACCCAGCATTTGAATTAACTGAATAAAAAACCTCAAGGGCATGGATTAATTGTTTTAATGATTGAAAATATTAAAATATTCATGACGAAATTTGACATCTTTACTAAGGATTTGGAAATGAAAATTATGGAATATTTTCCTCAATTACAAAATATTTTCAAAACATAATAATTTTTGAAAACTCCGTTGACATTCAAGAAAATGCGATTAAAAAATATTGAACGATTATTTAGAAAATAAAACAAGAGCTTTGGAGGAGAGATTCAATCAATTTAAAAGTTTAGAAAATACATTTCACTTTATTTTATATCCATACAAAACAGAATCTGTAACAATGGAGTTAACCGAATTTATGTGGCTAGATTTTGATAATTTAGAAATGGAATTAGTTGAATTTCTATGCAGCGTAGTGTGGGGAAAACAAAATTTGAAGACTTAATTTCTAAAGGAGAAGGAAAACTGTGTGCATGTAGTGTAGATAACATTGATCCCACAGTAAAAATTGGAAATATTATATTCAACGTATGGAACTCTCTCTTCACCAAATAATTCTATGTCTATGAAAAAACTAGTTATTGTTCTTTTAACGATGTTCGGGTCCACATATTTGTGTGAAAAATTGTCTTCGTCAATGAACTTTGTAAAATCTTCTAATAGAAATAGACTTGGCAGGGAATTAACTGCGAAATGCGTTAAACTAATGAATACGAAATATGTAATGTTAAATAACTATCTGAAAATAAACAGCAACAGATTTCTCATTAAATATTTTATAATCAATTTGGTTACTCACACACACACACACTAATAAATAATATTTCATAATATATATATTGTATGTAATTTTCGTTACTCCTTGTTTATTCAAACACTTATTGCTATTTGCACCAAACACTTAAGAATTTTTATTCCCACTAAAAATTTTAAAATCGTCAAACCACGCCCATTTTTACTCATTAAGCCAATTGACTTTTAAAGATGTTTAGTTTTAAAAATACTCAGTGAAAAAATTTTAAACTTAACTCTGGTGCAGATGGGCATTAATGACCCACGAGCTAGTACTAAAAAAAATATGAACAAAATTTGACCCGCGTCTCAAAAAGGTTCGCCATCTCTTTTCTAAGGGTTCTGTGAGTCGAAGAAGTTTGAAGACCACAAGCCTAGTGGTTATGGGGACGAATTCATGGCCGACGAGGGGCTGTCAGTTTATGTGTCGTCCTCTCACTTGACCGCGGGTCAAAATGACGAAGACTGCCCTCGGGCTGCATTATAGTGCAACGCTAGTTAACACTCACTCACTTTCAAGCAGAGTTGCCAGAAACTTATGCAACAAAGTAGCACGAAGAGGGGGGAAAAGTAGCGAATCGAGTTTCACTTGCAATTAATTCATAAATATAATTTTTTTTTAAATTTCGGGAATTTTGTAAAACTGTGTTTTAAAAAATATGTTAAAATGCTTTAATTATTTAAAATACATTCAAATTCTTCCTGCTCAAAATCATGATCTGTTGTGTCTTTCTGAATTATACTGAAACATTTATGGTGATGAAATAAAATCAACTCAGTAAGTAAGCCCCTCGTTCTCCCAAAGTCATTTTCATTCTGAGAATTGAATCCGACAGTTCAAGGCACATTCGATTCCTTACTTTTGTCTTTGTTGACGTCGCTCTCGAAAATACCCTTTCCACAGTGGCATTACTTATGAGTAGGCTGTCAAGATTTAAAGCAAGCGTAGCTAAATCTCTTGAAAACGGATTTTCAACGGCGTCTTTTATGCTAAAAATGTGACGCCAAAATAATGCTCCATCATCTATAAGCTCAGATTCTGGATGAAAAACATCCTTCAACTGTTTGTTAAAAATTTTTCTCCATTGATTCTCAGCATCCAATTTAAATTGGTCTGCTAATTCTAAAAGCGGGATCATGAAAAGGACGATTTGAATTTTAAAAAATATGAGGGTAAAAATTATTTATCTTTTTCATAGTTACATAATTTGAAGGGATTCGGTTTAAAAGATGCTCACACATGAAGTCTTGAGAAAATTATGACATTTTTGATAGATTTTTGTTTTTGTTTCTGGAGAAGTTATTTTACTTTTGCTTGTCAGTTTATTCAAAAAGACATATCCAAAATCAACTTCCTTCAGCGTTTCGGAGTTTCCCCATGCTTTCATTCACCGGATCAGCTAAAACGGCAGATGCCATTAAGTCACCAAATTTTTTTGGGTGATTTTTTTCAAAGTCATTTTTTCGAACTTGTTCTAATACTTCTATGTGTGGTTGAAAGTAGCAAAAAGTAGCGAGACCCTCAATTGTAGTAGCCACTTTTGGCGTAGCTTGTTATGAGTGGGCCCTGTATCAAAATTCCTTCGGGGATTTTTTTCATATAAGATAACCCTGTTGGTTGGATTGCATTTACACATGTTGGGGCCCCTGAAACTTGAGCGCACCGTATCATTGATACGGCGGTGGCTATGTCCTTGGTAGTAGCGCAAAATTCGCGCAGAAGCAATAGGATAAAAAAAAATAACGAGTCTTACAGTAGTCGCATGTGATGTGTAACATCTGACATGTTATCGTGGTATAAATACGCAATATTAACTTTTTTTCCTGAAAAAAATATGAATCGGGTATGATTGAAAATAATTTTCTATCGAATAATTATATCTTTAATGAAAATTGTATTTAATTATATATATATAACAAAAGGAGTAATGCAATATTTTATCAAAAGTAATTATTCTTGTTCAATTTGGGGAAGAGCGGAGACAATAGACTTATGATAACTATAAAATATGACACATATACTTGTGATTTCAAAGTATTTAAAAACCGTTGAAGAAAACAGCGTCAATAACGGTACCACTGTTAGCAGTCGAAACATTCTAATATATGTGTTCATTTCGAGCTTGAGTTCATCATTCATAAAAGCTATGAGCGGCTCAACTTTTGGCAAACTGAAGTTAAAGTTAAAATAACTACTCAAAATCAGGAGAAGCGAGTGATTATCTTTTTAAAAGAGCAGAGCCACCTTCGTTGTATAGTAAAAGTACAAAATGCAGGAAATCTTTTAATTTTTTTTAATTGTTTGATTCCAATATCGTGACTAACGGATTTAGAGTCAAGCGCTCGAGTTCTTAATGGCTACTAGAGTTGGACACACATGCGAGGGTATTCGTTAGGGTGAATTTTGGAGCACATAGTCCCGTCGGACTCAAATCTCCTATCCTGGAATAAAGATGACTGTAAAAAATTTACCATTGCCCTTTTTAGAAAAGTATTAAATTAAGAGTGAAATTTAATTTATGAAGAATTTGAAAATACAAAAATTTACTGAGAGAAACAATTACAATAATAGAAATAAGTAATTATATATATATATATAAAAGCTCTTTTAAGAGCTAAAAAATCATATTTCGATGCGTCCATTAAGTGACGAAAAGACACAGCCATGCCCTCTCATTGGTAAAATCAAGTAGCGCGCGCTTACGTCACATCCTGTTACACACATCCGTCTCTTTTCACGAAATCACTCCCGACAAATATCCAGCAACCGAGAGGAAAGATGTTACACATCGAAAGTAGTAAAAAGTTTTCAAAAGTAGCAAAATCGCACGATCTGGCAACACTGTTTTCAACTCCCTTTTGAGCGCAGAAGTGCTGGATAAAATGATTGAAATAGGAAAGGACCCACCCCTTCCCCCATCCTTTTTGCAGTGTGAAGCCAATATTTTTTTCTCCCGGTAAGGTAAACGCGGAGGGCTTCATCCCGCCTCTGAAACACGTGTTGAATGCTTACCACCCTGTCTCCCACCCCCTTTTTTACCGCGAAAAATAGCGGCGCAGGTCATGATGACGAAACGGCTGACGTCTCCGTGGTGATGTCGCAGGGAAACAATGAAATTAGGGCCTTCGTCAAATCCCTAAAGGAGAAGATCGATTTTCGCAAGATGTTAAAATAACGTCTCTTGGATGACTTTTCAGTGGCGTAACGGAAAAAAATTGGGCCCCCCGCAAGGTCAGATCCTGGGCCCCAAGCCGGATATATATATATACAAAGAATTGCAAAACCATAACAATGTACCTTTACACATCGCGTAAAAATATTTAAATATTAAACTTATAACTGAACATAAAATCAACCTGTGTCTGAGTAAACAAAGTAAATAACGTTTAACATTAGAGAGTATTTATAGTATTTAAAAAATGGAAAATCTAACAACAGTCGACTGATAACCTGATAACTTAAATAAAAACGATACACTAAGAAAAACACAAACACTGTAAAATAATATTTTCGATTTCAGATCCTTGATAGAAAAAAGGTATCACTTACTAAATTCTTCGTTTATGAATTCCGGGATAAGCTTGACCTTGTTCATCAAGTTTCCTGGCATTACTACTAGCACTTGCACAAGATGATGAACTTGCGGATATTAAAAAGTTATCCAATTTTGCATATTTGCTATTAATATTATACTCCTTTTCCTTTCGAATTTTTCGTTTTTGAGAACCACTCAGTTTTTTTAACTCCACTCATTTTAGGGCCGCGTTTCTTCATGTCTTATTAACAAAATAGCAATATAAGAACCAGAATAATTAATTTCGTTTACAAAAAACAGTTCTAATATTACAAGAGAGAAGTGAGATCAGCAAAGGAACACTCCCTATATTGAAGTGCATTGAATATAAAAATATATATGTTCTAAAAACAATTTTGTGAAACATTTCTCATTATGCTTTATTTGATTGAATACTCATAAATCTACGGAAATTTCTGTGGGCATATGGGTTTCTAAATCATAAATCTAGACCATGTAATCATTTAAAATGCTCTCTATGCGTTTTCAAGTATCGCAATATTATTTTTCATGAAAAAAACATAGATGTACGTTATTTACGAGTTCGCTAAATGAAAATGAAATACATGTGGGGGGGAGCTAAAGAAGCTAATAAGTTACTTTTCTATTTCAGTAAAAAGTAACAAAACTTTTTTCTCCCTACCGCTAACATGAAGTATACTAAAAGAACAGTGATGAATTTTTTTATCTTTCTAGCATTTTATACACAATTTTCCGTCAGACTTTCTTTTTAGCTGTTAGTAATTTAGGTTTGGAAAGAAAACCCACTAAAGAAAAGTATCTCTTCCGTCGCGGGGATTACAGCAGATTAAAATGTTTTTTGATTTGGTTATTGGATCTAAGATATCTAATAAGCGATCAAAGTTTTGATTTTGAATGATGTTAGATCGCCAGTTTGAAAATCGCTTAAAAATTGGATTAAAAAAAAATGTAAAGCTAATTTTGTGAAATTCTACGTTAATGGCGTCAGTCTAGCTTTGGGCCCCCCGCAGTGCGGGGGTGTACGTTACGCCCCTGTGTCTTTTCCCTGTTGTAAGTAAGTGAATTAGTTCAATCCCTGAACTGTTTTTTTGTGAAATGAAAACAATCTGCCACTTTTTGGGTGCCAGGGGACTGATATTTGGGGGATCGTAACAACTTTTGTTGTGGTTAGAATCTGCTGGGACGCATTCCCTAGGTGCATTCCGACCCCCTCTACAGCTTTTTGGCCAATATCTCGACACCCGAGCCTCACAGTCCATTCGGACCTGGCTGATTCGATCCCTCTCTAACTGCTCTTCTAGTTGTAATAATTCCATGCTCATAGGCCTATTCCTTACATAGTTTTTAATTGTGTGTGTGGGGGGGGAAGTTTAAAGTTTTTTAAACTTTTAAAATTTGTTTAAATTCACAATATCTTGGTTCCTGTTTGAGTCTCGGACTTGATATTTGAACCAACTGTTCCACTCGTCGAGACCCATCCAATCATATACTTGACTCCCATTGGGTAGGCATGGGGAGGGCTTAAGCACTAAAATATCCTGTTGCCATGTTAATCCTATGGGGTCTGAAAAAATTTCACCCCCCCCCTAAGGAATTGAGCTTGGGGCTTGATTTTTGGAGTTCCGTCATATTTTCGTGTATGCGCGAGCTTTACGTGGAATTGGCCTCCTCCGGTGCTTCCCCCTTACAGAGCTTCCCCATGAATAACTCGAGTCCTATGCTACCTTGGTCGACTGCACCGGCTGGATTCGATTGTTCTTTTTATGAGCTCTTCAAATATGTAATTTTATCCCAATAGCTCCATCTCTTCTCCCCATTTCACATTTTTAAACAATTCAAAAATTTTAAATTTTTTAAAATTCCCCAGAGCTTTGAAGATTTTTGACCTGTATGGTTGAGCAGAACAAGGGCTCGACCTCCCAGGTGTCTTCCCCCCGGACCGCATTTTGCCAATATTTTAAAATAACGAAATGAGATAGTCTGGATTTTGCATTGACAATGCAAATCCTGACTAGCTCATTTCATCATTTCACTGAAACAGTTCAGAGTTTGATAAAATCACATACTTTCATCATGGAAATGACATTGAAGAGACGTTATTTTAAAATATTGTCTGGGAACTTGAGAGAGAGAGCGTTGAATGAAGAGAATTTGAGGAGAGCGCTAAAGAAGGTGTCGTAACTCTAGTTCAGCGGCGCTGCAGTCGCTTGTTTTCAAGTGTATATAGTATTCCTGTCTGTCTTGTTTGTCTTGTAGGCTAAGTGTGCCAATTGCAGCGGCCTCCACCCTGCAAACTTCTCGGGATGCCCCAAAAACCCAGTCAACACAAAACCCAACAAAACAAAACCGACGAAAAATGTCTGGCAAGAGCGAGCGGCTGCGCGCAAGCAGAATCAAAAACAGTCAACACCTTCCTTCGCGGAAATTGTTAAAGGCACAAATAAAAATTCACTGGATGCCAAAGAAGTCATTACACAAATGGCCCAGATGATGTCTCAGTGGGGACAAATGATGTCGCTATTACAATCTAAACTCTAAATTAAAATTCTTCTGTAGTAATAGAAAATATTCTCACAGGTTTTTTAGCTGGAATGCTAATGATTTTAATTTTATCATTAAATGTTTTATTGTTTGTATTGATTATGACCCCGACTTAATCGGGATACCAGAAACGCTCTTTGTCCTGCGGACTATGTTAGCATTCCAATTTACACTTGTCACGAGAGTGACCGCACAAACATATAATTCAACAAAAACACGTTTTTTCACACTCTTTAACAACACGATTTAGCTGCCCTGCACTGCTTCCTTGACTCTGGGTTCTTGAGTATTTTGTCACTGCCTTCGGCCGTCCCGATTCCTTCCGGCGTTCTCCCCCCGCCGGCGCTCTGCTTCGATAGAGTGCTTCGAGTTTCGGGGTACGTCCTCCCTCCCCGTTTTGTCGGGGAGATCTCTTGTTTAGATCCGATTTCAATTATGGTTTTTCTTTTTCTCCCTTCCTTCTCGGAAAAGGCGCCCTTGGCGCCGTCGCCCACGATCATCTAATTTTAGTTAGTTTGTCTTGTAAAATAAAACGTTTGTCCTCCATCCAACTGGTCGTGTATTTTTAGCGTCGCCTCATCCTTCTGACAGGTAAGAGCAGTTTATTCCATTTTTTAATGAATGAATATGAATTGAATTTTTGAAATACGATAACGAATGAATTACGAATTTGAACATTATTTTCAACTTTGAATTTGAACAGAAGGAGACTTGGTCCGAGATTGGAGTGGAAAGGAAGGAAAAACGATGAACGCCGGTGGCGTTGGAGAATTAGAGTGATATAGACTGATTTCACCGGCTTGGCGTATGAACTGTAATTTATTGCTTCAATAAGAATTGGTTGAGCAAATAAACAAACTTTATATTTCCAAATTAGGCTGTGACAATTTATTGATGGTTAGCTACTCACGACGTTACATGGTTATTGGGATAAAATTACGTATTTGAAGAGCTCATAGGGAGAACAATCGAATCCAGTGGGGGCGGTCGACCAAGATAGCAAAGGATTCGAGGGGGAGGGGGAGGAGCACCAGAGGGGGCAATTCCACGTAAAGCTCACACATACGCGAAAATATGGTGGACCTTTAAAAATCAAGTCCCAAGTTTAACTCCTTGGGGGGGGTTAAATTTTTTTTCAGACCCCATAGGATTAACATGGGAGCATGATATTTTAGTGCTTAAGCCCACCCAATGGGAGTCAAGTATATGACTGGATGGGTCTCGACGAATGGAACAGTTGGTTCAAATATCCAGTCCGAGACTCAAACAGGAGCCAAGAGATATTAAGGATTTAAATACATTTTAAAAAGTTTAAAACAATTAAAAACTATGTAAGGAATAGCCATATGAGCATGAAATTATTACAACTGGAAGAGCAGTTAGAGAGGGATCGAATGAGCCAGGTCCGAAGGGACTGTGAGACTCTGGTGTCGAGATACTGGCTAAAAAGCTGTAGAGGGGGTGGGAATGCGTCCCAGCAGATCCTAAGCATAGCAAAAGTTATTACGTTCCCCCAAATATCTGTCCCCTAGCACCCAAAAAGTGGCATAATGTTTTCATATCTTTTCACTAAAACAGTTAAGGAATTTAACTAATTCACTTACTTATAACAGGGAAAAGACATCAAAGAGACGTTATTTTAACATGAATTGAAAATCTCCTTGAGGAATTTGACGAAATCCCCAATTTCATCGCTTCCCTGCGACAGAGACACGGATGAAACCGCGCTTCCAAGAAAGAGAGAGAGAGGTTTCCAATTCCTTCTATTTATTTTTTATTAAATTTTCTGAAAGATGACTTGCAGCAGCTGCTCGCCATTGTGGAATCCAGTGCTCCAGGAGTCTTTGAACTTTTTCGACTCACGGTACCCTTAGAACCGTGTGACGAGATCTTCTCACTAATCCTCTTGGGGAATCTTTGGTGTAGCATTCGCGTTTAATTTACAGCCATCCCTCTCAAAAAGAAACCCTGATAAGTAGATTAGTTCGACTATATAAAGAAAGTTAGAGTTTAGTAATTGTAAAAGAAGAAGGCGCTGAGAAACTGTTATAGTCACTACGAAGGTGAGATATAATAAAGTTGATTTTCGCAGCTTAATTTAAGAGCAGTCTTTTGTCACTGTATTAAATTAGTGGATTGGGAATTTGTAGTCAACGATAGATTAGGTTACATAAAATTGGTTACTTGCGCTTGTTCACTCAGGGTCTGTTGCTTTCTCCATATCATCTCCTTGGACATTCACTTAAGGTTTAATCTGTTGTCGATAAGCGTGCTTAAGTAAAATAAATAATAATATTGGAAGTTTCTGGTCCTGCTTTGTTTCCTCCCACACTCTTTGGCCGTGTAGGGCAGCGATGCACGTTAAATCTGTCGAGAGCTGAAACGTCCTCCCGTTGGTGTGGTGTGGTAGTTAGGAGAGGGGGTGCCAGCTCAGGTGTCGTCCACGTCACTTGACCATGGTTCAAAATTACGTGGTCCGTCGCCAAAAGCCCTCGTGTAGCTGAACAGTGTGACGTTAATATTCAATCAATCAATCAACCCACACTCTTTGGTAGGCAAGGCGGTGAGGGAGCGACTTCAGGGGGAAGTCGCTCACAACTGTTAGTTGTTTTTCGGGAAACCCCATTCCCCCATCCCCATAAAACATTTCTTGAAATAAAATTTAGTCGCCGGAGTAGCCTAGTGGTTAATGTAACAGACTCGTGGTCGGCGTGTCATGAGTTCGAGCCTAGTACCACTGAAGATTTATCGTGATGGGGAAGGCGATGCACGTTAAATGTGTCAGGAGCTCAAACGTACTGCCCTTGGTGTGGTGTGGTAGTTAAGAGAGGGTTGGGTACCAACTCAGGTGTCGTTCTCGTCCTTTGATCATGGTTCAAAATGACGCGGGCTGTCGCCAAAAGACCTAGAGTAACTGAATAGGGTGACGCTAATATTCACTTTGACTCACTTAGATATTATTTAAATTAGATCAACATGTTTTATGCGTTCTTTAGAGAACGACAATTTTAAAATTTGTTAAAATTTTCTAACATAATATTAGTGTAATTTACTGACACATGCCTAATATTAATTTATGATGCCAATGTTACCTACCCAGGTGACCCATTTGGTAGCTGGGATATGTGCTTCGATTTTTTTGCATAAACTGTTAAAATCTAGCCTTATTGAAATTATTTGCTTTGACATTTCACATTTTGTGTTTAATTCGTTTTTACGTTTCGTTTTTGTTGCCATTCACGATGAGAGATATTTTTCACTTTAATTCACTGTTCTATGAATGGCATTAAAATGCTTATCCCATTACGAAATGTTATCCTATTATGTAATGTAAGGGAAGTCCTGCTTTGCATGAGAATTCGCAGCCTAAAATCTTGGTTAAATTCCGATTTTCTTGTCAAATCTGTTGATAGGTCGGTAAGTTGTTTCCTCTCCTTCCTTAGAGATGTTTTTCTTCATAAATGTAAGAAAAATTAATTTTTCACAAGAAGACTGTTTAGTTGCACTAAACATTGCACCAACGATTAGAAAATTATTCCGTGGAAATCGGGATATCAGCCAACAGAATATTCGGAATCTACTTGACGACTCATATAAAGAAAAAAACGCGCGAGCGTTAATACTCTTTTATTTTATTATATTGTAATAAAAGTTTACACAAGTAATATAAACAAATTTTTAAAAATTAAATTCTCACTTTGAATGGATGAATGGAAAGTATTTAATTAACGATCGAAAATTTGAATAATATATATAAATATATATATATATATATATATAGGAGAGAGTGAACTAATAGAGTAGGAATTGAAAAAAGAGCATGATTTGACTGCATTGATGTAACAATGCAAACCCGGTTAGGCTAGTTTGGCTGAAAAACAGGTTTTCGACGTCAACTTTTGTCTTTGTTTTAACAGTTACATTGTTACAACAATAGAGACGAATCTAAGATGGTGTCAGAAATCGGTCAAAATGAAACCAACATGGCTGTATCTGTAATTCTTTGAATAATTAGTTTCAATTAATTAATTTTAATTAATTATTATTCAATTATCGTATTTTTAACCAAAACAAGAGTGTATAGAAAATTTCAGCTCAAATCAGCGCTTTAAAATGTGAGAAAAAAAACCTTTTCAAGTTTTGACACAAGTCGCCAAAAGGGTCGCTAAGTCGACAAAAATGATGCTAACGTGGTTGTATTTGTAATACTTTGAATAATTAGTTTTAATCCATTAATTTTTATTTACTATAATTAAATTATTGTATTCTCATCCAAAATCATGTAAGTAAAGTATATGCTCAATTGAGCGCTTTAAAATGTATTTTATTAACGATTGAAAATTCCATCAAGATAAATAAATAAATAAATAAATAAATAGAGATTGCGAGCTAGTAGAAAGAATTGAAAAATGTTACAAAAGTGTAACTAAAATGTTCAGTTTTAATGATTAAGATGAGCATCAGAAACTTGTGGTTATAGCAAGGAGAAAGTGAATCCCTTTTGCATTGCCTTTATGATTTTCATTTTGCTTTCTTATCATGACTCGTGGAACCCCTGGGTTCAGTGGAACACAGTTTGAAGACCATTGCCTTAGAATAATCTATCTAAGCCAGTGCTTCTCAAAGTTGCAATACTCGCGACCCAATATTCAATCATTATTTTCATCGCGCCCCCCATACAATAACAATGTACTGAATTCAATAATACTATACTTTGACGCTAAAACTACGATACGACTTTTTCTCTTAAGACCCCGTGTATATTAACGTCTCGCTAAGCCAAAGTCTTTATTTCTCCAGACGTATATGTACGTCTTTCCGAAGTACGATTTTTTCAGTGCACAGCTATCCGTAAAATTATTCCAAGACTTTGGAATGCAATAAAAGGACCTTGACAATGTTTGTGAAGGATTTACTTATTCCAGATTATTTTTGCTCCCCCAATCCATCCCATACGTGGCTGGCATAGGGAAGCGAAACTTATGATCGTCAGTCAAGGTTTAATTAGAAACCGCACAAAAATTATCAAGATAAGTGTTAATTTTTGTTATAAATTATATATATGACAAACCCATGGGGTCACTGGTAATTAATAAACTTGTTTTAACTTAGAATTGTTAAATTAATTATAAAATGCATTGTGTAGCACTGACATATTTATAAGTGTAAAATATAAGTGTAAATGTGTATTTTATTTTTTATTATGTCAGAATGTATTTTGTTTGTTTACTTTCAGTAAATTAATAATTTTTTTAAAATAATCTTTTGTTCTCGACTTTTCAATAGGCTCGCGCCCCCCTTGTAGAGTTGTCACGCCCCCCAAGGGGGCGCGCCCCACAGTTTGAGAAACACTGATCTAAGCAAAAGTAATAAAAAAATTTTTTTAAGTCAATTCTTACTTAGATCAAAATTTTTTTTTTATTATTTAAGCTACTTTTTATTAAATAGTTACAATTAATATAAATATGTATACACATAGGAGAGAGTCACAACATTAGTGGTAATTCATTTTTATTAATTATTATTAAAGTATCGTATTGTCATCCAAAACAAATCGTGTCTATAAAATTTCAGTTCAACTGAATGCTTTAAAATGTAAAAAAAACAACATTTTCAAGTTTTGACATAAGTCGCCAAAAATGATGCCAACGTGGCTGCATTTGTAACTCTTTAAATAATTAGTTTTAATCAGTTAATTTTTATTGATTATAATTAAATTATTGTACTGTCATCCAAAATAACCATGTATATTAAATTTCAGCTCAATGGAGCGCTTTAAAATGTATTTTATTAACGATTAAAAATTCCATCAAGATAAATAAATAAATTTACAGAGAGTGTGAGCTAATAGCAAGAATTGAAAAAAAAACATTTTAAGTGGATCAACACATGCCACAGGTACTTTAAGTAAAGACATTTAAATAAATGCTGCATTTTTTATTAAAAATTGCTAGCGTAATATGTATTAGTGTAATTTAATTATTTATTCGTGCTCCAGGTGTCCTCTACCCCTGGAAATTTTCAATACACTATTCTTTTGGGTAAAAGTACGATAATTTAATTACATTGAATTAAAATTAATTGACTGAAACTAATTATTTAAAGAATTACAGGTACAGCCACGTTGGTTTCATTTTTAGCGACTTGGGTCAAAACTTTTTTCTCACGCTTTAAAGCTTTCAGTTGAACTGAAATTTTATATACACGATTGTTTTGGATGACAATACAATACTTTAATGATAATTGATAAAAATGAGTTACCACTTAATGTTGTGATTCTATTATCCGTATATACACATTTATATTAATTGTAACTATATTTAATAAAAAGTAGCTATATATATATAAAATAAAATTTTTCTTTGTTGATCTAAATAGGAATTGACTTAATTTTTTTATATTACTTGTTTTTTTTTGTAGCTCTTCACGTTGAAAGAAATGTTTTACACATAAATACAGTGTTCAAAATGGTTTTAAAATGTTTATAACTGTGAGATAAACTTCTGTGTGCATTTTGAAATTTTGCAACGTAATATTGATGAGTTGTTTCTGTTAAATTTATATTTTAACGTTGAATCTCTTGATAGGTGTATCAGTTGTTTGTTTTCCTTCATGACAAGTCTTCTCATTTACCCATTCAGGTTTCAAGTGAAATTTAGGATTTTATTGGTCAACACTCTCCCTAAATATGTAATAATTCCCGCTAGTATCCTTTTTGTTGACTCTTTGTATTAATATTTAAAACAAACTAATTCTTTAGTTTAAAAATAACACTGTAATCTTAATCGTAATCGGATAGTCTGAAATCCCTGTCCCACCCATTCTATCGAATCAGAACTACTATTACGTAATAACCACTGCCAGAATAAAAGCAAAGATCTTTTTTTTTTTTGCGTAATCGCGCTGTTCTCTCTTTGCCTTCATCATGTAAGAATGTAATTAACTGCAACTCTGTGTCTTTGTGTTGTGTCCGTCAAGATGTCACTTCTCTTATATGTGTCTGCTTACGTTTTTTTAACAAATAGATGTAAAATATAAAGTGATTGACCAGTTACGCTTTGTGTGCTTCAAAATAAAAGATGAAACTCAATTCTGAAGATGTCTTCAATAAACCGGATATGACAACAGCCAACACAGGCCATGTCTTACAATTATATTTACCACTCAACAAAATTATTGCAGAACCATTTCATATATATATCAGTCGGACCTCTATATAACGAAGACGCTAAATTCCAGAAAAAGTTTGTTATATGGAAAATTCGTTACATAGAGGTTCGTCTTTTAACATACTTTATATAAACCACATAGAACAAATATTAAATTCATAAGCTCTATGTATTAAGAAAGTAATTATTCACACCTTTTTTTACATTAATATATGTTTATTTTATGCATCTTACCCATTAAAAAAGAAGAAAGCTAAACTGCAAGAAAAACAAGAAAAAAGAATACCGAGGAATTCTATGTATTTTCAATATTAAGAAAATAATTTTATACTAAAATTAATAATTTTAAGGACATTTTCTAATTTAAAGCATATAAGTAATATTAAACATACATTATTTTATAATTAGAACACGGGGATACGGGACAACTCCACTGAGGGTAAAAGATGATATCGAAGATGTTTTTCGTAAACTGGGCTATGGGTGTTAAAGGTTGCACTTCTTGGATGAAACGTCCTGAACTCTATTGATCTCGGCGAGTTAAGATCTAATAAAACAAGTTCAAAATTTATTACCACCATAAAATGTGTCAAAGAGAGAATAACTTGAATTATTTTCAGAAATACTTTAAAAAAAGGAAGAACAAAAATTGATTCACGAAAAAAAAAAGTTCGTTATATAGAAAACGAAGAAAATCGTGAAATGTTCAAGATTCCAGGAAAAAGTTCGCTATATAGAAAAATTCGCAATATAGAGGTTAGTTATGTAGAGGTTCGACTTTATATATACACAGTCGGACCTTTATATAACGAAGTCACTTAATCCCGAAAAAAAGTTCGTTATATGGAAAATTCGTTACATAGAGGTTCCTCTTCCAATTTTCTTCATGAACCACATAAAACAAATTTTAAATTCATAAACACTATAATTTAAAAAAAGTAATTAGTTACACCTTTTTGTAACTTAATATATATTTATTTTATATATCTTATCTATCAAAAAAAAAAAAAAAGAAAAGTTTCTTGATGCCTTTATCCACACTTTCTGAAAAATTAATTTTCTTCTTTAATGCTCAAGAAGCTACGTTTTGATATTTTTGAGCTACAGGGAACGAAGTCACCAGTAGGACTGATCAACATTACCAATGAATGGAGATTAGTTCAAAGACGCTAGACTCCACGAAGGGTGAAAAAGGATATTGAAGATGTTTCTAGTCAACTTGACAGTGGGGTTAAGGGTTGCACTCCTTGGACGATATGCTCAGAATTCTATTGCTCTCGGTGAGTTGGGCGCCTTATAAAACCAGTTCAAGATTCATGACTGCCATAAAATGTGATAAAAGAGAGAATAACTTGAAATGTCCAGAAATACTTTAAAAAAAGGAAGAAAAAAATGAATCACCAGAAAAAAATGTATTTATTTTAAAAATATTTATTTTTTTATATATAAATCTAGTTCAAATTTTCAATCTATACATATAAATAAAAATGAAGTGACTGTTTGTGATTTGAAATTAACAGCTTTTTACTAAATGTATTCAAAAGTATATACGGGACTTATATGAAAAAAATCAATTTTTAAAATTTTTGTCTGTCTGTCTATCTCTCTGTTTGCTTCGGCTAATCTCTGAAACGGCTGGACCAATTTTGACGGAACTTTCACTGGCAGATAGCTAATGTTACAAGGAGTAACTTAGGGTACTTTTATTTTAGAAAAAAAATTAGGGTTCCGCGAAAATAAAATTAAAACTAATGAAATGGTGAACAATATCCGATTCAAATAGGAATTATTTTTATTCAGTAGGTATTACTTTTATTCATTAAGGATTATTTTTATTCAATAGAGATTATTTTTATTCAGTAAGGATTATTTTTATTCAGTAGGGATTATTTTTATTCAATAGGGATTATTTTATTTCGCGAGCCTTCCGTCTCAACGATTTCTAGCAGTCATATCAAACTTTTTGTTTGGTTAGGTTACTGCCACGCGTGGCATTTCCCGTTCGTGTCCCATGATCCTAATGATTTTACAGTCCTCACCCCATCGACAGTGTCATGCGTCCCTCTCACCCCTTGCTTGCGTCTTAGTTTCACCCTACTGCTACTTAGACCTGTTTTGAACTATTGTATTCAACGCTTATCATCATTCCAATGATAAACACAGTTTCCAATCCGGATGAAGCGGTTAATAATCCAACAGAATTTTTAAACAGAGTATAATTGTGCCAGGTCTACCTCCCTCATAATCTAGAACTTAAGATGGGTGAGCCCGTCATACTACTCCGTAATTTAAACCTACCAAAACTTTGCAATGACACTAGGCTGCGAGTATCGTCATTGCAAAAGAACGTTATAGAAGTCATATAATTTCCGGATGCGGAAAAAGTGAGATAGTATTTATACCCCGAATTCCCATAGTACCATCGAATTTTTCCTTTGAATTCAGGAGACTGCAAGACCCTATCAATGTCAGCTTTGCTATGACAATTAACAAGTCAAGAGGGTAAACGTAAAGCAATGCTGGCGTAGATTTAGTTAAGGTTTGTTTTTTCCATGGGTGGCATGTTCACGTGTGAGGGATGCCAACAGCGTTGTTGTTTTAGCCCAAGAAAATCGTATACCAAATATTGTATATAGAGAGATTTTTCAATAAATTTAATACAAAAGACCAAAAATCAACAAAAAACAAAGAAAAAAAATAAAACAAGAAAGAAACATCGATTCACAAAGTAGAAGAATGACATTGTACTTATATCATAGGTATTTCTTTACGTGGAATATATAATTATTAAGTTTTCGTAAACTCTGCGAATTGAATTAACACTTTTTTGTTAAATTTCACGTGAACGGGAATAGCGGGTAACAGCTATTTAACATAAAATAAATGCATCAGAAAGTAATATTAACGTATTACACATCCAGATACAAATTATTTACACTATTTTAAGCGTTTATTACACAAAATGTGTAATAATGTGTTACTTTTGCTGAGCGGAAGGAAGGTGTTTTCAAAAATAGACTCACAAGAGAGTTACGGGGAGTTATAAATAAAAAAAAAAACCTTTTTTTATCAGCTATTGTGTTTACAGACTTAAAATTTAGAAAACATGGTTCATTATTCAGCTGAGATATGCAAAAAGCTTTTTTTGTTTAATTTACAATTCACGTAAAAATAACTCATTAAAAACTTCTTTATCCTTCTGTCAGTATTGTTTAATTTTTCAATTCACCCGTGATAAGAATGGGTATACCAGCTAGTCGTTAATAAAATACTTTTCATACATCCACTTAAGTTCGAATACATTTTTTTAAAACTTGTAGTGGATGACACTTGATGTTAATACCGTTTTTCAAATATTAGCTCATTAATTCACGAATAATTAGTAGCAGACAAAAAGTAATAGTTCATATGGAAAGGAAAATCGCTCGTCGTGTCCCTGTAGCACAATGGGTAGCGCGTTGGATTTCTTATCCACAGGTCGTGGGTCCAAATCCCACCTGGGATGGTCTAATTTCTGAGAATGTGATTTATTTTTAACTATACTATTTTGTTTGAATAATTAAATTTAATTAATGAATAAATAGTAGCAAACAAAAATAATAGTCCGATACCCTATATAGAAAGGAAAATGGAAAATTACAAGGAAAATCGCTTTCTTTTCGTTACTTAATATGTATATTTATATTAATTGTAATTATTTAATAAAAAGTAACTAAAATAAAATTTTTCTTGGTTGAACAAAGTAGGAATTGAATTAAATTTTTACTTTATATAACTTGTTTTATCTATAGAACATTTATATTTTTACAAGCAAACTGCTTTGAAAATTCAATTTTTTATAAAATTTTACTAAAAATTTGGCATTTTGACTAAGAGAATAATGATCCCCTGTCAGTGGCGTACACAAGGAGGGGGACCCTGGGTCCGTATACCCCACAGCCTTTATTTTTTTTCGATTGATTATAATTTTATGTATATAGTACGTACAATTTAATTAAATATATAATTAATTAAGTTAATAATTAATTTCATTAATTAATCCTAATTTTATTCATTCAATAGTTAAATTGTTACTGTTTTTGTGGCTTTCAAAAACTGGCAAAACTAAAAGAATATTTTATGCGGCGTATTGAAGCATGATACGAGAATGGTGGACTTTCGACACTGGACCTGGAAAATTCCTGTGTGCGTCACTGTCTCCTGTCAAAGTTCCGGGCGGCCCAGGATAAAAACTTCTGCAATACTCCATCATTACAATCCCAACTTTCGATCACTTTTTAAAAGGGATTGTTGCGACTGCAAATCCTTATCGCAACCTGATTTTTTTTTATCTAATCGTGTGTTAAACTATGCTAAAAGATAAACACCCGCTCAAAATTGTAATTAGAGGTTTTCGTTCAAATACAGACCTTGATGATATTAAAAATGCTGTAGAAGAAAAAGGGGATTTTTAAAATTGTTGTTGTGTGTTTCTTATCCCACTTGATCACCAGAAATATCTAGATCAAGTTTATGAACCCGTGCGTTTTTAAACAATAAAGAAATGAGCAGCTGGCTCTTATGGCAACCAATAGAAGCCAAGATGTGGGCAGGAGTGGCTTGGGTCACATTGCAATTCGGACAAGGAGGGTAAGCTTTAAGAACCGCCAGGGGCTCGGAGGGGTCCAGAAGGGCCCGGATAAGCTGCACTTTCTGATTCCAGATTTTCTGGTTATAAATTTCGATCCTCCAGTGCCAAGGGGGCCTATAGATCTTCTGCACCCAGGGCCCGAAATGAGCTCAAATCGGCAGTGTCTTATTTTAACATCATGCGAAAACCACCTTAAAGCTATTTTTGTACTCAATGTCAAATACCTTCAAACGAATTCCGATAACTTTTTCAGACAAAAAAAAGAATATCGGGTTTTATATAAATTCGTAAGAGCTTTATATCTTTTTTTTACTATACTGCGTCTTTTAAATTTAGTATTTCGAAGTAAAGACGAAATTTTTCCCTTAATATGTTATGTCAAAAAAAAAAAAAGAGTTTTAACTCTACAAATGGCAAAAGAAATTACGAATATGATTTACACTAGAAAGAAATCATTCATCTAGACCAGAGGTTCCCCCGAACTTTTTTGCCTCATAAACCCCTTGACAGGTTTTTCGGTTTGGGGTATAGACCCCTACTTACGCAATATTAAATTTTTGCACATTCATCCACTTCAATGTATTTTTAAAGCAGGTGTAGAGCTTCTTCCTTTAAAGGATTTCAATTGTTAACTGCAGGGAAGTAGAGTGTTGAACAGTTAAGAAAGCACACGTTAATTACATTAAAATTTAATTCATAGATAAAATAACTGGGCAACAAACAAATGCTTTTCGTGGGAGGAATGCGTTTGGGGATGCAATAAACAATTTTGACATCAATCTTGTCAGGTTTTAACCGCTGAATATCTCCTTGGTTAATATAGTGTCCAGTCTTGTCTTTCTTTTTTGTTTCGGAGATTGGCAAGTGCACTCTAACTCCTTCTCAATTAAAGGCTTTCTCAAGATATTCCATAATATGGAATAAGTAACAGGTAAATCTTTATAAAGTCAAAATTTTTGACATTCGTTTCTAAGCTTTTCTTTAAGATCTTAGTCCGTGCCTAATTCTTGTAAACTGACATTTTTTTTTCAAAGTGACCATAGTAATTCATTGCCTACTGTGATATTTCGATATTCCTAACATTCTTAATCCTAGTTTCAAAATCTAAAAAAAAGGGCATTTAAATGTCGAACATAGGTTAAAATGTCTTTTTCCTGGTGCATTGTTTGTGACAAATGAGAAATTGGGAAAATTTGCAACGCTCATTATTACATTCCTTTAGCTTAATATATGAAAATACTCCTTGTTATACTCTTATTATTATTATTATACTCCTTTAGTTTGAAATATGGTCCTTATTTTACACTCATGCCCATAAATTAAGGATAATTCAGAATCACACAGAAATTGAACTCTAAAATAAAAATTTCACCTGTAGAATTATCACACACATCTTAAAGAATATGCAAATTACAGGAAACCACCAGATGGCGTGGATAGTACGTCACAATGACGGGAGTGTAAGAGAGGGGTATATAAGGAATGGTGGCAAAGAAGTAAAATTGTTCACAAGCGCTTTAAAAGCCTTTCAGTGCAATAACCGCATATAGTTATGGCACAAAGGAAGTATTTGGATGATTTTTTACGTGGTAGAATTATTGGACGTCTGGAATGTGGAATGTGTATCCGAGGAACTTGGAATCGCCCATAGTGTCATCTCCAGGCTTTGGCAACAATTCCAAGACGATGGTAATGTGAGTAGATGTTACAGCACAGGTCGCCCCCGAGTTACAACGCCGAATGAGGACCGGTATATATATATTTGGCAGTTACTGCCAAAAGAAACAGACGGAGCACAGCATCAGAGCTGTCTCGTCAGCTCTCTTCAGCTACCGGTACGACAGTTTCAAGGCAGACCGTGTACAGACGCTTAGGGCACATTGGGCTATATGCTCGTAGGCCTGTCAGATGTGTTCCACTTACCGCAACTCACTGTCGCCTGCGATTAACCTGGAGTAGAGAGCATGTATTGTGGACACCACAACAGTGGTCTTGTGTGATGTTTTCCGACGAGTCCAGGTTTAGTTTGCAGTCTGATTCTCGCCGGACTTTAATATGCAGAGCGCCAGGTACCCGTTATCACCAAGAGAACACCATTGAACGACACCGTTACGGTGGTGCGGGATGGCTCGTTTGGGGAGGAATTATTCTTAGTTCCAGAACTGACCTGCATGTTCAGAGTGTAACGATGACATGCCACATCTATCGGGATGTCATTCTGGAACAACATGTGCGTTTGTTTCGAGGCACCATTGGTGCTGAATTTCTGTTTATGGATGACAACGCCCGTCCTCACCGTGCAAACATCGCAGACGAATGCCTTCAATCGGAGGATATCACCCGTATGGATTGGCCAGCATACTCACCGGACTTGAATCCATGAGAGCATGTATGGGATATGCTTGGCCGACGAATTGCAGCCCGGCAACCCCCTCCCACCTGTCTATTGGAAGTTCGGATGGTATTGCTTGATGAGTGGTGTAATATTCCCCAAGATCAGATTGATAATTTGATACTCAGCATGCCTAGGCGTTGTAAGGCCTGTATTGCATCGTCCGGGAGACATACTCCGTATTAACCATCATACTAACTATGTTATACTGTTTTTTGTAAATAGGTTCTTTTTTGAAATTTGCTCCAGGGAGTGTGAAAATCGCAGTTTTTATTAATTATATGTCAAACATATAGCATCTGTTTTGCTCTTTACCTTTTGTTTAATAAATAGACTTTACAAATAAGTCAAATTTGTTTTGCTTCTGTCTCTTTCTTTGCCTGAACTTCATTATGCTTAATTTATGGACAAGAGTGTAATAAAATTTATGCTGTTGCCTAGTAACTTCATTCAATTTAGTAAATAAATATGTTAAATTGGTAATCCCAGTTTCCACTTAATTAAATTTCCTTTTAAAATTAATGTTATGATCTGGTTTAATGAGAGCCACTATCTTAGACCTCATTTACACCTCATGGACCACCAAATTATTTTTTTGTTGACGTGGACCCCTTGCAGGTCGTCATAGACCCCCGGGGGTCTATATAGACCACTTTGGGAATCACTGGTCTAGACCAAGCGTATTCAACCCCCAAATGACCTTGCGGGCCACTTCGGAAAAGCATTATAATCTCGCGGGCCGCACTTAAAAATATGTATCATTGTATCAGATTTGGAAACAAAAAACATTTATTGGAGTGACAAATTTTAAACAGAATGAATTATTATTATTGTTTTCATTATTTTTCATGTATACAGACATAGATAATATAATAGTGCTTACATAACATAATAATGCAATGATCAAATAATTTTTAAAATATTACCGTGTGTGTTGCCATTTTCTTGAAAATTACGGTGTTCCTTTTGAAGTGATATTTCGTTACTCATTGTTGAAATTTGATTGTGCTGTCATTCACAAATGATTAAGTATACATTGCCCTTTATCTTGACCGTCTTGAATTTTTTTTTAAACTGTAAAAAACATCTCTGACTGCTTCTTGCTTTGTGGGCACTCCAAACAGAAAATGAGGAGGAGAAATGAAAGTATCTTTCGCGAATCATGTACCATTCATAGTAAAGGATATGCATAATGTAATTCGAAATTTATTAAAAAAGTAATTTACTATAGTAAAATCAAATGTAACTGTTTGATAAAATATAAATCTGTTTTAATCTAAAGGACATTTCTATTAATAAAAAAAGGATTTATTTTAAAACAAGAACAGGTAACATGCAAATACATTTTAGATTTATATATACATATAAATTTCTCCTCCAATAAATTTCAAAATGAAAAAAACTTAAAAAAATCTGATGTTTAAAATTTTTTTAAAAAGAGTCGACAGGTTGCAGTTTACGTACTGGCGGACCACATGGGGCCCGCGTGTTGGACACCTCTCATCTAGACGAAAATCCATAGAGTAATATTATAAGATATATTTCCCTCTATAGCAGGGATGGGCAGACTTTTATATGACACGGTCTACTTCTAATATTTTCAAGGAGTTGTGGTCCACTCTGTGGCGTAGGTGTGATAAGCAAAAAAAAATATATATATAACAATAGTAAACAATATTATAACAGTAATATTATAACAATAATAAATACAGAGAGAGAGAGAGAGAGAATATGTACGTACCTACATAACTACAATAAAAAAAAACTTACCCTTTTAAAACTCTGTTTTAAGTAAAACGCAAAATACAAACATAATTATACCCGCAAATTTAATAAATCATTTCCATTTAAAGTTAGTTCTCGTAGGTATAGTCTCAGCAGAAAACTTAGTCTGCTTACAATCCGTAACAATCCGGAATATCTCGGTATATAACTACTAACTGTTAATCTTGCAATGGATTCTAAGTGGTCGTCTATGAATATTATATCCATCGTTGAAAATGTAGATTCACACAGGTAGGTAGAGAGAAAGAACGGCGTTAAATGAATTGAAGCTTTTTTTAAAATAGGATACTTTACTTCGTCCAGGAGATTCCAAAAGTTGTTCTTTTAAAATTTCGTGTTTCAAGTGAGATAAAGAGAACATGTAACATATTTTTAGTTATATTCTCCCCATCAATATTGCAACATGTGTAGCACGTGAAGGCAACTGTTGGTTCTAGTCTTGTAAATTCTTGAAGTGTGAAAAAAAATGATTCGTCAGAGCATATTACTTTCTTCCATTAACCAATCGACCAGGTTTTGTGAGTGAGACATCACTGTAGACGACATTTGACATCACCATTTGTGACAAGTGGCTTGAGAAATGGTTTTTCAGTCGTAAATGTTCTGTTTATGAAGGTGTCTTCTAATTGTAATTATATTGACACTGGAATATCTAGATCAGCTATACTCAACTTGCGGCCCACCGAGCCTTTTTGAGTGGCCCGGTCAGTGCTCATTGCTCTGAAAAATTCACTTATTTAAGAACAATATATTAAAAATTTGGTGTCAAGAAATCAAACATATCAAAATTTTGATTTTTGCTGTCAATGTCGTACGAGTGCGAATTGATATTCTTTTTTCATTTGTAACGGTTACGGTTAGTGATAACAGACAACAGTGGAGTAGTGACAGTTTTATGGGTGGAACTAATTTTTAACTACCTTTCATATTTTAAAGCGAAAAATATTCGAAGAAAATATATCGTTTCAAGATGGGAGGTTCACTATTTTGTGGTGGAAAACAGTCATGGATAAGTAATTGTTTGATTTGTTACGAAAGTGTCTGTTTAAAAATACCAATAAACAAGAATCATTCAATGAAACTTTTCCTCGAAGATCTCTTTCAATATGTTTTCGTGAATAATCTTTGCAACAGCAACAAAGTGTGTTTTTAATTTTTTCATGACATTTAGTATCACTTAAATTAGAATATATGCATAAAATTGTTTTAAGAACATTTTGACAAAAAAAAAATTTATTTAAATACAATATTTTGGCAAAAAATTAACTTAGAATAATCTTTTTTCCAAACGTTCTCTTTTTGTGAAAAATGCTTCTATTGGAATAATATTTTGCCTGTATATAGCTCAGACCTCTGTTCAGAGGCTCAACTAGAATTTTTGAAATATATAACTTAGAAACGGGTTTATTCATATTTTACGACAACAGAGGGGAGCAACTTTAAGAAAAAAGGCGAATAATTATTTCAATTGGTGGTAACTCTGAAAATAATGTGAATTTTTCAAAAATTCTAGTTGAGCCTCTGTAGAAAGATCTGAGCTATATACAGGCAAAATATTATTATAATAGAACCATTTCTTACAAAAGGAGAACATTTGGAAAAAAGATTATTCTAAGTTAATTTTTTTGCCAAAATACTATACTTAAATAAATATTTTTTGTCCAAATGCCCTTAAAACAATTTTATGCATGTATTCTAATCTGAGTGACACTAAATATCATGAAAATTATCCATTTCTGCGCTTTTTTATAATCACGGTTCCGAACGTAGTCGGATATCTTAACATGTTTAGAGGTTGAAAACTGTGTATTTATTAAAAATTTCTGAATTTAAAAAATACAGAATGTGTCAGACTGTAATACATACAAATTCAGGATTTTCTGTGAATATTGGATAAGTTTCTATTTAAAAATGTGTTCTGAATATATATCTGGTTTTTTAACATATTGTGAAATCAGCATCAATCAAAGGACAAATTATTGGTATGATTCAACGACACATTCTCTATACACCATTAAGTTAAAAATATGATATTAATATTTAGACACCGAAAAGTGTTTGAAATTTATTCTTTAGCATTCAACAGACGAATCCTTTTTTTTCCTTTATGATTTCTTTTTTTTTTAAAAAAAGGAATCTCTTCTTTTACAACATACTGTAAAATTTTTTTTTCGAAATTGCTTCATTATTATTTCCATTCTATCATTGTTTTTCGCAGAATCAGAACAACACACAAAAACACTCCCCGAAGAAGCCTTTCTTTTGGAGTGAGCCGCGAGAGAGACGGTTTTTTGTGCAGCTGGAAGCAAGGTCAAGTGAACGTCTATCTGCATTTCCATGGGCGAGAGAACCGCTTCAGGCCACAGTCTCCACCCCCCATTCGACGGCTTTGCGGTGAAAAGGTTTTCATTCCTTTCTTCTTTTTTTTCTCTTTTTCATAAGGGAATTTCTTCGAATTGAACTCTAAAATTACATTTTAAAAACGATGCTCTGTAAAGCGCGTATTATTTATACGACTTCTGTGGGCAGATAGCCTCTCAGAACAATGGCTTTTTCTTTCTTTCTGTTTTAAACACTGGATGAAATAGCTTATTACTGGTCAGATTTCCTTCACTTTGCGAATATAAGACGGGCATGAATTTTCGTGGATGAAAACATACAATAAGCTCACGTGATGAATATAATCACGTGTTCGCCATTGAGCTCAAAACTGATAATACACTTGTACTTGTAAAATTTAGATGAAATCTCAGATGGAGGGACTCTTGGATCCGGTTAAGTCCAGCTTATCGGGGTTCTTCTGAGCCCTGTGTACCCGCCCCAAGCGCCCAATGGATAAACCTGCACTGATAAAGAGGTTAGATTTTTAAGAATATGATACAGTACTTGTGCTCACAGCTGTGAGGAAGATAACACCTTGTACAGAATAAATCAACTTTGAAGGCTTTAAGATACTAGCGCAAATGATGCAAAACTGATACGAATCATTATTCATCATATAAATTAGGAAGATAATTTTGTTTCGGTTTGACATCAAATGCTATAAAATAAAATTTAATGCATAACTGTAAATTACTGAGATCCTTTTGTGTTGCCAATCTTTTATAAATAATCAGGAATAAATATCCGCGCAACTTGACCTTTCCAATTGACGTATCAGAATTGTCTAAATCAGTGATTCCCAAAGGGATCTATATCGACCCCTAGGGGTCTATGAAAACCTTCAAGGGGTCCACGTAAGCGAAAAAATAATTTGGGGGGTCCATGAGGTGCAAATGGAGGTCTTTGATAGTGGCTCTTATTAAACCGTGATTATAATTTTAAAAAATCAAATGAAAAACATATTGTATCTAACCGTTTTATTTACTAAATTTAACGAGGTTAATTTGCAGTTATAAGGAGACAACATAAATTTCAATAAAACGAGGACAATTTCAGCTTTTCTTTCCAGAATTAAGCTAAAAAGGTATAATATTGTACGTCGCGAATTTTCGTAATTTCTTAATTTGTCACAGACAATCTGTCAGGAAGTTTTAACCTACGTTCCACATTTAAATTCCGAATTACGGAATATTGGGAGAAAGTTTTTAATTGCTTTTTTATTTGTGAGATGGAGTTCTAGCGAGTGTGGCAATTTCAAAAACCAAAAAAGATAGGGGAAAAAACTTTACTAACGGAGGAGATTACAGAATTAAACTTGACTAGATTGACATTAAACGTTAAAAATTTGTTATTGACGCAACAGATTTATTCCTCCCGTTAAAATAATTCGCTGTTTAGTTATTTATGTAACAGTTACTTATGTATTAATTAAATTTTGATTTATTTAATTAACATTTGCATCTCAAATTTTAAATACTTGACTTCACTACGGTTAGACATTTCACTCTTTTAACGGAAGTAGTAGTAGCAGCTGTAAAAAAGATAAATATTCAAAAATTTAATGTTAGGTAAGCAAGGGTCTACCCTAAAGCGAAAAACATGGCAAAGGGTCTATGAGACAAAAAATTTTGGGAACTTCTCTGGTCTAAATTTATGCGACGTAATAGCCATCCGATAACTGCAAACATGTGTTTCAAGACAATCAGTTTCGCTTATGTGACATCAAAGTCACATGATAAATGCAATCACATGTTTCCAGCGAATCAGCTCATGTGCTTCGCAGTAGTCAACTATTGCTTTTTGCAGAAACTCTCTTTTAAAAAGTACGTATTTGTCAACAATAATAACTCACATAAGTAAACAAAATCCACTTGGTTTAAAAGTACAACTATAATTCAAAAATTCTTTTTTTTTTTTTTTTAATTTTGAAAAAAAAAAACTTTTGGAGGAACCTTAATACTTGAACATCTCAACCAAATTATCTGCCAGTGATAAGAGGGCCCATAGATCTTCTGCGCCCAGGGTCCGAAATGAGTTTAAGCCGGCACTGATAATTGCCACATGCCGTTGAGCTCGAGTATGTCTGTCGCAGGAAAATAATGAAATTAGGAATTTGATCAAGTCCCAAAGGGAGATAATCAATTGACGGGAGATGTTAAAATAACGTCTCTTCAAGGTCATTTCCCTGATAACAGTAAGGAATTCGAACAAATCCCTAATCTGTTTCAGTGAAATGATGAAATAATATTGTCAAGAGTTTAAAAGTGTTTATTTAACAAATAGGGGGCATTATTAAACGTAGAAGTAAGTAATACAATAATAGTCAATGAAATACAAATTATTTATTCGAAACTAATTAACAAATAATTAGAAAATTAGTCTGGTATTTTCTTATGTGTAACATCTTTCTTCTCGATTGTTTACACACTAAAATATCAATTCTTATGTTAATCCTATGCTACCATTTTTTTTAAAGATACGCGGTTGATATTTAGGGGATTGATAGTACTACCTGTATGGTTAGGAAGTACAAGGACAGCTTTTGCTAATGCAAATCTTGACTAGTTCATTTCCTCATTTCACTGAAACAGTTGAGGGATTTGATGAAATCGCTTATTTTCATCAGGGAAATGACCCTGAAGAGACGTTATTTTAACATCTCCCGTCAATCGATTAGATATTTCATGAAATTCTTAATTTCATCATTTCCCTGCGAAGCCTAACAATAATCGTTTCATCTCGCCTACCACTTGTCACAACCAAAGCAGCACCAGGACTGTTTCTTTCATACCACTCACGTATGACTCCAAGAGGAACCGATAACTTGTTTGACTTAGGTAGTAATTTCTGAAAAAGTAAGGCATGTAAGGCAGTTGGGCCAGACCATCTGCAATCTCAATCCCGCAGACATTCACGTGCGACGGTACCCACTGAAAAAAGATCTTACCCAGGGGCGTAGCGTGGGTTTCGCTGCCTGGGGCCTACCGGAAATTTGCTGCCCCTCTATTTTAATTAATATTTAAGAAAATCAGTAAATTAATAAAAAGCAGCTTTAAATTATTTATTGATTAAAAATATACTTTTCGTGTTTTGTTTTTTTTGCAAAATCTTTTATACAATTGTCAATATCAAAATGTATGTCATGTTCAATTGCCAGAATAGCTAAATTTGTTTGCCTTAGCGTGGACATAGTCGATCTGTGATAATTTTTGATTAATTTTAGCATAGAGAAGCTTCTCTCGCAACTGGCATTATTGGTGGCAGATGTTAAAAAAATTCTCAATATTATGATAATGTTTGGTAAGCCATCTTCAATTTTGGACTCAATAATATATTTTAATAAACCCAGACAGTCGGACCCAATGAATTCTTTTTTACATCATGGGTCTGTTGCAGCTACGAAAGATTATGGACGTACGCGCTCAAGTTGGAATTTTTCTTTATTAATGTCTTGAGGAGCTTGACCTAAGTTAAGTTCGTTCATGCTCAATATCACTTCAGACCATAAAAAAGCATATTTTTGCGGTAGATTCTGCAACTGTTAGAATTTTTCTCGAATTTCAATAGTTACTCTGTCTATTGAAGAAAAAATTGTTAGCATCAAGTCATCTTCGTACGATAACTGAACATCTTTACTTCCGTCGCCAAATATACGCCTCTTCCTGATTCATCTTGGGGGTTCAAAAGAAATTTCAAGCTCTTCACATAAACATTTAGCATATATTAAAGCGTCATCCACGAATTCCTCTCGTTTTGTTTCTTACACGGTCTGTAAAGCGCGTATTTTTTGAGCACATTGACAGATACTTAGTCCCTCTGTTTGCAAGTAATTCTGAGCATCATTGACTTCACACAATACCGGTTGCCAGAAGCCTAAGTAACATAAAAGTGATTTCAATTGCATAGCGCGACTAATAAACTTCCTGCATCTGTGCGTGCATTAAAGCTTTCTCTTGTTCCCGTCAGTTTCGTCACGCGGGCGCGATTTGAAGTTTGAAATATTTTTTGAATTTAAATATCGTGGTGCTTGCCACTTCCCCTTTTAGTATTTTTCCCGGGGCCATAACCCCCTCGGCACCTCCATCCTACGCCACTGATCTTACCATCGACACTCAAGCAATTTAAAAGCTGGACAAAGCTGGACTCGTTGTCGTTCTGTCACCATGCCTCCACCATTCAGATGGAGATGACTGATGACTGAATAGACAGATTGAGAGACTTAAAATTCTTAAAATCTGTCAACTGACCCACTTAAGAAAAGGCTCCAATGTGTCACTTTTATTTATAAATTCAAAATAGCTTAGTTACCAAAAACAGTTATGCGTTCACTGACTTTTCGGTATGCGTATTGAGATTGAAAAAAATACCGCCGCCTAAATAAGATCAATCAGTGCCGCCGCTTCCAGGAAGGATTTTTTGTCTCAAGCAATACGATGGCTATTAGCGATACCTTCGTTATTTTGAGTCCTGGTCAAGTGATGAGGACCAGGAACGTCTTAAGACTTCTTGAGGCCCTGGGCACCTACGCAAAAGTAGTTCCTGGGTCCCTACACAAATGTAGGTCCTACCTACGCCCCTTAAAATTAGCCAGTATAAAGCATACGTTGTCAAATACTCTTGCAAACAATAACCCGAAACAAATAAATGTGCCTAACTTACAATCGTACAAATCGGCTTGACTGAATGAGTAATGGTGGTGGTAATCCTAGGCCTGCACAAGGAAGACGGTCATCCCATGTAGCCAGTTGACATATCATCCGAAAGTCTCATGTTTTCGGAAAATACAACCAGAAATAACATTGGACCGTTGAAATTATTCGAATTGGGATCTTATTAAGGCTGAGTCGAGAACGAGACGGGGCTTCCATTGTGAACTGGGCCCCTGCCTTAAGACGTCTCTGATGAGGGCGCCACCTGAGCTGGCTCACCAATCTACCACGCCACGACAGATTTTCCTTGTGCATCGACCCTCTTTTGAGTGACGTCAGGACGCACTGGAGAAGAGCTCGTAACCGAGGCTACTGCGGAGGACTCATTCGAATAAATAGTTCTGGGATGTTTACCTTTTGAGTAGTTCTGATCCGATATTACATTTTGTAAGTGGGATGCGAGCGAAATTTGCGAAAGAAGAAAAAACGAAGCGTTTTTAAACAGTGATTTTCTGTCTGCGTATTCTCGGTGTTATTTGAAAGAGGTCAGTTAACCTTGGAATGATTTGGTATACACCAGGGATGGCGAACCTTCATAAATCAACGTGCCATTTTTTCTGAAGAAGTGTTTAATGAGGTATAGACGTGCCTCGAATAAATTTGACTAGCTCAAAACTATTTACTACGAAAAAATACCTTCTGTGTGTTCCGTATAGTTGTTTTTGTTTCAGTAATGCATTCAATTCAAATTATAAAGTCACATTAATGTGACTTCTAATGTTGCAGATTGGAGGACATATTAGGTTTGTAAGACGTTACTTTTAGTAGAATGCATGCCGAATCGGAGGGATCTGCCAAACGGTTTCTAAGCAATTAATTAGTTTGGCTGAGGTTCACTTTTTTCACAAGGGGATTTGTGATTTGTTTCAAAATACCGTTTTACCGACAATGTTCTGCATACCACTGTTTCAGAACATAAAACACACACCACTTTGTCCCCTTTACTAAAATTACCATATTTCTAGATTCACCAAGTTGGAAACTCTCTACACTTACTACCTTGCACTTTTTGTTCTTTTGCTGAACTAACCATGTTAAATAACAGTTAATTTAACCGTCGTAAATATAACACAAACAGACTTTAAAATACAGTTGCGTCAACGAAATTGATTCTGCTACGCGTAGACAAATTTTACATCATAAGCAATTGTATCCCACGACGTAACTTCGATAACAAACGAGCGTGCTCCTCGTGACCGATCACTCGTAATTCTTCACAGAGAACTTTGTTATTTTGAAATAAAATGCAAACCATTTTGATTGCTGACGTACCCAAAATATTGTGCCCCGTGCCATTGGTTCGTCATCCTTTGTATACACTATTGTAGTAGTGCCGCACACAGGAATTTTTCAAGGGTTGAAGTGCACCATTCTTGTGTATCGTGCTCCATATTCTTTTGATTTTGTTCATTTTCGGGAGCAATAAACAGTAAAAAATTAATTTTTTAAATAATTAACATTAATAATAAAATAATTTTTAAATAATAAAATTAAAATTTCTAATAATAAATACTTAATTGTTGTTGCTCATCTCCATGTTTAGCCAAGCTATACCAAGTCCGTTATTTCCTTCACTCTTAAAACGTCCAACACCATTAGAGGGTCTTCATAAAGATCTTGTTTTGAAAGCCCCAGACAGCCCCTTCTTCAAATACTTAATTAAATTTTACGTACTATATAAACTCAAACTCAGTGGCGCAACAGCCTATGAGTGCCAGGGTCTACTGTACCCATCCCAGTACACGTGACCATGGGGCGCTGAGGTGCATGAGCAGATGTCCCGATCAGGTGGTCAGTCTGAAGTGAGATCCCCAGTGTTGTGAAGTCCCCAAGCAAGCTTGGTACTCATTTATCGACCCACTGCAGTAAGAATGAAAGGCTAAGCAAACCTTACCCAACCCGGGAATAGAACCTAGACCTGTGGTGTGGAAGCGCGATATGCTACCACTCGACCACTGGGCTTATTACGTACTATATACAAATGATTATAATCAATCGAGAAAAAAGTCAAGGGCTTGAGGGGTGGGGTTCGGACTTCAGGCCCCCCAGCCTTTTGTGTGCGCCACTGGTAGTAGTACATAATTCAAGTTAAAGTTTCTTTTCCTAAATTTATTACGTCCACAAGGTGTATGTGGCCACGATAGCCAAGTGGTCAGGGTCGAGGACTTGTGGCTAGTGTGTTCGAGTCTTGATGCCACTGAAGAAGCTTCGAGTAGAGCAGGGGCACTCAAACTTTTTTCTGCCGGGCCGCCCACATAGGATGGCTTTTTCACGCGGAGTGCAACATGAGAATTAATAGAGGGGGAGGTTGGAGGGTCAAGGTATCGGATCATGGCAAGCATGTCATGAGTTTGAGCCCAGTACCACTAAAGACCCTACTTGTAGGGGGGCGATGCACGTTAAATCTGTCGAGAGCTCAAACGTCCTCCCGTTGGTGTGGTGTGATAGTTAGGAGAGGGGGTCGCCAGCTTAGGGGTCGTTCTCGTCACTTGACCATGGTTCAAATTTATGAGGTCCGTCGCCAAAAGCTCTCGTGTAGCTGAACAGGGTGACGTTAATATTCACTCACTCACACAGGGACCGCTTACATATGATGGCTATTTCACGCGGCCGTAACATGAGAATTAATGAGGGGGCTTTAGACCAAGATAACATAGAAAATTTAAAATGTGGAAATTGATCAAAATAAAACTCCTGTCTTGTTCTATTTTAATTATTATTTTTTATATTTTTTATTTTTGTCACCTTTTTCTAATTTAGAAGCATTTAAGAATCACTTTTTCACAATTTCTGCATCACAAAACGGTTTCATATGATTACCAATAATATAACAAATTGCATAAGGTGCCTTTGTTACCGCTATGAAATTACCACTGACAAAACATTTTTTTGCTGTTGTAAAGATTATTCAAGAAAGCCTATTTATCACCTCTTAAAAGAGATCTTCGAGGAAAAGTGTCACTGAATAAGAGATTCCTGTTTATTGGTGTTTTTTTAAATACAACACTTTCGTGAGACAAATCAAACAATTATTGAACCATGCTTGTTTTTTACTTCAAGATAGTCAACTACCCAATCGTCTTGAAACAATCTCTTATGGGCCATTAAGACCCTCGAATAAATCACGTTTTGCATCTTGGAGGGGATTGTGACGGGCTCACGCGTCTTTTCATTAACATGTCCTTTGGGTTCTTTGGGGCCAGAATTAATGGCAACTCTTTTCCAACTAAACCCAAGAAGCGAAGCGTGAAGGAAAGATGCAAATTAGGAAACTTTTAAATATCAGAAGTTAGAGTAAGCGGTGTGGCAATTCGGGGGATGTTAAGATAATCCGTGATTCAAGCGTGAAGAAGTTTAGAAAAGGTTAAGTGACAGCCAGCAGAAGTTGTACGTGATAGGGAGCCCTTAGGTCAAGGTGCATACCATTGCACTCCAATAAACCGCAACTTCATCTAGGATTATACTGATCGCTACTTCAGTCTACATTAAAGTTAGAAGTGACTATTTAATATTCGGATCTTTGATAGTCTAGGAATTGAGCTTAGGCGAGTTAGTATTGATAGTGGTCCAGGTTACGCTATTTCGGTATAATATATATTGTGTGTTTAGCCACCGTAGATTCTCTCACATATATTATTATTATCTAATTTGTTACAGGTTTAAGTCAAATTAAGATCATGGCAGCTTGTAGTTCTTCATTTATTCCTACACCTCACGCTGATAATTAAGGAGGTGGGCGCCCTTACATAGTAAATTGTTTCTCGTCAACAAAGTTTTTAGAAAATCAGTGAAAATATTTGGGTCATTCCTAAAGCAGGCTGAGTCCATTTTATTGGTAAAAATACTGCCGTGGGAAAATGTTCTCTGGAAGGGTTCCGTCTGCAAAGCCCCCAAACAAAAACATTCTTTATTTTATGACCTGCTCAAGGGCTAATAAAAAGAGGGTTGAAATGACCGTTCAGAAAATACTCTTTTTCGAAGATAGATAATTGACGCAATTTCAAATCAGCAGACACAGTCATAAAATTTCTTCAATTGTTCTTCATTTTTTTAAAACTGCAAACGGTAATTATGATTTTGCTTTTGATTTATTTTATATTTTCCCCTTAAGACTTAAAAAATGTACAAATATATTTATCATATTAAGGTAAAATCAAAACATATGTTTATTATTTGCTTTCCTTTACAAAGGTCGCAGTGAAAATAATGTTCAGCTTAATGAAATCTACTCGTATTTAAAAAATTTTTTTTTGTAAATTTTCCGTTTTACATCAGTTAGTTTTAAGACTTTTGTCTATATTTATATATATATTTCACTGCACTTTTGTAGTACTTCTATCTTAAGTAATATGCATCAATACTGGATTTCTTTGCTTGAATACGTCTTCTAAAAACAGTCTTTTCTATGCAAGAACAGTTTTATAAAGATTAATTGTCAGTGTAAACAGGAATTTTTTTATTTTATCTGATTGAAATTATTTTACATTGAGTCAGTTTTTTCTTAGATGTTTCTTATATTCTTATGAGCCTTTCATGAGTGATATTTGTCCCTTTTTCCGGTAAAAATATTAGATATCCTTCTAAAGTATTAATACATAACTTTTATCTGAAAATATTTTAAGTGAGAATTATAAAAAAAAATTAATATAAATGTAGAAATATTAGTCTATGACCTTAAAAGAAAGAAATATCATAAGCTTTTTTATTATTGATAGCGACTGCGAGTAGTGCAGTATTTCTTCTTTTCGTCACGTCATCAAAAAGCTGTCATGTCCTGTTCCTCTCTCCTCTCAGGGCATAAGAGTTTACCTAACCCAACTCAAACAAGAAAAACGATGATCCAAATGAAAGCACGACAAAGTACGGAACAACGCTTGACGGAGTTTTTTTTAAGATATTTAAATAATTTTGAATTTCAAGTATTTATAACCTATATATATATATATATATTTCAGCTACCATAAACTTATTGTTTCTTTCTTAGATTACAATTAATTAACAAATATGTATAGTTAACAAAAAATGTTACTTCATATGTACAAGCATTAGAATAAATAATTTTATATGACAATACTAATATAATATCCCCTTGTTTTTTATTTACCTAACTAATCCCTTAAATAACATTACAAAATTGGAAGTTATCACTTCTATCGTGTGGTCATAAGCACACACACTTTTTTTTTTATTTTGATGCATGGAGCCCCTGGGTATGCCTCGTGGAACCCTAGGGTTCCATGAACACAGTTTGAAGACCATTGTTATACGAAAATCATTGTTTGTTCTAAACTGCTTAAGGTAGTTTCATCCAAATCAGACCTTGCTTTATCTGTTTCTGGCAGTTTTTCGATTTGCTGGTTGGTTTATCGCTGGCCTTTTGCACCCAAGGTTACGGGTTCGATCCCGGCCTAAGTCGGCGGATTTTCACGATGCAGAAAATTGACAGTGGCCGTGTCGTATGATTATACGGCATGTAAAAGATCCATAGAGTGTCTGTTTGGCTTGGATGCTCTAAGCAAAATTAAATCCTAGTAAAGAATAGTTATTTTCACCATCGTCAGAGCTCAGGTGCCTCCCTCTAGGGAGGAAACTGGGCGTCAAAATTACCTGCGGCGATTGGCATCCGTCTATACGGCGCCGAATTAAAAGGAGATACCAGCTTTTGAGTACGATCTGTCGTCGCTGGATGGAGGAGGGGCCGATGACTGCACCCTTCTAGTACAAATGTGTCGGTACATCTCTGAGGAGTTGGAGCTCGTAGTCCTTCCGCGCATGCCATCAGTCATTGTCCAATAGGATAATTCCAATGTCCAAGAGTTCTTTTTTACCCAATTCCTTCCTTGTCCTGCTGTTCTCCCCGTCTGTCTCCAATCGAACACGACTCCTTGCACAGCGACTGGCCCTGGATGCACCCCCCGCTGCTATAACATTGTATTTTTAACATTAAAAGAATAACTTTTGAATTTTAAGGGCATTTCTAATTTAAAGCGTACAAGTAATTTTAAACATACATTATTTTATAGCTGGAATTTCTAACTATACATTACCACGTGCGTCCTTAAATTGAATTACTAAAAAAAATCGGCTAATTTTGTTTAAATGTTTTTTGAAAAAATGCTTTGTCTAATAATACGCCTCACATCTTTTCGATGCACCAAAAATCCTTTCAGGCGCATTTTTTCCGTGTCTTTTTTTCTTAATTTTTCCAATCATTCATTGCTACCTAGAAATGGGTCGTATACCATTGCCTTCACTAATTGTATAATTTTCCCTATTACGAAAGGTCCAGAGATCGGAACATTTTAGGCCGGCATTATGTGTATCCACTTCAAAACTGCCTCGTCGACATCTTCATAGACACATGTACAAAAACGTTTTGAACAAGAACTTGATAAATCATAATTTTGTAGCATATCTTGATTTTTTATAATAGTTGATAAGCTGTTTGGAGGAATACCAAATTTTAAAGCAATATCCTTTTTCTTGACGCCTTTATCCCCTTCCAGAAAAAATAAATATTTTTGTTTGACGCTCAAGCACTTAAGTTTTGACATTTCGAGCTAAAGGAAATGAAATTACCAGTAGGACTGATCAACACGACAAATGAATGGAGACTAGTTCAAGAACACTTAAGTTTTGACATTTCGAGCTAAAGGAAATGAAATTACCAGTATGACTGATCAACACGACAAATGAATGGAGACTAGTTCAAGAACACTTAAGTTTTGACATTTCGAGCTAAAGGAAATGAAATTACCAGTATGACTGATCAACACGACAAATGAATGGAGACTAGTTCAAGAACACTTAAGTTTTGACATTTCGAGCTAAAGGAAATGAAATTACCAGTATGACTGATCAACACGACAAATGAATGGAGACTAGTTCAAGAACACTTAAGTTTTGACATTTCGAGCTAAAGGAAATGAAATTACCAGTAGGACTGATCAACACGACAAATGAATGGAGACTAGTTCAAGAACACTTAAGTTTTGACATTTCGAGCTAAAGGAAATGAAATTACCAGTATGACTGATCAACACGACAAATGAATGGAGACTAGTTCAAGAACACTTAAGTTTTGACATTTCGAGCTAAAGGAAATGAAATTACCAGTAGGACTGATCAACACGACAAATGAATGGAGACTAGTTCAAGAACACTTAAGTTTTGACATTTCGAGCTAAAGGAAATGAAATTACCAGTAGGACTGATCAACACGACAAATGAATGGAGACTAGTTCAAGAACACTTAAGTTTTGACATTTCGAGCTAAAGGAAATGAAATTACCAGTAGGACTGATCAACACGACAAATGAATGGAGACTAGTTCAAGAACACTTAAGTTTTGACATTTCGAGCTAAAGGAAATGAAATTACCAGTATGACTGATCAACACGACAAATGAATGGAGACTAGTTCAAGAACACTTAAGTTTTGACATTTCCGAGCTAAAGGAAATGAAATTACCAGTATGACTGATCAACACGACAAATGAATGGAGACTAGTTCAAGAACACTTAAGTTTTGACATTTCGAGCTAAAGGAAATGAAATTACCAGTATGACTGATCAACACGACAAATGAACGGAGACTAGTTCAAGAACACTTAAGTTTTGACATTTCGAGCTAAAGGAAATGAAATTACCAGTAGGACTGATCAACACGACAAATGAATGGAGACTAGTTCAAGAACACTTAAGTTTTGACATTTCGAGCTAAAGGAAATGAAATTACCAGTATGACTGATCAACACGACAAATGAACGGAGACTAGTTCAAGAACATGACACAACTCCACTGAGGGTGAAAGGGGACATCAAAGATATTTCTAATGAACTGGACAATGGGGATTAAAGATTGCTCTGTTTGGATGTAGAATTCTGTTGCTCTCGGAGAGTCCGCCCCTAATAAAAACAGTTCAAGATTTATGACTACCATAAATGTGTTAAGAGAAAATAACTTGAAATGTTCAGAAATACTTTAAAAATAGGGAGAAAAAAATTGAATCACAAGAAAAGAAGTTTGTTCTACAGAAAATGCACTTCGCTATAGGGAGGTTATCTTACGAAGAAAATCGTGAAATATTCTTGGTTCCAGAAAAAAGTGCGCTATATAGAAAAATTCGTGATAAAGGTTCGTAATATGGGGGTTCGACTGTATATAAAGAGTGTTTTTTTTCCAGGTATACAAGTTTAAGTTGGCATTACTTTCTAAGATGGCGACCGATTTAACAGCTGTCAAGTGATTTATTCTCAATTTGGTTTGGCACTTCATCATGAATAGACTCACGCCTGAACAACGCTTTCAAATGGGCCCAAAACAAGATTGCCGTTGTTCCCGATTTTCATAAGCGAATTTTGTTTAGCGATGAATCGCACTTCTGGTTGAATGGCTACGTCAACAAACAAAACTGCCGCATTTGGAGTGAAGCTAATCCACAAGTGTATGTCGAAACACCGTTACATCCAGAAAAACTGACTGTTTGGTGCGCTTTATGGGCTGGTGGAATCCTTCTTCAAAAACGATGAAGGCCACAACGTTACAGTCAATGGTGATCGGTATAGAGTCATGATTACTAACTTTTTCATTCCTGAATTGAACAAACATGATGTCCAGGAGCTGTGGTTCCGACAAGACGGCGCAACATGTCACACAGCTCGTGCCATAATCGATTTATTGAAAGACACGTTTGGTGACCACCTAATTTCACGTTTTGGACCTGTGAATTGGCCTCCAAGATCTTGTGATTAAACACCGCTAGATTATTTTCTGTGGGGCTATGTAAAGTCATTGGTCTATGCGGATAAGCCACAAACGCTTGACCATTTGGAAGACAACATTCGCCTTGTTATTGCCGATATACGGCCACAAATGTTGGAAAAAGTCATCGAAAATTGGACTACATCCGAGCCAGCCATGGCAGTCATATGCCAGGAATCATATTTAAAATGTAATGCCACAAGATTATCTTTCGAATAAAAAATATTCATGTCAATCGAATAATACATCGTTGTTTTATTGCAATTTAAAGTTCTATACCTCTAAATTGATTGATTGATTGAATATTAACGTCGCACTGTTCAGCTACACGAGGGCTTTCTATACCTCTAAAAAACACCCTTTATATATATTTGGTTTATCTATAGTGGTACAAACAATTGAGGATACACCTTACTTTTACTTGATAAATCCAACTTTCAATCGAAATAACACATTAACTAGAAGTGCAAACGTGTTTTTATTTTCACACGTAAGAAAAGGATTAATTTATAGTAAAAATAACGAAAATCAACATAAAAATACCTAAAATTAAAAATTTCACAAGTATTTGAAATAAACATAGACAGATCTTTACCTCAAAAAATTGAGGATACACCAATGAAATCTGTGTGACATATCATATACAAAGACAGTGTCAATATCTGGTTGCATGTCCTTTGGCTTTTATAATGTCCTTCAAACGTCTTGGTACCGATTCGACCAATTTTTGGTGGTATCTGGTGATATTTTATCCTATTCTTCTTGTAACACTTGCTTTAAATGGGCTTTGTTCCTAATTTGGTGTTTTTGGACCGCTATTTCGAGTGTGGCCCACAAATTTTCTATGACATTGATGTCAGGGGACTGTACAATTACTGTTTACAATGAAAAAGACACCACATTTTGACATTACGTGCCGTATGTTTGGAGTCGTTGTCTTGCTGGAAAATAAAATTTCCATCTAAACCCAATTTTTTTTGCACTTTCTTTAACATTGTTTTTGTGTATATCTATATAAAGCTTATGATCCATTATGCCATCTATAAAAACTAAATTTCCTATCCCATTTGAAGCCATACAACCCCAAACCATGACGGAACCACCACCATGTTTAACTGTAGGACGTAAATTTTTTGGATCCAAAACGGTGTTCGGCTTTCTCCAAACGGTGCGACGGCCATCACTTCCAAAAATGTTGAATTTACTTTCGTCACTAAATATAACTTTCTTCCAAAAGTTATCTGTCTTCAATTGATGAGTTTTTGTAAACTCCAAACGCTTTTTCTGATTTTGTAAGCTTATGAAAGGTTTCTTTTTAGCTACTCGACTGCTATATCCAGCATGTCTAATCACATTTCTCACAGTTTCAGCACTTACACTTCTGCCCATTATTTGAGAAGTTTCTGCAGCTATAGTTGAACTACACTTAGTTTAGGATCAATCTTGATATCTTTCAAAACTTTTTCCTTTTGGCTACATCACTCAGAATACTTTTCCTTCCTTTTCCGCTTTTATTTTCAACTAATCCATCGCTTTTAAATCTTCCAATGATTTTCTGGACACACGAGTGGCTTCTACCGACAATTTTAGCTATTTCACGATAAGATATTCCTTTCTTAAGTGACCTTAATATAAATTTTCTTACATCAATACTTGTCTCTCTCCGAGGACCCATTTTTCATTTAAAATTGCGACTTTAAATTCACATAAGCAACTTCAAAAGACAAAAGTAGCAGTCGAAAAAGTTTAAGATAAAATTGGCCAAACTTAGACTATTGTAGTAGCAAGCAGAAAAAAAATCTAGTGGTAGTTAAACAAACATTTCATTGGTGTATCCTCAATTTTTTGAGGTAAAGATGTGCCTATGTTTATTTCAAATACTTGTGAAATTTTTAATTTTAGATATTTTTTTGTTGATTTTTGTTATTTTTACTGTAAATTAACCCTTTTGTTACGTGTGAAGATAGAAACACGTTTGCATTTCTCTTTAATGTGTTATTTCTATTGAAAGTTGGATTTATCAAGTAAAAGTAAGGTGTATCCTCAATTTTTTGTCCCACTGTATATCAGAATATGTGCCAAAGTCATGAGTGCTGAAACCTGCTATAATATTACTTTTGTGACGAATCTGTACGGAACCTTTCCACTAATCTTCTTAGAAGTCTTTTGGGGGAATATAAATTCGCGTATATTTCCAATCAACTCCAAAAAGATGAACGGGATATACAAAGTAGATAAGGTATTTATGTCGAGCGTTGTAAGCTAGCAAGATTGATGTGGAAGGCTATTGAGCCAGCAACTTTAACCTCAGAGGATTCCGGGATATTAAGATAGTGAAGACGTAGTGCTGTTATTCTAAGGATATAAGTACCAGAAAGCTGATATAGCCAGCGGTAAATATAATTTACGTACACTTAAAATAAGCGTTAGTTTAGTCGAATTAGTTAAAGTTAATGAAAATTAAGAATTCGAGTACGTGTATTTTTCGGACCTCTTATTTCGGTAGACCTTACTTGATCTTGAGCGTAATTATCAATTAGTTGCATAATTCGTAATTTAATTTAATATAAAGGTAAATCCCTTTATTTGACGTAACATAAAAGTATTATATGTTATTAGAGTGTGTGTGTGTGTGTGTATTTTTTTTGAGAGTTGAAATAATAAATAATTATTATTATTATACAAAATGGCTCTTGGTGATTCTTTGCCTCAAATTAATCTTGGTGTCCAGGGTGAGACCCAGGGGGGTCTCCACACTTTCTATTATAATTTTTATTTCTGGTATGTTAATATTCTCTTTTATATCCAAATAAATGTTTATATTTTATCATTAATTGAATCTCGTTTAAAATTATTTACAAATTTTAAAACATTACAATTAAAAAAGAATTCTCATTAAAAATTTTGCCTCATTTACTCTTTTTTAAAAACTATTTTTTATTTTTGTTATACTACTTTACATAGGGTTTTACCTTCCCAAAGCAAATGTTATAGTTGCTATAATAGCTGAATTTTATGTTTTCAAAATTTAACCTGTGCAAAGAAAAGACATTTCAGCTAGTATATTAATAACTCCTTGAGATAAGTTTTTTCCTTAAGAAATCGCGTTGAGTGAAATTAAAATGTATTGCGTTGTATGAAATTGTGTATGGTATTATATATTATTCACTCAGTTTGATTAAATAACATTAAATCAATTATAAATTTTAAAAAATGAGAGAGAAGTAATATGCATGTATGACATCAGAATGTTCAAATGAAGGATGGACAAAACTAATGAATTATAAAATAAATATTTTATTTCATTGAAGTATGCAGAATATATCACATTTCACAAAATTTAGTCTCAATAAAACTTTTAAAATATTCATTGTGTAATAAATAGTGTGTTTTAGTAAGAATGTATTTAAACATTTAAAAATCAAAATTGCTTCTTTAATTTATTAAATAATTCAAAATATTTTTATAAGAAAATATCTCCCCAGCAAAGAAAAGTTTTCTGAAAGAAGTTAGGCCAATCACAAATGAAGAGATGCAAAATCAATTCGAAGATACACTTTAGAAGTACAAGAGAATATATTAGTGCAACGCTTCTCAAACTTTGAGGCGCACCCCCACCCCCCTAGAGGGGTGTGATAACACTGGGTGGGAGGCGCGAGCATATTGAAAAGTCAAAAACAAAAGATTATTAAAATTTTTTTTTAATTTACTTAAAGTAAACAAACCAAATACATTTTGACATAATGAAGAATAAAATACTTATTTACACTGATATAATACACTTATAAATGTATCAGCACTGCACAACGTATTTTATAATTAATTTAACAACACTAAGTTTAATAATGACCTGTGGCCCCACGGGCTTGTCATACATAAAATTATATGCTAAAATGAACTCTCTCGATACGGTTTATAATGAATCCCTTAAGTGGCGATGGAAAGTGACGCTAACCATTTGGGCCATGATGTATTGGGGATGGGGAGAAAGAGAATAAATAAGAAAATCCTCTGATAGACCGGTGTATAACGCACACTTGGAACACAAAAAATAAGTTCGACACTTAAGGGTGCGCGTTCTACGCCGGGTATAAAAACGATAGCTTTTTAAAAATAATAAAAAATTTGCTTTTACTTGTATCGAAACACTGTTTATTTAAAAGAAACGACTTGCCTTATGAACTAAAAGAGTTCATGGTGTTAATTATAGCACGATGATTAGAATATATTAAAAATGAAATAAATTTACATCCATTTTTCAGAAGGAGAAAATATTGAACAGTTTTTTTTAATCCGCTCACACACTCCGTTGTTATATTTTTATTTCCCTAGCTGGTTTTACATTTCTAAGGCAACTCTTTAAATCCATCATATGACATACTTTTTTTCATTGCCAGATAAAACAGTATAAAAGACTAATAATCCAACTTAAAAATATATAGACATAAATTATTTCTCTGACAAATAGAACTAGTTACATTACTCCTAACGAAGTACTCGCTGAAAGAGTAATAACATATCCAAGCTCATCTTCATCCATCAACACCTGTTACTACAAGTTGCAATTCTAGAAGCATACTATTTTTTCAAAGGTCTGGGATAATACCTCGAATAAATGACTAAAACACGAGAGTAATGTATACAAATATTTCAGATTTCTTCATAAAAAAGGGGGTGCGCTTTATACGGTGAAATTAAAAAAATTCAAAATGATACGCCGGATTTTACGGTAATTCCTTCGCAAAGACTGTCAAGGTCATTGTATTGCATTCCAAAGTCTTCGGAATAATTTTTTGGATAGCAGTGAACAGAAAAGACCGAACTTCAGAAAGACATATGTCCGTGGAAATGACCGTTTGGGTTGAGCGAGACGTTTATATACGCCGGTGGTACTTACGAGGTTATTATAGCTTTAGCGTCAAGATATAAAATTATTTCTTTCAAAACATTGTTATTGTGTGGAGGATTGACTATTGAGTGGCAAGTATTGAAAGTCTGAGAAGCGCTGTATTTGTGGACAACATAATGCAAGGTACTCGGACGTGAACAAAGAGTAGGATTCGTTTCTTGCCATCCTTTTAACTACTAAAAACTGCACCTGGTCATTTCTTACACGCACAATGTGAGCTTCATTTGCAAAAATATATTTTATCAGTGATCCATCTCTGTTTTTATTCGTATTGGATCATAGCAAAATTCGCGCAAAAATTATGATTATCGTCCATCAATCTACATATGCAATCACAAATTCCAATGAATAATTGAAATATAACGACATTAAGAATTTTACTACAGTTGTGAGGCTGCCATGTTTGTCTCGAGAACTGTCTCCGCGTCATTCATGGCATAATTTTGGTTCAAACGATTTTTACACTTGAAATTTGTCCTAAGACAACGACTTTGGCTCGAATTATTGTGTAGTTTCGTCAATAAAGTAAAGTAAACCCCGGAAACATAATCATAATTTCCTCAAAACAAGAAAAATACATTTGATAGCAAGAATATATATCTCAAATTTTATGTATTAACATCGGGATTCAATTTCAAAATTTTATTGTAACAATATCTCTCTTAGAAATATTTACAAATACATTAGGAACTTGGAGGCTAAAATTGTTCTTTACAAAATTTTTCATAGCATTTTTTTTTATTCCTTTTTTTTCTAAAATACGCTTTATATTCACTAATAATTCATTCAAAAGGGAAAACAAATATAAACTTTTATATAAAAGCCGTTTTCAAAGGTAATAAACTAAAGCAATAAATTTCGCAAGGAATGAAAGTTTTAAAACAACCAGTTCAGTATCGCATTAAGAATCACAATTCGAGTTTGAAGCACATTTTTCATGGTTGAAGAAGTCTCGAAGTTTACAATTTCAAGATCACGTCCATGTTTCATTGAGTTCAAACACATTCTTTTCATTCGCTTTCATTTTATTTTTATGTTCCACACCACTGATGGGCAAACTACGGACATCGGACCAAATTTGTAAACAATCCCATACAAAATTTCAATTTATATGCTTAAAAATATGAATTTAATTACTTGTTGAAGTAGCGTACTCGAGGAAAAATTCCATAGAAATTTAAATATTTTCTGCATTTATAAAATATAGTCAATATATTTATATATATGAAAATGAATTTAAAAAACTTTTTCATGCTTTAAAAATAGAACTTTCCTTATATATGCATACAGTTATTAAAATATGCCTATTTAGTTTCGGAGTTATATAATTGGTTAAAAAGGACTAAAAATATTTGCAATACTTATTATATTAGTGTAAACAAATTCCAAAATATACTGTTTCTTGTTATTAGTTTTATGATAAATAATATCGGTCAACTAAAATTTTTTTAGCCGATGCTTAAAAAAGCTCTGCCCATCATTGGTCCAGATCAATGGTCTTCAAACTGTGCTCATTGGAACCCTAGGGTTCCACGAGACATACCCATGCTTCAAAATCAGAAAAAAAAAGAAAATATAAAAATGTGTATGTGTGCAATCTGGATTCCTGTTGATTATGGAATTTGTTTGATCATGAGTATCTAACGCAGTGTTTCTCAATGGGGCCTTAGAAATTTTGCAATGGACAACCCCCTCTTAAATAATTTCCTGAAACTTTTATTTCTTTGCATTCATAAATTTGGGTATTATTACAAGCAGTGGCGCACACGCGGGAATTTTCAAGGGTAGGAAGTCCACCATTCTCGTATCATGCTTCAATACGCCATCCAAACATATCTTTTTGCTTTTGTCGATTATCGGGAACAAAAGACAGTAATAAATTACTTATTGAACAAATAATTAGCATTTGTTAATGAAATTACTTATTAATAACAAATACTTAATTGAATTCTACGTATTACATACATAAGATTATAATCACTCGAAAAAAAATTCAAGCGCTTTGGGGATTCCGAAAACAAGGGGGCGAACAAGGGGAGTTTCATCTCTTGTTTTCGTCACTGATTACAAGAGATACTTTGGAAAGGATTAAGCTCGACCAAAGTGATTTATATTACATTCACGTTTTATGACATGTTGAGGGGTGAACGAACTCGAGAGGAATACCTACCAGTTTTCGAACAAAATTGTGAAAAATATTTTTCAATGTATGAAACAAAACAAAAAAAAAAATATGAAAATAAGTTAAATGCAAAATATATGAAATGCTACTGCAGATAAAATTTCAAAAGACTTTTCTAGACTTCGACGGTTCGTGCAAAAAAAGGATGCACATATATCCCAGTTACTAAATGTAATGCATGGGTCGATGATACTTTAAGCATAAATTAATATTAACAATGAATAAATTATACTAAATTTATGTTGCAATTTTTTAAATAAAAAAATACAATTTTTTTTCTTTAATTATTTTTGTATAAAGTGTATATAACATGTTAATCTACATATTAAGATATATTATTCTACTTTGTGTGTGTGTTTCGTTCACTGAAAACACCTTCTAAGTGTTCCATGAGACGGAAAAGTTTGAAGACCACTGGTCAAGATTATTCAAAGGACTTAATTCATATGACGTCACTGTCACATGATAAATGCAATCGTAAGTTTCCAGACAATCAGTTCATTTGCTTCGCTGTTGCCAACTTTTGCTTTTTGCAGAAAATTTATTCGAAAAAGTACGTCAGCAATAATAACTCACATCTCGGTAAATACACTTGATTTAAGTATACAGGTATAATGTAAGATTTAAAAAAAAAACTTTTAAAATTTTTTTGAGAATTTGAATATTTGACCAACTTTAATTAATCATTTTATCAAATTAGGAATTGTATTTGAATTTTTCATGTATAACAAGGACAAGACTGATGGCAGCTTTGAATTCAATTATTGCATTTATCATGTGACCCCTGTTCAAGAAAAAAACATTAGATACTGGGTGGAAATACAAATATTTGGAGATTTTTTACCCATTGAAGAATTTGAAGTAGATTTTCAAATAGTTCAGATGATACGTCTTTCCCTAGAATATCTTCCACATTTCCTCGAAGAGTCTTCGTGTAGAGGGGGCTGATGCACTGTAAATCTGTTAATGTCCTCCAGTTGGTGTAGTGTGGTAGTTAGTGTAATGTAGTTGCTCAGTTCTCGTCGCCTGGTCAGGGTTCACCTCACGTTACTTTGTAGTGAGACATGCTCTAGCATTTTAATAACTTAAATCCGAATAAGATGATCATTTTAAGCCATTCCCTCTAGATTAGTATGAATCGTCTGAGATGTCTGGTGGTTCATTTGCTTGTGTTGTTCGAGGAACTCTTCAGACTCACACTCGTAGCCACACACATCGCATGTAAGTGACTGTGTTCCAGTGAATTCCGGGGTGGGGTCGGCAACGGTTTCTCCAGAGTGTGCGAGAACATGGATTGTTTGAGCCACAAGGTAACCCGAGTGAAGGAGCACGTTGTTATCTGGATCTGCTACCAACATCATAATTGTCTGATGGTACATTTGTTTGTGTTGTTCCAGGATTGCTTCCGACTCACATTCATAGTTACACAAAACACATTGGAATGATGGTGTTTCAGTATGCTTAGGCGCAGGGTCGTCAACAGCTTCTTCAGAGTTCGCGAGGATATTATTGGTTTGAGAATCACGGGTTTTCAAGCGATTGCGTAGTTTCGAACATTCAGTACTATCACTGCATTGTAATTGGCGGTCGTCATGGTTGTCCTTCCTGTGCGTCTTCATGTGCACTTTCAGCACGGATGCGTATCCAAAACTCTTCGAGCAGATATCGCATTTGTATTTGCCTTCTCCCGTGTGCATTATATTATGAGTCTTCAGGCTACTTTCCCATTTAAATTTTAGACCACAGTTATTGCATTCGAATTTCCGTTCTTTGGTGTGATATCGGATTATGTGCGTTTTCAATTCTGGTTTGTGTTCAAATCCCTTAGAGCATATTTCGCATTTGTGTGCGAATATCCCAGCATGAGTTAGACTATGTTTATCCAACCTGGACTCGTATTTAGTCTTGAAATCGCAATCACTGCACTGAAATTGCTGTTTTTGATGGTTGCAGCATATATGCATTTTTAATATTTTTTCGCACATGAACTTTTTGGAGCACACCTCGCATTTCCATTTGAATTTGTTGAAATGGAGCTGATTATGCTCGTCCATGTCGGATTGACATTTAAAGGCGGAATTGCAACGCGTGCAATGGAATTCTATCTCTTCCTTCTTTATGTGCCTGAGAATGTGATCTTTTAGATTGGACTCGAACTTGAATCCTTGCGAGCATACATCGCAATTCTTTAGAACTCCAGAGTGAGAGAAGCGGTGTTTCTTCAGGTTGCACTGAGACGAAAACTTCATAGGGCAGAGACTGCATTCGAATTTTAGATCGTCGTTGTGGACGCGCATGTGGGCTTCCAGAAAATAGGGGGCCACGAAACCCTTTTTGCAAGTCAAGCACCAGCAAGGCCACTCGTTGTTGTGTTCAAATGAATGATATTTCAGAAATAATCGAGTCTTAAATGTTTTCTTACATTCTTCGCACGTGAGAGGTCTCTTTGATTTATTGTTGCGCAGTTCTATTTTCTTCGTCATGAAACCCATACTGAAGGACTTGTTGCAGAATTTACACTCGAAGCAGGACTCCAGGGAAGATACCCGGTGGTTTCGCGTGTGCTTCTTCCTCCGTTCTCTGCACTCGTCACAGAGGTACTCGAAATCTTCTTGGGATGGATGTGTTTCACTTTGGGACATGTTTCAAACCGATCTCCTCCCTCTCATAAAGGTGTGCGCAGTGCAGTACAGGGGTCGATTTAAGATTAATAGGTGGTTCTCACAAAAAAGTCTATTAAATTTGGCGGGATGAAACTCAGTGGCAAAATGTAGCTGCATCACGGGCTTTATCTTTATAGTAGGATACAAATTTTTTTATATTAGCTCTGATGCACAGGTATTTGAGCTCTGCTCTCCTTACATTACGCACGTTAACATGGTGACGCATGCCATTTCATGCCGTACATATGAATGATGTCTACGTTGAATACCGAAGAAAATCATCGCCAACGCGAGTCGAGCTTTCTATCACGTGAGTAGCACATTTCCAAACTAAAATCATGAAGAAAGTTTACCTCACCGACAGAGAGACCGTAACCTGACTCCCACTTCACCCTCCTGCGAACAAAGAACAACCCCCTCCCCCTTTTACCTCGGAGCCGGCGGATTCAACAGTTATCCTCCGTCGCGCTTGATCAGATTCAACTGATCTGGGACGAAAAGAATGCTCCCACTCTCCCCCCCCCCGATCAGCCAATCAGAGCGCACCTTCCGTTTTTCATCCGATGACGTAGAAATCTGGGGTAGCTATCGATCGGCGAACGGCGAGATAAACAACCGGCGGGAAATAGTACCAAAATAACTGAAATTCACGTTGGGAGGAAGAGCTTTGACTCGAGTGTAAATAAATTTAATAATGTTAACAAATGGCGGGTTGAAAAGTTTATGTTCTTGATAATGAAGCTACTTTTCAAAGTAAATCTTAAAAAGTTTTAAAATATACTATTAAACTAAAGAGTTCTAAAATCTCGACGATACTTTTTTTTTCTCATTTTCATTCATTTATATTTATTTTAGGGGGTTAACTGCGTTCGGAATCGTGATTATAAAAAATCGTACGAATGAACAATATTTTGATATTTAGTGTCAGTTCAATTAGAATACACATATAAAATGGTTTTAAGAGGGTCTGGCACACGAATTTTTAAAAAATTATCGATTTTGACTATTTTAATTTTTAACAAAAAGGCAAAACCCTCCAATAAAGTCTTATTGATAGTACATGTAACCTACTGTGAAAATGTCATCTATAGGGTGTTTTTTTAGAGGTATAGAACTTTAAATTGCAATAAAACAACGATGTATTATTCGATTGACATGAATTTTTTTTATTCCAAAGATAATCTTGTGGCATTACATTTTAAATATGATCAAGCAAGGCGTAGATTCGTCGAATGGGCCCAAAACGAGATTGCCGTTGTTCCCGATTTTCATAAGCGAATTTTGTTTAGCGATGAAGCACACTTCTGTTGAATGGCTACGTCAACAAACAAAACTGCCGCATTTGGAGTGAAGCTAATCCACAAGTGCATGTCAAAACACCGTTACATCCAGAAAAACTGACTGTTTGGTGCGCTTTATGGGCTGGTGGAATCATTGGTCCGTACTTCAAAAACGATGAAGGCCACAACGTTACAATCAATGGTGATCGGTATAGAGTCATGATTACTAACTTTTTCATTCCTGAATTGAACAAACATGATGTCCAGGAGCTGCGGTTCCAACAAGACGGCGCAACATGTCACACAGCTCGTGCCACAATCGATTTATTGAAAGACACGTTTGGTGACCGCCTAATTTTACGTTTTGGACCTGTGAATTGATCTCCAAGATCTTGTCATTTAACACCGCTAGACTATTTTCTGTGGGGTTATGTAAAGTCATTGGTCTATGCGGATAAGCCACAAACGCTTGACCATTTGGAAGACAACATTCGCCGTGTTATTGCCGATATATGGCCACAAATGTTGGTTGATTGATTGATTGAATATTAACGTCGCACTGTTCAGCTGCACGAGGGCTTTTGGCGACGGACCACGTAATTTTGAACCATGGTCAAGTGACGTGGACGACACCTGAGCTGGCACCCCCCTCTCCTAACTACCACACCACACCAACGGGATGACGTTTCAGCTCTTGACAGATAGATTTAACGTGCATCGCTGCCCTACACGGCGGGTCTTTAGTAGTACTGGGCTCGAACCCGTGACAAAGCAAGCCACGGTCCGATACCTATACCACTCGGCTACCGCGGCCGCCCACAAATGTTGGAAAAAGTCATCGAAAATTGGACGTCCAGATTGGACTACATCCGAGCCAGCCGTGGCAGTCATATGCCAGAAATCATATTTAAAATGTAATGCCACAAGATTATCTTTCGAATAAAAAAAATTCATGTCATTCGAATAATACAACGTTGTTTTATTGCAATTTAAAGTTCTATACCTCTAAAAAAACACCCTGTATTAGTAGCAAGAAGTTTCTGAGAAAAAGGTACATAAACTTAGTAATTAAACATGGGCTCCTATGGAAGTGCCGGACCCCCTTAAAAACATTAAGGGCTTCTTTTTTTTGGCAAAAAGGAAAGAAAGAATAACTGAAATATTCTCCTTTGAAGGAAAATGGTTTTTAGAAGAAAAATTTCTTCTCCAACTTTCTATAATTGCGACCCGATATTCAATCTCAATTTTCATCGTGGCCCCCTCCATACAATAACAATGGATTGAATTCAATAATAATCCACTTTGATGTCTGACTGCAATACGACTTAAACCTCTTAAATACCGCCGGCGTATAAAAATGTCGCACTCAGTCAAAGCGTTATTTTCTGTGGACGTATAAATGCGTCTTTCTGAAGTACGATCTTCTTTTCTGTGCCCTGCTTGGACCTTGACAGTGTTTGAGAAGGATTTACTTATTTCAGAATATTTGAATGTTTATTTCTTTTCTCTCCCCCTTCCCACCCACCAATACATCCCATACGCACGCCTTCGTGGGAAAGGGTGGCATTGAGGACGTACATTTTAATCGGCAGTTAAAGGGTTGAGTATAAACCGTACAAATCATTAAGATAAGTGTTAATTTTTACATATGACTAGACCATGTACAGGTAATTATTAAATTTGTTCTGAAGTCAGTATTATTCATAAAATTAATTATAAAATACACTGTGCGGAGTACTGATACATTTCTAAGTGTATTCTATCGCTGCAAATGTAAATTTAATTTTTATTATGTCTGTATATATTTTGTTTGTTTACTTCCAGTAAATTTGTAATCTTTTAAAATAATCTTTTGTTTTCGACTTTTCAATATGCTCGCGCCCCCCTCGTGGAGTTATTATGCCCCCTAAGGGGAGGGGCATGCCTCACAGTTTGAGAAACGCTGCCTTCTATAGCTAAGACTTCTATACCGGGATTGAACTAAAAGTTTTGAAAAATTGATATTTTTAGAGTTAGGGTTAATTATTTTTGTTCAAATTTCTCAATTCTGGTATAAAACACAAATAAATCCGCTTCTAAATGATATGTTTCAAACATCCTGTCTCCGGCTCTGACCGACATAGAGGCAAAAGGATTTCATAAAAGGAGAATGTTTTGTACGTTGCATATTTGTATTAATTTTTTTCCCAAAATTGCTTCCAAGTATTTTTTTCTCGTTATAATAATCTCAAAATAGGTTTATATGTTTACAGTCGGACCTCTATGTAACGAAGTCACTAAATCCCGGGAAAAGGTTCGTTATATGGAAAATTCGTTCTATAGAGGTTCATTGTTCAATATACTTTATAAACCACATAAAACAAATTTTGCATTCATAAACACTTTTTTTAAAAAGAATTAATTTTTCCCACTTGTTTTTAAATTAATATCTGTTTATTTTATATATCTCACCAGGGGCGCACACAAGGGGGGTGTCCTAGGGGTCCGGACCCCCCCCATAGCCCTTGATTTTTTTTCGATTGGTTATAATCCTATGTATATATTACGTAAAATTTAATTATGTATTTGTTACCAAAAATTAATTTTATTAATTAATGCCAATTATTTATTCAATAATTAATTTTGTATTGTTTTTGTTCCTGAAAATGGACAAAATCAAAAGAATCTGGTGGGATGCGTATTGGAGCATGATACCAAAATGGTACCCTTTTGACCCTGGAAAATTTTTGTGTGCGCTACTGCATCTTACCTATTAAAAAAAAAAGAAAAAGAAAGAAAGAAAAACTGCAAGGAAAACAAGAAAAAGGAGTGTCGAAGAATACACTGTATTTTCAATATTAAGAAAATAATTTTACACTAAAATGAATGAATTTTAAGGACATTTTCTAATTTAAAGCATACAAGTAAGATTTCCCTTCTGGGAATGAACAAAATGCGGAAATCACCAGAGATTTCAGAGGGGTGTGAAATGAAAGAGAGGTAGTTTCACATGAGTTTTCTGTATTATTCGACTGTCCTTGAAAGAATACATTGCAGGACACGATGTCGATGTGTGCACAGCCCCAATCACGACAGGCAAAAACATTTTGGAGTTTGTTCAGAGCTAAAAAAGTGTCATTGATACAGATTCCGATGGTGAAAATGAAATGAGTAATGCATCTCCTGTTCCCATGTCCTCCAAAATGAGGAATATCATGAAAAAAGTATGAGCAGTTATTTAGACGCACATTCCATTGGTGAAATAAATAACAAAGTGGACGACATCGAACAATTTATGGATAATTTAATAACTAAAAAGACAATGCAAAGAAAAATATCAGACTAATTTCCAGAAACTCAATAAATGTTTTGTTTTTTAAAAAATTTTAAATTTAGTATTAAATTTCATTAAGTTCTTGTAAATGTTTTTTCATTGATTTTTAGTAGATACTTGCATATATACATATCTGTGTTCATAAAATGTAGTTTAATAAGCTTTGTTTTGTTGAATATATTTTTTTTGTAGTATCTTTTAAGACGAAAAAATATTTCAGTTTCGTGTTAAATGATTTTCACTGTACATAGTTTTACCCTCTTATATGCATACCCCATCTCCTAGTTGGAGAGTGATATCACTTAGCTCAATGCTTCTAAAACATTTAACATTTGAAACCAATATTTAATCATAATTTTCCTCGCCGCCCTTCCAACCATTCAATAACAATGTGTTGAATTCAATAACACTATACTTTGACGTCAAAGCTGCAATGCGACTTAAACCTCTTAAGTGTCACTGGCATTAATAAACGTCTCGAGCCAAAACGTTTATTTTCACGGACGTATATATGCGTCTTTCTCAAGTGCGATCTTTTCTGTGCACTGCTATCCTTACAATTATTCCAAAGACTTTGGAATGCAATAAACGGACCTTGACAGTGTTTGCGAAGGATTTACTTATATCTCAGAGGATTTGCTTTTGATTCCTTTTCTTCCCCTCCCCCCATTCGTAGAAAAGGGGGGCGTTGGGGAGCGAACTTTTAATCGGCAGTTAAGGGATTCATTGTAAACCGCACAAATGATCCAAATAATTCTTGGATATACTTTTATGTATGACAAGCCCGTGAGGTTACTGGTAATTATTAAACTGGTTCTTAACTTAATATTGTTAAATTAATTATAAAATACGTAGAGTACTGATATACACTCAGGAACATTGAAAATAGCGACCCAAGAAGAAAGCATCGGATTGAAATGAAATTTAATACGCATAATGATACAGATGAGAGATTCGCTTGATATCAAAAACAAGACAATTAAACGAATACAGGGTGTGCAACGACACAAATACTGGGCAACTTCAATAGCGCGTTGGACCACCTCCAGCTGCCATACATGCCGCTACACGGTCCGGCATTGAGTTGATTAGACACCTTATGTTGTCCTGAGGCAGAGGGGCCCACAAATCTTGAACAGCCAACTCTAAATCATGTACAGAGTGACACGACGGCCTCTGCCGTTTTAGCTGATCCCACACGTGCTCTACAGGGTACAAATCGGGGGAGCGGGCCGATCCTGTAAGAGTCTAAAAATGACGTAGGAAGTCTTGCTGTATGCGGACGAGCATTATCTTGCTGGAAAATTGCCCCTGGGAGACCATTTAGGAAAAGTCCTACATTCGATCGAAGATCATCAACGTAACGTTGGCCCGTTAAGGTTCCACGCATCACAATTAAAGTGGACCGGCTATCATAGGCTATGGCCCCCAGACCATTACACCAGCTGTGCGGGCAGTGTGGCGTAGAACAGTGTGAGGGAATTGTACCGCTCACCAGGGTGCCTCCACACCCGTACACGGTTATAATCTGTCCCCCAAACAAACCGGGATTCATCACTAAACACAACCTTTTGCCAATCTGTGGCATTCCACATTGATCTGGCTTGGCACCACTGTAGACGCAGTTGCCGATGTTCCGGTATTAAAGGGAGTACATGGAAAGGCGCTTGGATTTAAGATTTGCTTCTGCAAGGTGTCTGGAAATTGTTTGTGGAACAATTGCTACGCCTACGTCTGCTCGTATCGTTGAACGAGTCACTGTCGGGTCCACAAGTGCTTGCCACACGTTCCTTCGATACCCTCTCCTCGTGGTCTTCCTGGTCGCTCCAGACCCGGTATTCCGCGCGTGGGTACCTTCTCGTGTCCACTGCTCCCAACAATTTCTGACGGCACACTCCGAACGATCAACCTGGCCAGCAACACGGTGCGTCGACCAGCCTGCAGCTTTCATCCCGATGATCAAGCCTCTCTCAAACTCGCTTAGCTGTGAGAAATGTCTTCTAACACGTTTACCTGGCATGTTTCGCTTACCAAAGTTTTCCTACAATCGGCGGGTAATCGTCACGTTTATGAATCTTCGAATTTGCGCTGGCTTATATAGCCCCCTCTGCCTGATTGTAGCGTCACCTCGGCGTGTATGAGCATGCGTATTGGAACAAAACTTGGAGCATTTGCATATCACTTTACGCTGTACTTATTTGCAAAGTGTCGCGATTGTACTTAGCTTCCTTTTTGGGTCACTATTTTCAATGTTCATGAGTGTACATTTATAAGTGTATTATATCAATGTAATTATGCATTTTATTTTTTTATTATGTCAGAATGTATTTTGTTTGTTCACTTTAAGTAAGTTAATATTTTTTTAAAGTAACCTTTTGTTTTTCACTTTTGAATATGTGTGAACGCCCTACCCTCGTACAGCTATTATGCCCCTCTAGGGGGCGCGACCCACAGTCTGAGAAGCTCTGCATTTATAGCATTAAATCACGCAATAGGTGTCATTTCAACCCTTGTATTATATTTAGTAACAGAAATATGTGTGTGTGTGTTTTTACACAAAAGTGGAAATCTAGGTCCATTGAAGCTGCTTACAGTCGCATTTAATATTCTGCGTTAATTTGTTTTTGTGGTCACATAAAGGGTGTTTTTTTAGAGGTATAGAACTTTAAATTGCAATAAAACAACCATGTATTATTCGATTGACATGAATTTTTTTTATTCGAAAGATAATGTTGTGGCATTACATTTTAAATATGATTTCTGCATAGGACTGCCACGGCTGGCTCGGATGTAGTCCAATCTGGACGTCCAATTTTCGATGACTTTTTCCAACATTTGGGGCCGTATATCGGCAATAACACGGCGAATGTTGTCTTCCAAATGGTCAAGCGTTTGTGGCTTATCCGCATAGACCAATGACTTTACATAGCCCCACAAAAAATAGTCTAGCGGTGTTAAATCACAAGATCTTGAAAGCCAATTCACAGGTCCAAAACGTGACATTAGGCGGTCACCAAACGTGTCTTTCAATAAATCGATTGTGCAACGAGCTGTGTGACATGTTGCGCCGTCTTGTCGGAACCACAGCTCCTGGACATCATGTTTGTTCAATTCAGGAATGAAAAAGTTAGTAATCATGACTCTATACCGATCACCATTGACTGTAACGTTGTGGCCTTCATCGTTTTTGAAGAAGGATTCCACCAGCCCATAAAGCGCACCAAACAGTCAGTTTTTCTGGATGTAACGGTGTTTCGACATACACTTGTGGATTAGCTTCACTCCAAATGCGGCAGTTTTGTTTGTTGACGTAGCCATTCAACCAGAAGTGCGATTCATCGCTAAACAAAATTCGCTTATGAAAATCGGGAACAACGGCCATCTCGTTTTGGGCCCATTCGACGAATCTACATGATCGTTTTGATGAATTGCCAAACTAAACTGAGAATAAATCACTTGACAGCTGTTAAATCGGTCGCCATCTTGGAAAGTAATGCCAACTTAAACTTCTATACCTGGAAAAAAAACACTCTTTACGTAGAGAGAAATGTTTATAGCAGGGATGGCGAACCACAGGGGCACGCGTGCTATCAATGGCACGCAACACAATGTTTTTGGCACGCGAGTGATCAAAATGGCTTGCATTTTATTAAAAAAAAACAAGATTCCCTCTGAAGTATTACGAACCAACAGGAGTGATCGGTCGCGGGCAGCGCACTCGTTTGTCTTGCCTTAGTTACGTCGTGGACTACAGTTGCTTGTGATGACAAATTTGTTTCCGTATAACATGGTCACTTACGTCAACACATCTGTATTTTGAAGTTTATTTGTGTTATATTTACGATTTTTGAACTGTTATTCAACATGTAGTTCAGAACAAAAGTACAATAGATTAAGTGCAACAGGAAATTTCAAACTTAAGAAATGTTGCATGATTAGGAAAGGTGACAAGGAGATGCGTGTTTTATATATATATATATATATATATATATATATATATATATATATATGTTCTGGAATAGTCTTGTGCAGCACATCTCGTCTGTAAAATGGCATTTTGAAACAAATCTTAAATCCTCTTGTTAAAAAAGTGAACTACAGCAAAAATAATTAATTGCTTAGAAACCATTTGGCAGAAAACTCCAATTCGGCACGCATTCTATGCAAGAAGTAACATATTACAATCCTAATATAAATTATTTGTCATCCAACCTGCAACGTCAGAAGTCACACTTATTTTACTTTAATTTGAATTACATGTATAACTAAAACATTTACAACTATACAGTGCACAAGGCTTTTTTTGTAGTAAATAAAAAGTTTTGAGTTTTGTTAATATTTAATTTTATTATTTTCCAATCACAAGTCAAAATTATTTGACGGTACGTCTATACCTCATTAAACACTTCTTGCGAAAAAATGGCCCGTTGCTTCATAAAGGTTCGCCTCCCATGGTTTATAACGCAAATACGTTACGCAAAATGGTATTTTAATGTTTATAATTGTGTGTGAAATTTCTATGTATTCTGCAAATTTCGCAGCCTAAAAATTAGAGCTGTTCATTTTTAAATGTAACTTTTAATGTTGAATCAGTTGATATGTCGATAAGTTGTTCCCTCCCCTTCATTGGCAAGCCTTCTGATTTATGTATTCTAGCTTAGTTTTCTCCTTTGAGAAATATTTTACAGGTGTTAGGTATGTGAAACATTACACTAGCGAATATAAAACAATTTTGTGGATCCCTGCAAAAAAATTTTTTAGAGTCAATTACTACCTAGATCACAACAAAGAAAATTTTTATTTTAGCTACTTTTTATTAAATAGTTACAATTAATATAAATATGTGTATACATAGGACAGAATCAAAACATTAAATGGTAATTGATTTTTATTTATTACCATTAAAGTATCGTATTGTCATCCAAAACCAAATCGTGTAAATAAAATTTCGGTTCAACTGAATGTTGAACTGAACTTCGGTTGAACTGACACGTTTTAATACGTGAGAAAAAAAAACCCGTTTCAAGTTTTGACACAAGTCACCAAAAATGATGCCAACGTTGCTGTATTTGTAATTCTTTAAATAATTAGTTTTAATCAATTAATTTTTATTAATTATAATTAAATCATTGTATTGTCATTCAAAATAAAAATCATGTACATAAAATTTCAGTTTAATGGAGCACTTTAAAATGTATTTTATTAACGATTGAAAATTCCACCAAGATAAATAAATAAATATATATATAGAGAGAGTGTGAGCTAATAGTAAGAATTGAAAAAGGCTGTCCGGCGCCGAATTTATGTTTTAAATTTCCTCGTGGGACCCTCTTTGAGAAACGAGATTTTAGGTACTCTAGTAAATATATAAACCCCATAGAGCGAACATGAATCTATTTTGCATACATATTTACTTTTTCTTTTCGAATTTTTATTTTTATTTGTGGAGCCCCTGGATATGCTTGGTGGAATACAGTTTGAAGTAGAGGTCGTATTGGCTTTGTGAGAAAGCAGAGGAAACAAAAAGGAAAAAAATAAGATATGGGAGGACAACCAAGTTGAAGACCAGAGGAAAGAAACGCGTTTTTGCACCCTTTTTATAGAAGTAAATGATGCGTGCAGTCTTATTGTCTTAAAGATCTTTTAAACAACCTGTGAGATCTTGTCAATTCTAAGCACTCACAAACATCAACGTATTTTTCCCACGATCCCCTTACGTAAAAATATGTAATTACTTCAAATTTAAAAAAAAATCCTGAAAGGGTTTGCTTCTTGTGGCTGTCTTTTGTTCAAAACAATTTAGCAATCAGGAATTTGTAGTCACTTTAAACATTTCTCTGACTAACTTCGCACCGTCGAACTATGACTATTTTGCACAGGCAATAATTCAACTAAATTTCGTCTTAAAAATACATAATAATAATAAATGATGATTTGTTATTCAGAAAAGTTTCCGTAAACTATGCCCCTATGTGAAACAAAACATTTTAATACAAAAAAAAGAGCCAGAAATTCCTATTTAATTCCTTAGTTCTGTGCCTCTAAAACTTTCAATATTTGCCATCCAATATATTCAATCATAATTTTAATCTTGCGCCCCCTCCCTCTATACAATAACAATGTTTTGAATTAAATGATTTAATACTTTGATGCTAAAGCTACAACACGACTTTAACCTCTTACGAATCATTGGCGTATATAAACATCTCACTCAACCAAAACGTTAATTTCCACGGACATATATATACGTCTTTCCGAAGTACGATCTTTTCTGTTCACTGCTATCCATAAAATTATTCCAAAGGCTTTGGAATGAAATAAAATACCTTGACAGTGTTTGCGAAGGATTTACTTATTTCAAGTAATTTGCTTATGCATTCCCCCTTTCTTCCCACCCCCCAATACATCACATACACGTGCCTATGTGGAAGAGGGTGGCACTGGGGAACGAATCACGTTACTTTTTATCGACAGTTAAGAGATTAATTATAAACCGCACAAATAATCAAGATAAGTGTTAATTTTTGTATGTAATTTTATATGTGATGAGCCTATTGTGTCAGTTGGAATTATTAACTCGTTCTTAACCTATAGTATTGTTAAATTAATTATAAAACACATTGTGCTTGGTACTGATACATTTCTACGTGTATTATATCAGTGTAAATGTGTATTTTATTTTTATTATGTCAAAATGTATTTAGTTTGTTTACTGATGTATTCATTTATAAATTAAGTATCAAGATTGTCTATTACTGTCAGTTTTGGTATACGGCTAGATCATTCTTTTATTTTATTCGTTCCTCTAAGAGTTTCAGATATATTTATTCATACAACAGGTTAAAATACACTCTACAGAAAAAAAAACGACGCACTAAGAACGAGTTGTCCGATAGACACAAAAATTGGTGGCTAGAAAGATTACGTACAGAATAAAAAATGATTAAAATTTCAAAGAAATTGAATGATTTATTTCAGAGTTGCATAATTACAAAATAACGAGCCCACCTCTAGCCTGGATGCAAGCTGCCACACGTCGTGGCATAGAGTGATAAAGCACTCTGCTGGTCTCCTGCGGTATTTCTTGCTAAGTTTGCTCCAATTATTGGATCAAGTGAGTGTGTGTTTGGGTTTATGGCGCAAGATCCAAACCTGGTTAAGCTGCGCCACACGTTTGTTTATTATTGGGTCAAGTCTTTTACATTCTCTGGTAGATGTAATCGCCTTCCCATCATATCCCAGATATGCTGGATTAGAGAGATAGATTTGGTGATCTGTCTGGCCAAGGAAGTGCTTGACAAGTTGTAAGACAGCTCATAGCAACACACGCTGTATGTGGTCTGGCGTTTTCTTGCTGAAAAATAAGGCCAAGGTACTGCAAAAGGAAAGGTAGCAAAATAGTTCTCAGAATGTCGTCAACGTACCGCTATGCTGTAAGTATGCCTCTAATGACGACCAAAGAGGGGCAGCTGTTAAAAAGACCATAACTCTTGGTTGAGGGCCTGTGCGGCGTGCAATAGGGAAAGCAGGATCGGCACGCTGCCCTGGGACGTGTCCTGACGATCATTTAAGACGTCTCCAGACACGTCTTAAATGATGGTCAGGATACAGTTGGAAGTGGGATTCGTCGCTAAACATTCTATGCCTCCAGTCAGCAGGATCCAACCTGTCCGAGTCCAGCACCACTGCAATCTGGCCCGACAGTGAGTGGCAGGTGACGTAGCTGTCGGCATGAGCGTAAATTTCGCTCTATGAGCCGTATGTTAATAGTGATGGTGGATACTCGAGTGCGGGTCGCACGTCTGATGGGTGATAACGAAGAATCAGGCGCTGTGACAGCTGATCTGACAATCAATCCTCTTCCCGATTTGCTGTAGCCCTAGATCGACCGCTATCATGACAACGCTGAAATTTGCCATTGTCCAACCATTTTTGCCAGCATCTTCTAATGGCCGCATCACTTCGACCCATATGACGAGCGATTCTCCGATTTTCACAACCTTCCTCTTTCAATCCAATGACACGATCTCTTTCAAACTTTGACAGTTGTTCGTAAGAAGCTCGAATCCTGCGCCGAGGCATTTTTTTCAGTCGTTGAAAGGTATCCTAAATCGCAATGCAACAGAAATTTTGACCATCAGTTTGATAATCGCTTCTTATAGACACCTGCTGAGTGCGCAGTTCCGATGCGCTGTAGCTCGTGCTATTCATTCATTGGACACCAAACTAATCATTTGCATGTTCGGTACAAATGTCTTTGCATACGAAAGTTCAATACAATAAGGCAACTTCTTGGTGGATCGTTTTCTTTTTAATTTAGAGTGTAATTATCAAAAATAATTTAAAAACATTTTTCTCCCGCATTTAGAAATTGACTATAAATATGTAGGGGATAATTTGTTTGTACAGTCAACTTTTTTGTTAAAAATTAAGTCAACATACATCAGATATACTATTTGATGTTTAGGTTTAAAAATTTGCTTTCCAGAATTAACGGTAATTTGCAACAAAATTTAATTTCTAATGAAAAGTTATTTGAAATTATTTTCTTCGTTCTATTATTTTTACCTTTACTTTTATATTAAAAATAAAGTGACATTTATCAAACTATGAAAAATCTCTTTAAATTAACGTAGAGGAGAGAAGAAAAAAAATTTTTTTTGTGAAGTTCTAGAGAATTTTTTTATTTTATATATATAGATTTTTACTCTAATTATCGCACAAACGCACTCTTAATCTTATATAATCCATTTCAATATTCCAGCAAATATAAAGTCATTATCACGAGATAAATTTTTTACTACATCAGCACTAGTAAGTCGCATTGATAAAAGAAAAAAAACCCCTTAATTTATATTGCATGTACATGTTTTTGCGGCTCATATTATAAACCACTGATTCTAAAAGACCAAAGTATGAATTTTCTTAAAGCATAATATCGATTCATTACAATGATAATAATCCGTACAGAATGGTTGAAAAATTCTTTTCATAAAAGCACACCAACATATTATTATTTTGTAAAAAAAAAAAAGATACCGTATTGTGGCGAAAAAGTGACCTTTCCGATTCTGTAATTTTTTTTCTTTTCTGATTTCGATAAGAAGAGAATGATCGTAATTTTAAAAACGACAAAAAATGAAGGTATTCTTTTTTTCGACAGTGATTTCGCGCATGCACAGAACACAGTAACATTTTTTTGTGAACGCTTGTACAAATTTCACTCCTCTTAAAATTTCCATACCGGAGGTTTATATGAAAAAAAAAAAATTTAAGTAAACTCCAAAAAAAAAAAAAAAAAAAAAAAACGAATTATTTCAAAGCATCTTTCAGATCTTAGTGTCATGCTATTTAATTTTCAGTGAGCTTCACGTTTCATTGCATATTATTTTGCTGAGAGTGAAAACTTATCTATTGTGTAAAAAAAGAGTAAGGGCTTACATAATTAATGTTTGATATGTGAATAGCTTTTCTCTAAGGTATACATGAAACATTGTGGAACAATGCAGTTATTTTTCTAGTGTACCAAACAAAAATTAGTTAACAAAAAAGCTCAAGTGAAGGATTCCCCCTCCACTCTTTTTTTTATTTATTTTGAGACACATTTGAAAACCTTACTCTAAATAATTCTAAAAAGGCTCGACTCGGCTCATATCACTTTAAACTATTTTCATCAAAGTCCTTCTGTCGAGGTTTTAAGTCCTAACGTTGTTGTGGTGTTGAAGTTTAGAGAATGGAGTGCCAGCTTAGAGGTTGTCCTCTTCTCTTGGCAGTGGATCAAGATTGCGACGTTAACCTTTCGTGCTGCTTTGAAATTCAACGTTAATTTTCGATCCATCAACAATCACTGAAGAAAATTCAAATTGCACAAGAACAACCCTCATAGATAATACCACCATGATATAAAGGATGCTGTCTTTTTCCACCTGATGGAAAAGTTCACTAATCACAGTTTCGTAAATTTGAGTCACGGTCACATAACGAGGTTACAACCTGAGCCAGCACTCCATTTCGACAAAGTGGGAATGTTTAGCTCATCTCAACGACGAGACTTCAGTGTAAGAGTAGAAAATACAGTAATGCCCCGACTACACGAACCAGGAGCTACGCGATTTTCAAATCTCGTTGATTCATCTTTTGTTTAAGCGCTACGCAATTCGACAACTCTCTCTCTTCGCTTCTTATTTAGCTAATGTACATATTTGGACGTGTCTTGCAGAATCAACGCTTAACTATAATAATTTATTTTGTGTTATTTATTCCTTATCTACGGAGTGTGTGTGTGTTATAATTCTTATATCGGGTGTGTTGTATTTATTTTATTTCCTCAGATGTGAAAGACAAAGAACAAAGAGAAGAACCGATTCCCTCTTCTACACCAATAGAAGTTCTTAACCTTATCCCTCGTCTAGGCACAAACAAGAAATTGCTTGCGGGAGCAGTTAAAAAAAGCATAACGATTCTTATAAAATTTCTTTACTTTATATTGCAATCTTAAGCATCATAAACAAAATCTTACACTAAAAAAAATTAAATAAAAAGTTTTTAAAAGTTAAATTGCTAAGAAAATTCCTAATGTGCAATAGATTCAGCATAAGGCAAAACAGTGGCAATAATTTTTTTCGGTTTACATTTTATTTCTAAAAGAATGATGAATCTCACGGTTACATAAAAATCATGGCGTGGTTAGCTACACTTGATATTGATGTAGTATATAACGGACAGTCGCGGGCGTATAAAAACAGCTTTGCGGGGGTGGCACGGGGTTAAGAGCCCCTGTTCTACACCAAATAGAAAAAGAAAAACTTTAACTTTGGAATGTAATTTTAATATTAGTGAAGGCTTCGATACAAAAATAAAATTGTTCGAAATAGCAAAGAAGTTTGATCTCCAACGGGATCAACGACCGGGACATTTATAAAAAGCAAAGAAAAAAAAATTCTCGATGGTAAGAAAAATGTTAGCTTTTTAAATTCAACCTTCGTTTGACATCATAACAACTTCGTTTTGCGATTTCGTATTTGTGCGTTTTATCTAAGATTTTATGAAACTTTTTCCCCCCTAAATTATTATTTTCATTCGTCTCCGGTCCAACTTAAAATAATATATATGTATTTAATATGCAAAATTATACTCCGACTTACACAGTTATCACTCAGTCCCACCTATCGCATAACTTCGGGATATTAATTACTGTATGCTATAGGCAACAAAAGGACTAATCGCCTCATTTGGATTCGTGTAACTTCGGGGCTGGGTCGAGGGCTTTTGAAAAAATAATTCGCTCATTGCAGCGTGTGAGTAAATATTAACGTCTCAGTGTTCAGCTACACGAGGGCTTTTGGCGACTGATCTCGTCATTTTAGACCACAGTCAAGTGACGAGGACGACAACTGAGTTAACACCCTCTCCTAACTACCACACCACACCGGGAGGACGGTTGAGTTCTCGACATATTTAACGTGCATCGCTCCCCTACATAGCAGGTCTTAAGTGGTACTGGGCTCGAACTCGTGCCACGCCAATCATGATCTGATACCTTGACCACTTGGCTACCTCGGCCAGGTGACTAGAGATGCGCACAATAGCAAAAATAAGAGTAAATATCGATACAGATAAATCAATCACTCGTTTCACAGAATACAAAACATTTTTATTCAAATAACATAACATTTTTGAAATCCGAGGAGATTTTTTTTGTGTTCTCTTTTTAAAGTTAATCATGATTGGCATCGTTGATGTATTAAGCTGCATTTATTTTTCCGTACCAGTGAGAAGTTTAACATGTTGACTGCTTTGCTTTGACAGCATTGTGGATAGGGCCATGAACTTGGATCAAAGTGTCACGCGTTCGAGTTCTAGGGCCACTGAAGACCCGCCGTGTAGAAGGGGCTGATGCACATTAAATCTGTCGAGGTTCAATGTTGTCTATTTGGTGTAGTAGTTGAGAAAGGGAGGAGCCAGCTCTAGTGGTCACTGGACCGAGGTTCAAAACGACGAGGTCCGTCGCCAATAGCCCTCGTGTTGTTTTAGAGCAGTCATTCGCAAAGTGGTCTATATTGACATTCAAAGGGTCCACGTAAGCTAAAAAGTAATTTGGAGTCCATGAAGGGTAAATGGGAGTCTATGATAGCGGCTCTCATTAAACCACGTCCTGGCTTTAATTGTAAAAGAAAATTTAATCAAGTTTAAACCAGATTTTACCTATTTAATAGATTTATTTACTAAATGTAATGAAATTAATTTGCAGCTACAAGGCGACAGCATAAATATTATTAAAACAAGGAATGTTTCAAGGGTTTTTTTGAGAATTAAGTTAAAACAGTGTAATATTGGATGTCGCGAATTTCTAACATTTGTCACAGGCAATCTGTCAGGATGTTTTAATCTACGTTCAGCATTTAAATGCCCTTTATTAAGATTGTAAAACTGGGTTTGAGAATGCTTTGACTATGGTAATACCACAGTGGACAATCAATTCATAGGGTCACATCGAAACAAAAGTTTCATTTTACAATAGGAACTGATCGGAATAGGCACTAACGAAAATCTAAAAGTAAAGTTTAGAAAAGGATGTCAGAGCAATTTCGGATTTAAAAAGACATACCTGTTATCTATCCCGAATTATAGAATATCATGAGAACGGTTTTTAATTGCTTTTCCTAGTGAGAAGTTTCAGTGCGGTTGCCAATCTCCAAAACAAAATAAGGAGGGGGAATATGGTCACTACTAACAAAGGAGATTTAGGGTTAAACCTGACAAGATTGGTACTAAACGTTGAAAATTTGTTATTGAAGCACCAGATTCATCTACCCTGATAAAAGCATTTGTTTATTATTCAGTTATTTGATGTGTTAATTATATTTTAACTAATTAATTAACATGTACTTCTTAAGTTATAAACACTGTACTTCACTGCAGTTAGCAATCTGATTCTTTTAAAGTAAGTAGATTTATACTAGCTGTCAAAAAGACATTTAAGTTACAAAGCTTTAATCTTAAGAAGGTGACCAACCGTCTTCCTTTTATAGGTTCTGTCCTTCCTCGAAAAGTGTCCTCCTAGTTGTCCACCCTTTCAATATTTTAAAACTGATCTGTCAATCTCTATTCATACATGTACCCAACACGCGGAAGAATGTTCTGAAACAAATATAACAGGAAATAACAGTTTCTGATGGCGTTTTTTGAGTTCATCGCAAGTAAATTATGTAGATAGAGAAAATTGTGTTGAGTTTTTATAGAAACGCCTGATATTAAAATCGATGACAATTGTCTGCTTGAATAAATTAGAAGACTGAATGCAGATTTAAATTCTAATAAATTGGAACAATTCATAAATCAGCATTCCGAAATGAATAAAAGATGGGTGTGTGTGTGGAAATGCTAAATCATTTAAAAAAGAAACACTTTCCATGTAATAATATAGTTATTCTTGTTGAATTTTCATTTCTTTCGAGGACCTGGAACCAAAACAGAAATTTAAAGAGTTTTTTCAGTTGGTAATGGTTTTGGACAAGTGAAATCAATATTGAATGTTGATACTTAAGGTGCAGCACTTACTATAAAGCTCAATGTAAAGGATATTTTTTGCTTCGAAATTTCCGATGTATTATAGAAAATGATATACTAACAAAAAAAATCAATGGGGAAATACTTGTTTAAGTAAAATAATTAAAAGGAATGAAAGTGTAATTATCGTATTTTTATTTGAATTAATAAAGTGTTTCATATATTTACGTTGTAACATTTTCTTAAATGTTTCGCGCGTGTCCTCTTTTCATTGTAAAACAACTCGTAACCTTAATATTATGTAAGCAGGGGATCTGCTCTAAACCAGAAACATGACAAGGGGTCTATGAGACAAAAATGTTTGGGAACCTCTGCTTTAGAGTGAGGCCTTAATAAGACTCAATCAACATGTTGACTGCCGCGGGGTTGCCGGGGACTCGAGATGCGCCCGATAGCAAAAATACAAAATTCGAGTAAATATCGATACAGATAAATTTTTAACACGCTCTTATAAGTTTCACTTTTATGTAACGGAATCTTTGAACTCTCGATTTTTACCCGCTTTTAAAGCGGGTAAAAATCGTAAGAGGTGAAATTAATTCGAAATCTTGCACACTTGTCAGGGACCGATGACAAATCAATAATTTCATAATTTTGTTCCATAATCCTGATTATTATCCTCAGTAATAACAATTTTCAGATTTGGTGACTAATTCATTATACTGTTTCCAGATTTGGCGACTAATTCATTATACTGTTTCCAGATTTGGTGACTAATTCCAGTTTCCATTTCCAGATTTGGTGATTAAAAGATTAAGTTACTCCTCTATAAAAACAAAAACGTTTACGTCAACAATTTCTTACCATAATATAAAAACTTCTCTAGTTTTTTTTGAAAATGGAAATTAAAAAAAAAAGACTCGTGCATGTGAAAAAAAAATTTATGTTCTAACCCAACGTTTCTCAAACTGCAGGGCACGCTCTCCTGGGGGACATGATAACCCTACATGGGGGCGCGAGCATATCGAAAAGTCCAAAATAAAAGATTTAAAATATTATTAATTTACCGAAAGGAAGCAAAACAAAATACATTCTGGCATGATAAAAAATTAAATACATATTCACACTGATATAAGGTACTTAATGTATCAGTGTGGTACTTTGTATTAAATTTTTACACTAACTCAGCATTTCGGAATTGAACTAGTCAGAAATTATAACAAGTGACATAGAGCACCCCACGCTTTTACCCCGATGACATTAATTTTCTCGTTAATCATTTTACTCTTATATTAAGAATTATTTTTTTACTTCTTACCTATTTAAGATAAAAGAGTGTTTCTTAATTTTTTAAAACTATAACTTATTCAGTATACCATTGTTACTACAGAGGTTTGTAGAATTTAATACCACAGGAATTCTACCGAGAGAAAAAGGTTCCTTACTGAACAATCTCTTTATACTATACCAGATTTTAAAAGATTATTGCGCTACACACACCTTTTGATTAATAGAAATACACGAAAGAAATAATTAGAATACATATTTTTATTGCACATCATAAGCATGTAAATGAGTATGAATTTAAATCTTTAATGAGACAAGCTTCAATAAAACAATAACAACATGCCCTTAAGGAAATCATCCCTCACAGTAAAAACACACAAAGTGGAGCCTTTTTATATCCAGATAGTTTTGAGAGCAAATGATTCCCATTTGTAGTTAGGATACGATTCTCAAAATTGAGATGCACAAGGACACGTCATTTTGATGACGAACCTTTCTTGCAAAAACCAGTCCAATCAAGATGAGGAATGTCCATTGTTACTAATTGGTCGCTGAAAAGAGAAATATTCATTAATGTATTTTTTTATTAGAAATATACTCAAATATAACTGAATCTGAATAATGGGAAAAGGTAAATCTTGGTACAAATGTAAGAAATCCCGACATAACATGTAGTTTTCCCTGTAGTTATTATTATTTAATGGAATTAAATGTTGCTATTAAAGATGAATTTAAGAGAATGTTTGGTACATTTGCGTATTAACCATACGTCATTGGGAATCTTTGGAGTCGCGAGAGTCGACTGGTCATAGTCGCGAACTGGTGATCGGTGTTATCAAGTCATAAATTCGGTTCTATGTCTTCTGATTTCCGGTCTTTTTCTCTTCCCGGGAATTTCCGGGGGCATATGTCATTCCCAGAATTCACAGGAATGACTCAAAATCTAAAAACAACCTACTTTTAATTGGTATTAATAATAATGATATAAAATAAAGATACACATAAATTCCAAACTGGATATTTTATTTACAGTTTCACACTTGTATGTAACGGAATCTTTGAACTCGATTTTTACCCACTTTAAAGGGTCAGATTGATTCGAAGATTTGCATACTTGTCAAAGACAGATGATAATACAATAATTTCGTAATTTTGTTCTATTGTCATGGTCAGGATCACCAGGAATAACGATTTCCAGATTTGGCGACTAATTCCATGGCGAATAATTGCACATACCATCTCCAGATTTGGCGACTAAAAGATTAAGAGTAACCCTAAAAGCGAGAAAACGTTTTTTTGCGTCAGCACTTTCTTACCATAATACAGTGTTTCTCAAACTGTGGGGCGCGATAAACGTACAAAGGGGGCGCGAGCATATCGAAAATAAAAATACTGTAACCAAATAAAAAACTTTTTATTTGATTTGCTGAAATCCCATGATGAGAGATTTTTTTTATTACGGTTTCTTTTCAAACCCAAAAATGAGGGGGAAAAACCCCCCCAGACCCATAATCAAAAAAAAAAAAAAAAAAAATAAAAACATAGGAAGATAAAAAAAATTATCACTGTTATATTATTGTCATCAGCTGTAGGCAGCAGAATGTATTTGCTGCGGTTTGACCTTCGAACTTGTACGGTTAGTTACGTCCCTGCTCTTATGTATTTGTTTTTTCATTTAGGGAAGTTGTAAATAAACGATTTCTGCTGCTCCTTGTAAAACATTTGCTTGCTTTTTCTTGTAAAATATTTTTATGATTTTTGGAAAAGCACAGGGAGCACTTTGAAGGATTACTTGGCCAAGATTTATTTCTATGAGTTATTCCCAAACATATAAAACATAATGAAAAACGTTTTACATAATTTTTTTTGAACATCCATATTGTAATAGATACACTTTTAAACCGGAGCTGTCACGCCGAGCACAAAGTGCACGAAATCGGTAATTCTGGCAAAACTGTTTAATTGTTACCAATGGCTCTGACACTATCCTCCTGTTTGACAGTCTTAATGTGTGAACTAAAATATATTTGTCACATATCTCCCTTTTTTTTGGGAGTGATTTAGGTGAGTATATTTTCTCCTATTTAAATTATTCACTGGAATTACGATTTTTATTGTGTACTATAAAAATAATTATAAAAAAAGGACTGGGGTGACTCATAATAACCCCACTCGACCATTAGTATCGAATGCTTGCCTGCTCCAGGGTTAAAACATGTTGAAGTCTTTTCACTTTAAATATTAAAAATAATACAATTATTTTTCATCGGAATTTTATATTATTGTTCATTATTCAGCATTAATTCTAAATGCTAATTCTGTGACGCTTAAAATTACAGTTCGCTTAAAACTAATTATAATTTGAGCAATGATTTAAAAAAATCATTTTACATTTTTGTAAACATTGTTGCGCACTTGGCTTTACTCTCCTTAAAATTCAGCGATTATATCAATAATGTTTTATTTTCTTATAAATGAACTCGTGTAAAGAGCGGGCACTTCAGCCGGTATACTTTTAATGTATCAGTGCTGTATAGAGTATTTTATAACTAATTAATTAACGCTAAATTAAGAACAAGTTTAATAAGTATATGCTTATGATTGGAAACTGACCCACTGAGTTCTTCCTAAAAAAAAAGCTGATATCTATATTTTGTCTTCTAAGCAATCCCCGCATTTTGCAATGTTTCAATTTAAAAATTAGAGAAAGGAAAAATAACATAATAATTATCCTATTACTTAATTTTTTTTGGTTAAAAGCAACATATACAAAATTTAATACTTATGTCATGAATTTGTAAGGTTTATAATTAAGATTATTGCTTTAGCGTAAAAAAAGGTGCATTATTATTGCATTCAGTACATTATTGATGTATAAGGGGGGGGCCAGATAAAGTTGTGATTGAAAAGGGGGCGCCAGTATTGAAAGTTTGAGAAGCACTGCCATAATATAAACAAGTGTCCAGGTTTTCTGATAATAGGAATAAAAAAAAAAGACTCGTGCATGTGGAAAAAAAATTGTTCTAGCTCAGGGATACGCAAAATTTTCTGTCACGGGCCAAAAATTAAAAAAAAAAGAAAGTGTATGAATAAATGATAGTTTAAAAAAACTAAAAATAAATGCTTTTATTGTAGATCGAACTAAAAAATGAAAAAAGTTATAGCTTAGAAAAACTAAAAAACACGCTTTTATGGTTAATCGAACTAAAAAGTAAAAAAACAATTCTTAGTATAAGAATAAAGTGATTACGAGAAAATTAATGTCATTGGAGTAAAAGCGTGGGGGTGCTCTATACAATTGTTATTAGTTCTATTCCGAAATGCTGAATTAGTGTAAAAATGTAGTTCAAAGCACCCCACGCTTTTACCACAATGAGATTAATTTTCTCGTAAATCACTTTATTCTTATACTAAGAATTATTTTTTCACTTTTTAGTTCGATTAACCATAAAAGCGTGTTTTTTAGAATTTTTAAACTATAATTTTTTTTATATCAAGCTAAAAATACAAATAAAATGTGTTACTTTTTAAGGCATGATTTAAGAAACATTTTCAGCCTGATTTTATCACTGATAATGACATGGAAAAGAGGTATCATTAAAAATTTTGCAAATCTAAAAAAAAAAAAGCATTAAAAATAAAAATTATTAAAATTAAAGTTCTTTTAACTGAGTCCCATGCGTCGCACATTTTTTTAATGTTGCTTTTTCGAGATAAATATTGATACAATTACTTGAAAGTTTATTGGCTGCTGGAGTAATGATGCGCGCGTGTTTAAAATATTTGCTGTGCTTAGGAGACTTTGCTCGTGTAACTGATTTTTTGATTATGAAATTACTGTACTTTGGTTGCATAAATATAATTAAATATTGATTTAAGAATCTCAGGCAAAAGTTGGGTTAAGAATAAATAATAAATAAGGAAATTGGAAAATCTTTTTTCCCCATGTATAGTTCTGGAGTTCATTTCCTTCTTCAAATTGTTAACTCAATTAAATAGCTAATGATATATAAATAAGTGTACGAGAAAAATATTAAATTTGTGAATCAAAAAACAGTTTCAAGTGTTTGTGCTTACGCTAATTTCATAAATCAAAAAAAAAAAAAAAAAAAAAAATCAAAGTTTTATCAAGCAAACTATGAAATGACGTTCCTTTTAAAAACTAAATAATTTTCGTTACCGAAGCGATGTTTGACCGACATACAGGAACTCTCTGTTCAGAACAAATAGTTCCGTATAACTATTTACTTTTTCCTTCGGCAAGCTTGGAAAATTTTTTCCCAATCCTACTTGGGAGTTACGCTTTTTCTTATATTCTTCTTTTACCCTCCAACAAACATTACTCCTTCTTAGTTCAGGGTCAACGGTCGCTAGTTGCAACAGTGTGATCATTTAAAATTTATATTAGAGGTCGAAATCCTTGTCGAGACAAAAATAGCTACCTCACTAATTACGTCAGCCACGTGTCATTCCTGGGAACCAGGTATAATTCCCGAGAATACAAAAAGTTTGAAAATCTTATGATTTCCCGGGATCTTGTGAAAGAGACCTATTCGAGAGAGAAACCGACTGTCATTGAAAGCCTACCGTGTAGATTGACGGGCTTATGCACATTAAGGTGTCGAAGCGGAAAGTCTTCTCATTGGCGTGGTGTGGAAGTTTGAAAAGGGAGAGCCAGCTCACGTGTCACCTTTGTCACTTAATCATGGTTCAAAATTATGGGGTTCCATCACCAATAGTCCTCGAGTTACTTTACTGAGGCGTAACCCTTGGCGAATTTAAGCAAATTTTAGAAATTGTTCTTAAGATGGTATCAAAGACATTGCCATCGTTAAATCTCGGATAACGAATCCCTGGTACATGGGGTTAATATTAAACACAGAGTTTTTATTTTTACGGAAAACCACGCTCTAAAATTAAGCGGAAAATGGTTTTTCAGAAACTTATGTTCTGAATTTCATTGAAATACAATTCTTAATCCCAGAGATAATTCAAAAATCAAATCTATTTTTTTGCAAAATTGTGTTGTAATGTGTTTTTTCCTTTTCGAGCATCAAGTTATAAAAGGGCTCTGATAGTTTAAAATCAAAAACGACAATATGTGTGTGTGGGCCCTGAATATTGTTAAATTTCTAATAGTAAGTTTGAATATTTTATAAAATTATTGGGAAGAATGAATTTTTAGACTGGGGTTTTAAAAATATTCCAAAAGTTTGCGTGTAAAATAGTAATTATTTTTTTCCAGTTCCTTATATTTCATTTAGGATTGGAAAAATAATTATGTTTATAGAGATGGAATTTATGTATATATCGATTCTTTGATAAATGTAAATTTTTTTTTATCATCAAATGGCTTAGAATATTAATACCAGGTTACTAATTTTCAATAAAAAAATTCACAAAATTTAGACTTACTCATGATTAACCAGATACATGTGAGGCGACTGGCTCTGAGGCATATTAATGTTATATATTTTATATTTTGTTAATTTCATAATTGTTTACTTGTGTATTTTTAATATTTACTTTTCTTTAAAATGTAAACACGTGCTATCGAAATTAAAATCGATATTGATTTTGCCTGTAATGTTATTGTATATAGCAACACCCCTTGTTTGTTTTTAAGCAGTGAGTTCGAGGCTATGTACAATGGCCCAAACAACTGACAGTGCATCTTACTTTTTATTTGATTAATTTAACATACACACACACACACACACGCGTTTACATATGTTTTTATTTTTACACATAATTGATTTAATTAAAAGTAAAAATAAAGAATAATCAACGGAAAACTTCCAAAATGAAAAGTTTCCGCAGCATTTTAAATACACATATGCAGTTTTTTACCTTAAAAAATAACTGAGCGTACACAAATGAAATTTTTGTAATATCTCGCATACAAAGAATGTGTCAATATTTAGTTGCTTTTCTTTTTGCTTTTATAACAGCCTCTAAACGTCGTGGTACCGATAAATGGTATCTGAAAATATTATACTACATTCTTGCGAAGCGTTTTAAATGGGTTTTTGGTCTAATTTGTGTTTTTGGATCGCTGTTGCGAGTGTGGCCCACAGATTTTCAATGACATTGATGTCAGGGGAGTGTGGTGGTGTGTAAAACTGCTGTTTTCAATGAGAATGACACCCCATTTCGACGTTAAATGCGTTGTGTCTGGGGTCGTTGTCCTGTTGGTAAGTGAAATTTCCATCTAAATCCAAATTTTTAGCACTTTCCTTTAGATAGTTGCAAAGTATATCTATCTAGAAAAACAAAATTTTCTATCTCGGATGAAGCCATACAACCTTAAAACATGACGGAGCCACCACCATATTTAAATGCAGGACGTAAACTTTTTTGGTTCCAAAGCGGTATCGGGTTTTCTCCACTCGGTACGACGGTCAAATATGTTGAATTTAATTTCATCACTAAGCATAACTTTTTTTCAAAAGTTATTGGTCTTCAATTCAGTGGCGTAACCTACACTCCCGCAACCCCGGCAACGCGGGAGGGGGTGGCAGAATTCTAGGAGGCCCAAAGGATCCCTGATGCCAAGTATGCAATCCTTTGAATGATACGGCTTGGAGTCGCAAACCTGACTTTACCTAATATTCTCCGTTACGCCACTGCTTCAATGGATGCATTTTTGCAAACGCCCAATGCGTTTTATGATTTTAAAAGCTGATGAAAGGTTTCCTTCTAACAACTTGATTTTTATATCCAGCTTTTATCTAATTACATTTTTTCCCAGTTTCCACATTTAATTTCTGCCTATGATTTGAGAAGTTTCTGGTCGAGAGCTGAAACTTCCTCTCGTTGGTGGGGTGTGGTAGTTAGGAGAGGGGAGTGCAAGCTCAGGTGTCGTCCACGTCACTTGACCGTGGCTCAAAATTACATGGTCTGTCGCCAAAAGCCCTCGCGTAGCTGAACAGTGCGACGTTAATATTCACTCACGCACTCACTTGAGAAAATTCTGCAGCAAACTTGGGCTGCACTTAGTTTAAGATTAGTCTTGATTGCTTTCAGAATGTTTCTTTTTGCGACATCACTCAGAATATCTTTAATTACTTTTCCACATTTATTTCCAATCAATCTATCATTTTAAATTTTATAATGATTTTCTGGACAGCAAGTGTGGCTTCTTTTTACCTTATTTTTTACTTTAAATTAAACCATTTGTTATGAGTCAAAGATAAAAGCATGCTTGAGCTTTTCGGTAATGTATTATTTATATTGAAAGTTAAATGAATCAAAAGTAAAATTGAGGTGTATTCTCAATTGTTAGAGCCACTGTAGCTACAAGCGGCATTCCGGCCGTTAACAAACGAAATAAATAGATATGCTTTGTGTTACTTCCTAGTTCTAACTCTTACCGCAAACACCCCTTCACAATTTAGAATGTTAGAACTATACATGAGAAAGAATGGCGTCGTAGAAAGATCCTTCTTCTTGTTGTTGTTTCCAACCCCCTTGGAGTAGGAAAGCCTACACCAAGTCCATTTGACCTTTCCGCATTATAGTCTCACACACCAGGCCTTGTTCTTCATAGAACTGCCTCAGGGAAATTCCCCAGCAGTCCAGAAGATGAGCAGGAGAAGCAGGGAGAGAGGAGGGACAGGTAAAGAAAGACTTTACCCCCTGCACAAAAGTCATACTACGCAGGTGACCGCTTCTAAGGCACGCCAAGGCTGTCTGATGAGCCCTGGAACTCCTGCACTGTATAGATAGGTCAGGACTCTTAGCTGCGTACCAGTGGTGAGCAGGGGGGTTTCGCCAAGTCAAATTCATTTTATTTTTTTTGGAAGGAATGAATTTCCGTATGGGTTAAGACAGTGGAACTAGGGTTAAGGAGATCACATCCCCTACCAGCCAGCTCATCAGTAGCTTCGTTCCCAGGCACATCCACATGCGATGGAATCCACTGGAGACATACTGGTTTCCTCTGACCAAGCCTAACTAATTTGGATAAAATATCTAGACCAGTACTGTCCATAATTTTTGGCCACTTTTTCAAATATTGGATGGAGCTTCTGTTGTTTGTCAGGATCCAGATACCGTCCTTATAAGAGTTGATAGCATGATCGAGAGCACCACTAATAGCAATGAGTTATGATCTAAAGACGGAACAGTGGTCAGGATTTCTGATGCTGATTTTAACATCGTTCCCAGGATTGTTACTAAAAATATCACTCCCTGCTCTACCCGTATCCGAACGACTAACATCTGTGTAAATAATCAAGGCTTGATCGGTTATGTCATTTATTACTTCAAGTGCCAGTTGTCTGAGTAATTCCGGATGGCTGCTATGCTTGGGAGTACTGGTCAATAATTCCTCCCGGAATTCAACATGATTAAAAGAATCAATAGGTGTGATGCAGCTAAAAGGGGTAGATGTGTCAACATTGAAATCAATAAAACCGTGTTTACGCATGTAATTAAGTGGGCTGTCTCGCTTTAAACGTTGGTTATTTGTCCAATTTAAAATGAAAGAAGAGGTTCTATTGAAGGATCCAAAGCTTTTAATTTTGTTAAAATACCTATATGAGTTGACTTCGAATTTCATAGTAAGAGGTTGGATGTCTGCCTCGTACAGAACTATGTCATTAAGGCAACTATATCTAAGGCCCATGATAATCTTCGCAGCACTGAGTTACACTCTCTCCAGTTTTTTCAAGTTTGTAGGAGATGCTACTTGAAAGATTTGGTACCCATACTCAAGAACTGGGCATACCAAGGTTGTATAAGTTATTCTAAGTGTGGAGGCGTCTGAACTCAAGTCTCTGCCAGAAAGATATTTTAAGATCTTAAGTCTCTTTCTTGCTTTATCGGCTATTTTCTCAATATGTTTACCACAGTTCACTTCCAAGTCTAAAGTGAAACCAAGATAGGTAGGGTATTTACTGTAATTCAAGCCCTCACTCATTAGAAAAATTTCAGGAGAGTAGTTGTAAAGATGCCTATTAGTCGTGAAGAGGCTGACAGAACACTTTGAAGCATTGAAAGTAATTTTGTGATTATCTGCAAATTCTTGAAGGACCTATTCAGTTGGGATTCCATTTTCCTAATATTTGCATCACTGCACCACAAAACGACATCATCAGCGAAAAGTCCAATTTGAGAAGGGTTAACATATTTTTTAACCCCGGAAATAAATAATGAGAAAAGAGTTGGACTCAAAACGCAGCCCTGGGGAATTCTTTGATAGGTTTTGTAAGAATCCGAGAAAGTAGCATGAAAGTTGACACAAAAATTTCAGTGATTTAGAAAGTTTGATATCCAGGGCAGAGCTTTACCTTTAATGCCAAAAACACCAAAGCCCTTGCTTAACAGCTTATATTTCCATACCCTATCAAAGGCCTTTGACACATCTAAAAATGCCGCCATGGTGTGTCCCGTTGGTTTGTGATTCTGAGAATCTCTAACACATTGGGTGAAATATAAAATTTGGTCAACAGTAGAGTGACCCTTACGAAAAGCAAATTGCTCCGAGGGCATTAAGTTATTAGTGTGTAAATGGTGAGTCAATCTCCGCAGCACCATGGATTCCATTAATTTGCAAGTGATGCATTTAAAAGAAATAGGACGATAGCTTGTCGTAAGACCGGCATTCTTGTTGGGTTTATGAATGGGAATAAAGATGGCAGATTTACACTGTCTTAGTAGTTTTCCAAGACAAGTTACATATGTATAACAGTCTTTCCCTACCCAAAATTTCAAGGTAGGACAAAAAATGTCATGGAATGCTATCTGGACCAGGTGATTTGATGGTGTCCAGATTTTGAAGGGCATAAGTTTGTTCAGGTAAGGTGAAATCAAATTGAATAATGGGTTATCTGCCGGCCTGTCCCTACAAGATTTTACTTGATTTCTGGTGACTCTGGCGAAGTGCTTGTCATAACTACTAAAAGCAAGCCGACTTTCATTTGCGTAATGCTGAGACAGGGCCTCTGCTGCTTCCCGAGCATCCACCGAGACATGGCCATTATCACTAATGATAGCGTTAGTTTCTTCGGTACTAGGCTTTAAGTTATCAATTTTCTTAGCCAATTTCCATAATTTAGTATTTGAAGTTCTATAATCTAACTTTTCACATACATTCTGTCAGTTTGATCGTTTGACTTGTAAATAAATTTTCTTAATTTCAGCGTTCAGCTTATTCAATTCAATTTTTTTGTCCGAGCTGGCATTTTGGGAAATTACTTTAAGAGTTCCGTCCTTTGAGCCATCAATGGCTTCATAAGGTCTGAATTGTGGGCAGAGAAAGGACGGGCCTGTTTACTTCCCCCCTAGGGATTGAAAACTTAGCAGCTGTAAAAAGTTCCTTCTTAAAGTTTGTTATGTGAAATGATACTTTAAAATTTTAGTCATTAAGGGTGATATATTTTGCCGCTGCAATAAAAGATTACGAAGTACTGTTTTAATATCTGTGCAATGGAATCTTTTGGATTTGATTCAGATCTTTTCGTTCACATCTTTTTATATTTATTTTTCTTTTCGTACCTTACAAATCCATAATTCTGTTAAAATCCTACAATACATACATTTTTAACCTTGATGGAAGGATCATTATCCTTAAGGATTAATTTTTACTATAGCTTTTTCTCAACCATTTCGTTTGACAATTTATTTAAGTTTTATAAAAAGAGATAAAAAGATGTATCAATTTATATAGCTATTTCCTAGTAAGATGTAGAAGTTCTAATTTTTCAATGTTATAATTTTAATATGAATGTGAAGAAAAAAAATCAAATGAAGATAAATACAAAATGAAAAGATAAACATAAAATGTAGTTTCTACTTACGAGATTGATAGTTGAGGAGTTTTGATCATCGAAATAATTGGATTGAAAGTTTTTGGCCAGAAGTCTGCAAAGAAATTCTGTTGTGAATACCGTTTCATAATATTTTATCACCAACAATTTTCATTTAAAGAATAATTTTTTTTATTTTCATTCTTGAGAGCTTTTGTTTAATTTATTTTTAGAAATTAAATTGAATTCTGGGGTCAGTAGTAAAGAAATTTCATTTGTAATGAGTGAAATAAATTTGATCGGAGAAGAAAATGTTTTATACTTCGTACCGTTGGTATCAGTTGATATGTTTCAGAAGTGGCGTAACGGAGAATATTAGAGCTCCCCTGCAAAGTCAGGTTTTGACCAAAAGCAGGGTCTTACAAATGATTGCAAAACCGCAACATAAACCCTCGATGCGGGGGTGTGCATTACGCCACTGTGTTTCAGCACCAGAAAAGCTGTTTGCCAATTTTTTTGTCGCATTTATCGCTTTTTATTGTAGCCAAGAGTCGCACTAAAACAGAGAATCCAGCAGAAAGTCCAATCATTTCTTTCTTACATGAAAATGAAATTTTTAATTCGTATTGCATTGGTAAAAATAATATATTTTCAAATTTTATCTAAAACTCTTTAAATAAATCTAAAATTTAATTTTTAAATATTTAAAATGTTTGTGTCACACAGACTTTTTCTTTTACCGATGAAGTCTTACTTAAACGTTCGAGAAACGCATTGAATCTTTTTTATAAATGTATTTTCAGAATTTTTTTTTTTCATTTTTAATTATTTTTTCTGCTTTTTACATTAGTTTTTGCTATTTGCTGAAAAGGCTTCATTTTTTTACCATACGTATTTAAATAAATGATTTGTATTTTTTGTCTGTAATTTGACACGAACTTTTTAATAATATTCTATGATTACAAAAACAGTAAACGCCTCTTATAAAACAGATATACTTCCGAGCGTAGCATTCCATTATGATAAAGATGTCTAAGTTCGGAACTGTGATTTTGAAAAATGGAATAAATGAATATTTTATATTTGATATATGTTATATTAGAAAAAAAGTATAAAATAGTTTAAAGAATATTATTACAAGAAAAAAGTTTATTTAAATGAAATCTTTTTGTCGCAAAATGGGAATGAATGACATCTTTTCTAAACATTCTGCTTTTACGAAAAATGCTTCTTTAATATTTTGCTTGTGTATAGCTAAGACTTCGGTACAGAGATTGAAATTAGGATTTTTGAAATATATAATTTGGAAGTGGATTTATTCATATTTTAGTTCTTCAGAGTTAGAATAATAACCAGTGTTTTCTGGTAACATTTTTCATTTGATTTCTGGAGCTAGTTTCATATGACGGGGCAAGGCACCAAGAGCTGCTTGGCGCGAAAAAGGAATCCCGCCAAGCAGCGCTTGTTGTCGCTGGAATGGAATCTATGTTGGCGGTCAGCGGTATCAAATCGTCTGGAAGATAATTTTAAAGAATTGTTTAGAAATACAATGAAATTTATTTCAAAAGAAGAAAAAAGAAAGAGATTGAGAATAACCAAGATCAATCAATAAATAATGAATAACAATACAATATAATAAAAAGTAATACGTAGTAATAATATTATGCAGTATATAATAATCTCATAATTTAGCAGTATTATGTATAATATTCATGTAGTATGATTTAAGAATAATTATTATATATAATAATAATATTCATATAATATAATTTAATAGTAATTATGAAAAAGAATAATCATCGTATTGTAATATTATAAAAATTATACATAAGAATACTCATAATGTAAAATTATAAATAAATAAAATATTAATAATTATAAATGAATAACAAAATAATAATTATAAATAAAGAACATGTAATAATATTTATGAATAAATAAACTAAAAAGCAAATACAAATAACGAATATTTTGATTACATATAATAATAATTGTATTTTTATATTATATTATTAATAAAATAATTGCATAATATATATTAAAATTTATAATATTCATTTTATAATATAAAATTTTATAAAATTCATTTTATAAAATTCAGTTTATAATTTATTTCTTATAATGAATATCAATTAAAAAGTACTGAAAACTTCCAATGTTCCAAAAACTGCCAAAAATATCAAGCTAATCATATTGTAACGTTATCTCCCATCTTGGCGAACATAAACAACAACTTGGCGCGTGCCCTGTCATATCAAACTAGTTCCGTAACTTTGAAAATGAAGTTAGTTTTTTAAAATTCCTAATTTTCAAGCTCTGTGTAGAAGTCCTAGCTATATATAGGCAAAATATATTACGATTATAGAAGCTTTTTTCATAACAAGAGAACGTTTTGAAAATCTGCAAATCTTTCTTCGCTTTTTACGAAATAATTGCATTGAAATAATTTTTTCTTATAATAATTTTCTTAAAATATAAACATAGTGGTCGAATGACTTGTTATCTTTCACTTACTTTTATTTTTTATTCTTCCTTAAATTGCAACTATAGAAAGTATTTATTAATATCTTATAAAAAGTACTTGTTAAAGTAATCGACTTTATTACTTAAATTTAAGCTTGTTTTAATTTTATGAAACTCATTGTTTTTGTTTTATGATGACACCAACAAAAACAACTATTAGTGAGTTTGAAAGAGGGTAGATAGTTTCAATGCGACAAAATGGCGTGAAAGTCTGAAATTTCAAAACAACTTCGAATATCAAACAGAGAAGCGTAATAAGGATATATAAAGCATATTTAACTAAATGTAGCATATAAGCTTCATCATCTGGGGAACATAGATACAAGAAAATGACAGAACGTGATGAGATGAAATTGAAGCAGATTGTGAAGTAAAATAGGTAAAGCAGACGATTGATAACTCTACAGATTACAAAAAGTTCAATTTAAACTAAGAAACTTTCTTGGGTTTGAAAGTTGACGACCAACACGAAAACCCTATTTGTTGGTTTTAAATAGAAAAAAATCCTTATCCTTGGGCTAACGAATAGAAAATCTGGGACGTACAAAGGTAGTAAAAAGCTGTATGAACCGATGAGAGTCGTTTTACATATTTAAAAAGATGGCAGGCGAAGAATTCGTCGCAAATAATATGAAACCTTTCATCCAGATTGCATAACAGTCATGCAGGCTTTAGGTAAAGGATTAATGATCTGGGGAGCATTGGGTTGAAATGAGATCGGTCCTCTGATTCTTATAAAGGGTAACAGATCTGGAAATAAGTACTTAACTCATCTAGAAAATGTTGTTAAACCATTAATGATAATTTGGCTTCCATATGGTGACGGAATATATCAGGACGACTGTGTTACTCCCTATCGAGCCAAAACTGTACAGACCTAGTTTAATCATAACCCTGGTTATTTCATCAACTGAAATAGACATAAAAAAGTCCAAATATTTGGGCAATCGAAAATCTGTGAGTTGAAATGGAAAGGCATTTAAAAGAGTTGAATAACCTTCGAGCAAATGCCAAAGAACTAGAAATATCACTTCATAAAGCAAAGTCTGAAATCACTGTAGAAACATGTCAGTTTATTACCACGAGAAGTTAATGCTCTATACAAAGCAAAAGATGGAAATATCAAATACTGGATGAGATGACAAATCATTTGGCCAGTTGGTTTAGTTACATATTGTTAAGCATTTTGTGTAAACAGTGTAAGTAATTTGTATTTGGATGTGTAATGCATTTATATTACTCTATGTTATATTTATTTTATGTTAAAATTGTAACATTCACAAGCAATGCCGTCCCTTATGCTATAGTAGCGATGCAATGAGAACTTGGCGAAATCTTGGTAATAGAGTCAAGTTGGCATCACTGTTGGTGACCGAATTGGTGGCCAATTTGGCGACCATTTCTTTAGAAATTCGTGAAGAAATCACTAATTTCACGCTCTATGACGCATGCAGATTTGTTTCTGGAAGTTTCCGCCGGGTCTATAAATAGAGTGGTGCCCGCCACAATGGGTCAGTTTTGATTAAACCAACGATTTATTAACTTGCTTTGACCGTGACTACCAATTAGATTGGCTGTGCTTGTGAATAATCTTTTACATACGTGTATTTTAGACACTGATAATTGTGTCTGAGTGCTGTTGAAGGTGTGAAGATCTTCTGAGAATTACTTTGTGAACATTGCTGCTGAGTCCTGTGTTTCAAGGATTAGAATTTCGACAATAAATTAGCCTCGCTCTTAAAGAATTGTTATTTTTCTTTGTGACTGTTTTGTATAAAATCCTCAAATCCCGATCAACGTAACATTATGCATATTTTAATTCAAGTGAAACTAAATATCAAAAAATTATTCATTTATACGGTTTTTCAAAATCACATTGCTAAACGTAGTTGAAATTTCGGATATTTACAATAAGCAAACATTTTGAAATGATTGCGAAATGCGCATGTTGGTATAGCTTTTTCACAAAAGCTGCCAAAATTGATTTTTTACAGCACAAACGCATACTGTTTTTCAGAAAGCAATCCAGTGTGTTTCATTCACATATATTATCAGTTATTAAACCGAAAGTACGTATAAATATTGTATATCTTCAAACAAGCATAATTTAAACTTTGTAGCACGTATTCAAATGATTTTTATACTCACAGTCTGTATTTGTACAAGATAAAGATGCTGAAAAGTATCAAAGGCACAACAAGAGTCGATAAGATAATCAAAGCCGTGCGCATTCCGCTACTTCCTGCAAAATAAAAAAAACAACAATAACATGAAATTATCTGAAATCTCCGAACTTTATTTGCTATCAAAGAAGGGAAAAGAATTTTCGAAGTTTACCTGCAGTTTTTTCTTCTAGATCACAGCTAAGGCCAGTGTAACCTGCGTCACACCTGTGCAAGAAACGGAAATTATATTATTTAAAGCTTTTAATTACATAGATTTTTCTTCACTTATGGACAACTCGTTTTTAGTTGGGGAAAAAATTGGGTATTTTTCAATTCCTACTCTATTACCTCACTCGCTCTCTCTATTTATATACTTACTTGTCTCGTTCAAATTTTCAATCGTTAATAAAATACTTTTTATTCATCCAATCAAGTTCAAATAATTTTTTTAACCTTGTAGTGGATGACACTTGATGTTAATACAATTTTTTCAAATATTAATTCATTAATTAAATTTAATTAAATTAATTATGAGTTTTTGACGCCAACTTAGATTGGTTTCTATTGTTGTTACAATGTTAAACAAAGACAAAAGTTGGCGTCAAAAACCTATTTTTCAGCCAAAACGGGTGTGCATTGTTACAACAATGCAGACAAATCATGCTCTTCTTTCAATTCCTACTATTAGTTCACTCTCTCCCTATATATATATATATATATATATATATATATATATATATATATATATATATAATATATATATATACATATGTATAATATATATATATATATACATATGTATATATATCTTATTCCAATTTTCAATCGTTAATAAAATACTTTCTATTCATCCATTCAAAGTAGGAATTGACATTTTTTTATTACTTGTACATCAAAAGAATATACTCAAAACCAACAGATTGTTTGCAGTGGTGCTAAGTGCATTCAGCGTGGAATCTTAGGGACTGAAAAATAGTTGTTTTTCAGCGATCTCTCCTTTCTCAAATAGGTTGCCGCAGTAGCCTAGTGGTTAGGGTCACAGACTCGAAAGCGGTGTGTCGCAAGTTCGAGTCGTGGTGGCACTAAAGACCCTCCGTGAAGAAGGCACTAATGCACGTTGAATCTATCGAGGCTCAAAGTCCTTCGATTGGCATGGTGTGGTTTTTGGACAGGGGGGGGAGCTCAGGAGTCTTCTCGTCACTAAACTGAAGTAGAAAATAACGAGGTCCATCGCCCCCTCACAGTGAGGCGTTAAAATTATTCTCACTCCCTCTCTTCAAATAGAGACCCGATAATCAGGGAAGACATTTCTGGAGACGTCCAGAACAGCGGGATGAAATAGCTACATACCCTGACAACCAAGAATAATGTTATGAGGGTGCTACTTCATGGCAGTTAGACAGTTTGGGTTGCCATTCGTGCAACCCTTACAGCGTTATGTCAACGAGATTCAATACACTGTGGTATTATCCTTGATTTGATGTTAATATTGTCAAGTAGAAAGGAACAAGGCGATGTTACCCAATACAAGGTTTATTTTGTCGTAGTATCTGACCCGGCAGCACCACAACTGAAGACTTATCCAGCAGCAGTACTTTTCTATCCACACCTGGTGGAGAGTTCTAGAAGGACCACCAGGGAAAGATTAACATTAATTAAATTTACATAATTTGCAAATGTGCGTAATAATAATAAATAACGAAAGTCATAATTAAAGTTAACAAACAACTATCTGGGAGGCTTGAACCCGAGAATAATAAGTAACGGAAGTCATGATTAAAGTTAAACAAGTATCTGGAAGGCTCGAACTCGAGCCATCTGCATGATAAAGCAGTGCTCTAACCGTTCGGCCGCTCAGAGCTTATCAGTTTGTGACATTGCAACAGGATAATGCCCGGCTTTTCTAGTCCTGGTACCCGACATGCCTTTCTATTGCTAATCTTCGTTCTTTTCCAGTACTTCTATCGCCACATCCTGCATCAATAGATGAGATTTGGGCCCTGATGAGCCTCAAACCATCCCTAAAACGTGCCGGTCTAACATGCCATTTGGAATAGGCATGGAGAGAAATCCTAAAGTAGGTCATCCACCAGTTCTAATTGTCAATTCTCAGCTGGATAATAACTTGTATCAGAGCCATTAGTAGACCAAAGAATTATTCATTCTTTTTTGTTCTTGTATTTTGTTCTACGGAAGTTTAAGTCTGTAGGGGGATGTATAGTTGTTGGAAAACGGGAGATTTTTTTAACAAATAACATCCCCGTGTCCTCTCCTTTAGAGACGATTTTCGCAAAAATCATTTACTCTACAAAAGGAACATGCTTACCAAATTTCAAGCTTGTAAAGGTAGTAGTTAAAAAACAGGAGTTTGTTTTAGTTATAACATCCCGGAAGTCCATTTTCAAAAAATCCGTCCTTAGTGGATCTGTACTTAAAGGTCCATGCCTACAAAATTTCAAGTCTGTAAGTCTTATAGTTCCGGAGATCTTGAGATGAGGGAGTGTGTCGCTTTTCTCCTATATATATATATATATATATATATATACAACCTCTGACAACAAAGTTTGGTGTATGGAGTCAGAACGGCCGATTTGGCAACACTGGCGAAACAAAACTCTGAACATGCGTAGCGGCAGGTGTTGACCACTTTCTCTCACCGTTGTTCAGTTAAGAGTTGTTTGTATTCCATGTAAGAGTTGTTTTACAAAGTGCTTGTTCAGTGCGTTGGTTCTTAAATAAGAACAGGAAAATGAACGGACAAAAGATCTGTTTAAAATTTTGTTTTAAGCCTAGCAATACACCGAAAGGAATTTATGCGATGCTGGTACGTGTTCATGAAGATCAAACACTTTCCTTAAGTGTGTATACGAGTAGTTCGCCCGTTTTTGAGAAGGCCGGGAAAGTGTTTCTGACAAAACCCGTAGTGGAAAGCGGGTGACCTCCGTCATTGACGAAAAGGAAGGACTGTAAGGAAATTAATCACGAAAGATACTCGATTAACTGTGCACATGATAGCTGTACCCAGTATATTCACCCTCACACGGCCAACATCGTCAAACAGTTCCTAGGAAAAAAAAGGGGTGGTGCAAATTAATAATCCACCATACTTCTTCCTGTTCCCACGTCTCTAACTCGCTTTGAAAGGAAAGAGATCTGACAGTATTCCTGACATCCAACGAACCGTGACAAGGCTTTTGAATTCAATCCCAAAAGAAGACTTCTTGCAAAGTTTCCAGAACATGTGTAGCAGATTTCAGTGGTACATAGTTTTGGGAGGTGATTATTTCGAAGGACAGTAAGACAACTTTTGTTAATATTTTATCTACGTTAATGTTGCAGGACTATTCACCCAACTTCATTGTCATAGGTAGTATATTGTGTATAAATGTAGGTATATATATATATATATATATATATATATATAATATATATATATAATATGGTATGCTTTTTTAAATGTACTTAGTCCATATATCTCAAGTTAATTTTGTTATGATGGTACTAATTTATATGCCTCAACTATTAGACTTTCTTTTCGAAATATTTGTTTCCCATTCTGAAAATACTATCTAGCTTGAAATATGCAGTAGTGATAAACAAATTTTACAGATGAAATAAAAAAAATCACAATTACATAACACTTACAGGCAGCCATAAACCTCTCCAATTACTTGACACTTTCCATGTTTACAAACTGTTGCATCACAAACGTCTACGAAGAGAAAAAAAAAAAGCATTTCACATTTTAAATTTTTGTCAGACAAAGTAAAAAGTGTGTTTTAGATATGAGAATTGAGTTTCTAACCTCAATCCTGACAATAGTCCCTGTTTTCAAAAAGGATTTGGATTGAAAAAGGACGTTTTTATAAGTTCGATGCTATGTATATAGTTATTTGATATTATTTATAACGAAAAGACTAGAGACGAGATAGTGTGCTTTTCGGGATTATGTAGCTTGAATATATTAAAATAAAATAAAACTAAATATTTTTACAGAAATTTCGAACTTGTTGCTTTACTGCCGAAAAAATCGTTTCTGTTCTTAACAATGTGGCCGCGTTAGCCTAATGGTTATGATTGTCGTCTATCTGTGGTATAGTGGTTAGCGACGCTAACTGCTGTGCCGTTGTGCCTGGGTTTGAATCCCAAAGAAGACATGGATGTTTATAAATGTATAGTGCCTTCACGGCATGGGGGTACTTTAACCCTTTATCGATCGACGGTACTTATAATTACAACTCACTTTAAAATTACATAGAATAACCATTTTTACGAATACTTTGACGATACTTGGCAGGAATATTCTTTGAAATTCACTCTTCCAAGATATATGGCTGCACGGGTTCTATTATGAGTATTTTAGCGGTGAAGACGAATAGTTTTAAGCAGAAATTGCGTTTTCATCGGATAGCGAATATTGTCATTTTTGTTCAGAAAAAATAGTTAATGTCAAAAGGTAAGACTCTTATTTTTTTGGTATGTTAATGAAGACCTTAGAAAACGATTTGACTATTTATGATAAGTGGACAGTGTGTGTAATTAATTTTACAGTTGCATATCTTTAATTAATTAATTAGCTCTAAAGGATTAAGTTTCCTAAAGTTGTGTATTTTGCTTATGTATATCCCTTAGTTTTCAATGTAGTGATTCAAAAAAAATATTGCATTTAAAAAACTGCAGTAAATCATAATGCGGTCAATAAAGGGTTCAATAGCCGTCGAGTCGCAAGTCCTTTCGCGAGGTTGTTGGAAAAGGAAGAGAGGTGGGAGACCCCTGACCACCCCAGGGTGTTCTCTCTCAAATTTGGGGTGAAACCGAGCTAAATCTTTCTGTCACCTGTATGGTGCTCACAGCTACGGCTAATGACAGGCATCATTTAGCCATTTGACATGATGAATTTCATGGGCCTTGATCTGGCCTCTGCCGATCAGGTGGTATTAGTAACATAACAACACAATGTGGCCGCATTAGTCTAATGGTCATGAGTTCGAGCTCTAGTGCCACTGAAAAATCACCGTGTAGAGCAGTGGTTCATATCCCCCGGGTCGCGAACCAGTACCGGGCTTCCGAGAGAATTATATTATTTTCATTTTATTAACTGTGGTGTATTTCTGTCTAGATTGTGTGACTTTCCTCGGAAATCACTTTGTATTCCATGTTAAATCCTTTCATATTCTTTTTTCGGTGTAAGTGCATTTTAATCCCAATGCATATTCAAATAAACTAAAATTAAAATTATTAAATTGAAACGATCTAAAATATAAACAATCAACGTCTCCCCTCCCCTCTCTCAGCGGGTCGCTGTAAAATTGTCGACCGGCCCGCAGCAATAAAAAGGTTAGGAAGCACTGATGTAGAGGCGGTAATTCTGTCGACGCTCGATTTCCTCCCATTGACGTGGTATGGTAGTTTAGAGAGAAGGTGGCAGCTCAGGTGTCGTCCTCATCTCTTAATCGTGGTTCAAAATTAAGAGGTCCGTCGCCAATAGTGCTCTTGTTGCTTCAGAGTGCGGGGTTTAGAAGTAGCCTAGTGGTTAAGGTAGCGAACTCGTGACCGGTGTGTCATGAGTTCGAGCCTAGTACCGCTGAAGACCCACCGTGTAGGGGAGCGTCCTCCCGTTGGTGTAATGTGGAAGTTAGGTGAGAGCAAGTGCTAATTGAAGTGTCGTCGTCGTGACTTGATGAGGTACGTTGCCAAAAAGCCCTCGAGTAGCTGAATAGTGCGACGTTAATATTCTCTATCGCGCAACGCTTAGAAACATTTACGAGTAGTCTCTGCTCCAGTTCATAAGGCAAGGATCCATCGTTGTTTGAAAGAGACTCTATAGAACGCCAGTATTGTCCTTCCAGCACTCCGAATTTAAATCCACTGGACCAGAGGTTCTTAAACTATGGTCCACGGACCCCCGGGTCCTTAGTGTCTTACTAGGGGTTCGCGAAAGTCTCTCATTTAAAGTTAAGATTTCCCTCATTTACAGACTCTGAAAGACCTCGTAGAAAAACTTAAAGATGTGCCATTCTAGACTAGTTTTCCCCCAATAAAAAAGATTACTTCAACTTGTATTTCGATCAAGAATATTGATTCAATTTTTTTTTATTATTTGCAACTATATAGCCATTACTAAAACGTAATATCGGGGAAGGGTGTTCAAAATTTTGGGGATTCGCGTTGTTAGGCTGATATATAATTGAGGAGGAGGCGGCGATCGAAAGTTTAAGAACTGCGGCACTACACTAAAAATCGAGATCTGTATTAGTCAGTGAGTGAATATTAACGTCCCACTGTTCAGCAACACGAGGACTTTTGAACCATGGTCAAAGGACGTGGACGACACCTGAGCTGGCACGACCCTCTCCTAACTATCACACCACGGGAGGACGTTTGAGCTCTTGAAAGATTTAACGCGCATCGTGCCCTACACGGCGGGTCTTTAGTGGTACTGAGCTCGAATTCGTGACAAGACCAGCCACGATCCGATACCTTGACCACTCGGCTATCGCGGCCTATTCGACAGTCAGAATGTGACATAAGGCATCTCAATCCGAGCAGTCTTAAACCTTCTTTAAGGAAAGCAGTGAGGCAAATTCTCTCGGAGGTTGTTCAGGCTTCGATAAATGAGTGGTCAAAGAAACTTGAAAAGTCCGCATGGAATAAAAAGGTGATCAACTTGATGATGTTAAGCAAGAAGGTAAAGTGAAGCTTTAAGAAGATTTCGTTTTAAATTTGAACATTAAGTTTTATACATTTTAACTCCTTTATATTTGTATCAAAACTTATGGCACTCTTCTTGGTACACTAGTTTTTCTTGTGTATTCAAAGTGAATGAGATCTTACCCACACATCCTGATATTTTGGGGTCGGAGGTGGCGGTGAGAGGACGGAAGCCTTTGAGACACACACATTCGTAGCTCCCGTACGAATTCAGACATCGAGTTCGGTTAGGACACGCTTTCTGGTTCAAACACTCGTCTATGTCTATAAACGTAAAAAAGACATATTACATTACACATGGAAATATTTTTAAAAATTTCATTTCCCATTGTAAGAATGGAAAAGTTTTCAAAAAGCATACATAATTCATTGCTATTCATCGTTCCAAAGCGCGCTTCTTTCTGTGAATAATTAGTTCAAAATCGCTTTCGTCACTTTGGCACCGAAGTGTGTCGGTGCTTCTCCAACTTTCCATATGTGCGACCCACTATTCAGTCATCGCGCTTCCCATACAATAACGCTCTAAAGCAGCTACAATACTACTTTAACCTAAGTGCCACCGGCGTATATAAACGTCTTGCTCAACCAAAACGTTAATTGCCTTGAAATGCATATGTACGTCTTCTGAAGTATGGTGTTTTCCATGTACTGCTATCCATAAAATTATTCCGAAAGCTTTGGAATGCAATAAAAGGGCCTTGGCAGTGTTTGCGAAGGAATTTCCTTACTCCAGAGCATTTACTTATTTATTACCCCCCATACATCGGGTATTGGGAAGCGTCACTTTGAATCGACAGTTAATAAACTGTACCAATGAGATAAGTGTTTATTTTTGCTTACTTATCATTTTATATAGGACAAGCCCATGAAGTCACAGGTAATTATTCAACTGGTTCCCAACTTAGTATTGTTAAATTAATAAGAAAATACATTGTGCAGTACTGATACAAATATAAATATATTATATCAGTGTACATGTGTGTTTTGTTTTTAATATGTCAGAATGTATTTTGTTTGTTTTAGTTACCCTAATTTAATAATTTTTTAAAATAACCTTTTGTTTCCGACTCTTCCCCCCCTTGTCGAGTTATCACGTCTACCTAGGGGGGGGGCACGCCCCCCAATTAGAAAAAGTAATAACTTTTTGCGAGGATGGTCGGTTGGTTGTAAACCACATATGCATGATCGAAGCCTTTTTTAGAATTTGACTCGTTTAGGAAACTAGTATTTGTTTTAAGAAAATGCTTTTCCGGTTTGTTAGAAAGCTGGATCCCAGCAAATATTTTATCCGCTCTCTCTATAAGAACCCAGTTCTTCTTGACCAACTACATAATTAAACAAATTATTGACAGTCTCGTCCTCAATCGAGCGCGTGCTGCTAGCGCGTTGAGAGAAAGCAATTAAACGTGCATTGTCCTGAGATTTTTTATAACAAATGAACAGAGCGTCTTGTTCTACACTACTGGTCATTAAAATTGCTACACCAAGAAGGCGACGTGCTACGGACGTGAAATTTAAACGACAATAAGAAGGTGCTGTGTTATACAAATGGTTAGCTTTTCATTCAGACAAAGTAGGTTCATTCATGTGTTCAAATGGAAATTTCTCATGGTTTTCATACAAATTGCATTTGAACGTTGTTGCCTGGTGAAAAGTTGTTGTGAAGCCTCGTGTAAAAAGCAGAAATGCGTACCAGCTTGCTTAGGACTTTGATAAAGGTTAAATTGTAGGGTATCGGGCATCGCGCTGAAGCTGCATGGGCATCTGTACCTGTACATGCCATCCAATCTCTGTTTGACTCAATGCCCAGACATATAAGGGCTGTTATTATTGCCAGAGGTGGTTGTTCTGAGTACGGGTTTTTCAGAATTTATGCCCCCAAATTTCTTGAGAATTTAATCACTTGTTATTTGCAGTATAATATATTTGTCCAACAAATATCATTTTGTTATCTGTATTTCTACTTGGTGTAGCAATTTTAATGGCCAGTAGTGTATATACATTGATAGAAAACATTACAGAGGCAGCCGTTGAAAATCATATACCGCATAAAAAAAGAAAAAGATTGCTCTAAAAATCTGCACCCAAAACAAATCACACAAAAATAAAATTGCATAAAAAAGTACCGCACAAAAACAGGTTCTACTTTGCTTTAACAAAACAGTTCTCTGTTCAAAACAAAGGAAAATTTATAGCATTCACTTCACATCCTAAAACTATTTCCGGCTAGAGCCGACAAAAACCGAGCGCCGTAACTCACCATAACCTGACGCTTCATTTAAATTTACTCTTCAGCAAAACGTACCTAAAGATGTTATCACACACACACACTTCAAAAGTTTCAAATAAATTTATTTCAAAATCTCTCAAAAAATGGACAATATTTAGAAAAATTCTTTTCAATTTTGTTATATTTTTTTCTGCTTAATTTGTGTTTGGTGACAGTATATTTTAAAAAAAACCCTTTTTAGTACAGATTCCCAGCATTTTTATATCCGTTTTGTAATGTTCATGAAAGGATTTATGAAAAATCAAGTACCAATGAATTATAAAAAATGCACTGACATTAAAGAAAACATTTAAAAATATTTTGGTTTTGTTAAAACAATTAAGAAAAGAAACATTAAGAAAATAATGTAAACATTATATGTAAGAAAGCATTTGAGAATCTTCGAAAATCTAAAGGGATATAAATTAAAAAGTCTTCAGCCATTTCGTGGTTCTTCATTATTCTTTGATTTTCATTTCTTAAAAGAAAAAAATACTGAGTATTTAAATATATAAATTTTAAATTTAGTAAATAAAATTTAAAAGAAAAATAGGTGGATTCTCTTCATATATTACGAACATTTTATTACCTACCTTGACATCTGTGAACGACTGTATCTTGATCGTAAAAGGGTTGAACGATGGCATACGTTTCGAATCCGGGAGCGCATGCGCATTCGAAATTCAAGCCTTTCCCTTCTACTTTCTTGCAGTTTGTCTCCCGTCCACAATTCTGTTCTTTAATATCCTTCAGACACGGGTCCGTTTCGGCAAAACTACCTGCAGGAACAATAGCCTTGCATTGTATGTATTTTTCGGACGAGTCGGAAAAAAAATTAATATTACAACCTCTGACAATAATGCTCTGTGAATGAAGTTAGAACGGCCAATCTGGCAACACTGGCGAAACAAAACGCTGCACATGCGTAGCGGCAGGTGTTGACTATCTGCCCCCCCCGTTGTTCAGTCGAGCGTCAATTGTGTTCTGTCTAAGACTTGTTTTACAAAGTGCTTGTTTAGTATGGTGGTTCTTAACTGAGAACAGGAAAATGAACGAACAAAAGATCCATTTAAAGTTTTGTTTTAAGCTTGGCAAGACATCAAATTAAACTTATGCAATGCTGATACGTATTTATGAAGATCAAGCACTGTCCATGAGGTTTGTGTACGAGTGGTTTGTCCGTTTTCTAAAAACAAAGAAAGTGTTTCTGACAACCCTCGTAGAGGAACACTGCTGACCTCCGTCAGTGACAAAAACATTGAGAAAGTGGGGAAATTAATAGTGCGCATGATAGCTGATGATCTGCAGATTAACTACGAATCCGCGTGACAAATTGTTACCCAGAATTTATGGATGAGAAAAACGTGTTATCTATATTGTCGATATTCCTAACATCGAACGAAACTTGACGAGACATTTGACCTCCATCCTAAAAGAAGACTTCTTGCTTCTATAGTTGATCTCAGCAGTGCATAGTTATGGGAGATGACTATTTCGAAGGACAGTAAGGTAGCTTTCGTGAATATTTCATCTACGTTAATATTACAGGACTGTTCCCCGAATTTTATTGTCAGAGGTTGTAATAATAATAATAATAATAATAACATATGTTTCCATTAGAGTGCAGAAATCAGTAACTTCAGATTAGACAGGTAATCTAAAATAACTGGGGCGATCCCTTCAAATGCGTAAAATTGTTTCTTTTCTCTTACCTAGATAATCTGGTAATTGCCTACGTAGCGTAAAGTGAAAATAAAATTTCTGGAGGAACAACAGCATCGTTTCTAGGGGCTCAAACTAAATGTTGTTTGTTTATTTTTTGACATTTAAAGTATCAAGTGAATACAATTTAAAAATCTACTCCTTAGTTGATACGAGTAGAATCGATAATCTCTCAATTGAGAAACTATACTAGAATCAAATGTTTAATGAACGGCAATAATGAAATTAGCTGTCTTGTGGCTCTTCGCCTAAAAGGATTCTGTGATCAATTGCGCAGAGTCTTAGTCGGCCATGTAATTTACAGAACTATAATTTCTTTTATCATGGCTACGATTGCTATATCGGTACGTGTATCTATACTTTGTAATGTTGGAACTTGTAACATTTAATTTGTTTCCAGAAGATGAATTCAAGGAGTCTTTTATCAAATACATTTATTGTCTCTGTCTCTCTATTTCTAAATATTTAGGGTGCATTATTCCGGGAGGAGTCAACGTTCATTCCCAATTCCTAACAGAAAGAACTTGAGAGAAACAAACTCTTGAACTATACGAAAACCGCTTATGTGAAGATTACCTAGTTGAAATGCGAATAACTATCGGTTCCACACTTTATTGATTTCCCAGTTTGGATGACGCTGCCAATGTTATTAGATCTTTCTGATATTTCAGTTTTAAAGTATCAAAAAGAACTTGCAGAAATGCAAAACGATGTGTCAATTAAACCATTATTTAATATAAAATGAGTGATGCATGGCTTAGTGAAGAAACCAAATCAAATATTCAAATGTGCAAGATAGCTGTTGTTACCATCTCAATCCTCATATTTAAATGAATGTGTATCCAGTGCTAATCTACTGCTAAAAAAAGAAATAGGATGGATATAACCAAAAAGGGGGAGGAGACTTGAGACTAAAGTTAACTAAATTTGAACCTTAAAACCTCTTTGCAGCAAACATCAAGTACAAGGATCTCACTAAAATTTTTTTATTTTTATTTCAGCTTTCCATTGAATATTTAGAAAACTTAGTTACTGTAATAATAATAATATTCTAGTGATTTTCTAAAACCTTCATGTTTCATTTATATATAAATGAAATACGAGCCTCTATATTGCGAATTTTTCTACATTTTCTTAAAACCAAGAGCATTTCATGATTTTCTTCCTAAAGTAACCTCCCTACAGCGAAGTGAATTTTCTATAGAACGAACTTTTCTTCTAGTGATTGAATTTCTTCTCCTTATTTTTAAAGTAATTCCGGACATTTTAAGGTATTCTCTCGTAACACATTTTATGGTGGTCATAAATCTTAAACTGGTTTTATTAGGTGCTTAGCTCGACGAAAGCAATACAACTCTGGGAGTTTCATCCAAGAAGTACTACCTTTAACCACCATTGTCCAGTTCACTAGAAACATCTTCGATATCCCCTTCCACCCTCAGTGGAGTTGTATCTCGTGTCCCCATGTCCTTGAACTAGTTTCCGTTCATTTATAGTGTTGACTAGTAACTTCGTTTCTGGTTACTCGTTAGTGCTTGAGCATGGAAAAAAACATTTAATTCTTCAGGAAGTAGATAAAGGCGCCAAAAAAAACAAACAAACATGACTTTAAAATTTGGTATTCCTTCAAACAGCTTATCAACTATTAGAAGAAATTGAGATAATTTTCTTAATTATGATTCATCGAATTCTTGTTCAAAATGTTGAAGAACGTCTATGAAGATGTTGACGAGGCACTTTTGAAGTGGATACACACAATGCAAGATAAAAATGTTCCGATCTCTGAACTTTTCGTAATAGAGAAAGCTCTTCCATTTGTGAAGGCATTGGGATAAGACCAATTTCTAGGTAGCAATGGATGACAGAAAAATTTAAGAAAAGACACGGAGAAATACGCCTTTTGGTGCATTACAAATATATGAAACGTATTATGAAACAAAGTACTTTTTCAAACAAAAATTTCTTAAACCAAATTAACATATTTTATGTGGAATTAAATTTAAAGACGCATGTGGTAATGTAAGTTTAAAAAATCTAGTTATAAAATAATGTACGCTTAAAATTACTTCTATGTTTTAAATTAGAAAATGCCCTTAAAGTTCATTAATTTTAAAACAAAACTATTTTGTTTTTGAAAATACAGTGACATTCTTTTTCTCTTTTTCTTTCTTTCTTTTTTTTCGATGGGTAAGATACTTAAAATAAATAGATATTAATTTACAAAAGAGGTGTGAATAATTCTCTCTCTTTTTTAAATATATATATAATGTTTATGAACTTAAAACTTGTTTTATATGGTTTATAAAGCATATTGAAACATGAACCTCTGTATAACGAATTTTCCATATAAAGGACATTTTATTGGGATTTAGCGACTGTATTTATGCATGTAGGGGGGTGACACAAGAATTTTTAAAAGGCTTATGGGGGCATAGAAAAAAAATTAAGAAACAATGGTGTAGAGGGACTTATGCACAGTGAACCTATTGAGGTCTTAAGTCCTGCCGTAGGTGTGGTGAGGTAGTTGGAAGAGGAAGGGTGCCAGATCAAGTGTCTTTTTTGTCATCTGACCATGGTCCAAGATGATGAAGTCCGTCACCGGTAGCCCTCGAGTTGTTTTTGAATGCAACGTTTATAAACACTCACAAACCTTATGATTCGTATAAACCAGGGATGGGCATTAAGTCGAATGCAATCGACCGACGAACTACCAAGACATTTGGGCTTGACTGCCTTTACTAAGACTTAAGACGCGCATAGATAAATAAACCTTGAGGGAACACCAACGCATGGCAGACTGGAGAATTGGTCTTTCACAATCGATGTGACTATGTTTACTTAAGAAAAGGATTCGACAAATGTGTTGATGAAGCATATGCCTTGATTAGAAGCGCACGATGACACTTAACACGTTCACTGTCAACGTGGGGAAAAAGTGATCACTGCAATCCCATCCGTAAAAATAAAATTTTCCCCATACACCTACTGAAGTGAAATATAAATATTGATACTTAGCTCTTCCCGTGATAGCATGGAATTGGCTATTCAGACATCATCCCACACCCCGCGCTTTCACGGGATTTAGGTTCATGTGTTGATGCCATGTCTCGCAATGACGTGAGACTCGGCAACGAGCAAATTAAGTATATATGTCGGCTTCAGATTCATCGGTTTATGTAAGTTCTCTGCTTGCTGCATTGAATGCGTTCACTCTCCATGGTCTAGCAGTCTCTCTCTCTCATAGATTTTCATACATTCAACTTGACAATTTTGTTTTATTGTAGTAAAAATAGTAATACATAATATTTTTAAAGAGAACATGCAATTTTAATACAGAACTGCCACACCTGCGCCACTGGGTGCATTGTAACTTTTTTAAAAACATGAGAAGCAGCCCGTACCCTAGAAAAATTCTCCCACCCCTGGTGTAAACAATACCGAATCGTGTAGCCAGTCATTATAAAAACGTGACTTTATAAGCACGATTGCTTATTTCTTACCTGGTTTCAGGTTTTTCTTGTCTATCAGTAGACTCGGAGGAATGAAGCAGTTATCAGCATCAGCAGATACACAAGTCTCGTTATCGGTTATCAAATTAACTTGATGCTTGGGATCGGTGTGGAACTGAACTTCAAATATGCATTTCACATCTTGATCCACGATACTGCGATAAATGTTAAACATGCGTTAGATTTTTGGTAATTACATATTGCACTCTCTGTTTGCTTATTTTTAAAAATAAAATCGGAAGAAATATTAACCTGCAACTCAGAATGTCCGCAAACTTATAATTTTCTCCATAAACCATGTGCATCTAAAAATATAAACGATGTTCATTAAGTGTATGAAAGAAAGATTTAATTTATAGCGTAATGTTAAGGATATATATGCTGAATAAAAAAACATAATTAAAATATTTTTGAATAATCAGACCAAAATTGATTTTTTAAGTACCTCTTACTGGTCGATAACATTTAAATAATTTTGGAACTTATAATATTATATACAATAACAGCAGAAAGTTATGGTTTTAAACAGAATACTTAGAGAAAAAAAGAGTTTGAAATACAGGTTATTCATAATTCCCACCAGGGTTTCGAAGCTCTATTGTAAAAAAAAAGAAAAAAAGATGAATACTGCAAAAAGGAACATTTGACAGAATACGAGAGCAATTCAAGTTTTACGTACGTACTTGACAGGTATTCTACGTGTAAGACCTTGGTCCCTCAGCGCACATCAATGGAAGAGTATAGTTGAATAGGAATAGTATAGAAGGTACTATTGAAATGAAACCTGATACGAAAATTCGCTTCAAAATTAAAAGTAATGGGTGGACATCTACCCGATGTCGCATGAACTATTTAACAATTTACCAAAAATGAGTATGAACGCAAAGTGACACATAAAAGCATTTAATTATCACGAGCACAAACACATGACATTACACGATCACAGTACAAGAACAAGTAAGTGAAAAACGCGACAAGACAGAGCATTCAGCTGTGACGTAGTTCTGCTGCTCTTTGATTGGAGGAGATGGAAAGATGCCTTTTTGCACTTCTTTCGCAACAACTATCAACGTTATTCACAGCACGTGTTATCCTTTCATACAGTTCTGCAACATCACGTGCAAAGGAGGGGCAAAAATTTAGGCCTTGTGAAAAAGACCAAGTTTTTCAATTCTTACTATTAGTTCACACTCTCCCTATATATATATATATATATATATATATATATATCTATCTTGTTCAAATTTTTAATCGTTAATAAAATACTTTTTATTCATCCACTCAAGTCGAAACACATTTTTTTAAAACTTGTAGTGGATGACACTCGATGTTAATACAGTTTTTTCAAACGTTAATTCACATTCATTAAATCGATTTAATGAATAAGTAGTAACAAACAAAAATAATAGTCCAACCCCATATATAAAAAGGAAAGTCGCTCGTTGTGCTTCGATAGCCCAATGGATAGTGCGTTGGACTTCTAATCCTAAGACCGTGGGTTCGACTCCTAGCCGGGATGGTGATCTGAGAATGTGATTCATGAATGAATAAGTCGTAAGGGAAAAAAATAATAGTTCAACACCCTTGGAAAATCGCTTTCCTATGTATATCTGATATATATTATAAATGTGAAAGTTTATGAGGATCTTTGTGGGTCTTTCACGCAAAAACAACTGAATGGATTTTAATGAAACTTTATAGCTTATATATCAGAATAACACATAGGCTATAATTTATAAAGATATTGTGAGAAGTGTCCAAAATATAACGATATTTGTCAAGTAAGTAGGAAAAAATTCTGCCATCTGCCAGCAATTCTAGCGTGCACTGCAAAAAAGCCCACGTCAGCATATATCTATCTTTTGTTTGTGAAAAACTCTTTTGGTTTTGGCTACACAAGGGGCTCGCTTCTAATTAATTCATGTGATCAGAATAATGCCTATTTTTTTTATTTCAAATTAAAACTAAGTTTTGAAGGGAGAGGTTGTTAAATCTCTCTTTATTTTAATGTTTTTTTTAATGATTTTTTACTATGCATATTTGGTAGTAGGAAATTGATTTTTTTTTTTAAAATAAATGCTTTTATATCGGTTCTGGAACTTAAAGTAAATACACTTTCTCTTTCACACTGCATCATTTGGACAAATTTTCAAAATTTGTTTGTGGTTAGTAGTTAATTATAACGCTATAATTTTAATTGAATAGGCAGATATTGCGTTTTTAAGTATAAAAATAATTATGACTACTGTACTGTATTTTTTGGAGTGTGTGAGTGAGTGAATATTAACATCTCACTGTTCAGCTACACGAGGGCTTTTGGCAACGTATCACGTAATTTTGAACCATGGTCAAGTGACGTGGACGACACCTGAGCTGGCACCCCCTTCTCCTAACTACCACACCAGCTTAGAAGGACTATTCTACCAATACTTAGCAGGAATATTCTTTGTAATCCACCCTTCCAAGATATATGGCAGCACGGGTTCTATGATGAGTATTTTAGCGGGGAAGCTGAATAGTTTTGTAGCAGATATTGCGTTTTCAGCGGATTGCAAAGATTATTATTTTTGCCCCAAAAATAGTTTGTCAAAATTTAAGTGTCTTATGTTTTAGTATGTTAGTGAAGACCTTCGAAAATGATTTCACTACTTATTTTAAGTGAATGGTGTGTATAATTAATTTTGCAGTGGAATATCTTTAATTAATTTATTAGCTCTAACGGATTAAATTTTCCAAAGTGGAGTATTTTTTTATGTATATCCTTTAATTTTCAATGTAGTGATCCAAAATAAATATTGTATGAAAAAAAAAACTGCAGTAAATCATAATGCGGTTGGATAAAGTATTAAAATGCATTTCTCCCTTACACGGTGGGTTTTACAAAGCTCTAATAAAGCTCGAGCTACGAAAGTAGCTAGGCATTTGCCAACTTGACTCTATCGTTAACATTTCGCTATGTTTTTCATTGAATCGCCATTATAATTTAAGAAACGGCGTTGCTTGCGAATATAACAATTTTAAAATAAAATAAATACAACAGAAAGTAATATTAATGTCACTTTCAGATATAAATTATTTACACTACTTTTTAAGCGTTAATTACACAAAGCTTTTAACAATGTGTTACTTTTGCTGAGCAGAGATTAGCTTAGGGAGATATTTTGAAAAATCGACCCTCAAATTATAAATAACAAAAAAATTCCTTTTTATCAGCTATTAGATCTACATAGTTAAAATTTAACAAAGGTGTTTTTTTCCTTTCTTTTTTTGTTTAGCTGAGACATGCAAAAAGTTTTTTTGTTTAATTTGCAATTCACATAAAATTAACTCATTAAAAACTTCTTTTTCCTTCAATCTGTGTTGTTTAATTTTTCAGTTCACTCGTGCGAAGAACGGGTATACCAGCTAGTACATATTAGTTACCAGCTAGTACATATATATTAGTTGTAATTATTTAATAAACAGTAACTAAAATAAAATTTTTCTTTGTTGTCCTAAGTAGGAATTGACTTGAAATTTTTTTTTTATATTACTTGTTTTTAGATAACACGGATAAAATAACACGTGCTGTCAATAACGTTGAGTAGAGTGTGGCAGGAACTGGATTATCGCATTCATGTAGGATTTTCCCTTTGAAACATTTGTTAAAAGGTTGAGTCATATCCTTTTCAGAGGACCATAAATCTCAATTTTATTTATTACTGCATTCAAAAGCAGCGCCATCTAGTGAGCTTTCGTAGCTCCGGCTTGAATAATTTTTCGGCAGAGGCCAACTAACCACTGCTTGTTCAACACGTCGCGTCTTTACCGCATTTCCGTCAACCCCGATTTTGATTAATTTTTCTCTTATTTTTTCGTATTAACTTAATTCTCTCTTTCTTTCTCTGCGATCCAACTCTGTTGAATCGTAGAAGCGCTCTGATTGGTTCCACTTTCTTGAAACTACTTATTCCAAATTAGCTGAACTTTTGGCTCGGCCAATAGGAATGCTCCCTTTCATTCTCTGTTCATTCTTCCATCTCAAGATATTTTTTCCCGCACTTTTCTGATCATGGTTCTTCGCTGCAACCCGATTGGCCAGCTCTGCTCCGCCCACTTTGGGCTCTCATTGGCTCAGATCTGCTAGCTCTTAAAAGAGCTTTTTGTTTTAATTTTCTTGTATAATATTAATTTAAAAGTCATACACAATTTTTATTTTTAAATTTATAATAATAATCTTTTTAAAATGGGCATTGGTAAATTTTCACAGTCACTTACATTCCAGGACAGGAGGTTTCCGGAAGGACTTTAAAACGTGCAACGAGCGCCCAGCGCGGCACCACCAGTCCTAACATCCAAGAATGAGAAAGGTTTATTTCCCCGTCTTCTAAAGGTATAACTCAACTTTTAATTAACCTAATTCCTGCATTTCTTTCTCTTTGTAAATATCCCCTTTTGTAAATATTTCCCTTTTACTTAAAATAAATTCTCTTTTACTTAAATGAAGTATTTGTGTTTAAATGACTTAGATTCAATTAATAATTCATCACTCACCCTTAAATACTTACCCCTAGCCAAACCACCTCGCCAATCTAAAATCCCGCCTTCTGAAGAGTCTGATTTTTATTCGAAGATTTATTCGGACTCCCACAGAAATAATTGGGGGATCGCCTGGGATTTGATTTCGAAAATCTTCTCTAAATAATAAGTTGATAACCTTCTAACCCTCTTCTTCGTTAAACCCCTCCCCCCATTTTTGGCTGCACGCCTAATTTACAAGCGGACTGAATCGAAAATGCGGATTGCCTCTCATAACATACTAACATTTAGGTGAATAAAACGAGAAGTTATTTTCTGCCGTGTACAACAACTACAAGAGTTTCACAAGTCCAGTGAACACATACAGGAGCCTTTGAAGTTTGTTTTCAAGTAATTAATCACACGTCGTCGACTGTATCAGGTACTTTTTATATTGTTCTTCAAAAGGAAAAAAATCTAAAAGAATACGTGAGTCACCGTTAATTTGATTATGAAAAAATTGTTGTAGTCGATTTCATGAAGTAATTTATATTTTTAAATAAGATGTGTGTTTTTCTGAAATGCTATTTTTCTATGTGTATAGAAATCGTACCAATTAAAATTTTCTACAAGTATATCTTTTAAAATATTAAGAAAGTCGTACGTAATATTCAAGTGTTTTATTTGTATGCCATTTATTAAGGAATTCTCATTAGAAATCGTATCATTAAAATTTTCTAATTTTATTCAAGTTTTATTTGTATCTCATTTATTAACGAATCGCATTGAATTAATTTTATGCGTGTTTCATTTCTATGGTTATGTCATCGACCTTGAACTAAGAGATTAATGTCTTCCCATTCCTAAACATATCTGTTTGGTTGCAATCGTAATTTCAATGACTCATATAGTGTAACATTTCTCTTGCAGCAGTTTGGCAATTAATTTAGTTTTATGAGTATTCGAGAAATATATTTTGTGTAAGAAATATGCTATGTTTTTTACAATTGATGAAGGATCATGTATAATCTTATTTTAAATGATGCATAATATCATTCAATATATAAGTATTTTGAGTTCATTTTTGACAGAATTATTATGCTTTCTATTTAAACATGTGTTTATCCTTAAAATTTGATGATGAGATCTTAAAAAGATTTTATTTTTATATTGGTGTAATAAAAAATATATATGAGATTTTTCTTAAGTAACTAACTTCTAATTATTTGCTTTTTTCAGCAAAGAACTTTTAAATGATTAAATCTTCATATCACAACAAATTTAATCACTGTTTCTAAACAAGATTTATATTAATTTATTTTTTCTTTCAAATTCTTTTTGCATTTGTTATAACGAAATGAGAACTGATAGATCAAATGGTTTAAAAAAAAAGGGTTTTGTTTTTAGTTGCAATTAATGATTTGACTACTTTAAATTAAGCATTACGTATTTTAGCTCGCACTGTTGTCTTTATACGTTACTGGTTTAAAATATTTCTAAATGAATAGAATTTGAATATTTCAATGTATATTTAGTGTATTTTGATGCAATATCATTTTAACTTGAGAATTTTTGTAAATGCAAACGAGAATTGCCAATAGCAACATCATTGTTTTTGTTTGAACGCGTGACAATTTTGTTTATTCTACTATCTAAACTTAAATTTAAATTTTAAAATGGCGTATCTTGGCAAAGGTCGACGCGAAGATTTATTTGTCTTAGCCACGGAATTAAATTTAAAATTCGATAAATCTATGACCATCGCCACACTTAAAGATCTACTTATTAGTAGTGAAGATTATGACGAGAAGAACTGACCAAAAATATACATTCAACGATTGTTGAGGATCGCAAAGTCAGAGAAGAAAATTTACGCATTGAAGAGCAAAAAGAAAAATTACGCATTGAAGAACGAGAAGAAAAATTACGCTTCGAACAATTGAGGTTAGATGAGCAAAAACGCAAATATGAATTTGAGTTGGAAAAGTTAAGAATCCAAACACAATGCAAGTTAGGCGCTGATACATCCAAAGAAAGTGATACTAAATTTCTCGTCAAAGAAATTTCAAAGTTTATACATCGTTTTGATTTGAAAGAAGACATCAGTCTTTATCTAAAATTATTTGAACGTCAAGCGCAGAGATTAAATATTGATCAAGAAAACTGGGTTTCTCATCTGTTAGGCTTGTTACCGACGGAAGTATCTCACATCATAGCGAGAGAGCCTGACGATAAAGCCAACTCTTACGAACACGTTAAAGATTTACTGCTGAAACGCTTTAAACTAACTCCAGAAAAGTTTCGACAACTATTTGTCACTCACCAAAAAGCACCTGAAAGAACATGGATTGATTTTTACCATGAGTTAAACTTTTACTTCAATGGATGGATAGATGGATTGAAGATAGATACTTTCAACAAGTTATCCGATCTAATCATAACAGATCAATTCAAACGAAAAACTCCTTTTGAATTTAAAGAATATTATCTTGATGAATGGGCAAATATGAACTCCCCTGTTCAATTAGCAGAAAAACTAGAAGAATTCGAAGACTTTAAAAGGACTCTGAAACAAAAATCTAGCAGTCCATTTGTGAAGAAACAAGAATTCAGATTCACAGAAAAGAATCGCAGATATGAATCACCAGGAAAATTCGAGTATTACAAGAAAGATAAGAAGTTTCCAGCGTCAACGAATTACAACAAACATTACGAAGCCCCTGTTACCAAGTACGAATCTGTTCAAAGATATCAAGACGGCGCACAGAAAGGGTATTACAACAAAAATTACGAGAAACACTCAAATCACAATTCTTCCAAGCATATATATGCTCAGACGAACTATTCAAAATCGCAGAAATTCAAAGAACCTCCAAAAGAAACTTGCACACTCATCGTTAAGGAAGGTTTACGTACTAAAGAGATATTTTTTGGAAAGGTGAAAATCACGGCGCTCATAGACAGTGGTAGTACCGTAAGTTTGCTTCGAGAAAACACAAGCAGAAGAATAATGGATCCAACAAAATTATCGAAGAACAAGATGCTTCTCACAGGTATTGGTGAAGCACAAGTGACAACTATCGGTTCCTTTGAACATGAGTTCAAAATAGATGATGAAAATTACTTGTTAACTTGGCATGTTGTACCGACTGATAAAAAAATTCGAAGCAGTTATTGGATCAGATCTTTTGGAACAAGCATCGATAAGTTTTACTAAAGAAGGAGTTAAATTCAACAAATATGAGAATCATGCACAGCTTATGCAAATATCTGCTGAAAATCTTCAAGAAGAACTAGACCTACGTCATGTTGAAAATCGTCAAATCAAGAAGGAACTTGAAAAGTTAATTAAAGACTACAAGCCAGAAAAAACAACATCTACTGACGTCACAATTAGAATTATTTTTAAAAGACGAAGAACCAGTCTGTCAACACCCTCGTCGACTAGCTTTCACAGAAAGACAAGAAGTAAACAAACAGATAGAAGAATGGCTCAACGAAGGCATTATACGTCCGAGTTCTGCGGAATATGCAAGTCCAATCGTAATGGCAAAAAGAAAGATGGATCTTCGAGAATGTGCATTGACTACAGAAAATTGAATCAGAAGCTTGTGAAAGATAAATTTCCGTTACCTATCATCGAAGATGTTTTAGACACTTGGCAAGAAGCAAAGGTATATTCTACATTAGATTTACGCAATGGTTTCTTTCACGTTGATGTTGACGAAGATTGCAGAAAGTATACATCCTTTATCGTCCCAGATGGACAATTTGAATTCAACAAAGGTCCTTTCGGACTAAGCACAAGTCCAGGAGTTTTCCAACGCTACGTATCAAGTATATTTAGAGATCTTACTCGGAAAGGAATTGTAATCAGTTATTTAGATGATCTCGTCATTCCAGCGAAAAACGAACAGGAAGGTCTCGAAAAACTTAAAATTATTTTTGAAGTCGCAAAGAAATACGGATTAGAAATTAAGTTCAAGAAGTGCCAATTCTTAAAAAAAAGAAAATTGAATTTCTAGGTCACATTGTAGAAAGCGGAACTATTAAACCATCTCCTACGAAGACACTAGCTGTCCGAAAATTTCCAGAACCAACAACAATAAAACAAGTACAAAGTTTTCTTGGTTTAACTGGATATTTCCGCAAGTACATCAAGGATTATTCAAAGATAGCTAAACCACTTAGCGATTTAACAAGAAAAGAAAACCTCTTTTTTTTTTTCGGGATTCAACAAAAGAAGCATTTGAAAAATTGAAGAAAATCCTGTCCGAAGGCCCAGTCTTGCACCTTTACAAGTATGGAAGAAAAACAGAACTGCATACAGACGCCTGTAAACAAGGGTACGGCGCAATTTTGTTACAAGAAGCAGAAGATGGAAAGTTACATCCCGTTTACTACATGTCGAAAAAGACAAATACAGCAGAAGAAAAGTATGACAGCTACGAATTAGAGGTACTAGCAATTATCAACGCATTAAAGAAGTTTCGTGTTTATCTTTTAGGACAACACTTTAAAATAGTAACTGACTGTTCAGCATTTCAGAAGACTATGCAAAAAAAGGAGCTAATTACTCGCATAGCCAGATGGGCGCTTCAATTAGAAGAATTCGATTATGAAATAGAGCATAGAGCTGGAAGTCGTATGAAGCACGTCGATGCTCTTAGATGGTAATGATGGTATGCAATGATACATTAACTTCAAAGCTTAAAAACGCACAAGAGGAAGATGACAACATCCAAACATTGAAATCACTTCTAGAGAAGCAAGAATCAGAAGAATTTTTTGAGCGAAACGGTATAATCTATAAGTACTTAAATGGTCGAGAATTAATTATAACCCCTAAAGCAATGCAAGCTGAACTAATTAAATTGATTCACGAAAATGGTCATTTCTCAGTAGGAAAAACAGAAGAAATTGTGAAACAGGAATTTTTTTATCCCAAATTTATCCAACGTCGTTAAAAAAGTAATAGTTAATTGTGTTCCATGTATCTTAGCTAATAAGAAAACTGGCAAAAAGGAAGGGTTTTTGAATCCTATTTCTAAGGAAAGCATTCCTTTAAGTACGTACCATGTTGACTTCATTGGTCCTTTACCCTCCACAAACAAAAGTTATCAACACATTTTCACCGTAGTAGACGCATTTACCAAATTTACTTGGCTATATCCCGTCAAAACTGTGTCTGCTGAAAGTGCCCTCGAAAAACTAAAACAACAGCAGAAGACCTTTGGTAATCCCATCAGAATTATCTCTGATAGAGGTTCAGCGTTCACTTCAAAATTATTCAACAACTACTGTGATGAAGAAAACATTCAACATCTACAAATAGCAACAGGTGTTCCTCGAGGAAACGGACGAGTTGAACGAATTCATCGAACTTTGATTCCAGTTATCACCAAACTATCATTAGACGACTCAACAAAATGGTACAAATACGTCGACAGATTACAGAGAATACTAAATAGTACTATAAGTCGCAGTACAAAATGGACACCATTCGAACTATTAGTGGGAATCAAAATGCGTAACAAGGAAGACATCCTAATCAAAGACTTACTTCTAGAAGAAATGGCGAAAGAATTACTAGAACAACGCGAATTTTTAAGAAACGATGCAAAAAAGAACATCGAAACTCTGCAGTCTGAAAATAGAAAGACGTATAACAGAAGAAGAAAGAAACCTTCGTTATACAAAGAAAATGATTTAGTAGCCATCCAAAGAACCCAATTTGGAGCTGAACTGAAACTAAGACCAAAGTTCTTAGGCCCTTACAAAGTAAGAAAAGTTAATTCCAAGGATAGGTATGAAGTGGAAAAGGTTGGTCAGCACGATGGACCGAACTCAACCACCACCTCAGCTGATTTGATGAAACATTTTTATGCTTAATTGAATTTTTTTTATTTGTTATTATTTTTAATTTTTCTCATATCCCTCTTGAGAAATTAATAGATGTTCTATGGTAACACTCGTTTCCATTAATCACTTTATATTCACTTGTAACATTTATTATATTTTCGTATTATTCATTATCTTTCTATTGATGCGAAGGATTTTTTTTATGGTTTAGTTAATTGTAGATCACAACATAGAATATTTTGTTTTTATATGCTCTATTTTAGGTCCGGAATTGTGAATATTAGAGGTATACATCTTTTCAACTGTAATATTTTATTTTATCTTTAAGAATCGTATTATTTGTCTTTATTGCATCCATATTCCAATAGTCATCAAATTTATAGTTGTAACTAAAAATAGTTTGTATTTAAAGTACTTTAGCTCTCCACATTTTGTAAGAGCTGAGAGACCAGCTCTGTCAGGAGAGGGTGATTTTGTAGGATTTTCCCTTTGAAACATTTGTTAAAAGGTTGAGTCATATCCTTTTCAGAGGACCATAAATCTCAATTTTTTTTATTACTGCATTCCGAAGCAGCGCCATCTAGTGAGCTTTCGTAGCTCCGGCTTGAATAATTTTTCGGCAGAGGCCAACTAACCACTGCTTGTTCAACACGTCGCGTCTTTACCGCATTTCCGCGCCCAGCGCGGCACCACCAGTCCTAACATCCAAGAATGAGAAAGGTTTATTTCCCCGTCTTCTAAAGGTATAACTCAACTTTTAATTAACCTAATTCCTGCATTTCTTTCTCTTTGTAAATATCCCCTTTTGTAAATATTTCCCTTTTACTCTTAAAATAAATTCTCTTTTACTTAAATGAAGTATTTGTGTTTAAATGACTTAGATTCAATTAATAATTCATCACTCACCCTTAAATACTTACCCCTAGCCAAACCACCTCGCCAATCTAAAATCCCGCCTTCTGAAGAGTCTGATTTTTATTCGAAGATTTATTCGGACTCCCACATTCATGTAATGAAAGTTTCACACATGAACGCTTGTAAGGTATGTAAATAAAACTTGGATTGCTTCTGTAAGTTTTCAAATGTTGTTCTTTTTTTTGTTGCGGAATTAAGCTTGTTTTTTTTCTCTTTTTTTTGCTATAGCCGGGAGGGAATTAGGAATCCTGTATTGTCCCCTGTGTGTAGACTTTCATCAAAGAGATGAATTTCAATGTGGAGATGTGGTGACTACATCGTAAATGTTAAATAATCTTAGTAATAATAGGGGAACTTAATTTTAAATGGGATTTGTGTGTTTCTTAGATTATCATGGAACCTATCTAATCTAGTAAAAATAGTAAAATCTAAAAATTCTCATTATTCTCTGTAATTAAACAAAAACAAAAAAGTTATCCTTAAACATATGTGAAAATTTGATCACTATCTTATACTGTTATAGAAATTTTGTTTTCTCTTTTTAGCTGAAGGGGTATTGTGGGTGGTTTACATGGAGGTAGAGACTACTCATAAATAATGCTAAATAGGTAGTGCTGATCAATTCGGAAGCAAATTTTGTTGCTAAATTTAGGACAAAAAATAGTTGCTCGGAAACAAATCTAGCAGGGTCTAGAATGATTATCTGAAGAGATATTTCTAGAAGCCTCTAAAAAGTCAGGATAGTTTATATCAGAGGTTCTCAAACTTTTTTGCCTTATAGACCCTTTGCCATGTTTTTAGAGGTTTTCGGTATACCCCTAATTTACTTAATATTGAATTTTTGCAAATTTATCAAATGTCTTTTTGACAATTGGTATAGATCTACTTACTTTAAAAGATTTCAATTTGTAACTATAGTGAAGTACAGAGTGTTAAAAACTTAAGACACACATGTTAATTAATTAAATTGAAATTTAATTAATACATAAAATAACTGTTACATAAAGTAACTGAGCAATAAATAAATGCTTTTAATTGGATGGATGAATATGGTGCCTTATTCATTTTGGTTCTTCCAAAATTGTTGATTCTTCGTTAGAGTACCTCTATTCAGATCAATTCCTCTTGTTATCTAACATTTGTTACTTTTTCAATGTGACCATATTAATTCATTGCCTCTACTTTGGTATTACCATAATCAAAGCATTCTCAAACCTAGTTTCAAAATCTCAATAAAAGGTATTTATATGTTGAATGTTGGTTAAAACATCATTTTCTTGGTAGATTCTTTGTAGAAAATTGATAAATTGGGAAAATTTGGGACTTCTAATAGTACACTTAATTTAATTCTGACAAGATATGCCGAAATGATGGTCCTTGTAACTGCAAATCACCCTCATTAAATTAAGAAATCAAATCTGCTAAATAGGTATATCTAGTTTTAACTTGATTAAATTTTCTTTTAAAATTCAAGTCACGATCTGGTTTAATGAAAACCATATCGTAGACACTCCATTTGCACCTCATGGACCCCCAAATTACTTTTCCTTTCATATGGCCCCCTCGCAAGTCGTCATAGATCCTTGGGCGTCGATATAGACCATTTTGGGAATCACTGGTGAATATATAATCCATGCAATGCATGGTGAGCTTCGAAAGTTAGAATTTGGCACAGACTAAGTATTTTATTCACCTCATGTGTGGTATTGCAATGACGTTACTGTGTTCTACACGTTTGAATGAACTTTGACTCAGTGCTTCGAATATTTCTATGTATGTTTGTTTCCTGCAAAAAATGCATCGTTTTTAATGTACAGTTCTTTTTGTCAATGAAATATAAAGTGAATAAATCGACAGATTTGAACGTTACTGGCAAGATAGAATGTATCCTTTTCAGGATTTTTTCGTATGACGTGAAAGATCATCTATGTTACCTACGTGAAAGGTAATTTACTAAACAGAATTTAATGATTTCTTATATGATACTTCACAGATGCTTTATATTATAAATATAAGCCCATTTTATTTGTAGGCTGACCATAGCAGGATTATAAATTATTTTTTTATAAAATATGACTGCAGAGGAATCTGGAAATAACCAGATGGCAGATTATTACAATGTTTACGTTATGAACGAGTTACGAGATACACGTTAAAGAATAAGGTATGAGATCATTTTATGCACAATTAATGTTCACTTTCAATCTTAAAAACGCTTTATGAATGATTGAGTTGAGTAAATGGTAAAATTCTATTATAGCCTACTCCTTGGCAAAGATCTTTCAATTTGTGCCAATGTGGCACCAAGGCATGTTTTTCAAAGTTGAGAACGGAGAAACATTGTTAAAGAAAAATGTCGGAAGGAGTAAACATGGAGTACATTTTTTACTCCAAGAACAAATTCATGTAACATTTAGCTTCTAAAAGTAGAAAATTAATAACATTCAGAAGCGAATAAATTGATACACGAAGGACAGAAATGGAAATTTTTAAAATTATGAAAAATTTAGTTCTTAAAAAAACGAAATTTGAAACATTCTAAAAGGAAATAAATTGATGTACATAGAAGAATTTTGAAATTTTTAAGACTTTAAAAACAAATTCCTGTAACAAATTTGGTGTCTTAAAAAAGATAAGAACATTCTAAAGAGAATATATCACATAAAAATCTCGACAAAACGTTTTGTATTTATATCATTACAGTACAATCACAAGCACTGTATTTTATTAAGGCACAAACTCATTTATAACTCTTCCAAACCAATATCTCGAAAAAATCAAAATTTTACACATACTCAAATGAACTTTCCTCATACTATTACACAACATGTGGATTCTCTCCTACTTTTGAACGGCATTTCCATTCATAACCATCAATTTCGTTCTCCTTTCTCGCAGACGCACACATTTTTTGCATTCATATTTTACAGCAAGTAAACCTTCATGCACGCATCACTCAATAATTTCCTTTTGCTTCTGTTTCCAAAGAACGAAAAAGAAGAAAAATAATAAAAAAATACCGTTGTGTGTTAAGCCTTTCACTCAATTCATTCTCAGCAGCAACCGGTAGTCACAGCTAGTTTTCCTTCAACAATCAAGGAGAGAAAAGATGCAAATGTGTGGCCCAAGTTACCGCTGTTATATACACCGCCTACCAGTAAGTATTTGGACACCCATGCAAATGAGGATATCTGTTGTTTTGATCTACGTCACGCCTTCTGTACGTAACTATCGAGTAGGAAACAGAATCGGCATTAGTCGCATGCAAGATACCACTCAATGAAGAGCTGTCTGACTTCGAGAAGGGTGTAACTTTAGGATATCATAGAAATAGCTGATACTTAAGGGGTATGTCTCGTGAATTAAACCTTCCAAAGTTGGCAGTGGCTTTTGTGATTAAAAATTGGAAGGTGAGTGTTGACTGTCGGAATGTGATTTGATCCGGTAGACCGCCGAAATTAAGAGATAGGCACTTCCGAGTGCTGTCCAAAGAAATTCGGAAAAACCACCCCCTACATACTCCAAGAGTTCCAACAAGCATCCGGGAATAATATTTCGATAAATACCATTCTCAAGGAAGCCCATTTGTTTGGTTTCCATGGTCATCAGCCTTTAATTACAATATCTACCTACGCTGCTCAGTTGAGGGGGTGCAAGACACTTTGAAGTTGGACCGTAGATGAGTGGAAACTGATTCTCTAGGGATGAAAATCAAAACTCTACCACACGAAATGCAGAGTCTGGGTTCGGTGTATGCCTGGAGAACCTCTTTTACCAAAATGCATTATGCCTACTGAAAAGTCTGGTGGAAGTGAAATTATGATCTGGGGATGTTTTTCGTGGTAGGAACTGAGACCCCTAATCCCAATTTATGGTAAGCTCAACGCCGATTCCTACTCCTACTTTTTTAGACAAAACTTTCTTCGCTGGGGCAATTATACGGGTTGGATCATTGTTACTACCAGGATGACTACGCCACTTTTCACATTGCGAGGTGCACAATGGATTGATATGACTTGACTAGCCTTCATATCCAGACTTGAATCCTATAGAAAACTCCTGGGACGAGTTGGGTTGCAGCAACCGTCTAAAATCTATGAAAGTACTCGCATCTCTTCTCCAAGCCGAGTGGAAGAAAATACCATTGCCGTTATCCAAACACTTGTGGAAAGTATGCCCTAGAAGGTTAAGGCTGTTGTTTCTTCAGATGGAGGCTCTACAAACTATCGAATATGAATAAATTTTGATTATCTCTTTTATCACAGGTGTCCAATTATTTATTGGTAGACAATATACTCAGTAAGATTGCCTGATTGGTAATTACGATTGATAATTGCCAATTGCAGCTAACTAACATCACTTACTACAATGTTCTTTTAAAATTAAAAAGGCTAGCTATAGCATGGCAAACTTATCACCCAGCTTGACCACAAAAAAGTTTAAAAACATGGAATGGGCTAAAATAGGATCCAAACGAGAAAATAATTACATAAGAAGATAATGTAATGAATATTCTAAAAGGAATTCTCTCATCCTGAACTACTCACGGATGCTCTGATGTCCTTTTTGATTGCTTCATAAGCGATCGAGTTTTCTTCTGCTTGTTTTGAAGGCGACAATTGCTTCTTCACCGCGTACCTGCTTAAGGCCAGAGGAAGTTCTCCACTGTAGGATGTCCTCACTGAAAGAGACATTCGACTTGCTTTTTTAAAGAGGTTTTTTTTTTTAATCTTGTCTCAATTAAATTATATAGAAAAAGAGGACGTGGAAAATATTGTCTAAATCTCGACGATTTTTTTTTTTGAAAACCAAAATTTATACTTTTATTTGGTAAAGAAAACATCTTAAGGTGAGAAAAACTTACTACTTCTGTGAAATAATTTCAAATAAAAACTTCAATATTTACTTCTTTATCTGGAAATGAAATTCTTACGAATTCCTGAGAATTCTTCCCTGATATTTTCTCTAAATATAGCGTGGTAATGGAATTATACTTATTAAAGTTGACAGCACGTATCATAATTTTAAATTATTAACCCTTTATTTACCGACATAAGTACCACTCACTTTAAAATTACACAGAATAATCATTTTTGAGAGTACTCTGACGATACTTACCAGGAATTATCTTTGAAATCCACTCTTACAAAATATATGTCAGAACGGGTTCTATGATGAGGATTTTAGCAGGGAAGGCGAATAGTTTTATAGCAGAAATTGCGTTTTCAGCGGATTGCGAGGATTGTCATTTTTGTTCCGAAAAAATAGTTAATGTCAAAATGTGTCTTATTTTCTTTGTATGTAAATGAAAACCATAGAAAACGATTTGACTTTTTATTTTACGCGAGCAGTCTATATAATTAAATTTACAGTTGAATATCTTTAATTAATTAACTCTAATGGGTTAAATTTCCCAAAGTTGGGTATTTTTTTAATGTATATCCATGAATTTTCAATTCCTTAGATAAAGGGTTAAAGTGTGGTATGATATTACTGAACCTATAATTTAATTTTCAAATTGCCATGAAACATATGATGACATTGGGGCATAACTATGGGGTCCCACTTGGAATATTTAACAGAATAGGTATTAGAAATTTACATTTCTGAGACTGGCCACTATTTTCGGAAATTGATAGCAAGACAAAATAGGAAATTTTAAAGAATTACGAGACAAGAGGAAATTTATAACTTCAGAAATAAGTATCAAGATTAAGGCTATAGATCAAATGTTCTTCAGTTTTCGATCATCCCTCCCCCTACCTTTCCTTTTATGTATCTGCCTAGCATCGCGGACCCGTAGAAAAGCGCCGTGGACTTCCGGGGGTCCACGGATCACAATTTAATAACTAATATTGCAGATTTGAAGAACTAATGCTGTAAGGTAAACGATTTTTGAGTTTGCAGAAAAAGATATCAGTTCCTAGTCACATGACCGCTACTCAAAAGGACGATTTTTGTTGCCAGTTGTCCTCCTGTAGCTTTAAAGTGGAGGCTAGTAAAACTATGAATGAAGCCTATTGTATTCTGTAGTACGTTTTCATTCACATCAATTCCTCTTCTTACAACACACTAATGCCTTTTAGTGAAAACAACGATAACATATGGTTAGAAAGATCTCCTTACTTTATTCAGCATAGTAAGTATAGAAGCATAGTAGCTTTATTTTGAGATCTATTCATGTGGCTGTGGTAGCCTGTTGTTGTTGCTCATGCCACCTGTCTAACGTAGTCAGATCGAGGCCCACGAAATTCATCGTGGGAAGGGGCTAGATGTACGCCTGTCATTGGCCTTAGCCTTGAGCACCCTACAGATGACAGTACGATTTAGCTCGTTGCAATTCGATTGCCAGAGCCTGTGAGACAGGTTGGACTTCTTTACGATAGATGGCGACACCACCCATCTCCACCTCCTCAGTTTAGGCATGGAACTGGAGGGGAGGGAAATATTCTCAAGTCTCCTGCACTCGTGATTTCAGGTGCGACCGCCCACAAGACTTTCGGACCCACTTATTTAACGAGCACGTACTCCGTGTGTACTCGGAGGGTATTTGGTGGTATCTGGCATCGAACCCGAGCCTTCCAGTCTGGAGTCAAATGCTCTAACCACTAGGCTACCCACGACATCTTTTTTTGTGTGGTAACCTAGTGGTCGTGGTCACGGACTCGTTATGAGTTCGAGCTCTAGTGTAACTGCAGTCCTGCTGTGTGGAGCGGCCGATGCACGTTAAATCTGTTGATGCTCAAAGTCCTCCAGTTCACATGGTGTGGTAGTTTGGAGAGTACAGAGCATGCTTTGGTGTCATCCTCGTCACTTGAATGTGGCTCAAAATTAGGAGGTCTGTCACCAATAGCTCTCCTGTTGCTTTGGCCAATGAAACGTTAATAAAACCCTCACACACTGGGATCCTTTCATAAATGTTTCGTGACTTCTGCTAGCACGTGTTCTCTTTTGAAGTAGATTCTATTTATTCATGTAAATTACAATTTTCGTTAAATATATCTAATAGAAAAGGTAAAGCAGAAACATAAACATAATAAGCTTAATATGAAGAATTAAGATTCTGTCCGCTCAAAGTTTTCAAATTGGACAAATTATTTCCCTAGTTTATTTCTTTATACATGAATATTGCGAATATGTATATAATTTTTTTAATGGGACATGGTACGATTTACACAATTTTTTTTAATTTAATGATTTTCGTAATTTTTTTGGTTGCCTCCTGTGTGTATGTATGATGTAAAACTGATATTGTGCTCATAATTTCATAAAAAGCTAACCACTTAACTTTTAAAGGGAAAAACTTGAAACTTATGAAGTGATTTGAAACTGCTACTCCTCCTACAAAAATTGACGGACATATATTAAATTTAATTTATAAGTACGTCAAACTATGTATTGCAAAAGTGGGTATGGGTTTTACGATAACATCGTACTTTAATACTTCTTTTTATGAATGCTAATTGAAAATTCGTTGAAAAATGTGTAAATTCCAAATTCAATTATTTTTAAAAAATAAGAATTACTTTGAAAGAATGCATACCAACTTTTGTCCTATGTACTATTAGCAACAAGTAAATAAAAAAAATTCCAAGTATTAGGCAAAATAGATAAAAAGTCTTAGCATTTTAAAGGAAAACAAACTAGTTATTTTATCTTTCTGATATAAGTCGGTTTAAAGTTTTGATTTGCCATTAAAATGTGAATAAAAACGAACGTAAAAGTTATCATAGCTCTGGTTTTTTAAGCTTAGAGCTTTCAAATTTTGTGAGTTTGTAGAAAAGTATATGAAAAATAATTTTGGGTAAACAAATTAGATTTGAGTTTTTGATCGATTTTTGTCAATTGTATCGTTCTGTGTCCTCTTAAGGTATCCGACTACGTTCGGAACCGTGATTTTTCAAAAACGCATAAATGGATAATTTTCATGATATGTAGTATCACTTAGATTAGAATACATGCATAAAATTGTTTTAAGGACATTTGGACAAAAAAAATATTTAAGTATAGTATTTTGGTAAAAAATTAACTTAGAATAATTTTTTTTCAAAATGTTTCCCTTTTGTGAAAAATGCTTCTATTCTAATTATATTTTGCCTGTATATAGCTCAGACCTCTCTACAGAGGCTCAACTAGAATTTTTCAAATATATAACTTAAAAGTGTGTTTATCCATATTTTAAGACAACAAAGGGGAGCAATTTTAAGAAAAAAAACGCCGATAATTATTTCAATTGTTGGTAATTCTGAAAATAATGTGAATTTTTCAAAACTCATAGTTGAGCCTCTGTTTAGAGGTCTGAGCTATATACAGGCAAAATATTATTATAATAGAAGCATTTTTAACAAAAGGAGAGCATTTTGAAAAAAGATTATTCTAAGTTAATTTTTTGCCAAAATATTGTATTTAAATAATTTTTCTGTCAAAATGTCCTTAAAACAATTGTATACATATAGTTTAATCTAAGTGACACTAAATATCATGAAAATTATCCATTTATGCGCTTTTTTAAAATCACGGTTCCGAATGTAGTCGGATACCTTACTATAACTTTTTTTTTGAAAAGTAAAAGTTGGCACGAGAGAAGCTTGGATTATGACTTGGTTACAGACGATCCACTAGGAGCTGTCATGACACAAGAATTGAGCCCTTATTTACAATTTTGTATACCGAGACGGAAAACAGTTAAAATGCTTACTGTTATTTTCAGTTGGTTCGAACGGAAATTTATACTCATAAACTTTTTACATACCTAATTGTGCACATTGTCCTGTATAGTCAAATGTGAGCATTGGAGGACATTTGCATATGGCCTCCAGTCCATCCAATTCGCAAGTTGCTTTCCTTGCCTGGCATTCTTCTTTTTTCTTAGAGAGCTCGCATTTATCTACAATTGGAAAATATCACATTCTATAAAAATTCTGAAATTTTCAGTACTTAAATAATAAAATAATTTTCGTATTTAGGTATTATACGGATAGCCATATTTCACTAAACTAAAAGGATATCACCAATTTAATACATACATATATATATATATATATATATATATATATATATATATATGTAATAATTCCCTCTAGCATTCTCTTTAATTAATTTTTTAAACAATATTGAAATCTTTTGATTATTTGGTTCAAAACTAACACTCTGATTTTAATCGTAATCGATGAATATTTATTACATCAGAAATTCCTGTCCCGCACTTTCTATCCAATCAGAGCTATGATTGCGTAATCATCACGCACTTGCACTGTTGGTAAAGAATAAAAACAACTTGTGTAATGGCGTTCGTCGCTCACTCTATCCTTTTTTGCCGTCATAATGTACTAGTAAATATAGCTGTTTCTCCGTGTTTATGTGTTGTGTCTGTCAAGATGTCACTTTTGCTTGTCCATTGTGCTTTAATATCATCATCATGAATTGTTTGTCTCGTCTTTGTGAAAGTGCATTATAATTTTGTCCTAAACTTCGATGTGTGCGCCACAATAAAGAAGATATCTGTTCACTGAAGATGTGTATTTTGATGAAGACCTGCAAACACTCGTCAAAAAACTACCACTCGGCCAATACTTAACATATATATATATATATATATATATATATATATATATATATATATATATATATATATATATAGGCAAAATACTGTCATCATACCTGTTCAAATGTGAAGACAATGATTTACACTATTGGCAGTATATTGCGGCATTTGGCAACGTCTTTTGATTCGGTGAAATGGGTCGACGATATAATAAGTAAGTACCAGTTTTCCTGCAGTTTGACATTATAATGATATTATAAAGTGACTCGCGTGTTGGCAGTATTAATACTGAATTGAAATTTATGAGATATTGGTGAAAACTAGTAAAAATAATAATAATAAAGAAATGCTGTTTAATGTTTTGCAAAGAACAGTTTTTAGCCACCTAGGGGTACATTCTTAAATTTGTGTGTTTGTGGTTCTTAAGAATCAGATTCTTACGATAAAGTTTTGAAAAGAGTGAACTGAAATCTTAATAAAACGTAAAACAATATATTTCGAAAGTTAAACGATTGAATTAATTTTTCTTGTTTTGATGACACGTGACCACCCAGTACGATTATTTTTCTTTTGCAAGATAAATTTCGACTAGTTTGTTAGCTTCTGACAAAGTTTTGGCTGCGTTAACTAGGTAGTCATGGTTGCGAAGTCGTGGCCGGTTTGGAAACCTAGTGCCATTGGAGACCCGCCGTGTGGAGGGCACACTCAGGCTAAAAATGCTGCTTCCGTTGGCATTTGGAGAGGGAGTGCCCGCTTAGGTGTAGTCCTCGTCACTTAACCACGGCTCAAAATAACGACCAATGACCTTGCTTTGCAGCGTGACGCAAATTAAAATCGAATCAAATATTTAAAAAAACACGCCAAGAAAGTCAAATGACGAAGAAACATTGATCTCGATCGGTGGTCTTCAAACTTATTTTACTCACGGAGCTATAAGGGAAATCTCATTCACCCTTAGAAGAATATATATATCAGAATATAATACTTAAAAGTAGATCAACATGTTACAGGTACTTAATGTAAAAAGAGAAAAAAAATTATTAAACTTTTTGTAATGTAAATTCAGTATATTTTATTCCCATTCATAATATTAATTCATGATACCCAAGTGTCACCTCCCCATCCATTAAATGTAGTAGTTGTCGTGTCCTTCCCGAAGGGAAGAAATTAAAGTTGCCAGAGTCTGAGACAGGCTGGACTTCTAGACGATAGATGGCGACCCCACTTATCTCCACCTCCACAATTTAGGCATGGAACAGGAGGGGAGAGAAATATTCTTCAGCCTCCCGCACCCATGGTTTCTGCTGCGATCGCTCACAACCCACGAATTTAAGGAGCACGCACTCCGTGTGTACTCGGAGGATATTTGGTGGCAGGCCCTCCGGTCCGGAGCTCGATACTCTAAAGCACTAGGCTACCCACAGCCTTTTCTATCGTATGAATTTGTTGAAATCTTTTGCAAGCCTTCTTTGAATTTATTTCAGACTGAAACACTATCTTTAGTGTTGCATATATTCTTCAATTAATTGTATACATTTAGAAACATCTTTTAACTTAAATAAAAAAAAAGTATTGAATGGGCTAATCAAAAATTCGAACATTAACAGAAAAATGGCGGCTTCATCAAAATAATGTATTGTTCTAAAATGTAGTAACAGGGATATGTGCTCGCATTTTTTACACAAACAGTCGGTCGATTGAAATTAATGCATCAATGGATTGATAAAACGTTGCGTTATTTATCCTATTACGAATAATGAGATAAATTAATCGCTGCTGTTACAAACTAAATAAATTCATTACGGTAAAAACAAGCTTTTAAAAACTGTTCAATCTATTGATAGGTAAACAATATTCCCTCAAGTTGGTTAAGGACCCTTAACAGATAACCGCGCACTCGGAAATAAACATCCTTCTTCAAACCAATGTAACTTAGCAATAAAACGAAACAATAATTTGAAATGTTTACCACATGATAGTCATATAAATTTACAGTATCTCAAATTTTCAGAGAATTTGAGAAAACTTTTTAAAAGTTATAAAGAAATAAAAAATTGGACAATTTTTCAAAAACATGAAAATTAGTGTTTTACACTACGCAGGATTCTGAAGAACAAAACCAATCAAAATTTACAGAATTAATTTTACTTGGCATAAAAATGTTCACTTTTGAAGTTATACTAACTTTTAAGAAATTTAAAGAAATTTTTTTTAAATACAATTACAGGGAAAATTTTAAAATTTTAAGAAAAAAAATAAATTAAAATTCAAATAAAAAAATGCAATTGAATTTTTTTTTGATAATTGATGTATAAATTATCAAGAGCTTTATTTTGAATCTTTATATATAAAAATATTTTGTGCGTGTGTTTGTCACTAAACTCCTCCTAAACGGCTAGAACGATTTCGATGAAATTTTTTGTGTGGGTTCAAGTAAATTCGAGAATGGTTTAGATTCCCAATTCGGTCCGATATCGCAATTAGTTAAAAAGATATTAATTAAAAACATTCAAAAAATACAACTCAACATTCACCTGCATTGTTGTAACAACGCTATTGTTATAAAAAAGTAATATAAAATTTTTTTTAGATCAATTTCTACTTAGATCAACCAAGAAAAAATTTATTTTAGCTACTTTTTATTAAATAGTTGCAATTAATATAAATATGTATATACATATGACAGAATCACAAGTAATTAATTTTTATTAATTATCATTAAAGTATATTGTCATCCAAAACAATCGTGTATATAAAATTTGCTTTCAACTGAATGCTTTAACACGTGGGAAATAAACCTTTTCAAATTTTGACATAAGTCGCCAAAAGGGTCGCTAAGTCGCCAACGTGGCTGTATTTGTAATTTTTTAAATAATTAGTTTTTATTAATTATAATTAAATTATTGTATTGTCATCCAAAATAATCATGTACATTATATTTCAGCTCAATTGAGCGCTTTAAAATGTATTTAATTAACGATTGAAAATTCCACCAAGATAAATAAATAAATAAACAAACAAACAAATAAAATATATATAGAGATCGTGAGCTAATAGTAGGAATTGAAAAAGACGTAAGTTGGCGTCGAAAATTGATTTTCAGCCAAACTGGCCAAACCCGGTCCTTTTTGTTACGAAAATGCAGACGATTCACGCTTTTTAGCGTTTATAATTAATGTCTTTTCAAATAATCTTTATATATGTAATTCTTCTGTGCGTGTGTATGTAACTGTGAACTCCTTCTAAGCGGCTGGACCGATTTTGTTTAAAGTTTTTGTCTGTTCCAGTGGACTCGAGACTGGTTTAGATTTATAATTCGGTTTAGAAATGTTTATTTAATTAATTTTTTATTTATAAATTGTTGATCTTGGAATGTTTTACATTGGATCCGGCAGACTGCGCTACCATCGCAGTATCGAATATTCAAAAATCTTTTATTATAATTCAAGTTGGTCCCGACAGTTGGTGCTGTGATCATTTCAGGAAAATATTTTTCACTTCGTGTTATTATTTTGTTGAAATAAATCGTGTGTTAATTAAATTATTACATTCAGATGTAATTAGTGTCTGAAGAGTTTTGAAGTGTGCATAAAAAACTATACATTCTCCAAATTTAGTATGCAATTGAAGTGAGTATTTTACATGATTTTCTATTAAATTTACACGTGCGTTGACAACAATTATCCTAACCTACAAATCTATTTGTGTAGCTAATTGATTACACATATTATTAAACTTTTTTTTTATTTAAAATTATTTCTTATCGTAAATAGTTTGTGTGTGTGTTTCACTTCTAAGCAACCCAGAATTATAAAACTTGGCACATAATTACATTGTAATAACTTTTTAATACAAATTTTACTGAAAACGGTGCAGACTGTTAAATCTTATTCATAAAAATTTGGAATTTTTGAATTTAAGATGAGTGTACAGGACAACGTCTATCGGGTTCTCTAGTATATATATATATATATGTGTGTGTGTGTTTTGAACATGTGTATGAAATTTCACATTGATATCATAAATAGTTACCGAGAAAGCCTGCGCGCAAACTAAAATTTTTTGTTTTGCGAAAAATGAAGTTAAAGATAAGAAAGAGATAGGGTTTCCGTTTATGTTTCACTACTTATTTCTCAATAACTTCGAATCAACAGAAATTTGATACCAAAATGCTCAGAAATATTGAGGCTTTACATTTTTTAAACAGAATAGAAAAACTGACATTTTTTATACTATCTCATCAATAAATAAAGTTAATGTTTTTGTCCGAACTGCCAAAAGCACATTTTTTGGTTTTAAACAGGTATATCCGGGATTTTGAACATTACTTTTGCAAACCCCATCGGTATCTATCCCTTTGCCATTGTCGCAGATACATCGGAATCCTTCCATATGGTCAGGATCTTCCACACAACGTGCATTGTTCTTTGCACACGTTCCGGTGCCCTTTCCTTCACTGCACATTAGCTTTTCTGAAATGAAGAAAAAGAGTTCATTTCTTTTTTTTTTACATTTGTTTAATTTAAACAGAAATGCATACATTTTTTCCATTGTACATTTAATACACAGAACAACCATTTTTGTGTTGAGGAAACTCTTCTTTATATATAATTAAAAGTCAGATTTTGAATTCCTAATATTAACACTAAAACGTCTGTCGGTGTCGATTGGCCTGTTTAGTTTGTTCTCCTTTCCGTATTTTTGTAGAGAATTTGAAAACTTTTCGATGACACAGAAAATTTTTGGGGGTTTTAGATTAATTCGTAGAAAATTTACAATTAAATATACATAGAACGTCCGCTGGTGTCGTTTCGACACCAAGGCAATTTACCATTATAAACAGCTGTCGTTCAGCGAAAGATAATTCACTAACTACATACCATTAGTAAAGCAAACTTCTGGAAGTAATAACGCACATCATTTATTTGACCTTAATTGCAGTGTTATTGGATTCACAGCGGAAATGAGTCAGTTAAACTAAAATCATTGTATCTAAGTGTTTCAATACATAGCACTTGCTTATGTGTTCATAAAGAAATCATTCGATTTTCGAACATTGTGCAGAGTAGACACTCTGAAATGATGACTCGTAGAAAGGGTCTAAGCCCTGATGAAATTGCTAATTTATTGCGAGAGCTTTCTAAGAATGAATCGGATGGTGGTGAGCTGTCCTGTTCTAATTTAGATTCCGATGAAGACATAAAATTGAGTGCAATTGAATGTGAAGAATCTGAAGAAAATGCAGTTGAAATTGACAATATTCTAGAAAATCTTGATATCTATGCCGTTAGGGATAGCATAGAATGAATACTGCATAATAAATAATGTTCCTGGCAGATTTGCGAAAACTCTGCCAGGTGCAACAAGTTTTGCGAAACATAATGTCAACGTCACTTATTTTTTATGATAGAAGGGATTATAATATATTATATTTACATGAAATAATGTTAAAAAGTCCTAAAACTATACCCTACTGAAGAGTAGTCCTACAATTATTTAGTTATTACAATTATTTTACATATTTTATATCGCGTTGGTGTTGAAACGACACTGGTGAACGTTTAAGGGAGATTGAAATCTTGGATTTTCCAGTGCTAATTTATTTCTGTAAAGTAGATGTGAATCTTCTGATCTTTTGTTTCACATATTGAAGCATATCTCACGTTCAGATAAAATAGTTCGAGAATGAACTAATTGTAGGAATAGAAAAAAAGAACATGATTTGTCTGCATTGTTGTAACAATGCACACCCAGTTTGACTGAAAAACTGATTTTCAATGCTAACTTTTGTCATTGTTCTAACAATTATATTGTTAAAACAACAGAGACAAATATAAGTTGATGTCGAAAACCGGTATTTAATTTAATTTGATTAATGAATTAATACTTGAAAAAATTGTATTAATATCAAGTGTCATCCACTACAAGTTTAAAAAAACTTATTTGAACTTGATTGGATGAATAGAAAGTATTTTATTAACGATTGAAAATTTGAATATATATATATATATATATATATATATATATATATATATATATGTATAAAGAGAGAGAGAGGGAGCTAATAGTAGTAATTGAAAAACATACAGGTATACGATTTTTTTCGTGTGATAGTACATGAAACATTTATAAGCTTAATTTATGAAACTGTTAATTAAAAACATATATAATTCTATTATTTGCTCCATTTAACCCTTAGTAAAGCCATGCAAGAATACTTCTCATCAACTTAATTAATTTTTAAATATCCGCGGGAAGCTTTTTTCCCACCTATGATTGGTGCTGCTAGCATTTCAGGTAGCAAGACAACTAATTTCTGGATTTTCAAGTCGCAAGTGCAAAGGGCAACCTGTACATTTCTTGAGCAGCAACAAAACCGTTGTTGTTGTTTCTAATGCCACCTGTCTGACGTAGTCAGAACGAGGCCCACGAAATTCATCGTGGCAAGGGGCTATATGTACGCCTGTCGTTGGCCTTGGCCTTGAGCACCATGCAGGTGGCAATAGGAATTAGCTCGGTGAAATTCCCGAAGGGACGATATATGGCGCCACCACCGATATCCACCTCCACAATTTAGGCTAGGAACTGAAGGGGAGGGAAATATTCTCCAGTTCCATGCACTCGTGATTCAGCCCCCAAGGCTTCGGATCCACTGATTTAACGAGCACGTACTCCGTGTGTATTCCGAGGGTATTTGGTGGCATCGGGTATCAAATCCAGGCCTTCCGGTCTGGAGTCCGATGCTCTAACCACTAGGCTACCCACGGCCCTCGCAACAAAACTTCCAGGACGATTAACTCAAGTCAGTGACCATACATCAGAACTTGACAAGAAACACACAGATCTTGAAAAGCACAAAAAATGTGTAGCTGACAGTATCCCACTATGTATGGAATCGTGTTTTCTGATATTTCATGGAAAGTAAATTCTATAAGTATCTATAAATTCTATAAGTATCCATAAATTCTATAAGTATGTATAAATTCTTAAAGTTCCGAATGCAAAATCTCATTTATAATTCCATCTGTGTATTTTAATATTTGCACAGTGTTTTTTTAAATTTCGTGTAATGCATTGTAAAAAGACATGCCAAAAAATATGATGTTCTGCCTTTAAATAGCCCCATTGGGTGGAGATAATCATGCTTCTCACAAAAAATGGTCTTAAAAATCAAGTAAATTTTAATAAATAAACTAAATGAATTTATTTTTATATGAATCCCTCTAAATACCAAAAATAATTAAACATAACATTACTGGGGAAAATGGCCTTGTAAAGGGTTATTACTCGCATGAATCTTTGGAATACTTTTATCTGTAATTTTTCAACCGTACACTTTAAGTGGAAAATATCGCTTTTCGTTGTAACTAAAAAGTTCTGTTATTGTTATATAAATTATTGAAAATTTTCCAAAATATATGACCTTTGATAATAGTTTTGCAGGATCTTTTAAAAAATGCAATACATTAAAAAACATTTTTTGTCTTACTTCGACAAGAGACCCCAGTTTTATCGTAGGTTAATTTTCCTTCGCATTTGCATTTGAATCCCAATTGATCATCTGGTATGCAATCATCATTGGGACACAACCCTTTGGGAACTTGACTGGCAGAACAGAGATCTAGAAAGAAAAGAAACGTTGTCTTTCATTTCTGAAATACGAGTGTAACTCTGAAATTTTTTTTTTGAGATACGCGCAGATAAGTTACAAAACAAAACTAATGGTTTAATTTGAAAATACCAAGTATTTTAACACATCAGACAACTTTTTACTGACTTTCTTTAAGTTGTTTAGCGTAGAATAAATTTTAGACAGAAGAGAAAATGGAATTGACGCGAGAACATTATCGTGTTGTGATTTTCTATGATTTTAAAGCTGGATTAAATCAAGAGGAATGCGTTCAATGGCTGCAATTAGCATTTGCTGATTAATCTCCATGTCGTGCTACTGTATTCAGATGGTTTAAAGAATTTTGCAGTGGTCCCAATTTTCTTCAGGATGAAGAAACCACAGAAAGGACACGGTCAGCAGTAACCCCGGATAATGTGTCTGCCATCGGGTAAAATGTTAATGGACGATAATCGCTGTACCTACCAAATGATACCGAAGGAACTTAACTTTGGATCCACGACTATATACAAAATTATTTATGAAGAAAGAAAAGTATGAAAAAAGTAGCTTGCCGTTGGGTTCCCCATACTCTAACAGCAACAAAAAGAGGAGCGTGTCAGAATTAGTAAAAAAATTCCTTAAATTGCTAAGAAATGGTGACCACCGCATCATTTCTAAAATTGTAATGGGCGATGAAACGTACAAGCCATTTTTTGACGTTCCAACACGTCAAGAAAGCAAACTATGGGTCTTTGAAAATGATCCTACGCCAACAATGGTGAAAGGCCAACGAGCAATGAAAAAAGTAATGTGTGCGTTTTCTTCAGAAGTACGGGATTGATCAAAGCCATCAAGTTGGAAGGACAAAAGACAGTAACAGCAAACTGGTATATCATTAAATGTCTTCCAGAAATTCTCCAAGACGTTCATGTTAGGAGACTAATCTATAAAAAAGCTTACGTGAACATAGTTTTCATTCAGAAGAAGATATTAATGTGGCTATAAATGCATTTTTTTCATACATTCCAAGAAATGAATGATTTGGCACTTAATCTGAGGAAAATTCGTCTACAAAAGTGCATTGATACTAGAGGAGACTACTCTGAACACTCCTAAAATTTTGTAAGTATACCTTTAAAAACCTAGGAGTATCTCAAAAATTTCAGAGTGACACTTGTATTGTTGAGGAGCAACCAGTAGAAAAATATAACTTTATTCTCTTTAATTTTTTTTAACCAGACATATCATTTAAGTATTTTTAATTATCTTGTTCTGCTCTTTAAAAATGGTTCAGTCATAGCAACTCATTTTCAGTCGTCTTAAATTTTCGTGGAGGAAATAAAAAAGGTATTGATTCTATATATAATCACTCACCTACGCAGTAGGATCCGTTGGAAAAGTGTGTTGTTGGACAAAGGCAAGTCTCTTCATTTTCCAGTAGAACACAGATACCCACACCACATTTCTGGGAGCACAGGTCAGTCGAATTGTCTTTGACTAAAGATGTCAATAAAAAGAAAGGTCTTTCAGAGAGATCTTTTTTAAAATGGTCTCATGTAAAGATTTGCCTCCTGTGAGTCTTAAGTGCGACCCACGGGCCCAACGTGTGGCCCGTGGGTCGAAACGTGGCCCAAACGTGAATTATGAAAATATTTAAATTGACACATTTTTATTAAAAAAGTAAATGTTTGCAATATTTTTCACATGTAATCGATTAGTTGATACTTATTTTGAAATAAAAATTTAAATAAAACATCTTAGTATGCCATGAGAATTTACGTTTTGAATTATCTACTCGACGGCGAATTTTTACCCTCACTACCTTCAAATCTTCAAATGGAACTGCAAAATGACATTCAACTGAAAGAAAAATTTGGGAATACTTTTTCACTGGAGTTTTATAAAGATTACCTAGCCACGATAAATATCCTAATTTTCACAATCATGCTTTATTAATGTCTTCAAGCTTTTAGCAGTACCTATATTTGGGAACGATTATTTTCAAGAATGAAGCATATATATAAAAGAAAAAGGACAAAGATCAGACAAACATCTTGAAAATGCATTAAGAATTGCATCCTCGTCTATTCAACTCGATATCGATTGGGTTGTTCAACCAAAGCAAACTCATTAATTTGAAGATTTTGCATCTTCATGAAAACCAAACTGAATGAAACGAAACTTTTACAAATTTAAAGAAAATGTGTACCTACGTATACATATCTAATTCAAATTGAAAAAAATTATAATAAAAAGAAGTTTATGCAGTTTTATTAAAATAAATTAAATTAATTTTTTTTATTTCAATTTGTTAAAATAATGCTGTTTGTGTACTCCAGCAAATTTTTTGTTGATGCAATGGGGCCTTCAAACGGTTATAGTTTAGACACCCATGATTTATATTGGTCTTTTTTAATTTTCCATCGACATCACATAACAAAGAAAGGTAGGTTTATTCCAAGGGAAAACAGAATTTACTTCTTCTCGAAACTTCGAAAGAACAAAGGACATAAATTATGTAATACATTATCAGGCTAAAAGTTTCGGTACATCCAGTGGTATGGACTTGGAAAGTCCTGATGCATATACAGGGTGTTCCGAAACTCAACGTCAAATAGTACGGGGTGAGTGGGGGGCATGATATCAATTCGGGAAAAACTAAACACTTGATCAAGTTATGACTGGCATATTTTTACACAAACCAATAAAACTTTTCTGGTTTAATTGAAATCAACCTGATTTGTGGATAAAATAATGTTACCAAAGTTTGACTCTTAGTAAAAAGAAAAATGTTGCATTCTACCCTAGGCAAGTTCTTTAAAAGACGAATAATTTCGTTAAGATTCTAAAATAGTTCAACACTTGCTACTTTTCTGTTTTTCTATCCCAAACAGTTAGTGTCATTTTTTTTACAAAATGACTTTTTTTTAAAAAAAAAATACCTTAAGTGTGTGTAACTCAAATCAAGCACTAAATTTAACAATAAAACATCAGTACTTTTTTTGTGTCGCTATTTCGAGTTCATAAGTATGTCGTTTTCCAAAGAATTGAACCATTTCTCGTTCATTTCCTTCAGGCCCATTGAATGGCGACAATACTATCAATGTATTTATCGGTAACAAATGGTTCGATAATTTTCAATTACAAAGTAAGTAGATAGTTTAAAAGGTAAATTTCCGATTAAGACGTACTCTTCAGGAAAAACTTAACCATCATAAATAACTAAATTTCGGCTTAATTTAATACAATGTTACGAATTTTGTGTAATGATTTCTTTTAAAATAGTATAAATAATTTATATCTGGATGTGTAATACTTTTATATTACTCTATGTTATATTTATTTTATGTTAAAATTGTAATAATCGCAAGCAACGCCGTCTCTTACATTATAATGGCAATTCAGTGTCAACATGCCGAAATCTTGGTGATTGAGCCAAGTTGGCATCATTTTTAGCGACCATGTTGATGACCATTACCCTGATCAACGTGACAACATAATAATAAAAAGTACAAATACTTAATTACTCAGTAAAAAAGATTTAAGCTATTCAACCTTTCCAATATATATATATGTAGGAATGGATGTGCACATATCGTATCCCTCCTATATTCATTAATGACGTAATGCCAAGAGAGCGCCACCTATCTGACAAGGCGGTTTGAGGATAACGAGTAAACCAGACTGGAATAGAACGATTGCGCGGGAGACGACCGAGAGAAGCGACGGCGATGAGACGATGACGAGGGCGCTGGAACGAAACGCCTCGTGGAATCCAACGATCTAATGATGTTTCGATTACTTTTTACTAACTTTTAGCCCTCCCTTGTAAATAATTCCCCTTAATAAATGTATATTTAACTCAATCTGGCCGTTGTCACTCTCTATATGGAGGCTCGGCCTTTCCCTTAACTTAAAATCCCCTAGAAAACCGAAGTAAAAGGACGATGACGATGCAAGATAAGTGAATTTATTCAATGTGTTCTTCAATGTGTGTTGGACGATTTTATTCAAATTCAAGCGCATTTATTCTTCAAAGCGTTTTTCAACGTGTGTTTGACGATTTCATTCAATTTCAAGTGTTGTGTGAAAATTCACGATTGTGAAGATATTTAGTCGATAATTTTGCCGACACATCAAGATTTTCTTCAACACTATTATACATTCATGAAAGTTAATATTCAACAATCAAGACGTTGTATGCAAAAGTTTACCGTGAGTTTTTATTTCCATTGTTTTTACAAACTCTCAGTGATTGTGAAAATATATTTTGAAACTGCTAATGTGACTGTGATACGATATATTTTTTTAACTTGTACAACTGCTACTAGTGACATTTTATTCTAGACTTTAATCTTTTCATAGCGTATTAATTTTTTTTTCTGTGTTGAAATATTTTACTCACATATCATTTTAAGTGATCTGCAAATATTTGTATATTTTACGTATTTTGGTTCAATTTAAGTGATTTATTATGTCTTATTTAACACTGAATGATATCCCAGTTATCGCGCAAGCTTTGAAATTTGGCAATACGCAAAATGTAAAATTATTGTATTCTGTTGTTTTTAACGATCACCCATTCAGTAGGACCTCTAGAGAACAATTGCGAAAGTTTACGGGTTTCGCACAAGATTTTGATATTGAAGACTACTCCGCCGTTATTTTAAAAAATTTAACCTACCCGATTTAATCTGTTTAGCTAATTTTTTACAACTAGAAACAAATGGAACTGCCGAAGAACTTTGTAATAATATTTTGTTTTCACTAGCTGATTTATCCGCTTTTCATAATAAATTAAATACACGAGATGTAGAAGAATGCCTCCCGCGGGATGCAGAAAATTCCTTTGCTTCCCCCACTTTCTACAGACAGGAAATCGGCTGACGCACTTAACCAAATTAATGAGTCAGCTGTTCCCTCTATTTCGAAAAACGATTTATCGTGGCTTTTTGTTAAAGATTTACTTCTAACTCTTCGTTCTTTCAGTGCAGATGACTCATACTCAATTGAACATTTTTTTTTCTGATGTAGAGGAAAATTTAACGTTTTGCCCAATAACCGAACAACAAAAAATTGTTTTTGTAAAACGGCTTTTGACAGGAACTGCAAAATTATTTATTCAATCTCAGCGTGGTATAAACTCTTACAGTTGTATAAAAACATTACTTATTCAGGAATTCCGAAAAAAATTAAATCAAGCTCAATTGCATAAGGAATTACAACATAGAAAAATGCGGCCTAATGAAACGGTATTCCAATATTTAGTCGCTATTCGGGAATTAGCGAATCGAGGTCAAGGGTTTCTCGACGAAACTTCAATTATGGAATATTGTATTAATGGAATCCCCGATTCTCCTTCAAATAAGCTAATATTATATGGATGTACAACAATTCAGGAATTTAAAGAAAAATTAGGAATTTATGACAAAATATTTCAAAATAAAAGCAAAAATCACTCTTATGATACGTCGCGTAGTCCAAACTTTAGTAGCCAACGCCGTGATGTTGAAAGTACACTTCATAAACATCGAAATTATAGATATCCAAAATTCAATGCACCAAAGCCTAATTCAAAATTTGAGAATAAAAATTTCAGAGATAGGAATCACGTAACTTGTTTTAATTGTTCGGGATCCGGTCATATTTCTAAATTTTGCCCAGATAAACATCGTGGTCCAAAGTGTATATTATGCGAAAATTTTGGCCATAAATCTGATGCTTGTCCTCAAAAAATATCCCTTCTTCTAATAATGTTGATGAAATTACCCCATTAACTACTATGTGTAAAGAAGTTAAAATTTTATCAAAAAAATATTATCTTTAGTTGATACCGGAAGTCAAGTAACCTTAATGAAAGAAAGTGTATGGAATCAATTAGGCTCCCCTTCTTTAATAAATAGTGGTAATATACTAACTGGTTTTGGCCTTTCAAAAACTCATGTAATTGGTTCGTTCAACTCAACTGTTTCAATTGACAACCAAGACTTTCCTGTTAAAATTAATGTTGTCCCCAACCACTCAATGAACTTTGATATTATTATTGGTTGTAATCTAATTAAACAAGCTAATTTGACTATCACCCCTGATAGTGTTATGTTTTCTAAGCTACAAAACGAAGTATCCGACGCTTCTCCACAACCATTTGTTTTCGCAATTACTGACGACATTCCTAAATTTGATATTGGCCCTGAAATTCCAAAACAAACTCGTAATGATGTTGAGGCATTACTCGTATGTTATAGGCCGAATAAAATTAAAAACGACGGATATTGAGTTAAGCATTACCGTGACGGACGACAAACCAATTTATCATTCTCCAAGACGGTTACCTTTTACTGAACGTGATATAGTAGATAAACAAATAGATGAATGGATACAAAATGGTGTTATTGAACCATGTTCATCTGCTTATGCTAGCCAAGTCCTAGTAGTCCGCAAAAAGACGGCAGTCCACGAGTCTGCATTGATTTTCGAAAATTAAATCGTGTGTTAGTTAAGGATCACTATCCTCTGCCCCTCATTGAGGATATTTTAGATAAACTTCAGGATACTAGAGTTTTCAGTACCATTGATTTACTTAATGGTTTTTTCCATGTGCCTGTTAACAAACAGAGTCGCCCATATACCTCCTTTGTAACACAAAATAGTAAATTTCAGTTCCTTAAAATGCCTTTCGGACTCTCTACATGCCCTTCAACGTTTCAACGTTTTATCAATACAGTTTTTCGTGACTTAGTTGTTCAAGGAATTGTTCTCCCTTACATGGATGATATAGTTATCCTTGCTAAAAATGAATCTGAGGCTATTGAGAGACTCAAAAAAGTTCTTCAAGTGTCCAGTGATTACGGATTGAAATAAATTTTGATAAATGTCAATTTCTGCATAGGAAAATTGAATTTTTAGGCCATATTATTGAAAATAATAAACTTTTTCCTTCCCCTTCTAAAACTAAATCAGTTGTCAATTACCCCGAACCAAAAACAACTAAAGAAGTTCAACGTTTTTTAGGTCTCACTGGATATTTTCGTAAATTTATCCCTGCTTATTCTGTAATTGCTAAGCCACTTAGTGATCTTTTACGTAAAGATACTCCTTTCAATTTTGATGTAAAACAAAAAGCTTCCTTTGACGAGTTAAAACGTTTGCTCTGTCAGAAACCTGTCTTAGGTATATATCGACAAAATTGTGAAACCGAAATACATACTGATGCATCAATCGACGGACTTTCTGCTGTTTTATTACAAAGATTCCCCGATGATAATTCCTTACATCCTATATATTACATGTCTAGAAAAACGTCCGAAACGGAAAGAAAATATACCAGCTACGAACTCGAAGTTTTAGCAATCATAGAAGCTCTCAAAAAATTTAAAGTGTACATTTTAGGAATGCCTTTCAAAATAATTACTGATTGTAATGCATTTACAAAAACTATGAGTAAGAAAGATCTAAACACACGAATCGCGCGTTGGGCCCTGAATTTACAAGATTATGATTACACCATTTTACATCGCTCTGGCTCACAAATGGCCCATGTCGACGCTTTAAGTAGAATACAGGTTTTAACAAATCAGTGTACTGATTCTATTGTGCATAGGATAAAAGAATCTCAAGAGCTGGACCCACACATTCTTTCCATAAAAGCTCTTCTTCAAAATGGTCCATATGATAACTACTGTATTAAAAATAATATACTATATAAATTTATTGACGGTGCCGAAGTCCTTGTTATTCCCGACGAGATGCAGCATCACTTTATCAATAATGCTCACGACAAAGGACATTTTTCAGTTAAAAGAACTCTAGAACATATAAAAATAAATATTTTATACCGCAACTTCAATCCAAAATTGAAAATATATTTCTAATTGTGTAACATGTATATTGAAAAATAAAAGTCTGGTAAACAAGAAGGATTTCTCCATCCTCTTGTCAAAGATGATATACCACTAAATACATACCATATCGATCATCTTGGTCCTTTAGCAACTTCAAGTAAAAACTACAAATTCATTTTAGCTGTCATTGACTCTTTCACTAAATTTGTTTGGTTATACTCCACAAAAACTACATCTACTTCTGAGGTAATAAAAAAATTAGACATTCAAAAAACTACATTTGGAAATCCTCGTTTTCTTATCACTGATCGTGGAACTACTTTCACTTCTGACGAATTCCACACTTATTGTTCGGAACAAAAAATTACACTTCATCATATTACTACAGGTTTGCCACGTGCTAATGGTCAAGTAGAACGCATTAATCGAACAATTATTCCTGTCTTATCTAAGATGTCAGAAGACGATCCCACGAAATGGTTCAAACATGTTCCTTCACTACAAGAAGTCTTAAACTCAACATTCCAACGAAGCATTAACACCACTCCTTTTGAATTACTCTTTGGAACACAAATCAATAACAAGACTGATTTGCGCATTCAACAATTAATCGACGAACAACTACAACTCGAATTTAATGAAAACAGAGAACTCCTACGTAAAGCGGCAAAAACGCAAATACTTAAAGTGCAAAATGAAAACAAAAAGTCTTATAATCTTCGACGAAAATCTCCTTATTTATACAGTGTTAAGGACTTAGTTGCTATTAAAAAAACGCAACAAGGACCTGGACAAAAACTCTGCAATAAATTTATCGGTCCATATAAAATAACACAAGTAAAACCTAACGATACCTACAACGTCGAAAAATGTGGAAATTTTGATGGCCCAACCAAAACAAGTACTTGTGCCGAATACTTGAAACCATGGCCTAACAAATGAATGTTACATTACGAACGCAAACTTTTACTTTAACATTTTTTCGACATTATCACCATACTCAAGATTGCTTTGTATTGTTTGTCTTCTTTCCATCTGTATACCTATTTTTTATTCTTTATTATTAGTTTTGATTTTCTGATACATATTTGTCTGTTTTAATAGTTTTATTTGTAAGTTTATTTCCTCTAGCTTTTCAGTTTTATTTCATGAAATTTTGAAATACACTGCATTTTACATGCGAGGACGCATGCTTGGTCATGATGGCCGATGTAGGAATGGATGTGCACATATCGTATCCCTCCTATATTCATTAATGACGTAATGCCAAGAGAGCGCCACCTATCTGACAAGGCGGTTTGAGGATAACGAGTAAACCAGACTGGAATAGAACGATTGCGCGGGAGACGACCGAGAGAAGCGACGGCGATGAGACGATGACGAGGGCGCTGGAACGAAACGCCTCGTGGAATCCAACGATCTAATGATGTTTCGATTACTTTTTACTAACTTTTAGCCCTCCCTTGTAAATAATTCCCCTTAATAAATGTATATTTAACTCAATCTGGCCGTTGTCACTCTCTCTCTCTCTCTCTCTCTCTATATATATATATATATATATACAGGGTGTTTATTAATGAATATCGGAGTTTTAACGCTTTATAGTTTTTGTTACATTTAACTTATTAGTATAACTCATACGTCGAATGAAAAATCAACTGGAACAGTTTTGTTTCCTGGCAAAAATTGAGATCCTAGAAAAATTGAGACTAAGTGAATAGAAAGCCCCAGTTTGCAAAGACAGAATCTGCTCTGACTGTGCAACGAGCCTTCCGGTGGACATTTCAGTGGACATGTGAATACTCATAATGCGTGCATCTGGAGCTTAGAAAATCCACACGAGGTGCTAGAATCGCAACGAGACTCGCCTAAAATGTGAATGGTTTTTTTGTGCCATATCTCGGCGGAAAGTGTAAGGGTTTTTCGTTTTCGGAGAACCAACTGTAACGGGTTCTGCCTATCTTGAGGCTCTACAACTATGGCTATTTCCTCAATTGAAAGAAAGTGAACCAGATCACTTCATTTGGAAGCAAGAAGGTGCCCCGTCTCACTGGCATCTCTCAGTACGCGATTAGTTGAACATCACTGTACTCGACAATGGAGTTTCCGCAAAGGGCCTCTCGATAAAGCTTACTCCGCGTGGTCTCCACGTTCATTCGATCTGAGGCCATGTCATTTTTATCTGTGGGGACTCTTTAAGGATTGTGTGTGTAACTCCGCGCTACAAACATCCACGCTGACCTTCCAGACTTAAGACAGGATTAATGCAGCATGTAGTGTTTCCTCCCTTCACCAGGAGGCGCACTGTGCTCCCCTCCGGTAAGAATGTGTTCTTTTGTGGAGAAGATAGATAACTTCTCGGCACCGGCGCGTTAGGTCGGTGGCCATTTTGAAATATTACCCGCGTGGATCCTTTGATTTTAAAATTTTCATGGTCATAGTAAATAAGCGAGCTGTCTTTAAGAATACGTCTGTTGGTGAAGCTACAACAACATTACACCTTTTACCACAACGTATCACACAGCTGTTGCAAGAATTCCCTCTGAAACACTGAACACAAAGTTTGGGGTGAACTCGCCTATCGACTTGATGTGTGCCGCGTGACGAATGGGGCTCACATTGAACGTTTGTAAGCTTGTAGGTGAAGCTGTTTCAGTTACTCTTTCATTCGATGCATGGATTGTAGTTTTAAGTTATACGTAATAAATACTATAAAGCGTTAAAACTGCGATATATTCATTTAGAAACACTCGGTATATTGGAAAGGATTCAAACATATATAAATATTTGAATATATGACAGTGCTTCTCAAAGTTGCAATATTCACGACCTAATATTCAATCATAATTTTCATCGCCCCCGCCCCCCCGCTCATACAATAACAATCTACTGAATTCAATAATACTATACTTCAACGCTAAAACTACGAAACGACTTTAACCTCTTAAGCACCGCCCCCTTGTATATAAACGTCTCACTAAGCCAAAGTGTTTATTTTCCCAGACGTATATATACGTCTTTCCGAAATCCAATCTTTTCTGTGCACTTCTATCCATAAAATTATTCCGAAGACTTTGGAATGCAATAAAAAGATCTTGACAATGTTTGCGAAGGATTTACTTATTCCAGATTATTTTCTTCTTTATTACCCCCCTCCACCAATACATCACATACGCGTGCGTACGTGGAAAATGGTTGGCATTTGGAAGCGAATTCAGAAACTTTTGATGGGCAGTCGAGGGATTAATTATAAACTGAGCAAATTATCAAGATAAGTGTTAATATTTGTTTTAAATTATATACATGACAAGTCCAAGGGGCCACTGGTAATTAATAAACTTGTTTTTAACTCAGTACTGTTAAATTAATTATAAAATACATTCTGTAGCATTGATACATTTATAAGTGTAATATATTAGTGTAAATGTGTATCTTATTTTTTATTATGTCAGAATGTAATTTGTTTGTTTACTTTCAGCAAATAATAATTTTTTAAAATAATATCTTTGTCTCGACTTTTCTATATGCTCGCGCCCCCCTTGTAAAGTTGTCCCGCGCCCCAAGGCCCCACAGTTTGAGAAACTCTGATAGACGAGAGAAATGTATATAGTTTCATATTATATAGTCATAATAATATTATATTAATATAGTCATATTATATTCATAAAAAATACTGTCTTAAAACATTCCAAAATTTTTATATGAATGCCTCCTTCTAGCCCACGTAAGTTGATTTCATTCCATTTCGATTGGATTCAAAGAAGTGACATTATTATTCCAAAAAAACTATCGAAATCTATCGATGTGGGGGAGAAAAGGGATTCACTCACTAGACACATCTTCGGAACTCTGACCTACATACTTGAAATTTGGCAAGCAGGTTTTTTTTGTTGAATAGAAATCTGCTAAGAATGAATTTTTTGGAAATCGTTTCCGTAGGGATATTACGCAGGCGTTATAAGTGCAAATTCCCGTTTTTCCGCCATTAGATCTACACACTTAGAATTCGAAAAGCATCTTTATTTTGTTTTGAAATCCACCGCGAATGCGGTTTATGGAAATCAGCTCTCAAAGAGAAAGAAAGCTTACGTTGACGTAAAGCATAAATATACTTCTATTTTAAAAACTTCAGCCCTGATTTTTTTTAAAAAAAATAAAACGGCTAGGGCTATAGGAATGTTTTCTTATAAAATTGATAACCTAATGCTATAGGATTTAAATATCAATAACTTAAAACAATTAAAAACATTTTAGAGCCAAACAACATCATGAAATGCCCAGGGAAGTAGAAGGTTAATGGATAGTATTTTAATAAACGTACTACAACTTTTCTTGTCTGGCTGCAAAGTGAATCCCGGCATGCAATCGCAACTTTCCGTCGTGGCGTTGCAGATTTGTTTGCATCCCAAAACACTGGGGACACTACAGATGTTACCTATAAGAAATACATTTTATTACTATGCTTCTGGGTAAAATAAATAATGAAATCTTAAGAGAGTTGTAGAAAAAAATTCAATTAATAAGTTTTTCTGTAATATCAATTTTTTAAATAAACATATTCATGTATCACAACCATATACAAAAGTGGTACAATCAGAATAATATATCTATTTTATTTTTTTAAAAATACCTGCGTTTATAAAATTATTTTGAAAAAGATTATTTATATCACTTAATATGTTAAACTTTTTTTTATAAATAAAATTAAGGAAAAAAGTACGTGTCTAAGAAATATTCACCGCTTTAAAATGTGTTGATATATTTTTTCTAAAGGTTTAAAAAGTCGTTTAAAGATTATGGAGTTTTTAAAAAAAATTTACATGTACGATATCACTTTTCATTCAATGTGAGGCAAGTAACTATGGAAACACCGCATATGCGATCCACGTCATCTCAACACACGTCATCCAACTACAAGTAATTCTTCCGCGAAGGAGAATCGAGCACTTCTTGTTCCGATATATGCGTTGGTTTGTCAAACCGTTTAATAGTTGTAGTTTAACCAATTTTTAATGCTTTTTCAAAGTTAAATTATTCTAATAAAAGTGAAGTTTGTTCTTTAGTCAGACTTTACTCGTTATCAAAAAAAGAAATATAAACATTTCAGCCGTGTTGTAGTCCAATTGTATTTAATTACACGAAATAACCTTGCATTCTGTTACAAAGAGACGATGGCATTCCATTAAATTTATTTTCGCATTCACAAAACTCGTTTAAATAATACATAATTTTTGCGCTGACGCTTTAGTGGAATATTAAGTAGACTATTTTTTGGTATTCTTGGATTACAGAGGTTTGAATTTTTTACAAATTAATTTTAGTACCTTTACAATTTCACATTAATGTAAGCTAGTTTTTTCTTCTAAATTTTTGCCCTGTACTGTCTTGCTTTTTTCATGATTATTGTTTTACTTAAAATAAGGTTTTAAATAACTTAGAATGTATATATCTATAGTCTAATTCTCTACAAACAAGAGATAAACTTTCACATCAATTACATTTGATAAAAACACAAAGACAGTGAAGAGAATATACAATGAAGGGCACCAGATTAAAAATTATAAAATGGATGCTGCAGTATTATAAACATTGCTGACTTAGGACAGCTAATATATAAAAAAATTTTATATAAAAGTGGGGTTGAACATGTTTTTTGGCCAGACAACCTTCCCCCTTTATGTAAATAATACTGAGCAAAAACCTATTGAAAGTAATGGATAGGAATATCTAAATCCATTACAAAATAGACGTAACTTACCTAAAAATTGCACTAGAAAATGCAGAGCCCGCGCTAAATCTGAGTGCAATAAATAAGTTATTGCCAGATTCTGGACCCTAATGCAGATTCAAAGCATGTGAATGGCTGAAATGTAGCACTTAACAAAAGTATAAAAAGAATAGAAACAAAAAATTAATAAGAGATTTACAAATTACCATAACTTTAGTGACATTAAAGTATATATGAATTAAATAATAATAAGTAATTTTAACTAATAATAGAAGATGTAGGTAACTATAACTATGAAATGTGTATATATATTTATAGTATTAAACTATAATTATAATCTAAGAATTTTTAATCCTTACAATTTTGAATAGCTTTATTCATATAACTATTAATAAAAAGAATTGGGTATTTCTGATTTAAGCCATATTTAGTAAAATGTTTATAGTTATTTATTATTTCTGATTTTTTTGACACTAGAAACTTATTGCATTGTATATAATTAATAACAATATTTCTGAATATAGAAATATTTACATTACTCTCCCAATGCGGAACTTTTATTATATTGAAATTAAAATCTCTTTTATCATAAATATTAAAAACGATTACATTATCTATTAATTTGATATGAATGTCAAGAAAATTTGTCTTTATTAAATTAAGATATCGTGGATAAAAATTAGTATAGGGTATAAAATTGACTTGCTTGCCAAAAATGCTTATGTCATCTATATAATGATAAATATAATATTTAGAATTATTAACATAACAACTTTCAAAATAATTTAAATATAAGTTGTAAGACAGTTGCTCGCGCAGGGCCACCTTGTGGCAAACCTTTAATCTGCAGATAATAGTTACCCTTATGAAATGTATAGTTCTCTTTAAGTACTAACCTAAGTATTGAACTAAATCTATCATAATTAACATTATTAAATAAATTATCTTTATGCAAAGTTACAAGTATATTAATCATATCATCAATATCAATAGAGTTAAAAAGATCTTCAAAATCTAAACTATAGACTGAATAAATCTTTTTATCTTTCATTTTTTTAATAAGAGATTTACTATTTTGTGGATTTAAGATTATTTATTGTAACATGTAATATTTCATGGAGAATTTTGCCTCTTTTGCTGATATATGTATTAAATCCATTTATAACTGTCCTAAATTTGACTGGGACTTTATCAAATTTAGGAGTAAGAAATATATGTGGAAATTTAACACTATTATTAATTTGAATTCTTAAGTTTTTATGAAAAACCAAAATTCGATTAATTATTTCTCTATCAGAAAATGATGACTTAATAAAAGCTGTATTATTATCAAAATAACTGTTGATCATTAAATTATAATAGTATTTACATATGAAGGCAAAATTACCTGGTACCTTATCAACATAAACTATAATGAAATTATTTTGTAATTTTTTAATCTGATTTTTAATATCATTAAAAAAAGATTTTATTATCTGTACCAAAGTTATATTTATTAAGCTGCTGAGTAATATTACCTTTGAATTCTGTGAATGCATCTATGGGCATACTATACTTAATAGCTATTTTGTATATAAATTGCTCAATATCATTATATAACTGATTTTTATAATTTATAAATATATATATAATATATATATATATACAGTGACTCCAAAATTGAGAGTACACTTAATTCCGAATTCACCATCGGATCACCAGGTGTAGAAATTAATACGCTCTGTTAACGCACTTTTGTGCATTCAAAATGCATACGTTACTCTTCCAAATAACATTAAATGTAAGATATGGAAATTGATTGGAACAAAAATATGAAGGTTCGAAAGAAAAACTACACTATTTTTCTGTCACAAAGTTGAGGGTACACTTCTTTTATCACTATGCAAAACTACCAGTAATTTTTTAAATAGAAATTTGATAATAGATCTATGGTAAGGAAAGGCTTTCAAAGGCTATCTGATAACAAATTTGTGTTTGTAATTTGATGTCTTGATTAAAATGGAGAATCGAAAGGAAACGACGATCGAAGAGAGAAAACTTGTTATTAAACTGTCAAATGGAGGTAAATCCCTGCGGAATATTGCTAAAGAAGTTGGACGAAGTGTTAACTGCGTCCAAAAAATCCTGCAAAAATTTAAAAAGACTGGTATACTCTGGCAAATAACGAAGGAAGAGCGAGAAAGAAAATCATGAACTCTATAACCGAGCGAAGAGTTATACATCAAGTGAAGATTGATCCTAAAATTAGTGCTCCTAAAATTGCAGCCAGTACCTCTAATACCTTAGGTCGATCTGTTTCTGCAGAAACGGTACGAAGAGTCCTAAGAAAGGCTGGCTATAATGGTAGAGTAGCTCGAAAAAAGCCCTTAATTGGTAAGAGGAATAGAGTCAAGCGATTGAAATTCGCTAAAGAGCACATTTTAAAACCTCAACAGTTTTGGAACGAAGTCATTTTCAGCGATGAGAGTAAGTTCAACATCTTCGGCAGTGACGGTCGTCGTATGGTGTGGCGTAAGCCAAATATCTCACACCACCCAAAACACACAATTCCTACTGTGAAACATGGAGGTGGGTCGGTGATGGTTTGGGGGTGTATGGCTGCGTCGGGGGTGAGAAAGCTAGTATTCATTGATCGAATCATGCACAAGATGGCTTATCTTAATATACTGCAAAATAATTTGAAAGAAAGTGCTGATAAATTGGGACACACTAGGGTCGAATTTTATATTCCAACAAGACAATGACCCCAAGCACACTGCGTTTGTTGTAAAAGAATGGCTGTTTTATCATTGTCGGAATCAACTTAATACACCTCCACAGTCTCCCGACTTAAATGTTATCGAGAATCTGAGGTCCCACCTTGAGAGAGCTGTGCAAAAACATCCAATTACAAGCAAGGAACAATTGAAATCGGTATTGAAACAAGAATGGCTGAATATTGCTCCCGAGACCACTAGACTTCTTGAGGAATCGATGCCTCGGCGATTGGAAGCTGTCATATCAGCAAAAGGCTATGCTACTACATATTAACTCTTTATTATTCATGATTTATGCAGAAAAATAGATGCATGTACTTTCAATTGTGTGGCTATTAATTTCTGTTAATTTTCTATATAAGTAATTATATGTATGTTTAAACTATCAAATATTTTGTTTTATCATTCAAAATAATGAATTATGATCTAATAAACGCATCTAGGCTTAAAGGTTTTAATTATTTCCCTCATTTATATAATTGTTTCATTCTAAACATTGATTCCCGTTTTAAAAGTAGGTGTACCCTCAATTTTGGGAGTAACTGTATATATATATATATATATATATATATATATATATATATATATATATATATATATATATATATATATACGTTAAATATTGTAGTAGCGTTGGCCGGTGTTGGTTTGTTGTCATATCCGGTTTATTGAAGACATCTTTAGAATTGAGTTTAAATCTTTTATTTTGAAGCACTCATAGCGTAACTAGTAAATCACTTTATATTTTACACACACACACACACACACACACACACACACACACACACACACACACACACACACACACACACACACACACACACACACACACACACACACACACACACACACACACACACACACACACACACACACACACACACACACACACACACACACACACACACACACACACACACACACACACACACACACACACACACACACACACACACACACACACACACACACACACACACACACACATTGTGTTTTCACATTATGTTATTTATGTTTTCGATTATATATATAAATACATACTCTGAAAAAAGATTTTACTTTAAAGTTGCATGGGCAAATCTAATAACTTTAAAGAAAACAATTTTACCTTCTTGACAGAATTTTCCATTGAAAAAGAAGTTTTTCTTGCACTTGCACTTGACATTTCCTGGATCCGTTGCAAGATCTTCACACACTTCATTTTCTCCACATGGATTAGATGCACAGAAATTGGCTAAAACGACATAATACGAACACTTTTTAATATTTACACTAAAAACTTGCTTTTAATTCCGTTACAAAGGCATCAATTCTCCATTCCCCCTTCGTCTAAAGAAATTAAGCCTGATTTTATATCACACACACAAGTATGTTCGAAAACAGACAATTTTGGTTAGGCATTGGCTTGATTGTCACGTAGGCAACGCTTTGTGGGCTCGATAAGGTGACGGCGTTCTGAATTGTGATTTTGAAAAGCGTATAAAAATGAATAGTTTTTTTTAATATTTAGTGGCAATTGAATTAGAGTATACAAAATTGTTTTAAGAATATTATAAAGAAAAAAATGACACATTTTCAAAACATTCTTTTTCTTACGAAAAATGCCTCCATATCTTCCTTATATATAGCTAAGACTTATTTGGACTAGGATTTTTAAAAATATATAGTTTTTGATTCGATTTACTTATATTTTAATATATTAGAGTAGAGGAATTTTAACAACAAAAAATATCGTTTATTATTTTAATTGATATTAACCCTGAGAGAAAATCAATTTTTCAAAACTTAATATAGGACTCACTCTCACACGATGAAATGCATTGTGTTGTGGTTAATGCTACCTGTTCGACGTAGTCAGAACGAGGCCCACGAAATTCATCGTGGCAAGGGGATAGAATCACGCCTGTCGTTGGCCTTGATCGCCATACAGGTGACAGTACGAATTAGCTTGGCGAGATTCCCGAAGGAAAAAAAATAGATGGCGACACCGATGGCGATTTAAATAGATGCTACCCAGACATGTGCTTTCCCTAAATTTCGCTTCTCTAAATTAATTTCCTCCTGGTGTTGGCATTTGATTTTCCTGTAGCTTAGTAAAAAATTGTGATAGAGAATAGTTTTTTTTAAATCTCACTACTCTTGTTAAGGATACCTTTTATTAATAATTTTAAGGTATCCGACCTAAAATCGGACCCTACCTAAATCATGATTTTTTAAAAAAACCAACAAATTTTCTAATGATTTTATTTTATAGGCCATATTATTATCTTTGCAAAAATACCAAGTTTTTTATTTTCCGTTCGCTAGAACAAAAACTACAAGTATTTTAATAAAAACAGATGCCATAACTTTGCACAAGATATCAAACTTTAAAATGCGTTTTACTCGATTTTTTTTCCGAAAAACTCAAACGGGGACAGCGAATGCTCAAAAAGTTTTGAAAATAATTTGCTGAAATTTTTTGTGAATGTTTTGTATAGCAGTAGAAGTGTTTTGACCTTCAGGTATATCAATCACTGTTTTATTTCAAAATTTACAGTCCTTTATGTGAGTATAATCACTATTTTTCTAAGCAATTTCATATAGTCACTAAGATAGAGTGCTCTAGTTTTTGTAAAAACTAAAATATCTATTATTCTGAAGGTCATTTCAAACATGAATAACAAAGTAACACATTAAAATTAAAAAATTGAGAATTTGCTCAAAAAATATTTGTACAGAGCGGGCCCCATTTATGTAATTTTTTGTACATTTTCACCAGCTTTTTCTCCTTTTAATAATAATAAATTTTTTTTCTGATTTCAATTTTACGATTTTTTCCTTAAAATATACTAAATAAATCTAAAAATCACTAATAAATTTTCATATCTCCGTTTTTTCAAAAAAGTTGTAGCAAGTTGTCGGATACCTGAAATGGACCATTCTAAAAAGAAATAAAATGTTCTTAAAGATAATAACAGTACAGTAAGAGGCGACACATTTGGATACTTACGCACACATTTCTTTTCAGAGTTCCTTCTGAAATGCTCCGCGCACTGACATTCTCCATTTTTGCATATTTCATTCTGACCAGTGCATTTTCCTGGCATAAATGGACATCTATCAATAGCTACAGAATTCAAGAGAAAAGCGTATTAAATTTTGATATTTTCAGAATTTGGTTAAAAAGTTAAATAAGATTTTTAGCGTTTCTCACAACTGCAAAAGAAATTTTAAATGAATAACTCAATAAGATAAAAATCTATAAAAGGCGATTAAAAGTAAGGAAAGCATTTGATACTTATCGGTACCATGGTATTTTTTCATCAATGTTCATTCTTAAATTCAAAATCTTATTGAAATACAAGGTGTCACAATTAAATTACCTGACTGCGCCCAGGGTTACTCAACCTTTTTTTTCTGCCGGGCCACATACATATGTTAGCTATTTTGCTCGGACCGCTTACATATGATGGCTATTTCTATCGGACGCTACATGAGAATTAATGAGGGGGGGGTTAGGCAAAGATGTCACAGAAAAGTTAAAATGGGCGAAATTAATCAAACTATTAAATCTCCGTTTTTGCTTTTTTTCATTATTATTTTTTATATTTTTTATTTTTCTCACTCTATTTTTCTAAATTGGAAATATTTAAGAATCACTCTTTCATAATTTCTGCATCAGTAAACGTTTCATATGATTAGCAATAACGTGACAAATTTCATAGGGTGCCTTTGTTACCGCTGAGACATTACCAATAACAAAACACTTTTTGCCGTTGTAACGATTATTCAAAAAAAAACCTATTTATCATCTCTTGAAAAAGATCTTCGAGGAAAAGTGTCATTGAATGATTCCTGTTTATTGGTATTTTTTAAGTACAACACTTTCGTGACAAATCGAACAGTTACTAAACCATGCTTGTTTTTCACTACAAAACAGTGAACTTCTCGATCCTCACGAAAAAATCTATTTTCTTCGAATATTGCAAGATACGAATGATAGTTAAAAATTAGTTCCACTCATAAAATGGTCGCTACTCCACTGTTGTCTATTATCACTAATCAGCAAAAAAAAAAAAAAAAAAAAAAAATCGCACCCATGCGATATATTGACAGCAAAATTGATGTATTTGTTTTTTAACAAAGAATTTCCCATCGTATTATCATAAATAAATGAATTTCTCAGAGCAACGGGCCGCTTAAAAGAGCCCACAGGGCCGCAGGCTGAGTACCGCTGCTCCAGCCGTTAGACTTGGTGTGAATGAGTGGGAATGGAATAGAGTTCACCTTGATCCTTCTGTGTGGTGTGTGTGTGTGTGGGGGGGGGCTGGTGCCAGGTTATTCCTCATCTTTCCATCTAGTTCAGTTTTTTATCCTTGTTTGAGTAAGACATTTTCGAGTCGATAGCCTCGATGAGGATAAACTAAAAATTCGAGCTGCACATACATTTGAAATACCCCGTGAAATAATAATAATAAAAAAATCCAATTTAATGTTTTAATTTGTTAAAAGAAGTGCTTGTGCAAATGACTGTATTTCACGTGGTCATTTTTAATGGCACAATGAATTTTCGGAAGGTTGGAAGTCTTTTGAAGATGATAAATGTTCTGGTCGACATGTGTCTTCAATAACTGATGAAAACTTTACCAAAAAGTTGATGAAATCGTGCAAAAAGACTGACGTTCGAGTGTTCGGATGATGTCAGATATTACGAACATTGACAGAGAGACAATAAGAACAAAATTTGGCCGAGAATGTCCATATGGGGAAAGTTTGCGCAAAACATGTACCGAAAAATTTGATCAAGACAACGCCCCGGGCGCTCTCTGTAAAACAGTTCTCGACGGACAAACATATTACTGCGCTAGAGCATCCACCGCATTCACAAGATTTCGCCCCATACGATTTCTACCTTTTTCTTAAAGTGAAAAATGCACTGAGGGAAACATATATTCTCAATCTGTAGATGAAGGGAAGGCAATAACGGCAGACATACTGAAGATAGTGACACCTAATGAACCACAGCACTGCTTTGAACGGTGGAAAACTCGCATGCACCTATGTATTGATAGAAAAGAGGAGTATTTTGAAGGGGATTAAAAAGAAAAAATATATTTGTACATTGTTTTCGATAAGGCTAACTTTTTAGATAAATCAGGTTATTAAATTGTCACAAGGTGTATAACAGTTTCATGCTAGAATAAGCTAATTGGAGGCAAATACATAGAGAACCTACTTTCGCACTGCTTCTTCTCGTAATTGAAATACTGATCCTTTGGACATTCGCACCGGCCTACTTTTGTTTTAAAATTGAAGGCGCACTTCCTTTCCGGGCACAGCGTCTTTCCTGGCCCCTCGATGCACCAGAGGCTTTCGTTACAAGTCTTCCCGGCGTACGGTTGTGCACAGATGCAATTCGCTTCGGTACCGTTTGCTACGCAAGTGCCTCCATTTTGGCAAGGATTCTTACTGCAGACGTCTGAAAACACAAACCAAAAACAACGTTAGAAATATGTGTAAATACAAGTATAAGTTGTCCAAAAAGTATGGTTACACATTCAAAAATTAATTAAAAATGAACTAAGATTAACACTTACGATTTTTTATATTCCAAAAAGAAAAATTTAAGTTTCTGTTAATAAAATGCAAGCTAGATAGTGTAACGTCCACACTTTGCGTCTCGTTTTAACATGGCCTCACCCCAAGAACAAGAGCAAGTTGTAGCATGGTTTATCGAGTTTAAATATGCAGTATATGTACAGCGTAAATAGGGTGCTATCAGAAGGGAATTTGCATGTGAGAAAAAGTTCCCCGGGTGATGGATGGAAAGAGGAACTCCATTAACGTGGTCACTCAAATCTCTATACATAAAAACTTTGGACTTACTGTATGGATACGTGTTAAATAGGGTTTTCCCATATGCAATTTGTGACACTGATGAAATGAAAAGTCGAATTTCATTGTCCATTTAGAGTTGATCCTGCAATGCTTCAAAGAACGTGGCAGAAATCTTGAGTAGACTCGATGTTTTGTGCGCAACTTTAAACTCATGCAATAAAGCACTGTAAGAAACTTTTATACTTTCTTTATAGAACAAAACGGTTTAACTGTTACGTTGCAACTAATATTTGAAAATGTAGTTACACTTTTTAGACATCCGGTATGATTCTGGACAGTGAATTTGTAGGAACTTAAGAATAAAAAAGAAATAATAATTAAGTTTTTGTCTTGATTATTTTTTGCTAATAATTAAATCTTTGCCCTCGTAGCTCTGCAAGAAATTTAAAATCTATATTGAACAAGAGAAGAAAATTCCAAATAAACAATACAAAATTTCAGTAATTACCTGGAATCGCCGTAGTCGTAGATTGGGATTCGGTGGATTTCGAAGTGGAAATATTGTATTCGTCTGTGAAATTCGAAGGCTCATTTGTAGTAAAGAGGATATCACCAGTAAAGTTTGAAGGCTCGTTAGTAGTAAAGTTGAAGTCGCCAGTAAAGTTTGAAGGCTCGTAAGTAGTAAGGTTGAAGTCACCAGTAAAGTTTGAAGGTTCGTAAGTAGTTAGGTTGAAGTCACCAGTGAAGTTTGAAGGCTCGTACGTAGTGATATTGATTTCCTCCGTGAAATTCGATGGTGTATAAGTTGTCTCGTTGAAGTCTGGGCTGGTGTGTGGAGTCGGGTTGGTAGTTGAAGTTAGTTTCTTACTAGTAGAAGTGTTTGGTCTGGTGTTCGTCGTTGGAGGAGACGTCTGAGTAGTAGAAGTTTTCACTAGACATGCAAAAATAGTACAATTACATATCATGATTACCAAAAGATAAGAAATGTTATTAAATACAGTATATTTAATAATAATGCAGATTTGTTAAATGTGTGTACTATGCATAGGGTGATTCTTTTTAAACTGACACTATTCTGAGCCTCCTGTAGCACGTTTAACAAAAGAAATGGAGTCAAATTTGGTACGAAGACGAGTGATGACATGGGAAATAGGTTTCAGTGGAAAAATTTTAGTTCCAAAAATCTCCGATAAGGATAGTTATGGTACTGTACAGTGCAAAAAGTATTATAAAAACAAGTAATATAAAATTTTTTTTAAAGTCAATTCCTACAAAGAAAGAACAAAGAAAAATTTTACTTTAGATATTTTTTATTCAATAGTTACAATTAATATAAATATGTATATACGTAAGACAGAATCACAACATAAGTGGTAATTAATTTTTATTAATTATCATTAAAGTATCGCATTGTCATCCCAAACAATCGTATCTATGAAATTTCAGTTCAACTGAATGCTTTAAAACGTCAGAAAAAAACCTTTTCAACTTTTGACAAGTTGCCAAAAGGGTCGCCAACGTGGCTGTATTTGTAATTCTTTAAGTAATTAGTTTTAATCCACATTAATTTTGATTAATTATAATTAAATTATTGTATTGTCATCCAAAATAATCATGTATATAAAATTTCAGCTCAATGGAGCACTTTAAAATGTATTTTATGAACGATTGAAAATTCCATCAAGATAAATAAATATATAGAGATTGTGAGCTAATTGTGTAGGAATTGAATTGTTCGAATGAGTGGTAGCGTGTCGCTCTTCCACATCACAGGTTTGGGTTTCTATCTTCGGGCTGGGCAAGGGGTTGACTCAGCCTTTCATCCCTTCAGTGGGTCGATAAATGAGTACCAAACTTGCTTGGGAACTAAACACTAGGTGTTTCACTTCAAGAATAACCACATGATCGGGACATCTGCTCATGCACCCTTGTGCCTAATGGCCACGTATACTGAGATGGGCACGGTAGGCCTTGGCTCTCAACTGTTGTTACGCCACTGAGTTTTGTTTAGTTATATATATAGATAGATAGATAGCAGAAAAAAGTCCGATTGTGTATGTATTTCAGGTTTCTTCCGATCTTGTTGAAATTTTGAACACTTGAGACCTTCAAAACAAGAATCATATCATTTCGAAAAATCACCCCCACTCGGGATCCACTTTGTATTTTATGGGCAATACTCACCGACGACCCCCTTCCCCTGCTGATACACATTTTTATGTCATAAATTTTTACTGTTTTTAAATTAATTACTAAGTGTAAGCTTTTCTACAGCTGTCGCGGGAAAGGATATTTTTATATTCTTATCGGATGAATACTTGTTCATTAAAAAGAACCACAATTTGAGATTTCGAGAGAAACTACTCCTTTATACTTTAATGTTTCAATCAGGGCCGATACTAGGGTGTCGACCGCCTTCGTGCAAAGACCTAATGTGCAGCTCCTATAGAGAATTTTTCATATTTTGACTAATACTTAACGTTGAAACTATAGACTCACCTACTTGTATTAAAGTAAAAAGTAAAAGATTATTTTTTTGGTCAGCTTATAGATCATAATAGTGACAAAATACTTTAATTATATAATAAACAAACAAAAATACTACCTTTGAAATAAAAATAGATATTTTATAATTAGAAATATAAAATAACTGTATTTATTCAGAAAATATAATTTAACAAAAAAAGTACTAAACCATAAATCTCGTGTAACAGGTGAGTGAGTGAATATTAACGTCGCACTGTACAACTACACGAGGGATTTTGGCGACGGACACGTCATTCTGAACCACTCAAAATACTAATCCTCTTGGGAAATATTGGGTCTTAAAAACTATTATATTATATAAAGCTTTCTTCTCCCCCCGAAGAAGAAGTGACCATGCAAATTAAGACTTGTATATAAAGTTGAAACTTTCAAGTTAGAAAAGAGATAGGGTAGACTGCTAATGGGAGCAGTGATTAATTAAACTTGAAGTAGATATTTAGTTGCTGATATTTTAATATCTAAGTTGACGATCTGTCCCGTTAGAATTAAGCTAGATTAGGTACCTAGGACGTAAGTGTTCTAATTATTTAAAGTCTTCTCATATCTCACATACCTCGTTAACTGCTCTCCATACTTGATAATTGGGTGCATCTCTTAACTTTGGTTAATTTAATTTGTGTTGTTGGTACTGTAAATAAATTGAGTTATTTTGAATAAGGCTAGCCCTCCTTTCATTTCTCCCAAACCTTTAGACGCATCCGACAGACCTTGACAAATGCTACCTAATAATTAACTGTTAAATAACTTTTCTGGCTTTCTGAGGAGACTGAATGTAATTTTCGGAAGGGCGGTATGAACGTGTCCTTCATGCGGATCCTTTTTTTTAACCTTAAATTTCTCAGAATACGATACTCAATTATTCTGGAGAATATAAGCAGAGCGTTCCGCATAGAAATTCATAAAATAAATAAAAAAAGGAAACCTACTGTATGGAAAAGAAAAAAAAAACAGTTTTTTTAATGTGAACATTATTACGATCACTGAAAAAAGAGGATTTTATAGTAATTTATCACTATCAAAGATCGGTCGAACTAAGTAAACAAATCTGGTTCGCTCGCATCTTTTTCTCACAATCGCGGTTAAAATTTAAAACAAACACTATAAAAGTTCATACACCATGAAAAGAAAACGGCATTGCTTACAAAAAATATTCAAGCGTAAACCTGTAATTTTGCAAACGGTTGAATTCATCGCGATGTTTTCTGCTTAATGTAAATATATATGCCGACCGGAGACTGATAGATTGGAGTAAGATTACTTCTAAGTAACGTTCACATGAAAGTTATAGCAAAGTAGATTTTAAAACATACAGTGAAATGCGTTTAACGCGAAAACGCTTAAGACGAAATAATGTAATGATCCCGACAAACTCCTACGTATTTCCACGCATTTTTTCTATTAACACGAAACGAAAATTGATTACACGAAAAGATTTCCTTCTGGGATTGAACAAAATACGGAAAATACCGGCCGGCTTGGAATGTCCTATTGTATTATCGGACGAATTCATTGCAGCAGAGGATGTTGTGTGTACAGCCCCAATTATGGCAGACAAAGACATTTGTTTAGTTCGTTCGTAGTTCAAAAAATCTCTTTGATGCAGATTCCCACGAAGAAAATGAATAATACAGCTCCTGTTCCCATAACATCCGAAATGAGGAACGTCATGCAAAATATGCGCAGATGCACATTGCAGTGATGAAATGAATAACAAAATGAACAATATCGAACAATTTGGTGACAATCTGATGCTAAAGAAAACGATGCAAAAAAAATAAATAAATAAGATTTTTTTTCCAAAATCTTTGTTTTTCAAAAAACATTTTGTGTTATATATATGCATGTCTGTTTAAATAAAATAAACTTTAATAAACTTTATATATATATATATATATATATATATATATATATATATATATATATATATATATATATACAGTCGACTCCCGATAATTCAAAGTTGGAGGGACCAATGAAAAACTTCGAATTATCAAGAGGGTAGGAAAAAACTCTCAAAATACACAAAGAGAAGTTTTTTTTCTAACACACATTTAAATTTAAAACCATGTAATAAAGCAACAATTGTACATAATATTTTAAAGTACATTTTATACAGTATATAAAAATAAAACAGAAGTTAAAAATCCTGTATTAAAAGAATACTTATATCTTGAAAAGAACTATTAAAAGAATATACATACTATATATAATTAATCCTTTTTGTCGAAAAAATCTGTTACCTTTTTTTGTTTTAAGGCATTCAATCTAACTTTGTCAATAGATTTTTCTAGAACAAATGAAGCCTGTAAAATGTCTGCATTAACATGATTTTGAAAGAAAAAGTTGCGTAGTTTGTTTAGTGATACTTTAGCTTCTGATAGAGATACCGGAGTCACAACTACTCCAATTCGTCTTCATCACTTTCTGTATTATTGTGGTCCAAAACCACAATTTCAGCGTCAGATAGAGCTCCCCATACAGCAATGTCCGTGTCAACCAACACGTAGTCCTCAAACGTCAAATCTTGTTCTGGAAGAGCTTCCCAAAGGGATGGTTCAGCATTACATTCAGTGAGTGTATTGTCCATCTCAACCAGATTCGGCGAGAAGAAGCCTGACTTTTTAAAACAGTTGTGATTGTCAAAGGAGTAACAGCTCTCTAAGCCTTATCAATCATAATCAAAGCTGTTAAATTAGAAATAGTAGTTACATTCTGCTGATTTTCAAGGTTATCCAAAACGCTTTTAACAACTTCACGCCGATAAAAAGTTTTAAAATTATGTATGATGCCCTGGTCGAGTGGCTGAAGTTTTGAGGTTGAGTTTGGAGGGGAAAATTGATGTTTCACATTTGATAAAGGTGGTGTGTTATTGTGCACAGTACAGTTGTCTAAAAATAAGAGAATATGTCGTTTTTCTCTTTTCATATCCGAGTTCAGTGAGACCAACCATTCATTAAAGAGTTCGGTGGTCATCCATGCCTTCTTGTTTGAGCAGCATTTGGTAGGGAACGAGTTTATGCCCTTGAAACACCGAGGTTTTTCAGATTTTCCTATGACGAGAGGAGTAATCTTTTCTGAGCCGTCCATGTTTACAATCAGTAAAATAGTTAACCTCTCCTTGCTATGTTTTCCTCCATGGCATTTTTCTTTTTTGAATGTAAATGTTTTTTCTGGCAAACACTTGAAAAAGAATCCGGTTTCATTCGTGTTGAAAATGTTACGCGGTTCGTACTCCTTTATTAGATACGAAAGTGAGTTTTGCCACTTAGAACAAACGTTAACGTCGACACTTGAGCTTTCCCCGCACTTTTTTTTAAGACTATCCCATTCCTTTTCTTAAAATTTGTAAGCCATCCCTCGATAGCCGAAAACTCGATTCCTAATTCTTTGGCGAATGCTTTAGCCTTTTCTTTCAATAAAGAGCCACTCATCGGAATATTCTGTCCTCGACACTGTCTCATCCATGAAATTAAACACTGTTCAAGACGTGGAAAATTACTTTTACTAACGCATTTTCTCACTCTACTCGAAGATGCACTAAAGATTTTCTCTTTATTCTTCAGAATAGTGGAGAGTGAGTTCAGTGGGATTTCAAATGCTTTGGCTACATCGACCTTCCTCTCACCTTCTTCAACTGATTATATCACCTTTTTCTTTTCAGAAATTGTTAAGCACTTGTACTTTTTAAAAGAAGACATGTCGTTCCTTTCGCGTGATAAGTCGACGCTGAGGTGAAGTGTAAAGTAGTGATCCAAGGTTTACATCGAAATTAACAGGTAGGAAGCGTAAATCACCACAACTTTAGTAAAATAATATTTTTAATTTAAAATGTGGAATATAAAATGAACACAAGGCGTATTCACAGTTCACACTCAGCTACGGGGTATACTTAATAGCAGGGGTGGACAACAATGGCACGTGGAGCAATTCTTAGTGGCACATTATCACACTTTTTTTAAAAAAAAATAATAGAATCAAGTTAAATCTCTGTCTCTCCTGTCTTTGCCTCGTACATTTTTATATAAAGGTTTTATTTCTTGCTTTCAATTTTCTGCCATAAAACGATTCTGCTGAATTATCTTGGATGTAGTTCGAGTGCTTTATTTTTTTAAAAAAACATCTGTTTAAATGTGACTCTCTCATTATTAGTAATAAATACTCAACGAAAATCAAAACTATTGTGCAATACTTGTAAAAGGAAGCATCACTCATTACTGCACAGTGAATAAAAAAGAAAGCAGTTTTTCCTTTATCCATCTAAAGCTTGGGTATCAACGGAAAAAGAAAAAACAGATGGCTTAGGAATAAATCAAAATTCTGCTTAGCAAATACCGGAAATATAATAAACAAAGTATAGTTATTCTATCAACATGCACAATTTGAACTGAAAATAAGTTCAGTAAAAAAACCGCTCGTGAGATAATTGGGAACAGGAAGTGAATCTAACTTTATAATATTGAAGGTTCGAAATATCGAGAGTTTTATAGGATAACTTCGAATTATCTCGTGTTGTAGTCTGGCCAGTCACAAATTTTACTTCGAAATATTGAGAGTACCAAAACGTATGGTTTTAGTTCGAAATATCAAGAGTTTTTCTAGGGGCGGAGTATATGCTTCGAATTAGCGAGAGGTTCGTATTATCAAAAGTTCGAATTATCGAGAGTCGACTGTATATATATATATATATATATATATATATATATATATATATATATATATATATATATATATATATATATATATATACATACATATATTGTTGTTACATTGTTTTTTTATTTGGCAATAACACGAAATTCTTTCAGCATGAAAAAATATTTCAGTCCCATCAGTTTCTTGTTAAGCGATTTTCACTGTACATGAAAGGTATTTAAAAAAATTTATAGTAGTTACCTAACATAACTATTGTAGTAGTTGTAGCTAACCGAATGAAACTTTTTAATTAATAGTTACTTTAAGAGCTTGTAAGTATAGGTATTTATGCTGTAATAGTTTTTATATGCTTATTTTGAAAGTATTTTAAAGCAACATCTGACTTCTTGGTCTACATTATTTTTTCTAATTCACATACAGATAAGTTTCTATCCCTGGTAGATTTCCACAACTAAAAATCTTTTCTTAAAACTAAGCTTATGGGAATTTTGTTTATCCATTATATTTTGAGACTTAAATTACTTAGATTAAACTATACTTAACTGCAAAATATGAATCTACGAAAAGAGTGCACAATTCATCTCTTGACTGTACCATGCGCGGAACAATGCTTTTGGATGTTGCTTTCAATAACTACATTTTGTTCTTTGAACAAATTCATAAAAATTGTTAAATTTATAACTTTTCAGTATTAAAAAAATAGATCCTGTTATATTATTATATTATTAGTCCAATTTTCACTGTAAAAACAGGGCGGTTCTCTATCACCTTTACGTATAGTTTTCAAGGCCTGTATAAGAAAATACTCATCAAAAATACACTGTGCACTAACATTCTATTCTTCTTAAACTATGCTGTCTATCAGGAAATCAAGACTTATTTTGACTTTTCAATAACTATTTAAAATTCAGCATATTTATTCGACTTATTATAAGCTTTATTTTGAGAAATTGAACAAAATTTTGCTTGATTGATAGAAGTGAAGGGTGTTTTTTTAGAGGTATAGAACTTTAAATTGCAATAAAACAACGATGTATTATTCGATTGACATGAATTTTGTTTTATTCGAAAGATAATCTTGTGGCATTACATTTTAAATATCATCAAGCAAGGCGTAGATTCGTCGAATGGGCCCAAAACGAGATTGCCGTTGTTCCCGATTTTCATAAGCGAATTTTGTTTAGCGATGAAGCGCACTTCTGGTTGAATGGCTACGTCAACAAACAAAACTGCCGCATTTGGAGTGAAGCTAATCCACAAGTGTATGTCGAAACACCGTTACATCCAGTAAAACTGACTGTTTGGTGCGCTTTATGGACTGGTGGAATCCTTCTTCAAAAACGATGAAGGCCACAACGTTACAGTCAATGGTGATCGGTATAGAGCCATGATTACTAACTTTTTCATTCCTGAATTGAACAATCATGATGTCCAGGAGCTGTGGTTTCAACAAGACGGCGCAACATGTCACAAAGCTCGTGCCACAATCGATTTATTGAAAGACACGTTGGGTAAATGCCTAATTTCACGTTTTGGACCTGTGAATTGGCCTTCAAGATCTTGTGATTTAACACCGCTAGACTATTTTCTGTGGGGCTATGTAAAGTCATTGGTCTATGCGGATAAGCCACAAACGCTTGACCATTTGGAAGACAACATTCGCCGTGTTATTGCCGATATACGACCACAAATGTTGGAAAAAGTCATCGAAAATTGGACGTCCAGATTGGACTACATCCGAGCTAGCCGTGGCAGTCCTATGCCAGAAATCATATTTAAAATGTAATGCCACAAGATTATCTTTCGAATAAAAAAAATTCATGTCAATCGAATAATACATCGTTGTTTGATTGCAATTTAAAGTTCTATACCTCTCAAAAAACACCCTTTACATGCGGCCGCCCCTTGTTTTGGCCGCCCTTGTGCAGGGCACGCGCTGCACACCGGCTAGGATCACTTTGGTTTCAATAATAGAAATATTTTTCCAGTAGTAAGACTTTTTTAAACGTGACAAACTATTGCATAAAAGGGGGGGAACTCAGGGAAGAACATGCCCTTAAGTAAAACATGAACTAAAAATATTATTATTTCATCGGAGTAAGGGTTGCAATAAAGTATTCCTTACTTATTTCACATTTATCCCCCTCATATCGTTCCTCACATTCACACTTGAAGGAACTCTCGACAACAGTGCAAATGCCTCCATTTCGGCAAGGCTCGCTCCAGCACGGATCTGCATTCACAAAGAGTTCACGTTATTCACAACTGACATGACGTCACAGTCACATGATCAATGAAGCTCCGTGTTTCCAGACCTTCAGCTCATGCACTTCACGATGTTGCCAACTTTTGCATTTTACAGATATTCCTTTGTCATAATAGTATTCACGCACAAAGTTAAGCACAAAACGCCCTTGATTTAAAAGTATCCGCATAATATAAGACTTTTCTTAATTTTTATTTTGGAGAAGACTTTTGAAAGAATCTTAATACACATACGGTCGTTCTCACTTTATGGAAACGATTTTGATAGTTAATTTTTATCAATAAATACCGTATTTTTTGTGAAAGCTTCTATCTGATAGCAATGATTCTTGACAATAGCTCTAGATTGAATTTTTCATGAAAGTAAACCTTTTCTTAGCACTGTCATGCAAATTTTACTCCGTTCCTCTTGAACCATTTTGCTAAGTTCATTCAGTGCTCTTGGATGCCGTTTTAGTAAGTCTCGTTTTAATAAACAGAAAGAACAAAAGTTCATTGGTTCTAAAATATTTAGTTGATAGTAGAGTTGATTATAATTTTGGCTTCACTTTGGACCGTTGTTAGAAAATCATGATGAAAACTATCATGAATCCTTTTAGGAACACTTTCCTGTACATTCACGAAGTCGTTTCTTACGGTGAATTGATCTTCTTTAACTACAGTCACTTCAATACACCTCATCGCGTGTTACCACAAATTTCCATTTTTCAGCAGCTTTTACATAATTTTCTACAATTTGCTTTTCTTTCAGCTATATATTTTAAAAAAAGGAGACGAACTTCAAACACCTGCTTTAACTTGTCATTTGTGCGAAAGTTATAGAGGGTTTCGACAGCGGTGTTGTGTAAGTGTATCCCCGGGAGTGCGGAGTGTATGACGAAAGAGACAGAGGAGCGTTTGAGTAGTTGGTGAGGTGTTATGAAGCGTGAGATGGAGTGAGTGATCCGTAAAGTGCGAGCAGTCGGAAGTTGTTAGTAGAGAGCGGTGGTTGATTGTAGACAGATAGTAGTGTCGTGAGTCGCGAGGGATTTTCTTTTAGGATCAGAGACTTACTTCCCTTTCTTGATAGTTACCAGGGTTTAAACAGTCTTAGGATGGTCATTTTTACTTCTGCTAGACGTTTTTTGCCTTTGAAATTAAATATATTATAAATACCTTTGACTCAAGTGTAATAACCGAGATTTTTACACCATTTTTTAATTTGTTGATACGAATATTTCTCCGTGGAAAGCGTAATTACTTAACCGTCGAGCCATATACCATTTTTAGGAGACTTTTTAAAAATAAATCTTTAATTTTACATTCCAATTAAAAGAAAACCTTAGCACAGGCGATTATTTTGAAGCTGCCAAAGTTTTATCTCAAAATACAAACGAGAAAATGAATTATAAAATTGTTCCCATAAAGTGTGAACGACCTACTTGGACGCCTTCAAAAAATTATTAAAATTAAAATTGTAATTGGATCTTGCATGTACAACAACAAATACAAGTCTAGTATCAGTTTCGAATTGAATGGAGAACACGTGATTGCATTTACCATGTGACCCATATGAACTTAGACCATTGATTGAGACTTTGAAACTAGCTAATGCTTTTTGTGATCAGCAAAAAATTATAAGCAGAAAAATAATTCATACCATTTTCACAAATAAGTCCAGAGTAGTTAGTGGGGCAGACACATTTGAAGGTGGTTCCCACTATTACGCAGGTGCCTCCATTCCAGCAAGGCATGTTGCTACAGAGATCTGTAAGATGAAATAACGCATTTAAAGTCTGTATGCTACAGTGTAGAAATGAGTTCATCTACAGATAAGCTATATAGTTTGCATATTAAGGTGGTGATCCATTCAAGTGAGGAAAAATTGTTTCATTTCTCAAATTATCTAGATCAGCAACCTGCGGCCTTTTTAAGTGGCCCGGTCATGGCCCATTGCTCTGAGAAATTTACTTATTTAAGAGCATTGTATTGAAAATTTTGGTGGGAAATTCTCTGTCAAGAAATAAAATATATCAATTTTGCTTTTTGCTGTCGGTGTCGTCTGGGTACGTATTGATAATATTTTTCTGTTTGGAACGGTTACGGTGAGTGATAACAGACAACAGTGGAGTAGCGACCATTTTCTGGGTGGAACTAATTTTTAACTATCTTTCATAGCTTCCAAGCGAAAAAGAAATATATTCGAAGAAAATGTAGCGTTTCAAGACTATTGGGAGGTTGACTATTTTATAATGAAAAACTAACATGAATCAGTAATTGTTTGATTGATTTGTCACGTAAGTGCTGTATTTAAAAAATACCAATAAACAGGAATCGTTCAATGACACTTTTCCTCGAAGATCTCTTTCGAGAGGTGATAGTCTTTCTCTTGAATAATTTTTGAGTCAGCGACAAAGTGTTTAGTCAGTGGTAATATCACAGTCGTAACAAAGATTGCTTATGACGTTGGTTTTATTATTGGTAACCATATGAAACCGTTAACTGATGCAGAAATTGTGAACGAGTGTTTCGCAATTGCTTCCAGTTTAGTGTTAGTGACAAAAATAAAAAAAAAAATAAAAAATAGTAATTAAAAAAAAAGCAAAACAAGGGGGGTATTTATAATTTTTTGATAAATTTTCCTCTTTTTAAAATTTTAATGTTATCTTGGTCTTAAAGCATTTCTCCTCCTGTTGCGGCCCGCGTGAAGTATTGTAACTAACATGTGTATGCAGCCCTTCTGAATAAAAGGTTAAGAAGCACTGATCTAGGTCATTGGTCTCCATCTCCCAGTCCGTGGAATAACCGAGCCATCCAAGAAACACTACATTATTTCCATTTTATTGACTGTTGTGTATTTCTCTTGGGTTTGTGTGACTTCACAGGGGAATCACTTGACATTCAATTTTTGGTTTAACTGTATTTTATTCTGAAGGCATACATGAACACAATTTAATTAAAATTATTAAATCGAAACGAGTTAAAATATAAACAATCAACTTTCTTTCTCACCGGACTAAGGTAAAATGGTCACACATTACCCGGTGATAAAAAGGTTGGGAAGCACCGATCTAAATAATCTGCACATTACCTACTAGGCACTCATTAAAGTGAAAATAAGATCTTTGGTGGAACAACAGGAACGTTTATGTAAGTTTACATTAAATGTTTATTCATTTTATTTATGTCTCGAAAATCAAGATAATACAATCGGACAGTCAACGCATTAATAGGTAGAGAATCAATAACAAGTAATATAAACATTTTTTTAAGTCATTCCTACTTAGATCAACAAAGAAAAATTTTATATTTTAGCTTCTTTTCATTAAATACTTACAATTAATATAAATATGTATATACATAGGAAAGAATCACAACATTAATTGGTAATTAATTTTTATTAATTATCAATAAAATATTGTATTGTCATCCAAAACAATCGTGTCTATAAAATTTCAGTTCAACTGAATGCTTTAAAACGTGAGAGAAAATTCTTTTAAAGCTTTGACCCAAGTCGCTAAAAATGATACCAACGTGGCTGTATCTGTAATTGCCGCAACATGCGGATTAATGGAGAGGGGGAGAAAAAATGCTTTATGAGACCAAGATAACATAGAAAATTTAAAACGTGGAAAATAAACCAAAATATTAAAACTTAATTTTTTGTTTTTTAAATTATTTTTCCATTTTTTTTTTTTGTCTCTGAATTTTTCTAAATTGGAAGGATTTAATAGTTACTCCTTCACAATTTCTGTATCAGTAAACGGTTCCATGTAATTACCAATAATATAACTAATTTCATAGAATGCCTTTGTTACTGCTGTGACATTATCACGGACAAAACTTTGTAACTTTTTGCTGTTGTAAAGATTATTCAAGAAAGCCTATTAATCACCTCTTGAAAAAGATCTTCGAGGAAAAGTGTCATCGAACGATTCCTGTTTATTTGTTTATTTAAATACAACACATTCATAACAAATCGAACAATTACTGAACCATGCTTGTTTTTCCTTACAAAGTAATCAACTTGCCAATCGCCTTGAAACAACCTATTTTCTTTCAATATTTTTCGCTAGCAAGATATGAAAGATAGCTAAAAATTAGTTGTTGTCTATTATCATTAAGAAGAGTTAGGAGGGTAAAAACTTTTTGAAAATCGATTTTGAGTTTTTGATATTTCTAAAATCTCCAAATCATTACCTTTCCAATGATATAACATGCAAGCCATTATATGAATTAGAAGCATTTTAAAATGACTTTTAAAAAATAATCAGCTTCCTCGGTCACGCCCACTTCGAGAGATTAAGTGTAAATATTGAAGCCTCAACAAATTTTCATTTAATCATACACAATTAACTGTAGATTAAATGAAACTTAGCTGCAAGTTTAACTGTTTGTTTTTTTACGTCCACTGGGAGCCAAATTTGTAAAAATGATGAAAACATTTGCTTTTAATTTGAAATTTAGTACTTGGGGAAAAAAAATTTGTAGTGTAAATAGAAATAAATAGTGAAATTTCTTCTTTCGAAATTTTTATACTTCTAAATACTTAATAACTTGTTTGTGATAATTTTGTTGAAAATGTGCTATTTGAAAAAATGATAGTAATAAAATTATTTCAATAGCTTAAAAATGAGAGTAAGGCAGAAATGAGAATGCCTTTATTGCAACCAATATTGATACTGAACAGGCAATAGTTGTTAAAATATTGCATATGTAAAACACCTGCTTTTCATCTAAACAATAGTAAAAAACATTTCAAACCATTCATTAAATCAATAGAAATTGAAGGGGAACCAAGATTCTTATCCTTCATTAACTTGAATAAAAATTATAGGATGCAGTTTTTTTTTGATAAGATAAGATTTTTTTATTAAAATTTCTGTTCTCTAAAATTTATATTTTTAAAAATGTGTAAATGTACTGTATGCATATACCCTATGTTTTTTAAAATGCAATTGTGTATACTGAAGAGACATTTTTGAAATATTCATAAAACATCCGAATAGAAGACAGATATAACAAAAATAACAATTTCCAATAAACTTATAATTTTAATGCTCGGTGAACTAACAGTTTGTCTTTGAAAAAACTAATTAATATATTTAAAAAAATTTCACTTTTCAGTATAAATATAAATGTCTAATTGATATACAATAAAAATTTGAGTATTTATGCTTAATAGTTCCTGAGAAAAATGTATGAGATGACACATCAAATGTGATGTTTGTTGTCTTTGCGAGAAGCTTGTTACATACATAAAAATACCTAAATTTCATGTTTAAAAACATAAAAATAGCTTTATTTTGTTCTTTTAGAAATCATTTGTTCAGTTTAGAGTAACTTTTGAAGTTTAAAACTTAGAAACTGTCTGCAACAACAAAACCTAATGATAACTATACAAAGTCCCAGCGAAAATTTTCAAAATGTCGTATATATATATATATATATATATATATATATATATATATATATATATATATATATATAATATGTATTATTTAACAAAAACAAGAAATAATAGATAAAGAACATAACAAGAAATAGCGTAATAAAAATATAAAAGCTGAACATGAAGAACAAAATTATAGAGAAATAAAAGAACTACAAAAAAGAAGAACCTAGCGAGTCAGAAAGCAATTTCGGACTTAGGACCGAATAAGTGGGGTTAAACTAGTTTGAAGGCGCCAACCTTCCCCCTTTGCAACTCGGTAGGAAAACCAAATAAAATAAATAAACAAAACTTCAGAGAAAGTATAACTCAGAGAGCATGATAAAACCAATCACTACTATTATATATATATATATATATATATATATATATATATATATATATATCAGATATTTTTAAATACCATCTCAAATTCATACCAAAACCATATTGATACATTTTCACATTATATTTATGTTGTTTTATGTTCAAATTTGATATCTGTAAAGCATGAAAGCTACTAATTCTTCTAAAATTGATACAGAATTGAGAAAATTGATGTAATACTAGAAATTATCTCGTTAAAAAAACTGAAAAATGCTATTCTGGGCAATTTAAGACTTTTTTTGCTTACTATATATGTAAAATAAATCGCAAAGATGTTAATATTCAATAAAATGGGACAAATAGATGTTGTAACTCATTATTTTTGTGATTAAGGGGCACTTTATAGTGAAAATTCAATTTTCTCAAAAATGATGTTTTTAAAACTATATTCATGGTTTTCTCAGAATATAATATATGAATGTAATGAATTTTTCCCCCTCATGTTACTGATATGTAACTACATATATTAATATGAGCTTTTTGGGGATTTTCCGAAAATATTTGACTGAAGTCCATATATCTCGTGACAAAAAATGTCAATTTTTTAAAAAATTCATAGTGATATTTTTATGTTACATGTTTTTGAGAAAACTAAACAATATATTTTAAATACTTCACTTAAATGAAAATATTAATGTTTATTTATTGTTCAGACAAGTTTTTAAGCTTTAATATTCAAAAGTTTTTCAATAATAGGTAACTAATTACAACTCAGATGTGTAATGCTTTTTGTCGTTGCGAGAAGCTTGTTACATGCATAAAAATACACAAATTTCATGTTTAAAAATATAAAAACAGTTTTATTTTTGACTTTTTTAGAAATCTTTTGTATAGTTTAGAGAAAATTTTGAATTTTGAAACTTTAAGAAATTGTATTTGCATGGGAACATACAAATCCATAATTAAACTTTCGCAACGTCGTAAAATCACGTACTCCCAAATCATGACTTTTACATATTGATACATGTTTACATTATATTTATGAAGTTTCATGATCAGATTTGATATTTATAGTGCATCAAAGCTAAAACTTTTTCATAGATTGATACAGATTTGAGAAAATTGATGCAAAATGCTAAAAAAAAATCTCGTTGAACAAAAACTGAAAAATACTATATATGTATTTTCTGAACATTTTAAGACTTTTTTTTGTTTCGTATTTTATGCTTAAAAAATTAAGAAGATACTAATGTTTAATAAAATAGGGCAAATAAATGTTGAAATTCATTGTTTTTGTGATGAAGTGCCTTTTTACACTAAAGATGCAAGTTTCTGAAAATGATTGTTTTCAAACTACGTATACCTTTTTCACAGAAAATACTAAATGAAAGTACTTGTGCAATTTTTACTGCACATAAATAATATGTAACTATATATAATAAAACTACTTTTTTGGAGATTTTCCCAAAATATTTTGCTGAAAAGCAGTTATCGTAAAAAAAAAAAGAAGAAAAATGACAATTTTCACAAATTTCAAATCGATACTTTAACGATGAATTTTTTTGAAAAAAGTAAACAATATATTTGAAACATTTTATCATTATTTAAATAAAAAAGCTTAATTAATATACAGACAGAATTTGAAGTTTTTATATTTAACAGTTTCTGAGAAACAGGTTCCTAAAATGCCTCAATTTAATATTGTCGGTATAGGGGGTACCGACTATTCTTATCAGAAAAAAATTTTCAACTCGCACCTATACGACATTGACAGCAAAATTAATATATTTGATTTCTTAACAAAGAATTTCCCGCCAAATTTTCTTTGGTAAATTAATTTCACAGAGCCCCCATGGACGGTTCACTTAAAAAGGCCCGATGGGCCGCAGGTTGAGTATGGCTGGTTTAAGCTGATTATGACAGCCTTGTCCAGAAACGGGGTGTAGTGGTTGGAAAGAAGAAGATAATAAGACTTTTAATACATCTGAACTTTAACAAAGTGTAGTTCTGGTTAGTAAACTGATTTACGTGATTAAAAAATACTTGCGTAACGTATTCTTAACATTACAAAGAATATTATTGCTTTCCATTCAATCCTAATGAAAATTTATTGAATTCATTTCACATTTCTTAACTCTTTTGCACTGCCATATTTTAGATAAGTTACTGCTTGTAGTGGCCGGATTCCATTCCTATTTATAGACAGCAACCAGTGCGAATTCGACTAGGTTACGAACATTTTCATTTACACATAAAAATCACGGTTGATTTATTTGTCACAATAATGGAAATGAGTCGTGAATATCTTACTATATAGCATATCTTTAGCGAACTTTTTAAAGTTATCTATGCATCCCGAGGTGTTTTTCACGCAAAGTGGTACACACACACACACACACACACACACACACACACACACACACACACACACACACACACACACACACACACACACACACACACACACACACACACACACACACACACACACACACACACACACACACACACACACACACAACACACACACACACACACACACACACACACACACACACACACACACACACACACACACACACACACACACACACACACACACACACACACACACACACACACACAATGTTCAATATGAACACACACACACACACACACACACACACACACACACACACACACACACACACACACACACACACACACACACAAATGATTTCACACACACACACACACACACACACACACACACACACACACACACACACACACACACACACACACACACACACACACACACACACACACACACACACACACACACACACGCAATTGGGAGAAGAAGTTTTCGCAAGGCCGTTCCATAATTCTTCATGAAATCGAAGCGGCCGTACACACAGTTTTCATTACGACAAAGTCAGCTGAGCTACAGATGAAAGAATTGACTCGGGCTGATCGAAGAGTGACAATTCACAGCATAACAATTGTAGTAGGATGTTCTCATGGCTTAGCATATAGCATAATGCAATGACCGTTTGAATTTCCGAAAACTGTACGCACTTTGAGTCCCCCGGCAAATGACGAGGTACACAAAAAAGAATCGAATGGGTATTTGCTTTCATCTGTTTGATCAACATAAACAACATTTGGAGGCAAACCATAAGCAGATGACGACAATGTTCAATATGAAGTGTTACTGTGGACTCTCAGTAAACCAAAGAGCTTTATGCAGCTCGAATTGGGGCTCCAATAAAACGATGGGATGAATGCATCAACATTGCGGGAGATTATGCAAAAAATTAAAAATGATTTCCAAGTGATTATCATGCTAAATTACTTTTTGAAGTGATTGCTTCTATCGGCGCGTTTTGCCGGAGAGTGAACTTGAATGAACGTCACTTTCGGGTATGTAACGCTCCTTCGGCTTTTTCCGTCTTCAGCCGGACATACACATCCCTAAAAAGGAAAGGAGGGACGTTCCCCCCGCCACTCTGAAACGTGGTAGTTTGCCCCCCCCACCAATATGCCGTTAAAGTAAAGTTCTTAGCTTCGATCTAAGTGCCCTCCCTCCCCGCGAGCTCTTTCTACAAGAAATGAATGGGGGATTCTTTCTAATCCTAGTTGAAGCAGGAAAATGAAACGTAATATTTTAAAAAAATAAGTTCAGAGAGAAAAGGAATCCTACACTAAAATTAAACATAAGATGTAGAAAAAGGACAAATATATATAGAACTAAGTAAATAGTATAATTATCATCAGCAATATTGCAGTGATCTTAAGAATAAAAATCTATTTTTGTAAGCGAATCGGAATAGGAATGAACAAACAGTTATATTAATTACATTACTTAAATATACTTTGAATCTAAAAAGAAAATTAAAACTATTAAACATTTAAAATAACAAAATTAAGCATACATATATTAAGAAAAAGTTTAAATAATGTAAATGCAAGAAAACAAAATATAATTAGTAAGACTTCCCTTGCAGCAGCACCGGATATATTTGTACAAGACTCTCATACAATGACAAAAGAGCTAGTATAAGCCAGAGATTATGTGATATAAATCATCTGACGAAATCCCTTTTTAAAGGTTTGGCCTAGATTCCTCTCTTTTCAATCAACTACCTGTCATTATCCCTTTGCTTAAATTAATTCATGGAAAGAATTGAATATTGTTAAGTTACCTAAATCCTGAAATAACATTACAAAATTTGAAGTTATCACTTATATCGTGTCGACAGAAGCACACAAATTTTATTTTATTATCTTTCGTGACTTACTTAACGACTTTCCCTTGTATTATACATATGAGAGTTCTGATATTTGTCTAGACCACGCATGCCCAACCCGCGGCCCATTTAGAGAATTTTTGTGGCCCAATTTAAGTTTCTGTCTATATTATTTTAGACATTTGGACGGTTGAATCGAAAATATCGTGTTTTGACCCACGCCCACCTATCCCCGTGCAGTTTTTATCGAAATAATTTTTGCCTTCATTTGACTTCCAAGCAATTGTAATAACTGGTGTTGATGGATGAAGGAAATCAGATGAGCTTGGGTGTGTTATTCCTCTTTCAACGAAAACTTCGTTGAGAGTGAGTAGTGTATTTAGTTCTATTTGTCAGAGAAATAATTTATGCCTATATTTTTAAGTTCAGATTAGTGGTCTGTTTCTTGTTTTATTTGGCAATGAATGAATTCGATGATGGATTTAATGAGTTGCTTCAGAACTGTAAGACCAGCTAGTAGAAATGTAAGATAATTACGACAGCCGAATAAAAATGTTTAATATTTTAACCTTCTGAAATTATGTAACTTTTTCATTTTATGATATATTTTAATCACGGTGCAATAATTAATATCATACAATAAGAAACTAAGCATTTGGCTATCGGGCACGAAATTTTTTTTTTGTCAAACAGTGTAATAATTACAATGCTGCTCTTTGCTTAATTGTCTTTTGCATTTGAAATAAAAATTTTGAAAATCTAAATCAAAATTTTATGCAAAATTTTATGCATTCTGTAACACAAGTATAAAATGTGAAGATGTTACGCACATAGTTGTTATACTACGTAACCTCAGATGGCAGCATAAATCTACTGTAGATAAGAACTTTGTAGGTTAAGAGATATTCTTCCACCAACAAGTGCAATTAGTCGACTTTCAACTTTGTTGTGATTGTGATCCAGTTAAAGGTAAACTTGGTGTTTTTTGATCATATCAATAATTGAATGTTGATCATATATTTTGAATGCTGTATGATAGTAAAATATTTTGAATAATTTTTTCTATTTTGATACGTGCTGCCCACCTCAGTTTAGTAAATTTATCCGTGGCCCACCAACCAATTTGGGTTGGGCACCCCTGGTCTAGACACTGACACTCACTTTTAAGAGACTTTTCCACGATTTTACAAGTCCCACCATTTAAACAAATTTGGGTCGTGTAGAATTATACATTTTAAAGAAATATTTTTTATTTACCCAATGCGCTGGCAATAAAAGCTAACTATTGATATGTTTTTTTGTGATAAAATATGAAAAATAAGAAAATAAGCTCGGGATACCTTTTTCGCATTTTTTCCCCGAGTAGGGTTCCGGGCAGTTACACACGAAAGAGCCTTTGTCCACTTTGCAAATCCCTCCATTCAAACAAGGTTGGTCAGTGCACGGGTCTGTGGATAAGCAATTAAGGTTATCATTATGCCATTCAGTTTACAGACATTAACGTGTCACCGAAAAGTATCGCTACACTTTCAAAAATGAATTAAAAATAAACAAACGAAGATTTTCATTTGCAGTTTTTTTGTGTTTCATAAATAAAAGATTAAAGTGCCTGTCTGTGAAATGCAAATTAGATGGCGCAACGTTCACTTCCATTGCAACATTCGTGTTTCAAAATGGAAACACTACAAGAACAAGCGCAATGTGTAGCATGATTTATCGAATTTAAATCTGTAACACATGTACAGCGTAAATGGCCGTTTGAAAGTGAGAGAAAGTTCCCCGGGAGAGATGGAGGAAGTCCAATAACGCGTGGCTACCTAGATCTCCAAACCTAACACTTTTGGACTTCTACTAGTAGGGATAAGTGAAAATCGACGTTTACCAGTCTCTAATTCGTAACACTGGTGAATTGAAAAGTCGGATTATATACAGCAGCCATTCAGAACTTTGTTCCTAAAATACTTCATGGAACGTTTTTAGAAATCTCGTATACACTCGATGTTTTGCGCGTGCATATTAGTGTGTACATGAAATCGTGCAATAAAACAGTTAAAGAATTTTGATATTTTCTTTATGGAACATAAGAAATCGTAAATTTTACCTTTGCTTCTTTATTTTTATCTAATATTTGAAAGTGAAGCCATACTGTACGGATACCGTCGTAACTTAGAGTCAAGAGGTTTTTTTGGGGGTGGGGGTGGAGATAACTCACCTTTCTCACACTTCTGTCCGGAATAAGGAACTTTACACTTGCACTTAAAAGAAGCACCTTTAATTTCACAAGTTCCGCCATTTTGACAAGGTTTATTCGAACACAGATCTACAAAGTAAATAGAGCAATTAACACTAAAAAGACTGAAACTTAATATATACCTATACTGTCCAAAAGCAGTCAAAATGACTGCATTGTGAAAGAATAACTAATGTGTAAACAAATTTTTCAAGAGTAATTTCCTATATTATTTATGATATTTACAGTCGTATAACAAGTTATTAGTAAATATTAACAATAAAAAAATCACCTCACTTGAAAAAAATATACTCTAAAAAATCCTAAGAAATTGTGTCATTATATACACCATTGTTTTTCTAATTGAAATTAAAAAGCAGTCTAAGTTACTTCCTTGGGCAATCTAGTGTTAAATACAAACTCATCTTGGCATTTAAAGATAGTGGGGATAAATACTTAAAAAAAAATACTGAAATTTTTAAGAACTTGAATAAATAAGTTACCTTGTTCACAGGTGGGTCCCATATAGGGCAGTTTGCATTCACATTTCGTTTTGGACTTTTCATCGGGCTTACAAGATCCACCATTTTTGCAAGGATTGATTTTACAAGGATCTGTTCGAGAAAATGGAAGTAAATTATTTATTATCAATGATCTACAAAGAACTTATATTACTACAGAGTGTTAGTTTTTATATTATTACTGAGATCCTTTTAAACACAGTAAATGTTATTGTGAAGACGAACATTATGGATGAAAATGTTGATGTTTCTGCTCGCCAGTATCGTGGAGTACGAATGTTAATGTAGTCCTGGTTATTTTCGTAATGGTAAGTTAAGGTATTCAAGACGACTTGGTACAGAATTAATTTTAAACTCGATATTCTGGAGTCTGGTCCAAGATCTAGTCTTTGGTTTAGCTTTCCTGTATCTCTTTAAATAGAGAATATGTCACACCTTTAAAAGAAGTGATATAAAAAGATTTTTGTTGAACTCAACCAAGATTACAATTCTATACCGAGATACATTCCCCCGAGAAACTAAATGACCGTTGGGAAATAATTAGTTTCTCAACAGGAAGCTGGTCCTTCTGTGTAGACCACCACAACGTTCAGTTGGGTGTTCGACTTTTGATTCTAACGAATATGCATCATATGAAATAAAAACGAATTCGGCATGTTAAATGTGATTCATGTCTGGAAACTAACTTAACTGATTGGAACGGATCACGTGATCATTTGTTACGAGTCTCGTCTGTTTGAAAGTATTTTGTTTGAATCCTGTTATGATGTTTTGTCTTGTTAATCTGGTTTAAAAGATCTTTTTCTGTGCAATATTGATGCTTGTTTTTGCAACAACTTAACCAAATACTTCTCGTTACAAATAAATTACCAGAGCTAATGACAGGGGTTAGGTATCCTATACATTCCTTAACTGTTACGAAGTCTCTTTTTTGTGTCATTTTAGATAAAAAGTTATTTCAAACTTACCTAACCCTTCGAAATCTGGAGTACATTCCAAAATCTGTGTGTAACTTCAAGCTAAACAATACTTTTCCACACTGTGTTTTCCGAAATTTGAACCATACCCTTAAATTTTACCTTACGGTATTTCAGCAATTCACACTAGCATACAAATATCTCGTTTCACAAAACCAAGGGCGTATCTTATGTCCTTGTTGACAGTTACAAGAACAACACCACAGACAACATTAAATTAACACAGCGTTTCTCAAACTGTAGGGAGGGCATGTTAATCCTATCAGGAGGGGGCGGGCATAACAAAAACTAGAAAATAAAAGATTATTTAAAAAAATTATTTATTTACTGAAAGAAAGCAAAACAATATACATTCGGACGTAATAAAAAAATAAAATGTATATTTGCACTTATGCAATATACTTATAAATGTATCAGTGCTGCACAAACTATTGAGCATTAATTCATCCATACTAAGTTAAGAACGTCGCCCAACCGGTAGAGTGGCTAGCGACGCTGACTGCGGTGCCGCAGGGACTGGGTTGGAAACCAGGAGAAGACATGGATGTTTGTAAATGTATAGTGTCTTTGCGGCATGGGGGGTACTCTAAATAGCCGTCGAACCGCAAGTCCTCTCGTGTGGTTGGTGGAAGGGGAAGAGAGGTGGGAGGCCTCTGACCACCTCCAGAGTGTTCTCCCTCTAAATTGAGATGGAACAGAGCCAAATAGTACTGTCACCTACATGGTACTCAAAGCTAAGGCCAACGACAGGCGTCACTTAGCCCCTTACCGTGATGAATTTCGTGGGCCTCCATCTGGCCTCTGCCAATCAGGTGGCCTTAGTAACAACAACAAGTTAAGAACGAGTTCAATCATTACTGGTGACCCTATGGGCTTGTCATACACAGAATTTAATACTTATATTGATAATTCATACGGTTTACAATTATAATCACATCTTTACTGTAGAGTGAAAGGGAATTAGTACTGAATTCAAATCATTGGTATTGTATGGATGGGTGAATATTTTGATTCAAAATTCGGTCATAAATATTAAAAGTTTGAGAAGCCCTAAATTAGCATGATTGCCTGACGCTGAAAGGAATATGGTGTACTTGCAAACTTTTATTTTGCTTCGCTATGGCTCACGTCACACATTAAACATGTAGTCTGGGCATCATCTCCCTTGTTTGTAAATCTAATTGAAAACTTTTGGGATGCCTGTAAAAGCCGTTTCGTTGGTGTACAATAGACCCAACAAGTAAGGAATTTTCGTCTGAGGACTGCAAAAAGGAAGGGGAAAGTTTCCTTCAGCAGCTTTTGGATGTTGTTGGTAGCCTGTAGTTGCATTGGACTCTCTGTATGCAGGGGTTTTAGTTTCGGGAGTGCTTCGGGGAACGTCCACACGCAGAGTTGCCACCGACACTTTTCAGTTCGGAAATATTTCCTTAAGGCAGCGCTTCTCAAACATTCGCTGTTCGCGACCCAACATTCAATCACCCTTTTCTTCGCCCCCTCTCCCATACAATAACAATGTTTGTATTCAATAGCACTCTACTTTGACGCTAAAGTTACAGTACGACTTTAACCTCTCAAATGCCACCGGCGTATATAAACGTTTCGCTCAGCCAATGCGTTAATTGCAACGAACGCATATATACGTCTTCCCGATCTTTTCCGAGAACTGCTATCCGTAAAATTATTCCGAAGGCTTTTGAATGCAACGCAATGACCTCGACAGTGTTTACGAAGGATTTATTTATTTCGGAACACTTGCTTCTTTATTTCTTTTCTTCTCCCCGCCCCCAACTACAACACCACATACGGGCGCCTACATGGAAAACGGTGGCATTGGGGGCGAAGTATGTAATTTTTAATAGGCAATTAAACTATTAATTATACATAAACGGTACAAATTTCCAAAAAAAAAGCAAATTTTAAAAATAATTTTATATATGACAAACCCATGGGAGTACCAGTAATTATTAAACTTGTTCCTAACTTAGTCTTGTTAAATTAATTATCAAATACATTGTGCAGTATTAATATATTTATAAGTATATTACATCAGTGTAAAAGTGTATTTTAGTTTTTATTACGTCAGAATGTGTGTATTTTGTTTACTTTCAGTAAATTAATAATTTTTTTAAATAATGATCTGTTTTCGACTTTTCCATATGCTCGCCCCCCCCCTCGTAAGGTTACCACGCACCCCACAGTTTGAGAAACGTCGCTTTAAAGTGTACACAAAATGTTGGGATCATTTTTTTATAACATTGAACAGTTCCTGGGTTGTACACTGGATGAAGATTTGTTGTATTATGCGCATGATTTTCTATAATTTCTAATATCGCGTCTCAAAGAATCGAAGCATTGAGAAAATAAACAAGGTGCTGTAGCGGATTTTTTTTAAAAAAAATTCATATTGATAACTCTTACTCGTATATCACATAGTTATGGTTACACAAAATCAAATTATCTCTTGAAACTCCTTGCATATTTGAAACTTTTGAATTTCGAGAATACTTTCTTACCGACAATTTTTGATTGGAATCGGTAACATACCTTCACAGTGCTCATTTTTCCTGGTCGAGCCATCGAGACAAATACAGTACTTGTCATCAGAAAAGAATCCCTTATCGAAGGTGCAGTTAGCTCCAGTACCACAGTCACATGCTAACGAAAGGGGACAAATTTAATTTATTTATATTTGATAATAGAATTTTCTTTTACTACCATCATAACTATCACTTCGTAATATGCTTGTTCATTATTTAGCAGGTAGCATTTATTACGTTTGTTTAGTAACATGCCACAAATTAATTATTCGACTTTTCTAGTTAAATTTATTTTACATAGAAAAAAAATTCCTTGACATGAAATCACCTTAAAAATAAAAGTCCTGTGTGTGTAAACTACAATAAACTGACAAAGATAGCGAATAGAATGAAAAATGACTAAAACACTAATTATAAGCTTCGTTATTTCAATATAACTAAGAAATTCTGTCGGAGAGATGATTATATTATCTGGCTATACCCGATTGGTTACTGTGTGAAATGCTCTGAAAAAAACCGTATTGTGCCACAAGTGGAATTTGGAGGCACAATGTTTTGAAAGTGTTTTTTATTGTTTGACCTGAACTCTTTAGTTTATGAAAGGAAAATTAATGCTCGTCTTGATATTTGAAGCAATTCCGCTCTGCCGACATTGTGAGTTCAGTTGGGAAATCCTGCTTCAACAGGTCCGTGTCCTTATTAATATTATTAGGCCCGTGCAGACGCGGACTTTCAGGAAAGGGTCGGGACTGTTGAAGGGCCCCACCTGATTCCCAAAGAACATCTACGGGTTGAATCAGAAGGTCGACTGCGAGCTGGACCTCAACGCCCCAAATGGAGGAAGGAACTGACGAGTTTTATTCTGTAAGATAATTCCTGCTGCAACAACTAAAAATCTAATGGATGGCCTTACCCACTGTTATTGCTGTAAACGGTGGCATATCACACAGATAACCTGCTACTTTTCATCACGCAGTGTATATATCTTTAAATATAAAAATCTTCTGTGCGTGTGTATGTGACTAAACTCCTCCTAAACGGCTGGACTGATTTTGATGAAATTTTTCGTGTAGGTTCAAGTGGATTCGAGAATAATTTAGATCCATAATTTGGTCCGATATCGCAATTAGTTAAAAATGCGTCAAAATTATGTAAGGGCACGCGATTGTTCATAAAAAAGGTTGTGGGCAATATTCTTGAGGCCACTATTTTGAGTAAAAAACTTCAAGGTGAAGTTGTACTTCTACCACAGATCATAATGATTTTTTCAGACTCACCTACCCATTAAAATGTTTGCAATTTCCATTTCACTTGGTATTTGCTATGACCATTAATAAGTCACAAGGTCAAACAACGACAATTTGTGGCTTATATTTAGAAAACCCTTGCTTTTCGCTCGACCGGTTCTATGTTGCATATCCGAGGCTTGGCAAACCATCGCATTTGGTTGTTTATGCCCCTCAAGGATTAACCAAAAACACTGTACATTCAAAAGCATTACCGTAAATTTATTTTTTGTGCATTGAAAAAAATATACCTGTTGTAAAAATAGCTCGAGTTTTATCTTTTTTACCCTTTAATCAAAACAAGTTTAAGCTTCTATTCAGAATAGGTTCTATATTCAACTTAGTTCATAGTAAATACATACTTATACGCAATCGATAGGTCGAATTGTGATAACTGTATATGTGATGATGTCAGATATTGTAATAACTTTCTTTATAAAAAATTTCATCGAAACGGTCCAGATTGTTACAACTTATTCAAAAAAGTTTGCAATTTTAGAATTTAAGACGTGTGTACAGGACAACGTCTGTTGGGAACGCTATATAGTCTTTGTATATAAAAATCTTCTGTACGTGTGTATGTGACTAAACTCCTCCTAAGCGGCTGGACCAATTTTGAAGAAATTTTTTGTGTCTGTTCCAGAGGATTCCAGAATGGTTTAGATTAACCATTCGGTCCACAATTACAGTTAGTTAAAAATATATTAATTAAAACTGATTTTAATTACCAGTTTTGGGCGCCAACTTTGATTTGTCTGCATTGTTGTAACACTGTTGTTACAACAATGACAAAAGTTGGTGTCAAAAATCGGTTTTCAGCCAAACTGGAATTTGATGACGTTGCTCTGTTGACTTTATTATTTAACTTTATTATTTAACTTTATTTAAAAAAATAAATTCTTTTAACATGTGATTAACTTGAAATATATTTAAAAAATCTCAATTTCTACCATTTTTTACATTATTTACAAATTTCTCAGGGATTTTTTCTAATTTAAATTCCTAAAAAAAGACAAAACTATTTTTCAAACAGTTTGGTAAATTTTTTTAACCTTTTCCAACGTTACTAAGTTAATTTGAAAGAAATATTGTAAGACTTCAAAAAAAGTTTGGAATTTTGTAATTAAATAAAAATGTGCTTTTTTTATACATAAAGTATTTTTAAAGAAGACATATTTTTCCCGTCTTGGAGCCGTAAAAATACAAAAAAGAATTGAAAAAATCGCCAAATGCCAGTAATAGTTAATTGTGTGAAAGCTACCTCAAAACTCAGGAGTTAAGAGTGCTTATAGCGCACGTGCGGAAAAACAAATTACGGAGAGTACGTAAGCAGATAAAAGATTTTTCTGTCATATAAGTCTTTTCTTTTTGAATGTTTTTTCTTTTGGAATGAGTGTAAATAATGAATTTTTCAGTAATTTTCAAAATCCAACTTATTAGTTTGAATTTTAAGAAAGTATTCATTGTTTCATGAATAAAATAATTAATACGATCTTGTAACAAATGGTAATATTTGTTATTTATTTATTGTAATGATTTAACCATTCATCCCAGCGTGTTAAAAATTGTAATTCTTTATTTCTCTCGTGCTTTTATTTTATTGCGTTTGTATTTATAAAAGTTAACTGTAAATATAATTATGGACCTTTCGATGGCAATATATAAGGAGAGAAAATATTCAGTTTGAAAAAAAAGTCTTGAGTTGTATGTGGCAAGAGTTGTTGACATTTTTATTTTCGTGTTAAAACTGGCGCCCAGACCCGTGCCCTAAGACTTACGACCCCGTAGAAGCAGAAACTGCCGCTGTGGCAAAACGCCGCAGAGAACATTACCTGGATATCTGGGAAGAACTTATCTCCCCAGAAATGTTAGCAGATAAGCTGGAAGCTTTTGAAAAAATCCGACGTTCCCTACCCAGTGGACCTAGGAGACACGTGAAGGCAAGTGAAATTGTAAATGATGGAAGACAGATATCATTCAGGAAACCTGAACGACCTTTTAAAAGAGAACATTCCCATCAGGTACCAAATGAGAGATCCCCTCTCAGATGCTATGACTGTGGGAAACAAGGAGTGATAAAATCTAGGTGCCCCACCTGCAACCTCAGCGCCTCACAAAGAACAGACGTAGCAACCAATCACATCAATGCTTACACAGCTCAGATCAGAAGCCCTAGATTGACCCTAATCGACATAACTTTTTGTGAAATAAAGGGACGTGTATGTGCAGACACAGGATCTTCACATTCAATTGCTGGGGAAAGGATATTCCCCAGCAATTTAAGGATAAGGGACTCCTTTTCCAGGAAACCACATTAGCAATGAGCTTAGCAGATGATCAACAGACCACAGGTGAGGCCCTCACAACTCAAGTAATGGTAGAAATTGAGGGAAGATCAGTCTTGACCGAATTCATAATTCTCACAAAGGCAAAGGGAAATAGAACACTTCTAGGAACAGATTTCCTTAGTTCTGCTGGTTTGGTTCTAGATGTGAAGAATACTTGTTGATACTTCTGGGACAATCCTGCCCACAAGTATCCGTTTGGTGAAGAATTGGACATCCCGTTCATAGTTGAGAAAATGTCCAGCAACACCTACTGATTAAAAGAAGGGGAAGGTGAAAGTTTGACCTCTGTGCCCAGAAGGAGAAACTTAACCTCCTGTTGAAATCCTTCCAAGGTGTCTTCGAACCAGGGGGAGAAGCAACAAATATTTTGGAGCACCATATTAACAAGGGAAATAGTCCTCCTATCTCTGAACCCCAGTACAGAATGTCTCCTGTAAAGAAGAAAATACTAAGAAAGGAAATTGAGGACCTTCTCGAAAAAGATATAATTGAAGAATGTGAATCTCCATACGCGGAGCCCCTGTTGTACTGATTCCAAAGCCAAACAACCAGTTTCGCCTATGTATCGACTACCGGAAGTTGAATGAAGTCACGGTCTCTGATACTTACCAACTTCTACGAATGGGTGATTTACTGCATGAGGCAAAACATACTTCTCCACCATTGACTTAAAGTCTAGTTACCACCAAGTGAATGTTAATCCTGCTGATAGGGACAAAACCGCTTTTGTTTGTCCATTTGGAACCTACCGGTTCAAAAGGATGCCCTTCGGACTTAAGAATGCACCCGCAACCTTTCAGAGACTGATGGATATTTTCCAAAGAGGGTTACCTGTACTCGCATACCTAGATGACATTATAATTATGTCCCCTACATTCGAACAGCATCTAGAAGACTTGGAGGCCGTGTTTAAGCGCTTGATGGATTTCAAGTTACGAGCAAACAGGGAGAAGTGCCAATTTTCCTGCTCACGTGTTAAATACCTGGGCCTATGGATTACACCTCAAGGAATAGAAGTCGATCATGAGAAGACTTCAGCTATTTTAAGGATTCCACCTCCAAAAAATGTGAAACAACTGCAGTCCTTCCTGTAAACCTGCTCATGGTACCGGAAATTTATAGCCAATTTTTCTGAGATTGTCCGACCCTTGAGCAACCTAACTAAGAAGAAGGCTTTCTGGAAATGGTCACAGGAAGAGGAGAAAGCATTTCAGACCTTGAAGCAATGTTTGGTGTCTCCACCAATTTTGAAACAAGCAGACTTCTCTAAACCTTTCCTGATAAGAACTGATGCCAGTAACTATGCTCTAGGAGAAGTCCTCCTACAAGGAGAAGACAAAGAAGAACATCCAGTTGAATTTGCTAGCAGGTTGTTAAACCCAGCTGAAAGAAACTACTCGACCACTGAACGAGAAGCTCTAGCTGTGGTTTGGGCCGTCAACAAGTTTAGGGGCTACCTTGATGGGGCAAGCATCACTGTAGCATCTGACCACCAACCCTTAAGGTGGCTCATGAAACTGAAATCTTCTACTGGAAGATTAGCCCGTTGGGCTCTGCAATTGCAATCTTTCAACCTCAACATGGAGTACATCCCCGGAAAGAGTAATGTGGTTGCAGATATGCTATCTCGTCCTGCGTGCCTAGAAGAAAATGAACTGTGTGAGGTCTGCACTGTAACCATTGATGTCTCCCAAGGAGATACGTGATGAACAAATGAAGGATGAGGAACTGGTCAACATTATTTCTTGCCTCGAAGATCCTGACAAGAATGTTAATTATGTCAATTGGGTCGAACGAGGTTGTTTAATGAATCAGGGTGTCCTATTCAGATATGCTCCAGACTCTGGAAGTGAAGAGGCCCAGTTAGTGGTACCTAGCCATGAAAGAAATTTGATCCTCAAAAACCATCATGATGCACCAATAGCTGACCATTATGGCGCCGAAGGCACATATACTCGAATAGCAAAGAACTATTATTGGACTGGTATGAATAAATACATAACTGATTATGTAAAGAACTGTCCTGAGACTGCATTAAATACAAAGCTTGAAATCAGAAGCCTTCCGGGCTATTACAGACACCTGTGCCAGCCCAACGTTTTGAAACCTTGGACATTGATCTCTTCGGGACCCTACCTGAGAGTAAAGATGGTAAAAGATGGATCCTCATCATTGAGGATTGTACCACCAAGTGGGTCGAACTGTTTGCACTACCCAATGCCACAGCTGAAGAATGTGCCATTACCTTGATTGAAGAGGTTCTACTGAGGCATGGCATTCCTCGCCGCTTTATCAGTGACACTGGAACCCAGTTTGTTTCAGCAGTGATGCAACAAATATGCTACCTATTAACCATCCATCAATCCCTGGTCCCTGTATATGATATCCCTGTATACAAGCTAACCCAGTTGAACGAAAGAATAGGGATCTGAAACCCCACGGCTGGCAATTCTCGTCCAAGACAAGCATAACTGTTGGTCAGAGAAGCTACAATTCATCCGCTTTGCTCTCAACACAGCCAAATGAGAAACGACAGGACAGACGGCAGCCTTTCTGAATTTTGGTAGAGAGTTACGCACTCCAAATGAAGTTGTTAATGATATTCGAGTCGTCATCCAGAACGATAATTTTGTGCCAGAGATAACTCCCTATCTCAAGAAATTTTCTAAGTTTTCCACTCAGATTAGAGAGGTGGTTGAAGAGCAACAGGATAGTAGGAAGTTTTACGCTGATAAAAAGAGAAAAGCTGCTCCAACATATCAACCTGGAGAATATGTCTTTGTAGCATCACATCGGCTGAGCAACGCTGCGCAAAGAAGAAGTGCGAAACTAATGCCACGCAGAAACGGTCCCTACGTGATTTTAACACAAAGATCACCATCATCTTACGAGATTGCTAGTCTTGATAATCCGGGGGAACCTCTTGGTGTTTACCACACCTCTGCTTTAACTCCTTGTACTAATGGCAAAGTAAAACCCCTTATTCCTCTTCGTAAACGTGGCCGTCCACCAAAGGTCCCACAGACTACTGGTTCCTCGTCGGGACGCCGTTGGAACTAGAGGGAGAGGATGTAACAAATGGTAATATTTATTATTTATTTATTGTAATGATTTAACCATCCATCCCGGCGTGTTAAAAATTGTAATTCTTTATTTCTCTCGTGCTTTTATTTTATTGCGTTTGTATTTATAAAAGTTAACTGTAAATATAATTATGGACCTTTCGATGGCAATATATAAGGAGAGAAAATATTCAGTTTGAAAAAAAAAAGTCTTGAGTTGTATGTAGCAAGGTAGCAAGAGTTGTTGACATTTTTATCTTCGTGTTAAAATCTTATTTTTTTTGTAATACATCGCAACTGATAGTTTTCTTTTAAAGAAATAATTTACTTAAAAATCTTAAAACACAGGAAAATGCTGCCATGTTTTTATTAAATAGTACTATTTCCTTTTAAATCTTTTTATACAAGTGAACG